>OX388326.1:7855460-9055460 GCA_947579605.1 Athripsodes cinereus
GTATACACAATGCAGAAACACAACACCTATTCTGCAAATCCAATCTGCATGTTCCGGTGACGGGCCGTGTCTCGTCCCACATGCAAAGGCAAGAGCCAAGTCTCTGCCCGACTGTACGCAGTGAAATGGAGTAAAACCTTCACCTCATATATATATATATATATATATTCAATAATAAATCCTATTTATAATGTCGAACACAACAGTCAAACACGCAGCGAACCAGTGCAACCCAAGGTCGTATCTATAATGAGCCCCGTTCCCTATAGGAAGTTAACCTATATAGACAATAGAGTATTGCTAATCACTCAATATCCCTTGTTTAACCTGTAAACAAGTCCAAGGTTCGACTTAAAGGTGCAGTGTACAAAGTCCATACACTACACTAAACTTCTATTTGGTTGTGTATATTTATGACTATACGTAATAACAGACAGCCTATAACTGATGTTACTTATATGAAATATCTTTCTCTAGTCCCTAAATCACTCGCAAACGAGTGGATGGCCTTGAGAAAAATAGAATAGAATCTTTCTCTAGTCCAGTAGAGTCTTCGTCCATCGATTATTTAGTGTCATTTGATAGAAGTCACCCGCCCAGTTCCACTTGAGTTCTGCGATTCTTGCACTTAATTCTAGAATTCTTACTGTCGTAATGCATAAAAAATATTCTAATGCGTATACTCTTGACAGTGTGATATTGTATGAATAAAAATGTGATCTTTAAGATTTAATTTGTAGATATCAAGGCTTCAACATGATATGTCTTTGTAAAACTGAATCTAATAAATGAGATGGGGTTCCTTAAAAATATAACAAATATTTTGTATATTGATTAAATTAACATTTATTTTGTATAATTACATTTTAATTTATTGAAACAAACAAACTGTTTTGAGTTTAACTGTATTTATTAATACGTTCAATAATAGTTACCTGGTTTCGACTTTCAAAGTCATTGTCAAACTCAAAAAGTTTGTTACCATAAATTAAAAATAAATATATGTATAATTATTGTTATTTGGTTCTATACATTACTTCATAATAAAGTTTTTAAGTAATTATTGATTTTGTAGGTATAAAAATATTAATAATGGTTTATGGATATAGGATAATATTCTATAAAATACAACAATTTTTTATTTATTTTGAAGTCCTAAAAATTTAACACGTTTTTGGAGAGTACAGGGCAAAAACCAGCTTCCTTCAAACCAAAAATCTTTTACTCACCTTTTTCAAGTAGGTACATTCCTTGAACTCTGATATCATTAATAAGACCAAAAAGGGACTTCCGGGCCTTCGAAAGTTTTGCACAAGATTCTAAAACTTAGTAATTGAACAAACAAAAAAAATCTCATAAAAAAGTTGTAAAGTGAAATGTGATGTAGAGAAATTTATATTTAAGGTACTCAATATAAAATGTTAGAATAATTGCACGCTTTACATTGGACAGTACACATATAATAAGATAAGTAAGTACACTTGTTTGTGGATAATGGAAATTATGTTATACAAAAGAATTCATGTGTAGGTTGATAAATTTGTTTTAATGTCAGTGGGTGAAAACGTCAAAGGTTGGCAACACTTATCATCATTGAAGTCTGACGAGCAATTGAAGAAATAATGATTTGTAAAAATAAGTTTTTGATTCACGTCGAAAACAAGTATTTGAGGTCATTGGAACTCGAAAGAGCTTCACAAATTTAATTGGAATTTCCCAGGCTCAAATCCCGCTGCAAACCTTCTTATTATGCTTCAAAGACACATACTTACTGTGGATGTGTATGGATTTATTTTAAACCAAAAATAATCCATGTGTGCCACTCAACGCTCCAATTTGCAACACAGTCATTTGAGACCAGGTCTAGAATATTGAGAAAAGACGTGACTCAATTGAACCTGAATCATCATAAAAAGATAAAATTACATGGATGTCTCAATGTTTTTTGCAAGTTTTCAGTATCCAGTTAAAGAAAGGTATTCGTAACACATCATAATTGCTCAATTTATTTTATTATAGTATTTTGTTTATATTATTTTATTATTAATTTTAATTATTTTTTGGGTACGCATAACTTATTTTTTTTCATGTTGATGTTTAGAGTTGACTGGCAGACGTTGGCCAGCAACAAGTCCGCCTTTTGTCCTAATTTTGGTAATTGTCACGCTTTGTAATGTTGAGTATTATTGTATATTTTATATATTTTATTAAAATTATGGCCAATAACGATTTATTTATTTATTATTTATCATATTAAAGACATTTTCAATTCAGACAGAGGAACCCTACATGCTTATTTCTTGCAGTCATTTCACTGACCATTTCATATATTATGATAAATATTATGACGGTATTGGTCTATTAAGCTGCCAGCCCTATTATATGAGTACTACGCGGAAGATTTATATTAATTATAATAAATGCTCATACAATATTCTCGAGACACTATGAGAGTAAATGTATTTTCACCTGCTATACAATAAGATAATATAATAGAACACAATATGCATACATAGCATAATACCTCGAGTAAGTACAAAGTCATTGGATGCTACAATGTTATTTTAAAATAATAAATTATATGTCGATCGACATACATTGTATTTTAGCAGTACAATGAAGAAATTACTTCTCAAATATACGAGGTTTGAAATGATGACTGGTATTCAACTTGTCAGCGACCTAAATTTATAATAATAATAATAATAAAAAGCTTTATTGTACAAAATATTATGGATACAAATAATAAGGATACATGGTATAAACGAATAATTTTGCACAATGGGCGAGTTTATCGCAGGGACGCGATATCTTCCAACTAACCCAATTTTTAACCCAATATATTTAATTTATGAATTCGTTCATTCATTGTTTTCAATCTATCCGTTGCAAAAACATGGTTCTAGCCTACTCAGACTGATTTATTGCAATCATGAATTGTTTATTTTTTGTGACGTAAATTACTTCTGTTCAAATCTTTGATAATCCAAATAAATATGTAATCCAAATAAAATGCACTTAACTTCTTTTTTGATTGTGTTATTTGTTTTTTTTTTAATTTGGAACATAGTGTTAAATAAAATAATTTAACAAACTTCACTGGCTTGTGAAAAATGTAATATTTAAGTTGTACTATATAAAATGTAAAAGCTGTTTGTATTAATAAAATAAAAAAAATTAAAATTAAAAAAAAAAAATTAAATAAAATAAATAAACAATACTAAGTTTTAAGGTTTGTATCCTTTCTTTTCTTCTTCTGTAGCTACTATAGCTACTTCAGGTCTTTCTCGTGATTTTCCAGTCCTTTCTATTTTGGGCTTGCTCCATTCACTTCCTTCCAGAGATCTCCCTCACGCACGGATTTTTATGAAATGGCGATTTGATATGTCAAGTTTCCTCATCGCACGACAATACTAAGGCTTTTTTATACTGTTGTCACATACTCCGTGGCAACCAGATGCAAAACCGCCACTATGCGTCTCTTCAACTTTGAAAAACAAAAAAAGTGCTTAAAATATGTTGTGCCGTAAATATATTGTAAATAAATTCAATATCTGATTATTCTCATTATGCAGTTTGATTCAACAGAATTTATTTTTGTGATTTGCTATACCAACTTCTAAAAAAACGGTAGCAAAAATGTGTAAAGGCGGTTTTGAACTCAACTGTCTCATTAATGGCGGTTTTCTCAACTACATAATATGTAGATTCAAAACCGCCATTATTGAGACAGTATATTATCATCTGAGTCTTTAAATTTTTGGAACGTTAAAATCTTTGAGATATAAATCTTTGTCAGTGAAAACGCTACACGTTCCAATAATTTGTATTTCATTAGGCAGGTACACCTCCGACCAATAAGTACTGCTACAATAAATATCTACAATATGATAAATACTCGAAAATGTAACACATCTCCGACATGTATTGTGCACTTTCATCTATTGAAAGCTTTGTATAGAATTCGTGTAGGTACTTATTGAAATTTAATTTGAGTGTGTAGGCATGTGGAGAAATAAAAAATAAACCATAATATCGCCAAAAAAAGCAAGATTTCTATTTATTTATACCTATACTAGGTTGCACGAAATTTTCCCCTAACGAAGTAGCCAGTGAGCCCTTAATTTTATCTAATAAACATGGGATGCCTTAACTGCCATAACTAAAATAAGAGATTCAGAGTGGGTAGTATACATCATCGGAAAATCGAATATGTTAAAAATATCTCTTTTGTAACGGATTCGGAAATTAAGCTATCTTCATTTTCTAATATATATGGTCAATAAACAAAGATTTCGATAACTCAGATGTTCTGTGGAGCACCCAGCAAAGAATAAGTCTCCAATCCTTTTACGTACTTTTTCGAGAGTCCTGTAAAAGGTAGATAAAAGAACCTGTAATCTCATGAATGGGGCGGAAATAAAAAAAAATTATAATGAAAAGGGCGGAAAATAAAATCAACGAAACACTTTTAGAAGATCAATTTGGATTCCGCAAAGAGACAGGCACAAGAGATGCAATCCTGAGTCTCAGACTTACTCTAGAAAAGAGAATAACAATTAATAAAAACACATATATAGCATTCATCGACCTTGAAAAAGCATTCGATAAAGTAGAATGGGAACAACTTTTTAACACCCTCAACCAGATAGGAATGAGTTATAAGGATAGAAGAGCAATCTGGAGCTTATACAAGAACGAAATGGCTGTGATTAAAAGCGGAGAGAGCTGTGCAGAAGCAAGGGTCGAACAAGGCGTAAGACAAGGATGCTCAATGCCGCCAGCTCTCTTTAACTGCTATATACAGCGAGCCATTGATGAACTGAGAGAAGAAATGAAGAACTGGACAGGAGTAAAAATAAATGGGAAAAAGGTCGACATGATAAGATATGCTGACGACATAGCACTGCTCGCAGACTCCGAGATGGAGCTGAACGAAGCTTTAGGAAAATTGGAAAGTATACTGTTGTCAAAGTACAACATGAAAATAAATAAAGAAAAAACAAAATGTATGGTCGTTGGAAGAGAGGAAGCGACTGCGAACATTGCATTAAATGGAGTGAGCATCAAACAAGTAAGTGAATTCGTGTACCTGGGCAGCAGAATAAACCAGGATGGACGCTCCAAAGCAAAAATTGTAAGCAGAATAAACCAGGCAAGGATTGCCTTCAACAAAAAATCGAAGATAATGGAATCCCCAAATATCGACTTAAGCGTAAGGAAGAACCTTACTAAAGCCTTTGTATGGAGCATTCTGCTTTATGGTTGTGAGACATGGACCATCAGCAAGAGTGAAAGCGGACGGTTGGCGGCCTTTGAGATGTGGTGCTACAGACGCATGCTTAAGATCCATTGGTCGGAGCACGTCGAAAACGAAGAAGTCTTAACCAGGGTAGGCGAAAAAAGGCAACTCCTTAAGAGAATCAGCCAACAACGAGCTAACTGGATTGGCCACAACATCAGGCACCCAGGACTACTCATCGCCATCGCGGAGGGTAAGACCGAGGGAACAAATGGCAGAGGCCGACCAAGAGACGCATATATGGACCAACTGAAGAGGGACATGAACTGTGGCTCATACGTAGAGCTTAAAAGACTGGCTGAGAATAGGGAGGAATGGAGAAGAAAAACCAAACTCGTTGCAGACCAATCCAATGGATTGTAACTAAATATATATATATAATCTCATGACTCACAGGGAAGATTATTATTTGAACGCCACACCGGCTGTCACTTAATTCATATTAATGATGCACCCAAAATTGGATAATTACTGACTATTGCAGTCAAAAGATTGATTTCTTTTCATTCTAATTGTGTACTTTTGTTTAGATATATATGAATATAGTTGTAATTTTTAATAAAATTCACACTGCCCTTATACCTAAGACGACGAAAGACGTCTCTTCAATAAAGAACATATAGCAGAAGAAAACATTTGTTTCTTAATTTCATTATAGAATCCTACTACCTAAACACCGACACAGTGAATATTCTATTCTTATTATTATTATTGGACAACATTAATTAAAGTATCGTTTACGTGCCAAAGCACCCCAAGAACACTGTACAATTCATCAATTCTAGTACATTACATCCACGTCATATTATAAATATAGATAAATACATAGATGAAATGAGAATCTCGGATATATAAAGGTATCCACGTCAGAGGTTCCCTATTATATTGAGTTACATTAAATATTTTGGATACAATATTATGTATCCACATCAAGAATGTAAAACAGAATACAAAATTTAATAGTCATTAGTAAAAAAAAAAGTTTTTAGGTCCCTTCTGAATGTCTTAAGATCTGCAGCTTGCCTAAGCTCAATAGGTAATCAATCCCGGAGTAAATCCATTATTAAGGCCTTCCACTCGTTTGCGAGTGATTTATTTAATGTAGTTGTGAATTTATTTCTACTGAATACTTGTTTAACTCTTAGATAATTCAGAATCATGTTATGACATCTCTTAACTTCCACATTTGTCCAGTGAAGATGTTGCATATAATTTCATTCTGATGGCGATTAAGGTGAAGAGTGACACAAAACCTCTACTTGTTTGGCATTACTTATGTTTCAACATAATATGACAATTATCATTGCAATTAAATACATAAATCTTTAATATTTATAGCCATGTGTTTGCATAAGAGAATGAGCATTAATTGTTTAAACATTGTAAATTAAAAATGTTAACACTATTGATGGCACTTGTAATAGACTCGCTTCTATTATTTTGTAAAATTTAATATAAATGCGCATTGAAAAAAAAACATTATTTCGTTAACTTCCAATTACGCTTACTAGTATTCGGAGACTCTCCACTCCATCTTCAGGCGGTTATAAATTTTTCAGTTCAAGGAAGCTTTTTTTTTATCAAAGAGTGGGCTCGAGGCTGTTACTTATGGACATCCCTCTGCAAAACCCACTCGAAAATTAATACTCCCTTGATGTACCCTTGGTGGAAAATTTCACACATTTTTTTTTTATACCATCACGGCACATCCCATAAGTGGGGTAGCCAGCAGATCAGCCGCATGTAAGAAACACGCAAACTGTCCTCTTCGTGCCAAAATAAATTTCACACATACACAACATAATATATAATTTTACGATCTTATACATATAAATAAACATTACTTTTCTTAAGTCTATCTTACAGTTTCGTATGAATACATATTAAGGACTTAAACTATTACATAATTTATGTGTGTCTATGTATGGTTACAAAATGTATTTAAACATGTCTGTACCAAAATGTATTTAAACACTCCATGAACATGGAGTTCGTCGGTAGCCTGGAGGTAGAGTCTCGGCCTCGTGAACAGGGGGTCCATGGTTCGATACCAGGTACCGGCAAATTCCCCTTTCACGACACAAGCTTTTAGTAGCTTACTGTGAAAGGTGTATAAGGTTGTATTTGGGTTTATAACAAACAAAACCCAGTTATATCTTTTTTTAAAAAAAATGTCAAGCAAGTGCACACGATACATACTCAATAAGTACAACAAGGAATAAAACCTTGTGGAGAAAAGACAAACAATCTATCCCGCAAAAGGTGAATAAAAGTTTACTTTGTAATAAATATGAATTGTTTACATTGTAATGAGTTAAACTTGTACAAATATATTATTTCTAAGCGTAGTAAATTATTTTTACAGTAAGCACTAAGTGATGTGCACACATTTATTCAACGACAACTTTATGGGATTCGGTTACAGTTCATCGTACATAAACCAACAAAGTTCAAATGGCAAAAAGCTGCAAGAAATGCATTTACTTACTTTATTGTTTATGAAGCTTAAAGTACGCCACCTGTCATTATTTTCAGTTTATTGCTACAATAAATAATAGCAGCAGAAGTGAAAAACTTTATTTTACAACTTTTGTTAAAGTTGTCATAAGATGACAAAAAGCTTTGACGGTCTATGAACGACTTTCTTTACAATTCACTGCTCTTATGAAAATTATATTAAAGCCTTAAGATTATTCATTCATTCATTCATTTGCAAACAGCTATTAATAATAAGCTTTTTTTATACATTAAAAAAAAAAAAGAACACATCAAAAGATCCATGATCAGAGATAAAAATTTACATATGAGCCGTACAAATGCAAACAGCACTATCTCTCTACAAGAAAAAATTATGTTGGGCAAACGTATTTGAAATATTGGCAATGTTAAGCGAAAAAAAGTCTGAAAATAACTAAAGCAAAGAGAAAGCAATATGCTTACATTTAGAAAGTAGAACATTTTACAAGACATTAAAACCAAATATTAAGAAGTATCCTGCATGTTCAATTGTTCCCAAAAGGAGACAGCGCCGCTCGCACCCATACGACTCACATAGACACTTAATTAACAATTAAAAACAAACAACACGCAGACATATGTAGAAAATAAAAACACACAGCAGGAAGACCCTTGTCATATGTATATATATATATAAAAACACTGAATTGCAGAGAAGTTAAAAAAAAAAAAAAAAATCAACCAGTCTATCTAGATAAAACAATTGCTCTTTTCAAACTAAATTTAAACTTGGCCAGACCCACACCATACAAATCCACCACGTGAGCATATTCGTTTCCCGTACGTTGGATTCTATTGAGAACTGAGTTAAAGTTATATGTGGTTCTGGCATCTTCAACATAGAAGGGTAGGGCCTGTCTTGTCACTCTCATTGGGGCTAGAAAATTAATCTGAGACAAGACCTCTGGGCAGTGTATTTGTCCATGTATTATCTTGTACAGGACCATAAGATCAGACAGAGCTCTCCTCTCAGACAGCTTCATCAGGTTCAAAATACCAAACAAGAAATCATAATCGATATCTTCCACAGGAATACCCAGCCTAAAATTAATGTGTCTGAGAAACTTATGTTCAACCTTAACAAACTTATTTTTGTGCACCTCAAAAACTGGGCTCCAAACTGTTGAACAGTATTCTAAAACGCTCTGTACAAGAGAGACATAGAGTATTTTAATGGTATCTATATTAGAAAACGGTCTACATATTCTCAAGATAAAACCCAGCAGTCTCAGTGCTTTGCCACAAACATTGTCAATATGAGAAACAAAATCTAATCTACGGTCAAATGTTACTCCCAGGTCCCTGATTTCCTCCACTGATTTAAGTGTTGTACCACTCAACTCATACTCATGAATGATTGGATGCTTGATTCGGTAGAATCTCATCACCTGACACTTATCAGCATTCAACTGTAAATTATTGCTGATACACCAATCATGGAAGCGATTGAGATTCTCCTGCATTGTAATACAATCATTCACACTTTCTATGTGTTTGAAAATCTTAAGATCATCGGCGTAGATTAAAACTTTCACATCAGTGAATATGTTTACTACGTCATTTACAAACAAGACGAATAGAATCGGGCCTAAGTGAGAGCCCTGGGGTACGCCACTCAGGGCTTCAAACGTATATGAGAATGCATCACCAATCCTAACAGTAAGCCTTCTACCCGTGAGATAACTGCTCAACCAGTCAAACAGAGATCCGGAGAAGCCAATGGCCAATAACTTATTCAGGAGTATCCCAATGTCCACCCTATCAAATGCCTTCGAGAAGTCAGTGTAGATCGAATCTACCTGACCCCTGCGAGACAATGCATCAGATATATAGTTCTCATAGGCCATCAAGTTTGACAAGGTGGACCGCAAAGGCACAAATCCATGTTGGCATTCGGCAATTATATTATTAAAACTAGAAGACATTTTACTTAACAATATTTTTTCCAATATTTTCGGAATGGTGGACTGCATGCATATGGGTCTGTAGTTAGTTATATCATGCTTATCCCCAGACTTGTGAATAGGTATCAGATAGTTTTCTTTCCAGCACTCAGGGTACAAGCCAGACGCAATAGATCTATTAAAAATTATGAACAAGGGGTATGACAAACTATGCATACATTCTCTCAGAAACAAGGGTGGTACCCTGTCAGGACCAGTACTCGTTTTAGGCTCAAGTCCTCGAATACATTCCACTATGTCTCTAATCTCAATGTGAACAGAAAATAATTGAATATTTACAGGAGACTCATAGGCAAAGCTAGTATTCGTGCCAGATAATCTATACACACTGCCAAAAAAATCGGCAAACAAGTTAGCTATTTCCTCTGATGTTTTTCCATTCTTATCATTTAGATACATGCTATTTGGCAATCCTGAGCCTTCCATTTTGAGAGAGTTGGAATATTTAAATATATGCTTGGTGTTTACACTTATGGTATTCTCAATATCACTTATGTACTTTTTGTAACATGCACTCGACAGCCTGTTACATGATCTACGCAATTCCTGAAATCGACGATAATCATCTGGACTACCAGTGTATTTATAAACTTTGTGTGCAATTTTTTTATCCTTAATCATGGTTTTAAGCTCAGAGTTAAACCACTCAGGGTAACTCGAGGGGGAATTAGAAATTGTTGGGACGTGATCGTCAACGAGACCCCATACCAATTTATAAAACTGCTCAATACAATCCGTTAAAGGGGAATTTTCTAGAAAGTCCCAATCAGTGTTAAACAATTTTTCATTAATTTTGTCGAAATCAGCCCTGCGATAGCACATGATTTTTTTATTTTGCTCCACAAAGGTTGTTCCCCCGCCATTAATAACAATGTCCAGTGGAGGATGATGATCGTCGACAGGAAGCACAGGCTCATCAGATTTACATACATCAATACTTGCATCATCGGAAACAATAAGGTCTAGAACCCTTCCATTATTATTGGTAATATAATTCATTTGGTAAAAGTTCATAAAGTTTAAACCATCCACGACAACTCTCTCTACATCTGAAAATTCCGAATGATTGACCCTAAATGGACGCTCAGGATCCTCTCTACGCCATTCAAGGTTCGGTAGGTTAAAGTCACCAGCAATCACAAAAGCTGCATCAGGAAATGAAGATCTTATACGTTCGAGATTTTCAAAATGATGTTCATATTGAGCCACAGAAGATGAGGGTGGTATATAACATGATATACGATTTTTTTAACACTTTTCATTCAAAGTTAAAAAATACATATAAATAAAACATAAAGTTTCAGTGACTCAACTTAAAAAAGAGATAATCTCGTGTTTTGAAGTGACTTACATTGTAACAATATTACAAAATAATTTTGTGTTCAATACATTTATTTATATAATGAACGGCTATAAAAACCTTTGAAATGAAAAAAAAACAATAAAATAACAATATATAGAAAAAAAACATATAACAAATAAAAAACAATGTCACATAATTTAAGACTCACACAGGAAAAGCATTCACAATAAGATACTACAATGTCAAGTATGTACCTACACATATACATTAATTAGCACAACATTATTTATAGGTTAGTATCGACATGCACATAGTTCGCTATCTACCCCATTTTTGGAAATGCTGTGATGATATGAATAGATTAACATGCATACGTAGATAATTCACACAGCTCGAGCTAGTCCCAAACTAAGATATGAATCTTGTATTATGAGTACTAATGCGAAGACACACATACATAATGCACTAAACACATGCATGTAACACCCAGACCCAGGACAATTTGGAAAGTCATTCTTCATTTTGCACTGGCCGGGAATCGAACCTGGGACCTCGTGACTCAAAGGCAAGAGCGTTACCTTCGCGGTTTTTCAAATGTTATCATATTTATCGGAGAGACCTAACATGGTCCAAAGAAAAAAATCTTGATTTGTACATACATACAAATACATGATAAGTGCATAAGAATTAGATTGAAAATAAAGGGTGTACAACATTTAACTCTCTCACCGAGGTCACTACAGTTGTTGTTAGTTATTACTGTCCTACACTGTTATTTTGTTTTAAAGCAAGTTGAACTGGTTTATCCGGTATGGACAGGTGGAAAATGATTAATACAGTACTATATTGTTATCAAAACTAAATATTTAATATATACTAAGTTAATCTTAATTAATCATAACCAATCAATAAATAAAGAAATTAAGTTGAATTAACAGTCTACAGGTGTGATTTGGAAACGCAATGCTTCTCATACAATTAGTATGTAGGTATAATACAGACTATTGAATGGGGAACATCCATGAGTAAGAAATATGAATAAACGTTATCAATACTTGTTAATAAATATACGCTGATCACGAATATCCTAATAAGAAACGATAAAATAAAAATTTTCATTCGTTATCATCATTTTAAAGATCCATATTTTCTGTCAAAATTTTAAACGTGAACTTTTTTGCGACGAAATGCGAAAATTGCTTTTTCAAATGGTGATAAAAGCCTTGAAACTGCACATTTAAAAATATAAAAAGCACCGTAGTTTTTCTAATATTCTGTACTATTTTTTGACCTGAATTTTTTTTTGAGAAACTTCCCCATCATTTTAGAAATATGCGATTATAGTGATAATTCTTATATATTGATTATTATATAATGATGATATACAAAAAAGAATAAATAAATAATTCAGGTATTCACTGTTTAAGTAGTAGAATTTCATGAAGAAAGTAAAAACATTTTTTTTTCGTCTACTATATTTATTTATTTACGGCTAATTAGCCTTTTACACAATATTTTACATAGGTACAATATCTTAAGAACACCTAGGTAACAAACACAAAATTAACAAATCAATATTACAAACATACATCTACCTCTCTCTCTGGTTTCAATCCTGGGATTGGTTTGCAGCAATTATCTCTTTAATTCTTCTCCTCCACTCCTCCCTGTCTTGTGCGGTTCTTTTGAATTCTGCATATGATGAGCAGCGCATGTCCACCAGCAGGTCCTCCAGGTACTCTCGGCGTGGGCGTCCCCTAGAGTTTGTCCTCTCGGTCATACCCTCCATTACGGCATGCAAGAGGCCTTCTTGTCGTATTACATGGCCGATCCACCTTGCACGCCTTTCTGACAAAATCTTGAGCAGGTGCCTTCCTCCTTCCATCTATCATTACAGTTTTAAAATAAAACAACAGAAGGCAACCAAAATAAAATATCAATAGATAAAATATATGTTATATATATGTTTTATTGTCGAGAATCTCGGATTGACAATGTTCTTACAAGATGAAAGACATCTCTGTCGACAAGAAAAGATATAGTAAAAGAAAATATTGTTTTTTTTAATTTCGATGATTTAGGTAGAAGACATACGACTTCCACACCAAGCACGAGGCAAAAAATTGCGTATACCATTTACAAGACATTTAATACCTAATACTAATTCTTCAGAAGAATTTGAATCACGCAACAAGAAAGTCAAATATTGTGGTACAGAGAGGACGGTCTTTTGTTCATTACGCAGTTGTTTGGTCTATTGGGTTACCGAACTTATGGAACATGCTGTAATAGAATAGAGAGGGAAAAATATGGAGTAAAAAATAAATGCATCTTTAACAATTGTATGTACATAAGTTCATTCAATGTGATGAGGTATTTTTATTTTTACAGTCTTATTTTTTGGTCGAGTGGAAAAGATGACTAATATTTTGTATTTTCAGTTTCCTGGTTACCTCATCTGTGGGAGACGCTATGATGGTATGGATACAAAGAAGATAAATATAATTTCCACATCAATAAACCATTAGGCTGATCTCAGTCAGAACATCCGCCGACAAATAATAATAATAATACCATTAGACACTTCTTTGATAATCACCGAATATCATTCATTCATTTAAATGTAGCATAGAGACTAACGAAACTAAAAGAAGTTCACATAAATAACAAGATCGTATAAATGTTAGAAGCCCAGACGGTATCGTTCGATATATTGACGCTATTAATTTCATTTTAATGAGCAAATTGCGATGCAGTAATCTATGTGGAAGATTTTGCAGCGATTGCCTAGAGATAATATTTGGACAGACGTTTTATTTATTTTCAAACACTTTTCATCGAAAATAAGGCAGTGCACATAGCTGGAGGACTATTGTTAGAAGCCGATGAAAGTCAACCAGGTCTGTTATTGTTTGTACTTAATTATGTAATTATCTTGTAAAATCTTTAGGATACAATATGTAAGTAGAAAATGAAACTCACATGGCGAATTGAATAAAACAAATGTTTTATTCAACTATTCGTTTTATTTACGAAAGAGACGTCTTTCTTCTCCTTCATACTTCGTCAATCTATTGATAAGACAAGACGAAGGACGTCTCTCTCGTAAATAAAACGAATAGTTGAATAAAACAAATGTTTTATTCAACTATTCGTTTTATTTACGAAAGAAACGTCTTTCTTCTCCTTCATACTTCGTCAATCTATTGATAAGACAAGACGAAGGACGTCTCTCTCGGAAATAAAACGAATAGTAGAATAAAACATTTGTTTTATTTGATTCGGTATGGAATTCTACTACTTTAACACCGACATGGTGAATAGAAGGAATTCACATGCGTGCAGTTTCAGTTTAATAGCTATTTATTTGTTTTTTTCTAACACGGATTCTGTCAATGAACTTGTGGTTCCGCGTAGAGGGGGGTCTGGCTAAACTATGTTGATCGTGCCTTCTTTGTGGTTGGTCAGATGCTGTGGAACAAAATTGTCTATGATTTGCGAACTCTGAAGAGTGTGGAGGTGTTCAAGGCAGGTCAAAGACCTTATTGTTTAGGAGATGTTATGATTCTTGAATGGGCCCTTGCGTTGATTTTTCCACAAAAAGCCCATCTTAAAAAAATTGTCTAGTTATCATTATTATTATTACCAAGGCGTCTCTATATTACATCAGAATTTGTCACTACATTATCTCACTGTTCCAGCCCTGTATAAACTAACTATTCACCTTACAGAATTATTGCATAACCCAAATACAGTACCTACATTATCAGGTCTACGATCGTTACGTTAAGTACCGAATATTAGTATTTGTATAAATAATAATAACATGAAACTAGTTTTAAATAGATCGCAAGCCGATGTGGGTAATTATTAGTAGGTACTGTATATTGCTGGTGCGTCTGATGATTTCGAAGCGGTATCATCAATGAATGTTGTGTTGAGAACGATAAAATTTAACAACCAGACGAAGAATTAAATAGTACTTAAAATTAATCTTTTATCGAATATTTTTTCTTGCAAATATTCAATAAGAGTATAATATTTGTGGTTCGGTAATCAGTGGGACCTTTATTGGTTCACTTATTGATTATAATTACTTTAATTTTAATAAATAAACGAAAAAGGCACAATTTTTTTGTAACGAATTTTTTACTTTTTCCTCTATCGTGGGACCTTTATTGGTTCACTTATTGATTATAATTGTTTTAATTTTAATAAATAAACGAATAAGACACTTATTTTTCGCAATGATTTTTTTCACTTTTTCCTCTATCGCACTCATCGCCAAATCTACTGAAAATATGTTGTCTTGTATAAAACGGGTCGTCACGTTTTAACTCTACATCTTTCAGGACGTTCTGTAATTCAAAAACTACCTCTTGAGGAATTACAATAGGAATCACAGTAAAAAAATAGTTTTTTACGTGTTTTTTTTAAAGAATCCTTCAAATTATGAATATGTGTAAGTTTAACAAACAAAACTACCATAAATTGATACTAAATATAAATAGATGTCGTTAACCAAATACCTCGAGATAGGTTTTGATAGATAAGTACATACAATCCTATCTACGTACACCTAGAAGTATCCAACATGCAGTACCCATACTAGATATCCCAGAACAATCCCTACACATGAAGCTGTTGTTGGAGTTTATAAGAGAGAATATCGGAGCCTTTGGCTTGTAGCCCGGTAGCTTAATTGGACAAAGCAAACCTCGTGAAGAAGTTGGTTTGCGGGTTCAAGTCCCGTCCGGGGCACTACCGAATAAGGTGACTTTTATAGGCCTTATATGGTAGTTTCGTATGTTTAATTTACATAACTATATAGCCTCATTCATTGGTTAATTGTATAAAAAAAATATTTAAGTTCGTCGGTAGCCTGGAGGTAGAGTCTCGGCCTCGCGAACATGAGGTTCGCGGTTCGATCCCAGGTGCTGGCAAACTCCTCTTTTACGACACTAACTTTTCTGTGAAAGGTGTATAAGGTTGTATTTGGGGTTATAACAAAAACCCAGAAACATCTTTTTTTTATTGTTCTTTACACATTCCACTTATACTATATTATATACATTCCATTACAAAATACTGAGTGGTTTTGCTAAGATACATCTTAATTATTAAACCCAGATATATAAAGATATATCTGTGTTTTGTAATAAACCCAAATACAACCTTACACACCTTTCACAGTAAGTTATGTTGTGTTGTGAAAGGGAAGTTTGCCGGCTCCTGGGATCGAACCCCGGACCCCTTGTCCACAAGGCTGAGACTCTACCTCCAGGCTACCGACGAACTCGATATATATCGATAAACGATATAAAACATCGAGCATCAAAGAGTACCTATAGAAAAAAACTCTAAGATATAGTAAATAAAATATATACGATGCGGCTTCAATTCGAAACTTTATTGGTGCAATCGTATGATAACCATTAAGACAAGAATTACTCAATACAATTTCCATATGTAGGAACACCTATATCATTAATGATTCTAATTAATATTATCGTTAAAGATTGATCAAAGAAAACATACTGTGTTTGGTTAACATTAGCGTCTACGTGTAAATACTTGTGTTAAATGAATGTTAATTTATAATACTATTCATTCATATACCATCATACATTCGTAGCATCTCCCATTAATTGAGTAACGTAAGCATATAAATAAAACCTATCAGTTGAGTATTAGAACACGATGTAAAAATATTACTAAGTGGTATCATGAATTTACCATAATAGAAACTTAAATAAGTATTTGTTTTCTGTTGGAAGTAATTAAAGGAAAAGAAATGCTTAAGAAGGTTTAAGATTTCCAAAAATTCAAAGCATTATATAAAAGAATTGGCCTGAAAGATTAAAATATAAAAAAAAGCTTATATCGCTTTCTCTCTTTCCGTTTCGGATGCTAAAATTTGGCACTGTGTATGGGATAGAAATATTCAAGATGCCGGTTATTAAGGTGCCGTCTGTGCTGCTATTTTCTCATACATTTCCTTTACATATAAGTATTCACAAGGGTCCCGATGGCCCAGGTGTTCCTCTTTCACAATACACCGTTTCTATAACAACGACATCACAGCGCTGGAAATGTCATAAAAAGAGGTGACACAATTGATGCAGAGTCGCTCTGAATTGAGGAGGCTGGTTTCTGCCTTATGCTCTCGAGAGGAGCATTGAGGGCGATGATGATGATAAGTATTTGGTATTTTCGTCCACTTTTTTAATATTATTTTGAAACTTAATAGGGAGTCTTCGGCAAACAATAGATCTACCACTTTTTTACGTAATTTTTATAGTGTTTTGTAAAAGACAGATGTTCGTAAAAAATCCATTTTACATCTTTAATTCAACGATGAGGTATGCCATCCACTCTGAATGTTTTATATTTTGTTTGCACAGTGAGGACAGTTTGCATGTTCATTTTATTTGATAATTTAAAATGAAGTGTTACAAAGTTAATGCCGATACAATCAATAAATTCATTGTGTTTATTTATGTACGCACGACATAAGCATTTTACACGTCTATAACAATTCAGACAAACAGAAAATACTCTTCCACATTATAATGTTTAGTTTATATAATAAATTTTATTTATTCATATTGATATATCCGATCATGCATATCATTTTAATAATTTATAAACATTGAAAATGATGCAATGTAAATTGGAACGCCCGAAGGCAAATGATGATAAAATAAAAACAAAAACACACATCAACTAAAAGAATATAATATGTATATCATAAAATGCATATGGCAATACACGTAAGTTCATTAAACGTCAAAAAAACGTTAAAGCGTAACTAACATGCGTGTAGTAAATATTACAAAGTCGAAAACACGATCGTTTTTATTATCTATGTTCAAATCGACTGTCCAGTTCTACAACTCAACAACTCAAAAAATTCGAAATTTTTGATTTCATTGGTAATTATTATTATTAAAATTATAGTTTGTTATCAGACAGGCAGCCAAGCTGATATGTCTGATCTCAACACCACTGTCACGAAAACAACCATTAAACCCAACAAAATTATCACAACTTCAATTATTCATTCAAATTCTTGAAGCTGTTCAAATCTGAAGATTCAACCAGGTCAGGTGGCAAACTATTCTAATGATTAACCACCCTGTTAAATAAGCAGTACTTCAACGGATTTCGCTTGAACCTGCAGCCTTCCAACTTAAATCCATGACCCCTCAGGTGAACATTCTGGTTGTACTGAAACATTGTATTCAGTTCTGAACAGTTATAATGTCATATCGACTCCTCAATTCAACAAACGAATAGCTATAAAAAAACACACACACACAGTTCCCTTTATATATTAAATATTCAATCAATGACCTATTAACAATTCCACAAATAAATATTTCGAATTGTTTAACTATTGAACGGGACAAAGACAACATAATGCCTTTAACAGTGTGATTATTATATAAGTAGTATATTTCACTACTTTCTGCTTTGTTTTTAAAGCATAATATAAATATAGTAAAATTCCAAAAATGCCAATTTCTCGGATATAAGACATTTTGACTTGTTGAGTTTTGGAACTGGACAGTCCATATGTACATATTATAACTATGAATTTCATCTAGACGCCGTGAAAAGTAACAAAATTTCGCCTTGGGTAAGAAATTATCGCACAAATCAGGTCATGCCGATTTTATTTGAATGTTTATATGCATTGTAATATAATTTGTGAAAACTATTTCTTGATAAAGATTGTAGTAGGAAGAAATACTATCTAAGGTCCAACATTTCAATATGCTCTAAGGGAGACCCTTCTTCTAAAAGCTAATCTAACTCTTAACTCTATGGTCGGTGGACTAAAGCACGTAAGTCAAAATTTTCGTTTTTTTATTGTTTCAACTTGCCTGTTATTAATCAATACACAACCATACTAAAAAACACTAGTCAAATATGTCTATAAATTTACATTTTTAATAAACTTTTGTAAATAAAAATACGGTATACTCTTTTTTTTTACTTAACCAGACTTTTATTGTATTTTTTGTTTCTCCAGTAAAGTTGCCATTTCTGACTTTATGTGCTTCAGTCCGCCGACCCTAGAATTATAATCTTGTTTTACATATCCGATAAACTTTAATCCAGCACAGCTATTTTCTACCAGAATAAATGAAGGTACAGCTTGCTTAACTCTTAGTAAAACTAACCTCCCTTTATTGCTAGATATAATTAGCAAGAATAAAATATAAAATACTTAGATTGGCAAAGTCCCCAGTAGGAAGGGCTGTTGAAATGTTTGATAGTTTGGCTAGATATATTGATATCTTTAACGTGACATAATACGTGGAATTTATATAGGTATTGTAGTTATGTTGTCGTCTGGATATTGATTAAAGTTATCTTCTGGGATCACACTGGCCTTCAGCTGTAAAGATCTTTGTAAGAATCGTCATAATTGTCAGTAATAATAATAATATAATATTTTTTTTAGTTATGGTAGACCATTTTCATACAACTGTTCAACAGAGGCCTGAGTCAATAACACACTTTCACGTCACGTTCCCGCTCCGTTAACGTTCAAGTAAAGACGAAGTTGCAAGCAAGTGTCAATTTCGTTGCTAAGATACACAATAGTTACGAATATTAACACTTTGGCGCAACATCGTCTGCACCCGAACGCTAACGGAACGAAAACGTAACGCGAAAGTGTGATATTGACTCAGGCCTCTGCTCTGTTGTTGAGTTTTGTTAAGAAACTGTATTTGGTTGCTATTAGAGGGTATCTTTTCCCGGATTATTTTTGTTCCCGGGAAACGGGAAATTTTAAAATGAATTTCCCGGGATTCCCGGGAATCCCGGGAAATTCATTATTATATTTATAAATATTCAATTTTCAACAAATTTGGTATCAAACTCTCATAACTTGTTGACCCTTGCAAACATTTTGATTTGATAAAAAAAAATCAAATTTTTGTTACCAATATAAGTAATTTGCTTAAAAAAAACTAAATAGCTGACTGACGAGATTTATTTAGGTACTCTATGTTATATCAAAATAAAAATTGTTTACAAAATATATAAACTTTTAATTTTTGATCATCCTATCAAGCAAAAAAATGTTATGGATTTTGGCAAAGCTTTTTAAAGATTTTTGACTTTAAAAAATGAGAAATTTCGACAAAAAAAGATTTTTTATATCGGTTAATATCCATGAATAAAACAAAAAAATGACAGTTGGCTGCACTAATATTTTTAAGAACTATCTAACTTTTCGAAATATGTAAAAAAAAAACATGAAAAATTGTAGGATTCTTATACATTGTCGGCCAAACACACCTCCGATTTCGAATTATATTTAGAATAATTATGCTTCTTTCAAACGAATACATTGAAGCTATAATTAAGTTTTTTTTTTAAAGTATAACACTTATATTGGTAATTAATATTATTTTTCATATTTTCATATCAAAATATTCGTCAGCTTCTACAAGTTTATCACGACTATTACAGTTAACTAAACAAAGATTTCGGTATCGGTATGGCAATCTGCATGACTAATAATTTGTATTTTTTCCCGGGAAAGGATTCGTTTTTTTCCCGGGTAACGGGAAATAAAAATTAGAGGGTTTTCCCGGGAATTCCCGGGAGTAACCCTCTAGTTGCTATTTGTATTGTAGATATGTGTTTGTTTTTATTATTATTTGGTAAGCGCTATTGTGTGATGTAAATTGTATGAAATATGTTTAAGCCCTCAAAGCACGAGCACTGCTCAATTTTGAGGGTCAAATATGTAATAAATGGTTTTTTTAGAAATAAGGTGTGTATATAATATTATTAAGTTGTAAATTTTACTTAAATAAAAAATATTTGAATTTGAATAAAAAGTGATATCTCTCACTACCTTAATGTTCAAATAACTCGTATTAGGGGTACCTACTTAATAAGCTATCAAATTCACTAATCAACAAATAATTAATATGTTTTTTTATGATACTACAAATAACTTATTACGTAGGTATGTAATCGTAACTATAGACACATTAATTGATATTGAGAAATATACTCGTAGCATCGTTACTGCGCTGCGCTGTTAATACACACATAGACACACACACACACACATATTCGTATGAATGTGATTATTTTTAACAACTTCACCAAACCGCTAATTTATGTATTCTAAATATAGAGATTTTAATGAGTCCGATTTAGCTTCAATCTATTTTGCAGTAAATCCATAAATTCAACATTACCTACTTACACACACTAACTACACAACGACCGTGTTTAATGACTTTAGGTTTTACTAAATCACGTAAAATGAGTAATGAATACTGTAATTTTATCAATATAAACAAGCGATTTCTTATAATATATATTTTGAAAACGAGAGAGACGTTTTTCGATTTATCGATTGAATTGGCGTTTATTTTGAAAAACTACGTAATAATTTATGTAAAGAAACACGAATTTATTAAATTTTACCATGTACTTTTTATGAATCTAGTGATTTGGTTTCGACATAAAGAGTTACTGCAAAACGATTTGATATTGAGAAATCATTTTGTCTTTCGACTTCTTAGGTCATTATCGATGTTTCTTTTTTTTAATCTATAGTAGACGAAAACGCTGGTAATTGTTCTGGAGAATCAAGAAAAAACTCACTTAATATTACCTACATAATGAACCCACTTGCTTGAGGAAATACTCGCACATAATGTGATTTATTTGATAATTTTGGAACCTTAATGTTCTTAATAATAAGATCACAGATGAACAGAGACTAAAATGTGAAATGAGAGGTGAAAATTGTAGTTGTTGAATTTATTTTGATACCGTGTAAAAGCAATTTGACCATGAGGAATATAAGAACATAAAAATGTGCTGGAAAATCGAAATAAAATACACAAGTATAGAATTTCAAACATGAATAAAATAAAACTCAATAATAGTTATCAAAAAAGAATTTAATCGTTACCTATTTATTTTCTTAAACTTCATATCCATTTTTTATTCCGTTAATATAATTTTTTTTTTTTTAAAAAGCATCAAACTTAGTAAATCCTAGTCGATTTCAAAAATGCAATACAGAGATGCGTAAACCGTGAATCTACTGTAAGTATTGGTATTTAATAATACCACCATCCGTTTTGGAATTCAACTTGTACACATATTATGTATGTAATCACGCACAAAATAATACTATCATAATAAATAAATACCTACACAGCACTTGTTGTTTCATGTGTGGAGCATTTGGAAAGAATGTCAGTCAGGTCATAGGATGATTGATGTCAGATATTTGTCAGTATTTATGTTATATGTTACGTAGGTACTGATCTTACATACTATAATAATATTAATATGATGGAGTACTGTAATCTGCCTGGTATATAATGATCACCAAGCCCGTTTTATGACACAAGTCATTTATATATTATTATTTTACTAAGGTTATGTTTTCTCATCTTTATACATAGTAATTTCACCAAAAGAATTTGAGTTATTTATTTTTTGAATTTAAGATGAAAAACGTATTTTTTTCGAACATTTGTCTTTCACAGAACTCTCTTAAACTTACAGAAAGAAATACGAGACCTATTCTTTACCGGGGAGTTTTTCAACAATTTACACAGCGCCGTACTGCGATATTATCACTATAAGGGCGCTTTACAACATTTAGGATAAAATATCCCCGTTTTTATTCAGCGATGTGGTTTGCCACCCACTTTGGGTGTCTTAACTTTTGTTAGTACGAAGAGGACAGGTTGCATGTTTATTACATGCAGCTGGTTTGCTGACTATGCCACTTGCGGAATATTTATTTATTTATTTATTTATTTATTCATTCGCATACGGCGCAAGCCTTTTACATGTTCAAATACAAGACAGACTACAAAAAAGATAAATATACACAATACAAGTTCACACATATATACGTCATTGAGTTTAGAAGTATAAAAAGAGTCAAGAATTATCAAATAGAGTCAATAAATTAATACACAGTTGTAGATTCTGAACCATTTAACACTTAAGACAACAAAATAAATTCAAATATCAAAAGTTTAATATCAGCAATAAAATGTAAAAATCAATAAAAACTTACTAAAAACAAACAAAAAATACAATTAGATGGATTATACATTCAAACTACTAAATATGTAAATGATTAGGATTATTAATCACAAATAATAGACTAGAATTTAACATTTAAAAGTATTAAATAAAATTCAACAATCGAAAATGGTCAATCAAATAAAATAGTCAAAAAGCTGATAAGAATAATAATAATGTTAGTGAATATAATGAAAAAAAAACGAATATGATAGTATCATTGAAATTAATACTGGTACTATACCATCATGGCATATCCCACAAGTGGGGTTACAAGCAGACCAGCTGCATATAATAAACATGCAAGCTGTCCTCAGGGATAAAAGCAGGTGTTTGAAATTTTGAAGACATTTACAGTTTTTAATTCAGCGATGAGGATTCCTCCCATGTTGAATGTCTTGATTTTTAATTGGCACGGAGAAGACAGCTTTAAATTAATTGAAAAATTGTCTTAAGGAAAATAAAAATAGAAACAAAACAGTACTAGTAGATTAAGTGTAATTATATCAAAATCATAAAACAAACACTCTTCAGACTATTAAAAACTTTCTTGAAAATTTTTCACTTAGTATAAACTTGAATCTTTATTGTATGGCAAAAGTTTGTGTATTACTGAATTCTATGTTAGATTTAATATAATTAATTAGGCGTTAAATATACATTGTTCATAATGTTCTTTAATTCAAATATTATATTTCACTGAAAGCTAATAAAATATTCGGCAAATTTTTATAATACATTACCTTAATAGGTCGTTAAGTTTTTCTTAGAAACATTTTTGTATAGAGCCGTAAACTGTTAATCAAAAAATTAATTCAGTTAACTATTAATCCGTTGATGAAGAAGTTAACTTCGTTACTCGTATAGTCGAAATTTTTTAAAAATGTAATACAAATTTAAGTTAATTTATACATTGACGATAGACTACTTCACACCGGAATAGGCACTATATGAGATGGTAGGCCCCACTGTTGTCAAATGTGAGATTTCATAGAAAAAGTAATATTCACGAAATTGTTGCCATATGTAGAATTATTTTTTGGTAACCACGTTTAATTTTTTTTGGGCACCAAGTTTTTCGACACCGGCAAAATTAACATTCGAGTTAGATTTTATATTTACCTAAAATCTACTTCGTAACAAAATCTACTTCGAATACAAATTTCCTTAAGTTTATAATATTTGAATTAGATTTTATTTTTTCCGGTTTTATTTTATTTTTGCAAATAAAAAAATTAAAAAATATTTCGCCAAAAAATCCAAATAATATTATTGTAGCAACAATTTTCTCCCCTCTCCCTTCTGACTCCCCTCTGAAAAAGTTAAGGATTTTTTGTTTGATGTAGGCTTTTTTGCCAGAACAAACGTTAAAGTTAATCATTAAAGATTAAGTTAAAAACAATTTAACTACAATTAATTATTACGTTTATCTATTAATCGCTAACGCTCAGCTTGGTTTTCGTACATAGACAATATATATAGTATGGAATTTTGCCATTTGAATAATTCAAACATCTTCTTTGTATGAAAATTTAATTACTAAATATATCATTAATTTTAATGACTGCATTAAATTTTAAGTTGAGAACACATCATCTGCATTTTTTAAATAATTTTATGCAGTTTTGATATATATAAATCTTATCCAATGTTGTTTTCGTGAAATCATCGGCAAGGAATAGATTCCCTAACTTTTTTTTCCATCACATCCATGCGATTACTGATGCATGCTCTTCTGTTCATTATACTCAAAACGTATTTATCCTTCAGACTCTGATGGTCGATATGGTCTAGTCATTATGTTGTTGGACGGTTACGTCTCCTAGCACACACTCTCTCAGTCGCGTATATATGTATCTTCGGTCATTATGTCTTTTTCGTTCTTCAAACAGATCTTTCTAAAGTCGTAAAATAAAAAAAAAACTTTAATGATGAAGTTGTTTTATTACATTTTTTATGTGTTAAGAATATTTACTATTTTTTATTGTTCAACTGGATTTGGGCACAACCCGCAGATGACAAAACCAGATTAGATTTTGTACAATGTTTCATTATGCAAACATGTCTGGTTCACCAATCGAGATGTCTGAATTATTGGCATGTGCTATAGAGAAGGAAAAGTGATAAACAACTTGTTCAAATTTATCGAGACATAAACAAAATACGCAGATATGCAATCTAATAATGAGGCGAACGAGAACAAAATATAATAAAAATATATTTATGACCATTTATTTCATTCAAATGAACCGTCGTGCGTCTGGGCTTATTTTTTTATGGAGAAGAAAGTGTTTTAAATTTTGTTTTACTACTTACAATAAATTATTAAACACCGGCTTTAAGAAAACACCCAAGGGGCTTTTCATAGTAGTAAATCCTATCTTAAATAATTACGGCATATCCCACAAGTGTGGTAGCCAGCGGACTAACTGCAAGTAAAATACACGCAGATGGTCCTCTCCCAGAAGCTATATATTATGGGTTTTTCCCACCACTTTCCCCTGGATGCTTCAAGAGCAAAGCTCCTATATCATCCAGACTCAACGAAACAAAACAATTTTTTTCAAGGGAGGGCTCAGGGTTTGCCAGAAGTACTCCCCCCAACAAAATCCTCCCTAAAATTACAAAACCTTTAATGTCCCTTGGTGGAGATACACACTTCAAGGCACTACCCACTACAACAATATTCTCCCAGAAGCTTACAAATACATACAGAGTGAGTTACAATCCATTGGATTGGTCTGCAGCGAGTTTCGAATTTCTTCTCCATTCCTCCCTATTTTCAGCTAGTCTCTTTAGTTCTACGTATGTTCCAAAGTTCATGTCCTTCAGTTGGTCTATAATATAAGCGTCTCTTGGTCGATTTCTACCATTTCTGCCTTCGGTATTGCCTCCGCGATGGTGATGAACAGGATTGGGTGCCTGATGTTAGCTCGTTGTTGGCTGATTCTTTTAAAGAGTTGCCTTCTTTCGCCCATTCTAATTAATACCTCTTCATTTTCGATGCGTTCCGACCGATGGATCTTCAGTATGCGTCTCCATATCTCAAAGGCTGCCAACCATCCGCTATCAAATATGCACAACAATATAAAATAAGAAATTAGAACTTAGCAAAATATTAAGAATGGGTGGTATTTAGAATGGCTGAATAACACGATTATCACAAAATGAAAACTGGTATAAATCGAGTAAATAACAGATGAACACATAATATAAAATTTCATGGTTTTCTCATCTGATACTAATGAGCGAAAATACCAAAACACGAAATATATGGTATCAATTTCAATAATTCGTGATTGTAATGATCTTAACGACATAATAACATGTTATATTATAAATAAATATATTTTAAAATGTTCACCATTGTATGCATTCGGTTTAAAGCCCGAAGATGACGGTTGAAAAATGGGCCATGACCGAAAATTTTTGACAACTGAAATAATAGAAAAACTGTCGTCAGAAGGTGCTAAAATTATACTAATATATAATTTAGTAAATGGTTTTCATAAGGACGGTGAATTTTGCTATGGTAAATCATAGCCCGAAAGTGTACCATAAAAACGGACAATGATCGAAAAGAGTTACAATAGTAGTTGATTTATTTATTTATAATATGCTGTTTTTACTGTGGGTGCAGAAAAAAATTGGTGTTAAATTAGAACATTTAAATTTTTGTCAAATAAATGACAGGTTATTCAAATTTCATACTTAATCTTTATTATGTATCACATCATTAAAACTAAAGGTACAAAATCCTGGCCGAAAACCGAAAAGTCGAAAAATATTACAATTAAATTATTGTCTATCGATGCTAAATCCGTAATCAAAAGTATGTTAAGCATCCTTAGAAATATTTTTTAAGATATTGGTTCTCAATCGATTTCATTGAATATTCTAACTTTTAAAACACTTAAAACAGATAAAAAACCGTTTTTTGGACAATTGGTCAATTTTTGTTATACCTAATCGGTTTCACAATGTCAGACACGAAACGCACACTGGGTCAACATGCGTGTCCAACGCGGTCAAAAGTATTTATTAAAATACTTGAATTTATATTGTTCAACTTGAGATGCGAAATGTACCTATTTATAATAATGATAAGAATACACGTGATTAATATTGAAATGATTATTCCATAATATATATATTATTAAATACATTATTTTCTTTGTACTTCACAAGTTCATAAACCCGGATGAACATATATTAACATACTTTTATTGGTGTATTTTATGTGTTTAAAAGTACTCTATCTTCGTTTTTATGCAATTGAAAGTTTTTCAATTATCTCATTGTACTTTGTTGTAAATAATAATTCATAGAAAATGCGCAATCTGCGTGGATATTTAGTGGATCATACAGCGTTTATTTAAATTTTGAATACTTAATTGTTTGCTCAATAACCATTAATTTTGAAACATCTATGGATAATAAGTCTACCTATAAGGATAATTAGATAAATAGTTAGACTAATTATCCTATAAAAATAATTATTCTACCTTTTTATCTATACCATTACGAATTTCCAGAAGTAGGGCAGAATATGGGCTGTGGGCTGTGGGTAATACAAATAATAGAAGTTTTTCTTCCGAAACATGCATAATACCTACTAATATTGTTGTCATGCGAACAATTTTCTGTGAAGGATCGTCTTCCAGGTTAGAAAAAATAGTGTGCGGAAAAGCGGCACTCTTTCTGTCGAACTATTTATAAGATTTCACAAAAAAAATGAGCCCGTCAAAATCCATAAAACCTTAAATCTCAAAAGACATGGCGATACCTTAATGCAGAACTAGCTTAAGTGTTTTTGAATTATTTTTCAAAGTAGCAGATTTAAGCTTTGTTTTTTTAATAATCAAAAAATATTTAAAATATCTAAAGCAAATTTTGACAAGCATTATTATTTAGAAATCTAATAACTCTCATTCGTTAAATTATCTTTTTTGAGACAAGATGGCAATTTTATTATAACATGTATAGACAATTCACACAGACCGAGCTAGTCCCACACTAAGATATGAATCTTGTATTATGGGTACTAACACGACTTATACCTATATACGACGTACATATCTATTATTATCATTTCTTGTTTCTTAATACCTAACTCATTTTGACCAAAATTTCAACTTAGGCTAGTTCTCCATTAAGGTAGCGATGGTTAGGTTATCTTTCTTTTTAGCCTTACAAGCTCTTCTTAGGAGAACATGGTGAAAGTGAATCTTTTTCTTTTATAGGTTTTGTGCACCAATTGTGTGCTCCCAATGCACTAATGTCATTGTCTTTTAAAAAGTATACCTATTGTAAAAGATTATTCTCAAATATCGTTGCAGGAATTAGCATAATGCATCTAAATAGAAATTTCGTAAAATTTTATTACAACTTCTAACGGTTTATATCTTGTATTTTACGAATCACGTATTATTTTACAAAGACAACAACAATTTACGATTCCCTTGCTCAAGTTTCTACTAAAACTTGCATATAACAACGAACTCAATAATATGCAAGATACCTACATACGTACAATGTAGATATAAGTATATAGTTTTAATTTTTCTTTTATTACCTATATATAACTACCTTCCTATATAAAAAAATATAATAGGTATAAATTAATCGATGTAATGTACCCAGCCAATGCGATATAATATAAAATATTGCAACTTACTTATTAACCAGGTATAGTTTGGAGACTAAAATCATTATTTTTCAGTCTTCATTCAATCCAGATATATTTATTAATTCTTCAGGGCCCGTAGTCAAAACAAATTTCAGCGTCGTTTCGTTTTCGTTCAAATGAAGACGACGTTGCGAGAACGTGTCAATTTTCGTAGCAAAAATACACAAGTAGCTAGAAAATTGACACGTTCTAGCAACGTCTTCGACATTTGAATGAAAACGTAACGCTAAAATGTGTTTTGATTAGGTCTACAGGTCTAAATTGATTTACTTGAATTCTCATGAATTTCATAATAGATACTCGTAGCAATGTATTATACAACAACTTCAAACAAATGTTTTGAAAAAGAAATTTAGTGATGTATTAGAAATATTGCATAGTTTCATAGTTTTTTACAAGTTTATGAAATGTATGTGATGAAGATGCAATATGTATTTGTCTTTCTTTGAAGATTATATTTTTTTTATAATTTTAAGAGTTGTTAAAATGAGAGCGAGATTTGACAATCATCTGATAACTTTTGAGTCATTGTATTCTGAATGCTAGTCGAGGGTCTTACTCTAAAATCTTAAGACACCGTAGAAAAAGAAAAATATATTATTTTAAGCTTTAACAAGTATTTTTTTCTCTGGTATATATCCCGTGGAGCACCCGGTAAAGAATTGGTCTCCCACTCTTCTCCATAAGTTTTCGAGTGTCCTGTAAAAGGCAGGTGATCGAAAAATAAGACATTTTACATCTTTAATTCGGCGATGAGGTTTGCCACCCATCCTGAATGTCTTAATTTTATATTGGCACGGAGAAGACAGCTTGCATGTTTTATATGCAGCTGGTCTGCTGGCTACCCCACTCGTGGGATATGCCGTGATGGTATAGTAGTAGTAGTATATAAATATTGGAATACTTTTGAAAAAAGTGAAGCACGAAAATACGAGAGTAAGTAATACTGCAGTATAGTAATTAGTAGTTACCATAAATATTTAATAGTGGTTACTTTAGTATAAGTGGTTATTATAAGTATATAATTATATTAAATTAAGCATAACCTGATGACAAGCTCATTAGAGCTTATCGGGATTTTGCACACATATTGTAATTTTTATTTGAATAAAGTATTTTACACACATAGTCATAAATCAAGTTAGAAAACACGTATGTGTGCATTTTAAGTTTTATCTTTTCTCCGCGGATTCTTCAGCAAAGAATAGGTCTGTCATTGTTTTCTGTAAGTCTTCAAATGTCCTGTAAAAAGCAGGGGTTTGTGAGAATAAGACATTTAACAATTAATACCACTCATTCTGAATGTCTCAAATATTCTTTTATTTTATTTATTTTTTTCTTCACTGTACATTGGTTACAATATAACAAAACAAAACAGTGTCATATTAAAAATATCAGTTATACAATTCAATGTACAGAGGGCGAGTATATCGCTAAAATGCGATGTCTTCCAACTAACCCGGTTCTTTTGGCACATAGACAGAGATGCATTTTGAATATTAAAATTACACATTCATACAGACAAACTTAATTTTTTTTATATTATTTTAATGCAAGTTTATTATTATATTGTAATTGTAATAAATAATACTAAATAATACAAGTTGTTCATAGAGCATTGTTTCTTTATCTATTTAATATAATAATATACGAATATCTATCTATCTATCTGATTATAATACACAAATAGTTGTAGGTATCATTTAGTGTCAGTTCTATTGTCTGTAGCTATGAAAAATCTTAATTTTATTGTCTTGTCTTGTAGCCATAAAAATAATAACAATATTATATTATTATTGTATACAAGCTCAGTATTATAATATTATGAATTAATGCTTGATGATAATGTATTGAAATAATTTCCTATGATAGCCAGAAGGTATTGGATATTGATACGTCAACGATTACAATCAATCGTTTACAATATTGTCTTTACTATCATGGTATTTATTATAAGCGGGGTAGCCACTGAACTGTCTGCATTTAACTAACATGCAGGTTGTCTTTTGCGTACCATAATAAATAAGACATGAATAATTCTTTTTCTTCTTCCAGAGACTGTCCCAACTTATTGCCGCTGAAGACTGTTGGGGTCAGCTGTTCTCGTTCTGAGGTTATACGTTCTTCTGTTTCTTATATCATCTTCATCCAGGCCATTTCTCCGCAGGATTCTATTGCATTGTGTCATCCAGGTATTATTTGGACGACACGATTATTAAGATATGAAGAATTGGAAGCATATATTATCGCAATATTGACTTTCAGTTCAATAATTCAACAAAAAAACATTAGTTTTATAGAAACTCCAAGGTAGAGAGAACAAAAAAAACAAAGGATGAATTCATCATAGCACTGCTATATATTGATTTTATACCATCACGGCATATCCCACAAGTGGGGTAGCCAGCAAACCAGTTGCATGTAATAAACATGCAAGTTGTCGTCTCATGGTAACAAAAAAATAAGACATTCAGGATGGGTGGCAAACCCCATCGCTGATTTTATTTCAAACACATGTCTTTTACAGGACACTCAAAGACTTGCGTTAAAGAGAGGGAGATCGGTTCTTTGGCGAGTGCTCCACGGAATAAATTTATTATATCGTTGCTATATTTTCCATCAGATGTTTATTATATTTCCAAATGAGACTATTCGAATGATTTTTTTTATAAATTTTTGTATATTTTTAAAATGTTGTTTTTTATATTAATTTTATAGACAATTAAATACAAGAATATTGTTTTGTTATTCTTAGGATATAATATTATTTTGAAGCGGAAATGTTCGACCGCGGTATCTGCTAAACAATACATACAATAAATGGGCGACCGCTAGCAAGGACGTTGTCACTCAACCGTAAATTTAATGCGTAAGTGCTTATTGTAAAACAACCCAACACCGACTGCCAAATGTAAGAAAACAGTAAAAACAAATTATCAGACTAGTTTGAATACTGTTTGGGCCAGCTCTTAAAAGAAGTTACAATCCCATACCATCACGGCATATCCCATTAGTGAGGTGATCAGCAGACCAGCCGCACACAGTAAACATGTAAGCTCTCCTTTCCGTTTCCACAAAAAATAAAGACATTTAGGATGGGTGGCAAAACTCATCGCTGAGTTGAAGATCTTAAATTTCTTTATATACCTACCTGCCTTTTACAGGACATTCGAAAACTCATGGAAAAGCGTTGGTGACCAATTCTTTGCCGAATGCTCCACAGAAAAAAAGAAGATTAAAAGGAGATAAAAGTCAATAACTGTTTAGGTGATTTTTCTCAACTAACCAATCTTTCAACTTACTTGCTTATTTCTGATGACTGAACAGCCCCTGTTGAGCCTTATCCTCCGAAACAATGGATATCCAATCCTTTTGACCTCGGGCACTAGTTTGCCAGTCATATTTAACATATTTTGTAGAGTGAGATTCAGAAAGAAGTTGAAGACACACCTTTCAGCTCAGTGGAGCAGAACTCTTGAGTCACAAACTCATATTAAGAACTTTAATATGAGTTCGTCGGTAGCCTGGAGGTAGAGTCTCGGCCTCATGAGCAAGGGGTCCGTGGTTTGATACTAGGTGCCGACAAACTCCCCATTCACGACACAAGCTTTTACTAAAGGTGTATAAGGTTGTATTTGGATTTATAACAAAACCCAGATATATCTTTTCTTAAAAAAAATAACTTGACCAAATTAATTTGATTTTTGGACAAATTTTACATAAAATACTTCAGAGTAAAAAAAATCTATTATTACTGGTAATCAAACTTTTTAATTCGACCATTTTTAATATTTTTTGGACAGAAATAATTTCTGTTCTATGTATTTAAAAATTATAATGGTGATAAAACACTTACCTAATTGTGAAATTAATGTACCAAAAGCGTTGAAGAAATGTCTTACAGGAAACCTAACGTAACATTTTATTCGTTCTAATAAAGAACATCTACTGTAAATATTTCTTGTAATAGAATTACGTAGAAGAAACACTAATGCGGAACGCAATGCTTTTAAACGAATTAAATAACAATAAAAAAAATAAAACCAGGATATATCTGAGAAATAGGTATTTAGTTTACAGATTGACGCTGTTTAAAAAATATACCAAAAAATAAAAAAAAGAAGATAGATAGATATACCAACAAATACTAATACAGAGTGACTAAGATCAGGAAAAAATATAACAGTTGATTTCTAGAACGAATTAATTTATTTGTTTATTATATCCAGTCTTACAAAAAGTATCATTTATTTATTTCAATTTCGGTTTCAAGAGTGTTTTAAATCAATTACCTAACATGATTAACAAAAATTGAGTACTTCGGTTGAATTAAAGGATTTAAAACGTGGAGTCATACGTAAATAAAGATAATCTATTTATACATTCTACGTACAGTGGGTTTATACAGAGCCACGGATTTTTATTCGTGGGATTCCTTGAGTGGAAATGGCCTGCTCCACATTGTACTTAAGTTTTAATAGTGCCTTGTAAAAGACAAAGAGTCTGTTTCTATATATACTATCACGCCAGATATGGGATACCACAAGGGGAAGGTTGTTGACTAAATGCTTGTGCAGGTGTTTATAATAAAATACAGGTATTCATTGTATTCGATGGAAGGATAGCTGGGCATCAGCTTCTCGGGAGCAGGCTCCGAGAACAACAGGACACAGTCCTAACCAAAGCAAAAGAAGCATAAAATAAATTTTCGTAAAATATTTAGTTTCTCCCATTCAGCAATGAGGTACACCACCTATTTTGATTGCCTTATTTTTTATAGTGTAGAAAGGATTAATTAATAATAATTCATTCGACTTCGAGTTCTTTGTCATTCAAATAAAATAAAGTTTGACCCATGTGTTTTGTATAATATGCAGACGGGTTACTCTATTCATGGAAGATGATATAATGGTATAGAATGTAGATAGATTATTTTACATATAACATGCATAGCAATGTATGTAACCGAGCAGATTACATACGAGTATATAAATCTCCCGAACCTTCCTGTACCGACACACTGTGCTTTCATAACACAAGCTTATAGCTCACTGTGAAGGTATTTTGAGCAATACCCATACCTTCATAGCATATACCACAAAAGGAAAAGCCAATTGTTACTGTTTTTATCAGATATTTTGGGTTTATTTCAAATCCATGTCCACCTTTAAAAAAAGTTTGAATCATTAATTGATCGAACTGTTACCGCCTTTTGCTCCTTGATTATGCAATGTTTAATCAATAATCGATTGATTTCCATTATCTGATCGGTGTTCATGTAAAGGAGTCCATACTTGACGTTAACACGACTATGTATCTCTGTTGCACTTTAATCATTTGCATCTCAATACGCTTATCTTAAATTCAATATCGGACATTCGTTACGTTCAAGAACACAATAAAGTACAACTCTAGTCAAACGTTCGAACCTATTATATCTTGCAAGTATTTTTATTTAAAACTGTATGTAATTTAAATTAAATTCGTACAAGGCAAGCAACAAAGCCAGGAATAAGATCCTATTAACAAAAACTAAAATGTGGACAAATGAATCGTCACAAAATACTTTATGTTCTCATTTTTTTAAAAAAGATATAATATCCGGGTTTTGTTATAAACCCAAATAAACCTTATACACCTTTCACAGTAAGCTACTAAAAGCTTGTGTCGTGAAAGGGGAGTTTGCCGGCACCTGGTGTCGAACCACGGACCCTTGTTCACGAGGGTGAGACTACCTCCAGGCTACCGACGAACTCAATTTATTCAGAGATGAGATTTGCCCCTGATCCTAAATGTCATATTTTTCCAAATATCGTCAGCTGTTTGAAACGTCTGAACAGATTTTCAATAAATTTAAAACGGTATAAGTACGAGTTCTACATTACGGTTAAATGAGTAATAAAAATCAGGTGACGTCAATTCGCTCAATTTGTGGCAGAAAAGAAACTTGTATTCTGCAAACAAACATCCCTCATACATGGTTAAATTCGAGTTCAAACATAAATTCTCGCATGCAGACGATATTAGCAATTTAATCGAACAAATTCTTCGTTATAAACCTACAAATTATGTTGTTCAAGTTTAAGCTCATGTTAAGACTTGTGTCGAGTACACTGGTACACATTTAACGTTGTACATAATATAGAATATACAATACAAACTATTAAACCAGGAAAAGTAGAACACACGCCTAAGATGCAAACATAAATACACGATGCTTCGGGCAGGATATAAATTTGTCTATTCATTTATTATTTTATTGTACCACTATTAAATTATCTGCTTATGTACCACGTATTTACTAGTAGAGAATTCATTGGTATAATGGCAGAGAATGTACGTAGGTACTAAAGCTAGAAAAGAGGATGGACCATTTTACTACGAACAATTTAATTTTGAATTGTTTTATTTTTATTAAAGCCCGAATTCGGACGCTCCCTGCTGATTATAATACGAAACGCTCCCTTGGGCAAAAGTATTTTGTTATATTGTTCGTGAATAAAGTGAAAAAGCTTCGTGAAAAAAGTAAAAAGGCACGATTTATAACTTCATCATCAAGATGAGGCAAAATATCGATGTCCATTGAATGTCTGCACTTTTTTGTCACAGAGATTTTCCGTATGTCTCCCTATTGACTTTATTCTGTACCATACAATATTTTAACGATTATTTATTTTTCACATTTTTAACGAAGAGATGTAAGTTTAAGTATTGGATGAATATACACTCAAATATATTCACATCAAGCACTAGTTTTTGTCGTAAAGGCTAAGTTGGCTAACAGTAAGATCCAAACTAAGATCCCTTCGTTCGAAATCCAAGACTCAGCCACCAGGCTTACGACTACGTATTTAAATATAAACATTTTTAAAAAGTTATATTTGTCTTACGAATTTGACATAAGCGTCCAAAGCCCAAATGGAAATTTAAAATTCGAACAATTCTAAACAAATTGATTTGAGTAGTTAAACTTGAATAGTTATAATAATATGTTGAATGTCAAACCTACCCGCTGTGTGTGATGCGTTTGATTTGAGTAAATGCTAATGTAAAATTGGAACAAATGCCAATTTAAAATTCGAACAGTAAATGCAAATTTAAATTGGAACAAATGCCAAATTAAAATTCGAACAGTAAATGCAAATTTAAAATTCGAACAACTCTAAACAAATTGATTTGAGTAGTTAAACTTGAATAGCTATAATAATTATGTTGAATGTCAAATCTACCCGCTGTGTGTGATGCGTTTGATTAATGTGTACTAAATATCATAACAATTGTACAACTTGTTAAGAACTAATAGTTTGTACCTCTATCTACTAACTATTTGACTAATGTCACGCTAATTGTATTATCGTGTGTGGTCTGACTTAACTACATGCTATGTATTTTGTTCTAGATTAAAATCAACTTTTTTTTTATTTTTTTTTATTTTTTATCAAAAATATTACGTCCTGTTAAGTCTTTTATAAGACTTGTCAACAGGTTCTTTTTTATATATCATATTCAAATATAATTCAATGTTTTGATATTTTACAAAGGTTACAAAATCATTTTTTATCTTCATTCCTTACTTTAAAATATATACATAATATTCCTGTTGAAATTTGCTTTGGTCATTCTCGTTCTGACCTAATTAACCACTACATAACAGGTCATTAACTGTTTAAGTTTAACTTGTATTTTAAAAGGGTAGATTTTATTAAAATTGACTCCTGATTTGACCATTATTTATTTAGCCGTGAAGCACTTGGCTAAGAATTGGTCTCCCTTTTTTCCGTAAGTTTTCAAGTGTGAAGTAAAAGGCCTGTTCGAAAATTTTCCGCTATGAAGTTTGCCACCCGTTCTGAACATCTAAATTTTTTGTTGACATGTAGAGGGCAGTTTGCATATTTATTACATGGAGCCTATCTGCTGGCTACCCCATTTGTGAGATATGCCGTGATGGTTTAATATAGTATTATTAAAGGGACAAATAACGTTTTATAAACTGGTAATTTGTTATATTTTTTAAAGATTTGTCAGCTTTAATGATTCTTGAAAATATAAATAAAATACAATTTTTTTTATTATTAAAAACAGAGCGCTTTGAAATCAGTTTGAACAGTATGAATTTGATGGCCAAATAATATATTCAAGGACTTTTTCTCGTATTAATATAGTACATTAATAAATCATTCGTTGGATATCATTCGATTGACTATAACACGATTAGCAAAGTCTTCAAACCAAGACAAATCCATGGATAAACTATTTAAATATATCAACCTTAAATGTACGTAGGTATGTGAAATTACAAAGAGAATGGATCTTCATTTATATTCGTTAATACAAAAATCTTATTTATATAGCAAAATAACTAACAAGAATTGCAGCCAATATTTACATTGCTTCAAACATCAATAAAGTGCATTAGTTTACATAAAATCTACAATATATTATTTTGTACAAAATGCAAAAGTGAGTACTCAAAATTTATAATCAATAACAGTCGTTACATTTTGACATTGCTCTAAGGCAGAGATGGCGAACCTAGGGCACGCGCTCCCGATGTGCACGTCTGAGATTTTAGATGGCACGCGAATGATGGAGGAGTGATTCGGAAAACAATTGAAAATGATCGATTGAAAATGACAAATTGAAATGCAAAAGAAGAAATAATGAGAACGTGGAATATATTTCACAAATCTTTAACGATTTGAAAAACTAATGAGGATTATATTATCAACTGCTTTTTCTTCTTCATATGCTTGTGAGTCATTATTTTCAGAAATGAATTTCGTAAAATATAATTCAAGAAAGAGAAAGACTGACGAATCCAGTATTAAAAACGACAAAATTAGAACCAGATATTGAAAATCTCTTACTTGATTCGTCTTTCTTAATCGCGATCGATTTCGGAAAACCTTCACCATTTATAAAGGTTTACCGAAATCGATTGCTATTTAAATAATGAACACTCAAAACATTCGAAATGTCTCGAAACTGTTACATAGTTTATCCTTCTAAAATAAATAATATTAAAAATCTCATTAATAAATAGCTAATGTGTATTTTTTTGATTGATCACTATTCTATTCTTATTTCGAAGCTTCCTTTTAAAATTAAGGAATAAAAAAATATATTAAAATTTTCTATTCTTTTTACTGCTTGGCACATTATTCAATCGAAAAATATTATTTGAGGATTTATGACCGAAAAAGCTTCGCCATCCCTGCAGTCTAAGGTATCTAGTTTGCCTATTGAGATAATGCAATGTAAGGCTTTTATTAACTGATGTTATCGAATGTGTAACAGATAATAATAATATGTAGTATTCTCGATATTTAATATATCAAAGGTTATGTACGTAGGTACTATGCAGATTTCAGATATTCGCATCGACAACATGACATTCTAAGAATTAAAATAAAGCATATGTACGTTCGAATCCTGTGTAAATTAATTCTCGAATGCATGTTCAATTTTGATAACGACTTGTCATAAATGCGTTGGATGAATTTGCGTCAGATAAAGGTACTCAAACTTTACTAAATTTTATGGGAGATGACCAGTAGGCCTAGTCAAAACACAGTTTAACGCTACGTTTTCGTTCGTATATAGACGCCGTTGCGAGAAAGTGTCAATTTTCGTAGCTAAAATACACAAGTCGGTAACGAAAATTGTCACTTTCTCGCAACGTCGTCTACATTCGAACGTAAACGAAACGAAAACATAACGCTTAAATGTGTTTTGACTAGGCCTACTGTTAGAGAGACAAACACTAAGTGGTTTATTAGAATATAAGGGAAATTAGATGAAAAATAATATTGAAAAGGTTTCATTTATTTAAATTTGCGTTTAAATTTAAATGTTCATCAAAGGCAGAAAAATGGTCACAGACCCAGTAATCAATGTGAAAACTTATGAATTTCTTATTTTTCTATGACACCTTAGTAAAAATCAATATTACAAACCTATATTAATCTTTTGAAGCTTGAAAATAATATTTTCTTTGAAATGAAACGGAAGTTGTCTTGAATTATCAGGAAAAGTAATCGAGAATTACTTTTAATAAAAAGAAAGTTTTAAGAAAAAAAAAGTAACGTGACATAAAACAAACATATTGACGCGTTACTTCACCATAACGACAAAAGCATATTGTTTACTAGTAAGATATTACAAGTGTATTTGGGCTTATTTCAAACCCAGATTCATCTGACGTGTGTTTTTGAAATTTATTATTAACTATAGGAAGACCTCTCACACGATGGTCAGACGACATTACAAGAATCGCTGGTGATTGGCTGCAGAAAACTCAGGACAGAGAAGCCTGGAGATATATGGGGGAGGCTTATGTTCAGCAGTGGACAGGAAAAGCTGCATAAACAACAAACATTGAAGGACCCACCGTCCACCCGGATACCGCAGAAGTCTGGGGACTTCCATTTATCCGAAATACTACACTTAACAAATCTTGTCCACACCGAAGGTGCCATAGTGGGCAGCCTGAAGGGCTGGCCGGCCAAAATACCCCCGCGTGTGGAATCTTTTGACTACATTCCTTCGATGTCCCTCTATAGCCGAGAGAAGCAAACATATTAATAAAACATATATCTTTACAAAATAAATTAAATAAACAAGTTTTCTTAACCTAGGTTACAAAAGTAAAAAAAATATATAAAAAATAAAAGTACGAAACTATTTACAAAATTGCATATATTTTGGACCAAAAGCTGAGTTGAGGTGTCCAGAGATTTTTCTAGGTTTTCAGGCCGGCGAACCCGAGGGTCGCCGTTACCGGAGATTTTGCAGAGACGCTTCCCTCCCTAAGGGACATCCCAACCAGACCTAATACTCTCCACCAAGGGAGACAGGACAACACAAAGACAGCCACAACCACACAAGGTAAAATCAACCATCAAGCTCTCCTAAGTGAGCCTGGCTCACGCAGGAGATCCCACCGAGATACCCAGACATCTACAACAAACAATAAGAATGCACAATATCAAAAAAACAATAATAATTTGATATCTTCAGACTAAATCACACATATTTTTTTACACATCTAACGTGGCGTAAAATAAATTGTCGCAAAAAGTTAACTCTAATTGAACTTTTAGTAAAAAACCTTTTGTAAAAGCATCTTGTATAAGTCAAATAATATATGTATTAAACATGTAAATATTCTATATATCGGCTCACGCAAAATTATACATATAAATTAAATAAATTGAAAAGTAGGGCATAGGAAAATAGTAGTAGAAACAAATATGTAATAATATATAGTTTTATAATACGACACACAAACAAACGCGTAGATGAACTTACTGATATAATAATACATATATTAACACTCGATGAAACGCATTCAAAAATGAAATCTTGGCCTATAAGTAGTTGCTAAATATATTTCATGAATCTACTTTTTTAATCTAATTTGTTATTCCTCTCGACAGCACAGAGTGCAGGGTTGGGGTGATTTTGTGTTAACTAATTACCTTTTCCATGAATTTTTTTATAACCGTTTCCATGACTACACTTTGAAGTCGTTGTTATAGGAACGATGTACTGAGAACGTCTGTTGTCCAGGTCGTCGGGATTGTTGTCTAGGTTTCTGCGGACCGAAAAAACCAGGCTGTTTGTTGTCAACATGTTTCAAAGCGGCTTTAAATCTGATTTCGTTCAGAGAATACTAGAATTTGTATCTGTCGAAATTAAATTCTGAAAATTTCCTGACTGTATTACACTCTCCAATGTTTACTATAAATGGTGTTTAATAATCTAGAACTTTTTTGTATAAATGGATATTTTCTATATGTAAATATCTACTACTACTATTCCATCATGGGATATCTCACATGTGGGGTAGCCAGTAGACCAGCATCAATTGACATGCAAGCTATTCTCTCCATGTTAACCAAAAATTGAGACATTCAAGATGTGTGGCAAACCTCATCGATGAATTTAAAATATAAATATTTCTATTTTTTCGAACAAAAATTTCTTTTACAGGACACTCTAAAACTTATGAAAAAGAGTGGGAGACCAATTTTTTGCCGGATGCTCAACGGTAAATAAATATATTAAAACTGTATTTGTAACAAAAACAAAAGTTCTTATCCAACAAATTATTAAACAAAAGATCTATTACAGTCTCAGCGAGTCACGCAGTGTTAATTGAACATTTAAAATATATAGTTCAGTAGTAAATACTTAGTTCATAAATCGTTGTCCACAATAAATTGTATTGTTCGCTACGCTTCGTTGTAGCAGCAAATGTACTTGGTAAATTTTAATTTAAATCTGGCCTGCAGGCTAATGTGTAAATAGTATTAAAAAATATGACAACCATAAAAATCGACAAAATGTTACATATTGATAATATAAATAAATTTGTGTTTTGAAATATGTTTTACTTAAAAATTTGCGGATCTAAAATGTTTCATGTTTTTAAGAATGATTTTCGCTTTTAAGATTTAAATGTTTAAAGAATCACAGAAAAACCCTGAGTGACAGAGTCAAGAACGCGAAGAGAGCAAAAAGAGAAGACAGTTTTGCAAGAGCAACGTGGATCGCATGAGTTGTAAAAAAATAGCCCACATCGCCGCGAATGAGACTCCACTAGGTCGATAATTGCCAGGGTGGCCACCTAAAAGATTGAAGGATATCTGGTCTTTAGCGCCGCAAGAGGAGACAATTTCTGGAAAAAAAAACAGATCAATCGTACAATCGGGACATCTGAATTAAATTCCACTCACTGCCGACTAATTCTAACTTCACGACTCAAATGTTTTGTGTACTGTGAATTATCAAACGTTAGTTTGGGGTGTAATTTGGCTTTTTTCAAATCTTTTATCCATCTTTTAAAAAAGCTTGTTGATTGAGTGTAAGATTCTGATGATTACATGGATATTCCTCTATCGCAGTTAATATGAAAAATCCTCTATAACAATTTATATGAGGATTAGAGTCATAGAAAAAGGTGACATCATTGGGACTTTTAATGACAATTATTGGCTCATTTCCACTCTATGCATCAGAGAGAAATAGTATAAAAGGAAACATAGGGAAAGAAAAATGGACATTACTTACTAATTCAATCACTGTATTTACCCTAAGTGATGTGAGCAATGGACTAAAAGCATGTAATTATCAACATTTATACACATCTTCTTACTATAAAATAATGTGAATTTAGTAGGACAGGCATGTCACATCCCTGAAAAGAATGAAATCCTTTTTGTAAATGGCAACATCCTGTTACAAATAGCTTAAATAATTACTACATATTTTATCTTACTGCACTATCTACTACATATATTATATTATACAGGCAACATTGTGTTTAGAATTATTTGAAACAATACATAATAATATGTAAAGTATGATTTTATAGGATTTTGCTGCATGTCTGTAGTATTTTGTACTGACAGAGGTCGGCACGTATGAGACAAATAATTGCAGTATTTTGTCTTTCTTTTGGTTGTTATGTAATCAAGGAGAGAGGCATTTTGTTTCACTTTGTGTAGAAATATCCATTTTATATTATTTTGCAAAACGTAAGAAATATTTATTGTATAATATCGGTAAGAAAAAGTTTTCATTCAGGCATTTTTTTGCAATTGAGATACTTTTTCGTAGAAAATTTTCAATTTTTAATATTATTCTAATAAAATAGAAGTGAAGTTTTCACGGTATTTCAAAAACGATATTTCTTTCAGTACATAGACCTAATCAAATTAAACTATTATTTATATCCCCAAAGATTTTTCTTCAAAGTTTTTGTGAATATCGTATAGAAATATTAAGCTTGTAAATTTACAACTTATACACCATCACGGCATATTTCATAAAACGGCGGTAGACAGTGGACTAACTGCATGTAATAGACATAAAAGTTGTCCACTTTGTGCCAATAAAAAATAGACATTCATGAAGGGTGGCATCTTTTATTATTGAACTGCAAATATTAGCTGTCTTATTCGTGAGATTTTACGAACATCTGTATTTAACAGGACACATTCGAAAAATTACAAACAAGAGTTGAAAATGTATTCTTTAACCGGGGAATCCACGAGGATTCTCGAATTGGTAAATCTCTTGATAAATATAAAAATAAAATGGGAGAATTTGCTTACCTCTGCCATAGTTTTAAACCAATAAATATGTAGCAGTATGGTCACCTGCATTGCACCGTGAGATATCAACAGCAGTATGTAGGTGCTATGGTAAAATAGTAAGTGAAGTGATTTATGTGTTTTAATAATAAACTATATTGTATTTATCAATATTACCTTTTATTTGTAAGATGTCTGTTACAACAATATTATATGCAGTTAGAAGTAATATAATAAATATTACGACCAAATAGGTGCTAAAACAAGAAATAACTATCATTGAATTATTATTAATATGCACTTGCAACATAGAGCGGTGGGATTTAGGTTAGATTTTAACTTTTAAAATTTGCAAATTGGATGTCGAGAAAGCTTTGTGTCTGATGAGGATGAAAAGAATATAGTCGAGGAACTCTATTGATCTATTATTACTACCATGTAGTATGGAACTTCTGACGTGGATACCTTTATGTATCCAAGATTTCTCATATATCTATGTATTTATCTATATTTATAATATGACGTGGATGTAATGTCCTAGAATTTATGAATTGTACAGTGTCCTTGAGGTGCTTCGACGTAAACGACACTTTAATATTGTCCAATAATAATAATAATAATGATCACCAGTAGAATAAATGAGAGAATGTGAAACAGATGAAAGAAATATTTATTAAATACGTAATGAGAAATGTCTTTCATTAATAGTCGGGGCAGTAACAGTATGTACTCAATGGCAAATAATGATAAAAACACATTTCATTTCATAATAAATTTAATTGCGTTAGTGGACCGGCATCCGAATATTTGAAGAGCACTATGCGAAGGACTTAATGCATGCTTCTATAGAGCAAATGTCAATATATTGACTTATGGTTTCAAAACGAGAGCAGATACAGCGAGAACCACAAGCCTACTCAGAACGTCTGAGATGAAATCCTTACGTGCTGTCGCAGGAAAAACTCTCAGAGATAGAATCACTTATACCGAAATTAGAAAAATATGCGACACGCAGGACTTAATAAAACGAAGTAGAAAAATGAGGTGATTCTGCAAGGACTGACAACAGGGTCGCCCACATTACTACAAAAAAGATACCAGCTGGCTCACGTTCACGAGAAAGACCACCAAAAACATGGGAAGATAGCTGGTCCTCAGCGTCACAAGAGGGAACAACTTTTAACAGATCAGTGATCTACAGCAAGGAAAAAAAGAATTTTATTGCTTTTATATGAGCCTTCACGTTCAACCATTGCTTTGAAATTGAAAGATGCTAAAATGCATTGTTCATTTGTGATAAATATACAAATTAATTGATTTCTATATCTCTATCTGCCATATCTTCCCCTTTAAAAAATATTTAACGCTTACAATCTGTCATATTTTCCATACCTGCACATCTCACGAGTGATGCATTTAATGAACTTATCGATCATCCTCTTAGTACTATAAAATATAATATATTCATGGTGGGTGGCATGCTCCATTGCTGTATTGAAGATGTTAAATATTTTATACGTGATTGGTTTCTATTTATTCACGTCCACTCAATTAACAAGTGTTAATAATATAATCAATAGCAGTATTGTTTTACCACATCTACAAGTTGTAAATCTATGATTTATACACTTTCTGAAAAGACAATCTTCTTAAACATGGAATGCAGAATTACTATAAGAGTAATATTGTGTTCTCCATGTTTGGTTTACAACATGAAGTAGGTACTGCAAAACAAACATTAATAAACAGTCCTATTGGATACAACAGACTATGCAAAACATCGAACAATGTCTTGAGAATTTAAGAGTACGTGCACAAATGTGAATTATTTAGTTTTTGTATACATATGGTAGAATTTATATGACTATGAATTATGGCGATATTTTATTAAAATTTTTAGAATAGAAACACTCTCTCATTGTATAGATATATGCTTATTTGATGTCCTAAGTCTATCTTGCAGACAATCGAAACAGAATCAATACATTAGTATGCTCATATAGAATATGTATATAAAACTATGTGAGGTGTGAGAAAGCGCGGACGGCCAAGAACCATGTGGCTTGATCACGTGGATCAAATCCTCAAGGACGGCCGTGTGTTGAGTTAGAAAAATCGGCGTGCATGTTTGAGAAACTGGATGAATGTGGAGGAAGCGAAAGAAGTATATAAGGATAGATCTATATGGCGTTCCGTTCTCTCTGCCTGCCCCTCCTAGGAGACGGCGTAAGGGTATAGATAGATAGAGATTTAAAACTATCCCATGAAGTCCCTGATGAAGAATACTATTTCTTGGGAATTTTCAAGACCTATTCTTTACCAGGAACTTAACAGAGAATTTCCAATTCTAAACTTTGTGAAATAAATTTGAGCTATTCATTTTCAGTTACCTCATTATGATTAATTTCTAGAGGTTGTATTCTCTCCAACGGCAAGCACGTAGGTACACTGTAATGAAGAAGGCTCTTTAATCGCTGTACAAATTATCGGCGTCGCCAGTACATGTGAAATCATGTGATTAATGACTTGCGACAATAATTCTTAAAATATTTAACCAATTAGGTATGTAAATTCGGTGTTTATTATCACGAATCATCACATTGTATTGATATGTATAAAGTTAATTGCAATTGCATTTTGCATAAGTACAATATATCAAACGTCATACAATGCAATTGAAATACAGGGTGTTCAGTGTTACGTAAAGAATGTCTTATCTTTATGAATGTGTGTATGTTAGATGATTCATTCGGCGCCGTTTAATGGAGCATCGAGGGACATCGAAGGAGTGTAGTCAAAAGATTCCACACATGGAGGTAATGGTGGTTAGGTGGTTTTCGGCTGGCTGACCCCTCAGGCTGCCCACTATGGCGTCTCCGGTGTGGACAAGATTTGTTTAGTGTAGAATTTGGATGAATGGAAGTCCTTAGGTGGGTGGTCGGTAGGTCTTCTTCAATGATTGATTTTTATGAAGGACCTCGGGTAGTCAGTTCCAGATGACGGGTTTTGCGATGCCAAAAGCCTTATTATAGAAACACGAGATTCACAAAAAATATGATTAAGCTCAATGTAACATAAAATAACAGCTCACTGTACTGGTGTACAAGCTTACAAGCTAGCTTAGCTTTTGTAAGAAATTAGAATGAAACACCATATTTCATTTGACTTCATTATACTTCTGAGCTGATTTTCTATAGCTTTCACTCTCATCGTCAGACAAATGTATGTAATGCCTGATGATAAGAGTGGAAGCTCTTGAAAGCTGGCTCGGATATAGTCTTAAGTTCCTTAGTCATAGTGGAATCACTTAACAATATTTTTCATTCAAAATTATTAGTCAAATAAATTGAGCTTTATTAATTCCATTGGTTAATTAAAATAACGCTTTTTTGTACTATGGTTTATATTTTGAGAGAGAAGAAACCGAGTTTACTAATAAATCTGGTATAACTTATAAGTTAGTTATAAACATACAAGAGCATAAATACTTAAGTAGATACCCCATAGAATTTTTAATTCGATCAGGAGCAACGCTATAATAGCCTGCGTATTGTAATTCCTATAAATGTAAGACTCATTTTTATAATAACAATATTATTAAGGTCTTCATTAAACCTTTTGTTGTGTACCTAGTCCCATAAATATTAAAGTGTTGCAATATTTCCATAATGAATTTGCAAATTAATGTCAATGTCATACAAAATAATGACTCCTCAAACATTAAGAATATTTACAAAGGTAGGTACTTAGGGAGAGTAGGGTAGCTCCGGACAGCGTGTAAATCTGAACATCTTAATCTCAGCTATTACATAGTGTTACAACATGTACTTTTTTGTGGTCTGTTTTAGTTATTAATTAATCACGGAGATGCACCGTGGGAGTTGGATGATAGTGATATTTTTGTTTTAAAGATTTTTTTTGGATTTAAGTCTTTTTTTCTAATTTTATTTAATTTTTAAATTCTCACGAAATTAATTGATTGTATATATAATTTCATAATTTTAGCATTGAAAATTACAGAACTTATTAATAAATAATTTCAAAAGGGAAAAATGTTATTGAGGATAATGCGAATGAAAGTAAATTGAAGAGAATTTTAGACAAAAGTATTAAATGTAAATACTGGGTACACAAAATTTGTATACATATTTGAAATTCTGACATAGGTAAACTATATTAATAATATTATACTTTGTCTTTTAAAAACTGTCCGGAGGTAAGTGCTAAATTTTACATGCCGATTTTGATACACTATGAAATTTTGAACCTCCTACTGAATCTAGTTGAAAATTTAAAGATATCATAATTTACAGTAAATTGATATACCTACTTTAGTATTTGTTTGTGATAAATTTGTATTTAAATTGAGTGTCCGCAGCTACCTAGTCTTCCTCTATCCTACTTGTAGTAATTAGCATGAAGCAAATGACTTGAGAGTTATTCGTATAGGAATTCATCAAAATATCTATATGACTCAGTCTTGTACATTCGTAAATAGTAATTAAATACTTCAATATTTAGGTAATTTAAATTATATTTGCATTATTATGATATTCAAGTAGAAAGGAGACCTTTACTCATTCATGCCATCATGATGTATTTCACAAGGTAATAAATGACCAGGATAACTGGGAGAGTATGAGTGTGGACCTCTGGAAGAATGCTGTTCGCAATTATAGCTGACCACATAACACCAGCTAGAAGAAGGATTGTACTATACAGCTAGCAGAAGGATTGTACTATACAGCTAGCAGAAGGATTGTACTATACAGCCACCTCAAATGGTATCGACAGCGGGTTCAAGACGACTCATTTTATTTATTTATTTTACAATATTTAGAATCAAACAGTCGTTACACAATATGTTGACAATTAATACATTTAACATGTAGACCAGCGAAGATTCCACTCTTACCAGAAATGTCTCAGTCTTGAGGAATACAATCCATCGGAACGAGTCAAGTAGGATTGTCAGTAGACGTGTGTCAGTATCTGTATGTAAAAAAACATACAAGGATTCCATGAAGTGTCAATAAAAGTTAAAAATATTCGAATCTTATCTTCGAATCAAATCTCGAACATGGGATGCACAGAAGGAGACCTATTCTTTGTCGGAGTTTCTACGTAGCTTACTTAAACTTGGTTACTTACTTAACATCCAACATTTATTTATTTAGTCATGTTGTATGTATTTACATATCTCTCACACATTACTGTGTTTAATACAAGTGTATCTTAAACAAATTTAATACTTAATCAAAGTTGTGAACCTATTCAACCTATTGACTGGTCTATTTGTTACATTGTATTTCAAAAGTAGTGGAATTCAATAGGTACATGATTAAATTGAAACAGGCGATTCTTAACTGGTCCGAAAAACAATTAGTTATAAAAATAACGCTTGAATCAAAAAAGGAAAAATTGGATAACCAAAAAGATAAAACAAATGATCACAGGCTGTTAAATAAGAACTCGGTAATACAAATATAATAACTCGTAAACTTACAAATATCTATGCAGACAACGGACCTATATAACAGATAATAGATAATTTATTATAAACCAGTTTAAGCTAATTCGCAAGCACAGGGATAACTATCCTGTTATACCAACATTAATAATTCTTATGCTTTTTTCTTATTTGTTATACAACATTGATTTATTACTATACCTACATAAAGAGATAATATTATTATTCATATCCAGTTTGTAGGTAAGTAGGTATAAAGTTTTTATAAAGTTCGCAAGGCTATATATTATTATTATTTTGATTGTTTTTATTATGTATATGACGCATGTTAACATGTTGTATGACAGTTCAAGGTTGGCTATGTTTCTACTCGGTCTTGAAATTCGGTTCACCCGGCATGATAAAAGTAAATGAAAATATTTATGTTTAGAATATTTATTATTTTTTTTATTGTTTAACCGGATTTGGGTGCAGATGATAAAACCAATCAGAAATCTCGATTGGAGAACCATGTATACACAACGCAACATTGTGTAAAATCTAATCGGAAGAAGTGAGAAATGTGTCCCAAAGCTTACGAATTGGCTCTAGGCTGGCTTAAGTGAGAAATGTGTCCCAAAGCTTACGAATTGGCTCTATATTTAATAGCCTAATAATGAAATTTCCTAATAATAAAAGAATTGTTCTTCTGTCAGCCGGGTCCCCCGCCCACTGACGTGGTAGGATCGTAGATGCCAACACTGGCATAGTTGTATTAGAATAGAGAGAGTCCAAATATTAAAAAAATCTTCACCTAAACGGATAAATAGGAGTCCTTGGACTCCTGAAATATCCGAGAAATAAAGATATTTCAACAGTCTAATGTTCTTCTGTAAAATACAGGTGTTTGCAAAAATTAAGATAATTTACATCTTAAATTCAGTGATTAGCACCCATATTCCAAGTATTATTTTTTGTTGAAACGGAAAGAGCAGTTTGCATGTTTATTAAATTAAACTAGTCTGCTGGCTAACTCACTTGTGGGATATTCCAAGATGATATAGTATTAGTTGTTAATAAAAACAAATAAACAAACGAACTCTCGTTTTGTTATAATATAGAACTTTATGATTAATTTATATAAAAAATATCTATATTACAATGTAGCGAGTACCTACATAATATTATGTGTGTATAACCAATATTAATTTACAAAAACATGCTTTTGCAGTATCCACTTCGTGTTATCTTTGCACAGATAATACAATTCAATACAATGATTATACTACATAGATGATTAATGAGAATTTATCATTGTACAATATAAAGAATAATTATTAATAAAATTTGGTTAACGTAGGCATAGGTACATAAATCATCCACAATTACTGTACTTGTTGTAAATGGCACACGAGGGGGCCGATACTAACACCTCCTAGGAGTCAGTCGCTACAAAGAATACATTACAAATATCTACAGTTATTAATAGACACAAAGGATGAATCATTAAAGCAGAAAATGTCTATTACCTACCACTATTCCGGATATTTCGGGAGTAAGAGTATGTATATTCTAAATAACGGCCGTGTTTTGAGTAAGAGAAACCGATGTGCGTGGATGAGAAATTGTATGACTGTAGAAGAAACGAAAGAAGTAAGTAAGGACATATCCATATGGCGTTTCGTTCTCTCTGCCTACCTCACTTGGGATATGGCGTGAGGGAATAGATAGATAGATAGATAGAGTATGTATGTTGGATGATTTACTCAGTACCATTCAATGGAGCATCCATCTCAAGGTAGTAGTTCTATTTATCCGTAATCTTGTAAGTATTTTTTTTTACTGGACAGACTTGGGTTTACTTAGGCTAATCTCGACAAAACCATGTCCATATTTAATTTATTTTTTAAATAAATGTTCAAAAAAATATCCAAAGCTATTGGTAATCGAAGGATAACTAAGATTCAATTGACATTCGCTATGTGATAATTACACGACATGATTAAATAATGAGTTTTTGACTACGTTTTTAAAATGATCACTTAGGTACTATTATTTAATAGGTCTGCGACCGGTTTCGATACGTTAGTATCATTGATGAGCAGATTTAAAACTGAGGGACAGGATGTTTAAATTTCAACAGTACCACTCAGCTGGAAATAATATTTCTGACCCTACCGATATCCAACAATGGGCAAAATCAATCGATCGCCATTCTAAGTTCTACCCACGAACACAGGGAAGAGACTAGCCCCTCTATTCGAAGTGTCTTTGCACCTATCATGGCACCTCTTTCCACGAGAATTCTGACGTTTTGATATCATTGTCATAGGAAAGAGTATCTGCAACATAGAAGGCGAATCATATTTGTCTATTTATTTTTCTATGTATATCATCACTGCATCTACGTGTACGTGGAGTTGCCAGTTGAATAATCGCATGTAATGTTGCTGATAGAAACTACTCCACAAGATAGTTCTTATCAAAAGATAAGAAAGATAGTAATTATACATTATGAGGTATAATTGATTAATTGAAGGTTATATGTGTCTTATTTCTTTACGAATACTTTTCTTTACAGAGCACACAAAATTTTACAGAAAAAAATGAACGACAAAAACCTTCAGCAGGCCGGTGTGACGTAGAGGTAACAACGGTCTTGCCTTGGAGTCACGAGGTCCCGGGTTCGATTCCAGGCCAGGGTAAAATGAAGAATGACCTTTTTCAAATTGTCCTGGGTCTGGGTGTTACATGAATATGTGTGTCGTAGCGTTAGTACCCATATTAAAAGATTCATATCCTGGTTTGGGACTAGCTCGGTCTGTCTGAATTATCTATACATGTTATGTTATATTATTCCAGAGACTTCACGAAAAAAAAATATTGCCAATAGAAAAAAAATCACAGTGATTAAACTAATAAATAATATAAAAATAATGTTTATGTGATCGATTGTCTTCTTTGGTACTTTCATAGTAGGTTACGAAAAATAACTGTAAAAATTTAAAATTCAAATTGAATCCATATTTACAAGTACGCAGATTATAAAAAAAATGTAGGCACATACTTAATTTCCCATCAAATTTATTTATAGACAGTTGGTTATATTATACTAGTTACATTTCTTCAAATAAACGTGGGAACTGCGGAATATGAAAGAAATTAATCTCCATTGTTTGTTTATCATGTTAGTGATGTAAAGGTAATTTTTGATTTTGTAGAAGCAGAATAAGCTACAGTATTTTATTGCCAGGAAGACAAGACTAAATATTTATAGCGCATATAATGACTATTATCTGCAAGACATTTTTCTTAGTCGGCACTATTTGAAAAGTCATTTAACTCATGAATTTTACGTGTATTTTTTTTAGTGATTATCACCCTGTAAAAATCTTAAAGCATATTTTATTTTGTATGCAAGTCAAATGACGAATTGTTAAGAGTGGTGTATTTATATTTCACCTATGCTTATGTTTTACTGTATAATGGACATACCTACTTTATAGGCTTCTAAACAGAGCACGTGCATACTTCATAGATAAAGTACATATTATTTCATATCAAAATAATTTGAAAATAGCCTCTCAAGAGCCAAAGAACACCTTTTTGAATCTAATGTAAAACGTGGTTAAATGGAAGAAATCACTATATAGTGATAACCTCGCCACTGCATATCATCACATTTTTTCTTATGTAAATTGATTTTGTTATGTGAATGATGATTTGCAAGAAGAATAAAATAACAAAGTTAGCGACAATTAAACGATACCACAAGTCCAAATCACTATCATCACTATAATCCAAACACTAAAACGGAAGCTTTAGTTTTGCACAACGATTGTTGCACATCACTATTGAATATATCTTATTAAAATTAATGTTTGATTGATTAACTAACGAAGATGTTTTGTATTGAATGCAAATTTGTTATACAGAGGGAACTGGGCTAAAGAAAGTACTCGGTACAATACTTAGCACTGTATTAAGATGTTGTTAATACCTTTTTATTAACAAGTACTAAATATCATTACATATATACTTGAATATTATTTATTTTCATCTGTCTATTGTTCTGTTTTTATTTTTTTTCTAATATTTCATCATAAATTATGTATGAGATAGGTAATATGAAGAATGTGTATTTTTAAATTTCTCTTGATAAGCGATAGTTCAATGTCTGATGAAAGCACTTAGAAACACATAGTTGGGTGATTAGGGTTTGAACTCTTTTTCAACCTCTTCAAATTTATTTCTCCTTGCAGTATCAAAGGAGTTTCTCTCGACATGGTCTTAATACAGAGCCTTAATTTAGTATTTCAAATTGTTAAAATTATTATGCTCGTGAAAAAGGGTTAATTTTTAAGGGTACCAAGTTATATGTGTAGTTTTACTATTTTAATAAATCTCACTTAGGTTGTAAATCATCGTATAAACTAGTTTACTTATTGGTAAATAATAGTATTTTGTGTCTACATATATTTTACAATTCTATTTTGCACATTATAAGAATTATGTAAAAAAGTCTTACATGTAAAAAGCCCAGGCCGTGAATTGAGAATAAATAAATAAATAAAGACAGCAGATTATTTTCAATGATATAATAAATATTGTGTTTTATAAATGTTAATTTTGTAAAACTTCAGTTTATTTGTAAATGAAGTAATCATTTGTAGATTTTTACTGAGAACTTCTTTTAATGCCCTAGGTTTCGACATGTTGTGTCTATGTCAAATTGAGTTTATGTAAATAATTTATCATCGTCGTCGAAATCTAGGTAACTAAAATGAAAAGTAAAGCTCTACAACTTTAATTTACAATTAGACAAAAATATTTCTAAGATATACCTAAGAGTAAGACCGTGTCGATACTAACTTCTCAGGTTACCACAGAATGAATATTAATTTGCATTATCAATTCAACAATTTAACCTTTCTTTGTTTCAGTATCATGCATCATCTTGGAAGTCATGAATTGCGTCAAGAACATTTCAAAACATCTACAAGTAGGCCCTACGCAGAACAAAAATATCCTCCAATAGACCATTAAAGGTCGCGTGGTCTTGTCTATGGATTTGCTTTTGCTTGGGGGGCAAACAGTCAGATTGCGCAAATCATCCTTGTAGGATGTTATGCCATAAGAGAAAAAAAAGAAAGTCAGACGACAAAATAATAACAAAATCGACACTGACAGTTTTTTTTGATCATTAGGTATTCTTTAGGCGTTCCACCTAATATTACACCGTAATCGTCTGTTGTGTTGGGATGCCTGATGCCCCTCAATGATTTTTCTGTGACGTCATCCTTTAATGGTCTATAAGCTACGTATATTATTGTGATCAACATAGCAAATAAGTGCTGCTTCTACGAAAGGGCTTTTAGCGTCGCGGGATATGTCAGCTGGAATCAATATAACAACATACAGGGGCAAATTAAAGACATGGCTCTTCCGACAGAGCTTCTCACGCTCTTGAGATGGATGTCTCATTAAACGGCACTGAAGAAATCATCAATCATCTTAAAAACAAATAATCAGTTTTTCATTGTAGTGTTTGGACTTTGATACACAGTACAGGTTAAGTGAACCTTGAACCTTGTTTTCAAGTAAACAGTAGTTATGATGAGTGAGTAGCAATACTATGTAGTCTATATAGGTTGGCCGCCTGTGGAGAGCGACGCTCATTAATTGATAGAACCTTGACTTGCACTGTTAGGCTGCGTGTTTTGACAAATTGTGTTCGACAAATTATAATAGGAATTATTTATTGAATATATTGTGTAAATATAAAAATACGTGTCGTTATTCAAAAAGAACCTTATATTGTATACTTGACCCAGTATACAATACGTGGCGCAGTTCGGTAGTTCGTGAATAATATTGTCGTAAACATACAACAATAGTCTTTTTTTTGCGCGCCGAAAGTTTTGTCGGCGGTACGCGGGAAAAAAGAGTTGTAAGGCAGTCTACAGGAGTAGAAAGGAGGCAGGAGTCTCCAAAGCCAGATCAGCCAGCAGTGCAGGTAGCAGCAAAGAGACAGGAGTCTCAGAAGCCAGTTGGGCAAGGTTGCAGGTAGCAGCAGGGAGACAGGAGTCTCAAGAGCCAGTTGGACAAGGTTGCAGGTAGCAGCAGGGAGACAGGAAGTCTCAGGAGCCAGTTTGAGGCAAGGTGCAGGCAGCATAGGGAGACAGGAGTCACCCAGCATCCAGGCGGAGCCAGTTGGTGGATCCAGGAAGCCAGGAGAGGAGAGTCTTGCTAGTCAGCCAGGCGGAGTCCATTGCAGTTGCAAGGAAATCCAGAAGACCGGGGCGATTGGAGGAGACTCTCATCAGCTAAGTCTATTTTTTATTCTTGGTTGTTGTTGCTTGTGGTATTTTCCGAAATGACTTCGAGAAGTTTAGAGCCGTTTTGTCACAAGACAATGAGTTGGCCTTCTTACAGGACAAGGTGGGAGAACGCCTTATTATTAAATGATGAAAGTTGGACTGATGTGAAGAAGCGTGCTTTCTTCATAACATCGTTGTCCCAAGGCAGTTTCAAGCTACTGTCTGATCTGTGTTTTCCAGCTTCTGTGGAAAAACAGTCTTATAAAGAGTTGATTCAGATATTGAATGGTTATTTTAAAGAGGAAAAAAGTGTATTTGAATCGCGTGAAATTTTTTTCAAGGCTACTCAAGGTCATTCGGAAAATGTTAAAGATTTTGCCTTAAGATTAAGAGAATTAAGTATAAATTGTGAATTTGGTACTAGATTAGAAAGTAATATAAAAGATTTGTTTATAATCGGAATTAGAAATAAAGAGATTAAACAACAGTTATTTTTAAAATGTGATAAAGATAAAGTGTCTTTGAATGAAGCAGTTGCTTTGGCGTCTAGTTATGAGCACATACTAGAGAGAAAAATAGAAAAAGAGGAAGAAAATTTTGAGGAAATTAGCCAGATTTCCAGGCGAAACTATAATAGTTTCAGTATTTCAAGTAGTACAGATACAGATTATAAAAAAAATAAACGACCGTCAAAATTTTCAAGGTTAAATTCAAATGTAAATACGAGTAGGTATAAGCATAATAAAAATGTTTCATGTTTTATTTGTAAGGGAAATCACTATAAAAGTGAATGTAAATTTAATAGAGAATTTTTTTGTAGAAAATGTAGATCTAAAGGGCATTTGAGTGAAAATTGTTATAAGATACAAGGTATTTATAATTCGCAAGACACCGAAAACGATTTTATAAAATTAAATGTAAGAATTGAGAATAAAAATGTTGAATGTATTTTAGATTCGGGAGCGAATATTAGCTGTATATCTATTCAAAAATTGCAAGAAATATTCAACGAAAATAATATAATAGAGAAGTGTAATAGAATTAATATATCTACGTATAGCGGGCACAGTTTGAATGTGTTAGGTATTAAACATTGTAAAATAAATCATAATGGAATGGAAAAAAATATTAAATTTGTTGTAACAGAGAGCGGGAATAAAATAATATTGGGTACAGATTTTATGCGTAGGTATAATATAGGGTACAAAGTACATAGCACGGAAGGCAGTGAATTAAACAATATTGTTGCAAAGCCCATTGAAAATATTCCGAATTTCAGTGCGAACGCATCGCTTGCGTGTAATGTGAAACAACAAAAATTAGATTTTGTAAATAAAAATAATAGTTTTAATTCGAAATTAATTTTAGAGAGAAGTAAAAGTGATTATACATTGGAAAAAGTTGTTAAATATGTGGAAAAAAATAATTGGCCGTGCAAAAGACAGTTAAATGAATCTATTGCGAAGTTGTTTAATGTGAAGGAACATTTGACTGTGTACAAGGATTATTTATTCTACAGAGATAGAATTGTTATTCCGGAATCAGTTAAAGGTATTGTGATAAATTATTTGTGTAAAAATTATTCAGTTATTGGGAAAATGAAATCATTTGTTAGAAGTTATTTTTATTGGGTTAATTTTAATATAGACATTGAGAATATAGTTAAGAATTTAGTGAAAAAGCGGAATAACAATGGATGTAAATGTTTAAATAGGTATAGATATGAGGAAAGGTATGTAAATAGGGAAACTTGTAAAGATAGTTCCAGGGGCTCGAAGTTTGTCTCGGGGAGGAAAAAGGAATTTAATTTGGGTACATCGGTACTTGTCAAAGATCTCAAGAGTGAAAAGATGGTTTTAGGTAAAATTGAAAAGGTATTAGGCAATACAACTTTTCTTATTAGAATCAAAGGTACTGGTCAGCTCTGGAAGAGACATATGGATCGGATAGATGTGAGATCTGTGCATTGGGATGACAGTCCCTCTGATTAATGGTAGGAGTTTAGGTCCCCTCCCCCTGTTTGAAGGCAAAGCTCTCACCGGTTCTGAATTTTTCAGGTCAGATTGGAAGCCATTGGCGGGGACAGCTGAGACCCAGGACTTGGGCTGGTAGAAGACTTCATCTGGTGGCCCTGGACGGAAGGAAGAACATGTCTGCGTGTATTTGTAATGTTTTGTTTTATATGTATAGAGTCTTGAAATAAGTAGAGAACACTGTCAATCACATAGAATTGTATAAATATTTAAATATGTAGTATAGAAAGATTTTCAAGGTTGTGAGGGGAGAGTGTAGTGTTTGGACTTTGATACACAGTACAGGTTAAGTGAACCTTGAACCTTGTTTTCAAGTAAACAGTAGTTATGATGAGTGAGTAGCAATACTATGTAGTCTATATAGGTTGGCCGCCTGTGGAGAGCGACGCTCATTAATTGATAGAACCTTGACTTGCACTGTTAGGCTGCGTGTTTTGACAAATTGTGTTCGACAAATTATAATAGGAATTATTTATTGAATATATTGTGTAAATATAAAAATACGTGTCGTTATTCAAAAAGAACCTTATATTGTATACTTGACCCAGTATACAATATTCATATTTATAATCAAATTCATAATTCGAAAGAAATGCTATGTTTCTATGAATTCTTGTTTAAGTCACACATAGTCATGTACGATACTAAATAACTAGAGGAATTTATTTTGAAGTTCGACTATTAACGTACCCTAGTGACCTTAATGCATTTGGCATTTGTCGTAATTTGTTCGAATCAAAATCACCTTTTTTGTAAATGTTCATTATTAACTAGCAGATTACATAGGTTTACTTACTCATGTCTTCATTTATCATTCTGCTTGTCAATTAAGACTAAACGCTGAATACATTTTAGACTTAAATTAAATACAGAAGAAGATCGATAACTGGAATTGAACCTTTAATCTTCCAACCATTTATGATATGATGTTTTTAAATTTATGTTTTTAAATGTTGAAATATTGAAGCACCTTTATTACCCTGATTCGGTCTATTTAACCCCACATATTATGTTTGTTTTCAATAGAACACTTGGTTCATTATTACTTTATTGAAATAAAAACAAATTATCTTTCATATCATTATCAAACAATTAAACATCATAGTATATGTACCAGTAACTCGAAAAGTATTTGTAATGATTGTTATAAAAATTCCATAAAATTCGAATTTAGTAATTCCATACCGTTTCATTTATTTGCATAATCACTATTTAATATTATAATAATAGTTAAGTTAATGGTTTGTTTGTACGTATTTCCGTGTAGTCATTGCGGTCAGTTTGTACAAACTGGTAGACATCTACATAGAAAATAGTTACTTAATAAGTTTATTGTTACTGACATCAACTCACTATTATGAATTAAAAACTAATTCACTCGCATACAAGAGACAGGTACTCAAAACTCTTGCTACAAAAATAATTTCAAACCTGTAGACATGTCTTGTTCCCCTTTCCCCACATCCCTTACCCTTCTCCCCACATCCCTCACCACCAAGTGATCTCATATGTTTACTTTTTTCTACCTTTTATTAACATAACATAACATAACACACATAGACATTTCACACAGATCGAGCTAGTCCCAAACTAAGATGAATCTTGTATTATGGGTACTAACGCGACGATACACACATATACAATGCACTAAACACATACATGTAACACCCAGACCCAGGACAATTTGAAAAAGGTCATTCCTCAATATGCCCTGGCCGGGAATCGAACCCGGGACCTAGTGACTCAAAGGCAAGAGCGTTACCTCCGCGCCACACCGGCCGACTTAGTTAGTTATTAATAGTTTTTTTTTCTAACAACATAAATTTTTGTACGTTTCTTTTTCTTCTTTTCTATTTAGTATGTTTCAAACTATGTTTTTGTGTGTTAGCGATGGCTGCTCGTGTGATATACTGTGGAGCATGTTTGTGGATGACAGCTGAGTTATGAAAGATTCTTTTCTATTTTTGTAAACCATATTTATAGTTGTTATCTGTTATGTGCTTTTACCAAATAAATTAAAAAAAAAAAGATTACTTTTTAAATTTTATTTCTTCACAAAAAATAAACTTTCTATGAGTTTTTGAGTGACTTTAAATGGCAAGGGTTCGTAAAACTGTATTCATATTTATTTTAATATAACATATATTTAAGATGGCTAAAACAATTAGATGAGAAATTCTACTATGCTAATAAATAAATGATATGTAAGCGGGTAAGTAAATTATATTAAAATTCAAATTTAATGAACAAGTAAACTGCAATATCATCGTAATTAAAACTTTCAATGTCTGCGAGTGCATAAAGCTAGTAATAAACTTATGAAAAAAAAACAATTACAACCTATACTAACAGTAAGTACATACATTGCAATCAGGTATTTAAAAATTTAATGTGTATAACATTAGTCTATGTAAATAATAATAATAATATGTGATTAATTGTCTTAAAAACAATTATAACATTATATTATGTTGCATATACTTATACTAATAAAGCAATATTTTCTAGGGCAGTTATTTTACATACCTACATACATTGTTGAAATATACAAATGTGTTAAGTGATTTCTTAATCTCACAAGTCGTCCCTCTTCTGACTAACTGTCGTATCTGGTAAAATGTAAATTGTTCAGGAGAGCGTTTTTTTGTAAAACATTAATGTTGTTGACCGAAGGTACTTCTTGGAAGTCCATTTCAAGATAATTGAAAAAAAAACACAATATGTAGTTAACTTCCATATGACTTTATTAACTTCGCGTACTAGTATTCGGAGACTCTCGTCTCCATCATCAGGCGATTAGTAAAAAAGTGTATTATAATTAGTAAAAACACTTTTTTACTAATCGCCTGATGATGGAGACGAGAGTCTCCGAATACTAGTACGCGAAGTTAATAAAGTCATTTGGAAGTTAACTACATATTGTGTTTTTTTTTTCAATTATCTTGCGTTTTTTTGTGTTTTGCCGTGCATATTTTCGTCTCTCCTAGTTATATGATACAATGTAAATATATTACATTATTTTATTTGTACCTATTCTTATATATCCCAGTATCATTTTTGTGATGAAATTTTGAGGGATTAGTAGATACAACACATTTTATTTAGAATAATTCGTAAATACGACATCAAATCAGAAAGCTATTCCAGGACAACGGTAACAGATACAGGTGTGAACTTCAGTGAGAACATGCAGGGCACATATAAATACACATTGGTGATCATAACTCGATTTCGCCAAAAATGTCAGATACGACAGTTAGTCAGAAGAGGGACGAAGTGGGGTAGCCAATGTACTATCTATACATAATAAACATACGAGCTTTCAAAATAACAATACAGATTTAAAAAATCACCCGGCAAAGAATTTATCTCCCACTCTTTTCCGTAAGTTTTCGAGTGTCCTACTGTTAGAGGCAGGTGTTCGAAAAAATAAAGACATTTTACATCTAAAATTCAGCGATGAGATATGTCACCCATCCTGAATCTTTTATTTTTTTGTGAGCATGGAGAGGACGGCTTGCATGTTTGTTGCATGCAGCTGATCTGCTGGCTACCCTACGTGTGGGATATGCCGTGATGGTGTGGATGGATGTGAACAATAATTATCGTCACTGCATACACTGAGAAAAATACTAACGAAATTTCACAACGAATCATTGGTACGTACTATCAGATTAGGACCAGAAATAGTACAAACGATTCATTAGTACGAGTCTATAATATTAACTTTTCGCTTTGCTAATTTGCTAAGATAATACATCATAATTATAGTCAGGAATATAATGTATATATATTTTTAAGTAAGGAATTAAGGTAATATATAAGAATAATAATTTATATGTAAAAATGATTTTGTAACTTTTGTAAAATATCAATACATTGAACTATATTTGTATATAGATATATGAAAAAGAACCTGTTGACAAGTCTTATAAAATACTTAACAGGACTTGAATTTTTAAATTGTAATATCTTTGATACAATAAATATGCGCCTTTTTCATTTGTTTGCTTTATATTGTGTTTTTGTTTTTTTTTTTGTTTAAAATATTACTGTAGATATGTATATTTATGTCTGTTTTGTTTTTTGATTTTAATAACCGGGTTAGTTCGAAGACATCGCATTTTAGCGATGAACTCGCCCTCTGTACATTGAATTGTATAAATGATATTTTCTATGTTAACAAAATAAATTAATAAAAAAAAAATCTGATAGTACGTAGCAATGATTCGTTGTGAAATTTCGTTAACATTTTTCTCAGTGTATCCCATAGCCGAAACTGTCTGTCAATTCCGTACATATTGTAATGAGCTTTATATATAATTATTACTCTTTTAAAACTTTGCACAACATTACAGCTTTCGGTAAATGCGATGTGCAAAGAGATAATAAAAATATGGCATTCACGATGGGTGGTATACCTCATCATTGCTGAGTTGAAGATAATAAACGTCTTAAATGCATTTTTTTACAAATATATGCCTTTCATAGTAGAATTACAGGAAAAAGCTTTGAAAGTTTATCTATCACATGAACTCTAAATATAAGAAAACTATCACTAACTAAGCTACGAAAGTTTTCCAATCAATAAAAACACCAAGTAAAAATAAAAAAGAGACCTTTGTTCAACATTGAATTACAAAATGTTTGTTGACGAAGAAAAGAGTACCTAAGTCGGCAGTGTTTATCAAATACCGCCACTTTCATTTAAATGTCCGAGTTGTAATCATCATGCTACCGATCATCACTAAAAATAGCATAAATGTAAATACTAAATAATGATTTATTTGTTATTGACTTGTGAATAGGCCTAGAGGCTATTTTTTGTTTACATGTTCGCAAATTAATAATGTTATGCAACAATGCAGCAAACCCCAAAACACATTAAAAAAGTTAGGGTTATAATTCAAACTAAAATACAATTTTCTTGCTACACCAAAACTATTGAGCAGTTAAAGGTCCCTGTTGTAATGCCCTGTCGACGAAACTCTTAGGTCAGTTTTAACCGCTGTCAATAAACTTGTTGAACCCAACAGGGCAAACACTTTCAAATTTACAGAGAGGAGCTTCAGTGTCGTGGAGCCAACTGCCTGGAAACGATTACCAATGGATCTAAGAAAAAACCAACCTACTGCCACATTTAGGAGCAAGCTAAAAACATTACCGTTCAGGAGAAGTCACGGTGTCCTTAAGATGGATGGAAAAGAAGCAAATGGAGGAGGCTGTTGTATCTAACTTGTGTTCTTGAGGGCGAATGAGTGAATAAAGAAATAAAACATTGATTCTCTCCAGTGTGGCTTAAAGCAATGTTGCATAACAGTATCCAAATGATCTGCAAAATCTACAAAGATCTACAAGAAGTGGTATGTAGGTGTTACCATTACTTAAAAATCTCTTAAAAATAATAATTTAAATAACACAACATACAACTACTTACATTCGTTTTTTCTGTTATCAAGATGAAATTTCTTTGTTATAATTTATTCAAAAATATTCAAATATGGAACGAAAGAATGTTAACGTCGTTGGTAGACCGTCACAATAGTTTTACAGTTATTATATTGTAAATATTTAAATTAATTGTAAATTTATAGCAATTTAATGTTGTATTCGAAAATATTTAACTACTGAATTAAACATACCTACATCATAATTCTTTTTTACGGGTAAGGAATTCTCGAACTCACCTGAAACAAAAATAAAAATATATATTAAAAAACCATTAGAACTTATATAAATAAGCATTAGAGTAAGTTATAAAGTTTTTTAGAGGATTAATGTAAATGTTTTATAGCTATATGATATGTAAAAAAATCAATGATGGAATACGAAGTACTTGAGTTAATTAAAATACTAAAGTTCCCTAGATGAGTATTCAATACATGTGTGATTTTTCGCAGTGCAGGTAAGTGTGTACATAATATTATTATGTATAAACGCTGTGATATGCAAATCAGAGCGAAAGTACATGCCTGTTATCATTGGTTGTATTTTATTTTTAAATATTAATAATTATTCATAATAATATATTAATTTCATACATACAGTTGTATTCTTTCTCTCATAAATCGTATTGTTTTTGCTTTTTTATTGAGTTAACCCATTGCGGAACGTATGAATGACTCTCTGACCACGATTGTTTTTCAATATTTTTGATTGAAAAAGTTTATGAACGTAAATTTGATAGATAAAAATTGCAATACAGTGATAAGTTTCTTGCTAGAAAAATGATTAAAAATGTTGTACATATTAACATGTGAATAAATAATAATGAAATATAAGACTGTCTGCTCCTTCCGTGGTAAACAAAGAGCATCAAGCCTCTTTACTGTAATAAAACAGGTTCCCTGATATTCTCTCATTTTTTTATATTGTTCCAAAATCTTAGTATTTGAGATTTGGTAAATTTAAATTTCTAGATCGTCGTTGGTTATTGACCTGTGTATTTTAGTTGTCTCTGAATCATAAAATGGACAAAAAAACACACACACAAGCACATTTGAATAACTGTTAGTATACATAATTTTTCCATCATGAATAATTTGAAAATAGTGAAAAATCTGAGTAGCTGACGTAAAAAATGTTCTAAAGGAAAAAAAAACACTGTTTTCAAAATTCAAAATTTATTGGAACGTGTGCCATATAGGGTTAAATGTGAGTGAAATGAGATCTTAAAAATAATTACACGTAATTTATACAATATTAATGTAATGAAAATTATACTTTTTATGTACATTTCATTCTAATAATAAAAAACATCACAACATTTTAAATTATTTATTTATTCATATTGTTTTTAAATAAGATATTATTGTATTTGCATATCATATCTTGTATGAGTTTTTTTCCAAATATTCTTCATGTATTCAAAAGGTGATAATCCATTTTGTAGTATTGTTTTTCGTGGGAATTAGCATTTATTAGAATCAATGCAATATGCATTGAAAGTGGGGTAGATTATACAGACATCCATCTATCCCATCACGGCATCTCGCACAAGTAAGATAGCCAGCGGACCAAGAGCTTGTTAAGAACATGTAAGGCGTCAAATTTGTGCCAATATAAGTTAAGACATTCTGGATGGATGGAATACTTCATCAATGAATTAAATATGGTAAATGATATTTTACAGAATCTGCATTCGGAAGAACCATCACGTATGAAACAGAATGTCTTATATTTTATTGGCACAAGACAATAAATTGCATAAAGTTTAATTTATCGACCGACGGTTCTTGGTGGAATTTCATATCAATAATTTTTAAAATGAAACACGACATATACCTAGTTATTCCACTATTGACTTTATTTATTTTTGCGAGCCGGCTTTCAAGAGCTTCCGCTCTCATCGTCAGGCAAAAGTAAAGTGAAGCTTCATTACAAGTTAAGTATGTGACAAACAGAAAACAGTGGTAAAAATTAAAATTAAAAAGATGTGTTATTATCATGTATCGTCAACCATATTATAATATAATGAAGTATTATAATATGGTTGACGATACATGATAATAACTACTACTACTACTACTATACCATCACGGCATATCCCACAAGTGGGGTAGCCAGCAGATCAGCTGCATGTAAGAAACATGCAAACTGTCCTCTTCGTGCCAATATATAATCAAGACATTCAGATTGGGTGGCAAGCCTCATCGCTGAATTTAAGAAGTAAAATGTCTTAATTTTTTCGAACACCTGCCTTTTACAGGACACTCGAAAATTTACGCAGAAGAGTGGGAGACCAATTCTTTACCGGGTGTTCCACGGGATGATAATAACACATCTTTTTAATTTTTACCACTGTTTTCTGTTTGTCACATACTTAACTTGTAATGAAGCTTCACTTTACTTTTGCCTGACGATGAGAGCGGAAGCTCTTGAAAGCCGGCTCGCAAAAATAAATAAAGTCAATAGTGAATAACTATAATTATACTGTGTTTCATTTTAAAAACAATTAATAGCTTGCGTGTTTGTTGCACGAAGAAAGTGCGTGGGTTCACTTATAGGAAATGCCGTAATTGTGTGAATGAATGACTTATGAGTATTCGCACACTCAAATTTGATTGACTGGAAGAATTTGCCAAAAATCTCGCCAATTGGTTCATATTTATATGGAAATATAATTTTATTGTAATTTTAATCATTTACTTTATAATTTCCTTTGTGGATCTACTATGCTAAAATAAAGATAATATGTAAACTTTAATGTTTGCTGACCTTTGTAGACTTGTACATGTTTCTCTGTAAGATTGATTACCTGTGTTTTAAATCAATAATAACTATGCAAGTACATTATAAAATGTTTATTGTTTTGATTTCTGTACTTATATTAGGTACTAAGTATGAAAATCGAACAATCAACACACTTTATCAAAAGTAATACTCATGAAATCTACTTAAAGGTTGAGGAATTACCAAAGTTTAAATGGGGATTTTCATGATTTCATTTATATTAGCACAAAGTCTATACAATTATATTCTTACATACAACTACCTTTTTTTATATCATCATCATCATCATCATCATCATCATCTCTGTCGGTCCCTTAATCCTGAGGATCGTGACCATCATGCCTCGTTCTGTAAAGCATCTGTCTCCATGTTGAGCGATCCTCCGCCATGTGTAAGGCCCCGTGAAGTGAGCTCTGTGTAGACTCTTTTTAATATATTTCATGATATTTGATAACTGGAATTTTTTTTATTTATTTATTTTTCCACATTATCATTATATAATAGTGTTAACAAAACAATATAAAATTTAAAAAAACTAGGACGATATACAGTGGCGAGATTATCACTTTACAGTGATTTCTTCCATCTAAGCACGACACATTGAGATATACCTAGTTATAACAAATTTACTTACATAAAATTTATAAAAATTAAAAATAATATTTGACAACATGTGATCGGGATTTCGGATCAGAGGAGGGGGGGGGGGCTAGGGAACAGATACTGAGTTAGAAGATAGCAGTATACAATGTGTACCCATATGCATTATTTGTATGTTTGGAGTAACTAAATATTTAGTAGCAGTAGATAAGGATTTCTGGAAAAAGTACTTAGGCGTAACAGACCCTTGACCCAACTAGGAAAAGTGGAAGAAAATGTAAGCACAACTGTTTTTATTTTCGATTACGAAATGCCTCTTAATGTATTTTCTTATTTACTTAAATTACATTTGAGGCATAAGCCTTTTACAAGCAAAAGTCATTACAGTAAAAGAACAACAAAAATATAAACGTTTCTACATATGATTATGGATATTAACCTGAGATACACACATAATTCATATAAATTCCCAATTGAGACATTTAACTGTAACCAAAAATATACTAGATCGGTAATTCAAAGAAAAAATCGATTACACGGCCGTTTAAATTTTGCATCCAGTTTTAAACTGATGTTGGTTGTGAGATAATATATTGCTAATGCTTGAAGGACATTGGAACACAAAAATTCCGGAAAATGTATCACGCTGCAAGTCTCGTATGTCTATGACTGTAACCCAATTATTTCACATTGAGTGTTTCATAGAAGGGTTATGGGCTCAAATTCCATTTAGGATAATTCGGCATATGGTAACATTATCTTTTCTTACCATGCCATGATAATTCTTTGTGTTAAATTTTAATACATGATCTCATACAATGGTTAAATGAATAAAAATAAATCTTGCAAAAACTCAAAAATTTGCAAAAGAATAGAAGATTAATGCATAGATGAAACAGATAACTATATTGAAAGATAACTGTTTTAGATAATATATCTGCTATTTTATAGACATATTTGAGTTCGTCAGTTTATAACAAAAACCATATACATTCTTCTAATTGTAAAAAATCTGTACCATCAAGGTATATCACACAAGTAAGGTCACCATTTGAGTAACTGTATATAATATAATATGCACACACGTTGTTCTTTCCGTATCGTATGAAATAAAAAAAGTCAGAATAGGTTTATTTAACAAAAAATAAGATTAGTTAATGTTTTTGTAGTGACTACCCCTTTTAAAATAATGCGTATCGATAAATAATAACATTACAAAGTGTACCTATAAACTATATTCTATTCTTTAAGATTGTTGTTGAGATCTATCCGATATAACTACCAACTGCATTGTTACTGGTCACGAATTCCACTGATATCATTTTATTATTCCGTAAGACAGATAATATAATGATAATATTGCTTTATAATATTTGTGTGACATAATAATGTCGTCTATTACTACCACTATGTCAACGTTTCAAAGCGATTAAAATCTGGATATTCGATCGACAGATTTATCAAAGTAAATAAAGCGAAACCCCGGTATAAACAATCGAAATCATTCGCGTATGTATCTATTATGTACCTCGTTTAGTACTAGCCCATGTGCTGCTGTATGGCTCAGAAACTTCGACCCTGAAAGTGCACACTATGAACCGGTTGGAGGCATTCGAGATGTGGTTGCACAGGAGAATGCTTCGCATACCATGGACAGATTTGGTCAGCAACTCGGAGGTTTTGAGGAGAGCCAATTGCAGTAGACAGCTGCTGAAGGACTTTAAGGTCCGTAAGATTTCATATCTGGGTCACGTTCTGCGGGGCGATAAGTATAGTCTGCTCCAGATGATACTGATGGGGAAGATTGAGGGGCAGCGTGGTCCTGGTAGAAGGCAAACGTCTTGGCTGCGCAATATAAGAGACTGGACCGGGATGAGACATGTGGGAGAACTGTTCCGGGTCGCGCAGGATAGGGAAGCCTTCGCCAGAGTGATTGCCAACGTCGGGGGGACCTGATACGGCACGAGAAGAAGAAGAAGTACTAGCCCGGTCCCGGGCGTCCCTCTTTCACAATACACCGTTCCTATGACAACGATATCAGAGCGCAAGGAATGTCGTGGAAGGAGGTGACGCAATTGGCGCAGAGACGCTCTGAATGGAGGAGGCTGGTTTCTGCCCTGTGATCCCGAGAGGAGCGTTGAGGGCGATGATGATGATGATTAGTACTAGCCATGTTTATTATGGGAATAAAATTACTCCTGATTTAACTTTAACCTTATTCACAAAATAATTTGTTCTTTGTAAGGCCCACTCAATATTATCTCGACAATTTATTTATTTATTTATAAATCACAGACACAAACAAAAAATTCACACAAAATATAGAAACATTATCCATTGGACTCGGCCAGGCCAACCCTCTAATTAAATGTATCTACAGCGTACACACTTTAATGTAAACAAAAGAATGAGAAGAAAAAAAACAATTCAAATTTTCTTGTCCGTGAATCACCCGGCAATGAATTGGTCTACTACTCATTTTTGTAATTTTTTGAGTGTCCCGTATAAGTCAGGTGTTCAAATAAAGAAAGACATTTAACATCTTAAATTTAGCGATGAGGTTCGCCACCCATCCTGAAAGTCTTAATTTTTTGTTTAACACAAGAGGGCAGCTAACATGTTTATTATGTGTTGCTTGTCTGCTGACTACCCCACTTTTCTATTTGGATATGTCGTGGAGGCCTAGTGGTAGTAGTGGTAGTAGTAGAAGCAACTTTTTCATTATTATTTTTTGATAGATTAGAGGTGAACTTTTCGTGGACTTTCTGGCAAATAATAATTTTCCGCTCCTTGTTGAAATTAGGTAACCGGAAGATATTGTGTTTATTAACATGAAAGATTTAATAATAAGACAAGCCACGGATCCAACCTACCTAATATATCTTATTGTAAAGAACAAAATGTATATTGCTTAGACGCAGCAATTTCATTGGGTACCCTCACTATGGAAGATACCGTGTTGGTATAAATATGTATGGATAGAACTTATCTCCAAATTTGCAGAAATGAGCTTCAGAGCCACCGTGCCAACTGCCTGAAATAGATTGCTTGCAGACCTGAGAGAGAATCAGTCCACCACCACATTTAGGACCAAATTGAAAACGCTATTGTTCAGAAGAAGTCACGACGCCTTTGAGATGGTCACCGATCATTAAACGGCGCCACATATAAATTATCCTATTATTATTATTATAGACTCTCTGAATTCATGTCTTTGTACAGAGTGAGTACATCAAGACATCATTATAATCAAATGTATTTTTTCTGATAAAAATAAAATTAGTAATTTACAGTTAAAAATACTGTTGCAATAATAGCATGTGTTTGAATAACGAGCTGTGCACCGTTGATAAATGAGAGAAAAGGACTCCTGAGGATGAGTGCAAAGATTAAACAAATTAATCATCAATGTCAACTTTTTGGTGCTGCATATTTTTCCTCACACATTACGAAATATTATAATAATCAACATAGGTTTTATTCAATTCATTTTGTTTGTATTTTTAATATATTTATTTATTCTTAAATAAGTATATACACTTCCTGGTAATTAATCATAATGTAATATTGTGTTTTGTAATGTACCTACTCGTACAGTCAGCCATTTCAGATAAGCATTTGGGGGAAAAAAATCGTATATAAAATTTCGATGAAAGACGGACATAACACACAGTTTTGATAAAAGATTTATGAGATAATTCGGGATTTCAATTTCAGATATTTTATTTGTACAGTCTTGAAAGATGTGTAAATATTTTATGAAAAAGTGAGATGGAAAGTGTTGTCTAATAACGCTTAGTTATTATAGATTGATTTAGGCTAAATCGACTAAATTTAATCCAAGTAAAAAAAAACAATCGAAAAAAATAAAGTGAGCTATGGACTTGTTGAAAATGGATGAAAGTGGAATAAATGCAGAAAAAAATTAAATGAGCTATAGACTTGTTGAAAATGGATGAATGTGGAATAAATGCAGAAAAAATAAAGTGAGCTATGGACTTGTTGAAAATGGATGAAAGTGGAATAAATGCAGAAAAAAATTAAATGAGCTATAGACTTGTTGAAAATGGATGAATATGGAATAAATGCAGAAAAAATAAAGTGAGCTATGGACTTGTTGAAAATGGTTGAAAGTGGAATAAATGCAGTGGGGAGGCGGCTGAGAAGAATGGTTGGTAAAATATTAGGTACGTTATAGAGTGAGTGATGAGGATATTAGAAGAATGAGCGGATGCCTGAGGAGTATTGTGGATAGAATGCATGTTAATAAGTTACGGTGGTTTGAACATGTTGAACAATTTAATGATAAATAAACAAGAAAAAACTCTTTTTAAGATGCATCGTTTTGTGGGAAAACCACCGCAAGGGCTCATTCAAGAATCACAATACCTCCTGAACAAAAGGGATTTTAACTTTCCCTTAAACACCTCAACACTGTAGTCTCTCAGAGTATTATTCTGCCCTGCTAAGTAAAAACACAGTAATTACCAAACACATATGTGTCAGAATCGCAGAAAAAGTTTAAGACTACTTTTTTGTGTGTATTTTTTCAAGTATCAAAAAACAATCTTTCCACAGTCGTCACAAATATCTATTGTAAATTAGCTTATTAAAAGGAAGCATATTTCAAAAATTATTGAATATCTTAGATATTTGTGACGACTGTGGTATGTTTTTTTAATACTTGAAAAAATACACACAAAAGGTAGTTTTAAACTTGGTTTGCGATTCTGACACATATGTGTTTGGTAATTACTGTGTTTTTACTTAGCAGGGCAGTATTGTCTTCTTATTCTTTCCGCTCTTCTCCAAGCCACCAGTAATGACTAGCCTAAAGATTAAAGTCTCTGAAAATCGTTTCCTTTTAAAGATGTCAAGTAGTGCGATATCCAAAATATTCAAATGATTTATACCGACACATTACAAAAGATAAACCATCTAAGTGAATTAATAAAAAGAATATTAAAAAATGTAAGTTGTATATTATTCTCTCATTGCATTTTGTCATCTGTTTTCCTTATCGAAAGTAGAATAAAAGATGCCGTGTAAAAATTTAATGATTTATATATTATGGTAAAACGAAGGGTGACCTGCATACCAAACCACATCGCGAATGCAGTCCCGTCCTTTAGAGAACGTTGACAATGCTTTTAGGTGATGTAGTGTTCAGATGGGTTTTAAATAGGTATTGAAAGAACGATGCAAACAATGAATATATCGACTATCCCGTTCCGTAACATTTTGATTTAATTGGTTCTACATACAAGCAATAAACGTTACTCTTGCAATTCAAAAAAGCAAGGTGGTTGAAAAAGTACCCTGGAAATACTGAAGAAAGATCAACCTATCTGGATATCTCTGCACCAGTAGTCAAAATACATTTAAGCATTATTTAGTTGTTGGACTCTAGACGACTTTTCGATAAAGTGTCAATTTTCGTAGCTAAAATACATAATGACTTGTGTGTTTTAGCTACGAAATTGATAGTTTCTTGTAAAGTCGTCTATAGTCAAACGACTACATATCGCTTAAATGTGTTTTGACGGCTGCAAAAGTTGTAGACTCCTATTTATCCGCACATTTAAACCAAAATTGTCCTCGCGGGCCCGCCATTGGTATGTCAGTATGTTGTTAATAAATAAAGACGGTCAGACGACATTAAATAAAAAAAAAAAACAAAATAAGAAATAGCTATAGTGAAATAGATACAATGTCATTAATTATATCGGCATTAATTTTGTAACACTTCATTTTAAATTATCAAATAAAATAAAATAACAATTAATTATTTTTATTTTGTGTTACTGTTGAGTAAGACTAACGCACGACCGGTTTCGTGGACTATATAGATCAGCACCTGAAGATGCGAACTCGGAGTCCGCGAAACCGGTCGTGCGTTAGTCTTACTCAACAGTAACACAAAACAAAAATAATAAATATTTATTTTATTTTATTTGATAATTTTAGATAGAATGTGTTTAAACCATGTGGAGATCAAAAGGAAGGCCTACGTTCAAAAATAAAAAAGGATTGAATCGAGAAGAAAGTGATATGTGATTACATGCATTGTTTTAAACTCGTTGTGATGTACATAAAACCCTTAATGGAATTACAGAAGTGCCTATTCATAATACATGTACAAGTACATGTCATTGAAGTCATTACATGGAAGGATTAGTGTGAAGTTTATATACAATTGTGATTCATACTTATACAAAACACTGAGTAACAATAACACTGTATTATGTATAGCGATAAATATAATAACTAAATACCTACGTTAATCCTGATATGATTATTAGTATTATTATTATTAACAATAAGTACAGTAAGTCGTTAGTCTGACGATAACCTTGGCATTAAGAAAGTTTAATATCATTAAAATTATTATAACTAACTATATACCTAGTGCTATTACTAATACAACAAACTACGGTATTTAATTCACGACATAAGTACTTATCATATTTAATATTTAATGTTTAATATTTTATACTTTGTATAAATACTAACATTCCGCATTTTGTACATCGACATGTAAACATAGACAAGAAACATAATACATAATTATTCTCTCTGATTCAGGTTCCTAAATTTCTATCAAAGCATCACATATTTGCTGTTTCACTCTCAGTTATTGTAAGTATTTTATCATTATTTTTTTAGCTTTGTTCTTCATAAAATTTTAGCTTTAATTACTATTTTAGTTCCGTGGAAGTATTCCATTTTTTTACATAATTCCTAAAATAACAGATATGGAAATACATTAATTATGGTAATACAATTAATTATTCTAATTGGCCAATTTACTGAGCTAGAGCCTGTGTCGAGGCGGACAGTACGTATAATCAGTAGTATTTAGACATCATAATAAACAGATTCGATATAATATATCAACATACGATAGAGATCAGAACCATACACTTATTCCAAAATCATACACCTATTCATAAGAATAAACCATTCACAATCTTGGACAGAAATTGATTTGAAAATATTTTGAGCCCAATATTTCATTGGACCCAATACCAATTTTTTGTTTGAGTGTCTAGTGTATAATATAATACGTCTATGATTTTATAAAATAATCCTGTAAACCATGGCTCAGAAGCGCAAAGAAATTTAGCTTTGAAAATACATAAGTGTGTATTGTCTTAGAAAGATATTGTTTGATTCCACAAGGGGTACAGGCAATGGAATGAACTATAAATAAATAATGCACACACACACATGCAAACTTTCGTAGTATAATAATTTATCAGCCATTCGTCTTACGAAGCTCCTCTCGGAAATACAGGTTTGAAACAGGTCCTCTATATTTAGAACAATTCTACGCCGAATTTCACATGAACCGTATATTGTGAAAGTGAATCGTTCCTGTCGTCAGAAACTCTGTGGACGGAAAAACATGGTGTTTTTGTTCAATTATCCGTTTTTACGAAATGATTGTGCTTCCCCCACATTCACACAGTTCTTTTATGGATTCATTTCGATTTCTTATAGGACATCCTACTCAATGTGTGACCGTCCTAAAATTGGTTATTTACATTATCAAACCACGTAATTTCAAGACGTCCGAGCTTTTTTGCATATCTTGTTTTAGGCATCTTTTAAAACTTTCTTTAGTTCAATTAAATATATCAAAAGTTTACAATGATTTTGAAAGTTTTCCTGAAAGGACGAAAAAGTTTACTAGTACAAATTAATTAAGGAAATAAACTTGTGTTTTACGATATGTCATAAAACAGACTATTAAATTAACCATGGGCATTACGTTTCTAAGAAAATCAACAAAGGTCTGTAGATTTATGAACTTTAAGATACGACAGCGTATACTTGTAGGCACAGATAGTATTGATTGCAATGTTATGCGGTAGCAATGTCTATGTAGGTAATACTGCCTGTCATGTTAGAATATTGATGTGAGCAAATAACAATGTTTACAATGATGCAAAGAAATTATGCATCTGCAGACATTGTACCGTACTAATAAGTATGCTTAGAGTATCAACTTTGTATTATATTATAGGAGTAGGAAACAATTAGTTTATTTACCTGTATACTTTTGAATGGATTTTTTTTTATTTATTTATTTAAAAAAATGGGCAACATACATTGAAATTTTACAAAATACAACATAGTAACTATTAAACATATTTTTTGTACTTGATCAGCTCATCTTTGAGGTCATTGTTTTTATTGCCAGTACAGTACCATTCACCCATTCAGAGTGAATGGGTGTTCGTAAACGGATTTCCCCCTCCACAAAAAAAAAGTACAAACACAGAAAGAAAAAAAGAAAAGAAAAACAAAAACTAAACAAACATTTCATTTCTGTCTAATGTGGCTCCTAAAAAGGCTCCTGGACCTATACAGAATATGTTCACGGACCTCACCTTCTCCAAATTGTTATATGTGGTAGCACATCGATGTAATGGCGAGTTCTGAGCAGCATTAGTACTTTTTTAACTTAAAAAGAAAGTCGAGGTGTGTCTCGTTCGTCTATTTGGTATGTTAAAGGTCATTTTTGCTAAAAGGTCTGTAGAGTCAATATTTGAATTTATTAAATCGTTAAGGTACAAAAGGTCTGAATTTCTACGTCTTGTATGTAATGTCTGTAATTCGTTTTTATAGTTGTTACAAAGTTTGTAGTTCATATGTCTCAAAAATATACGTTGAATCCGTTCTTTATTATATTAAAATTATAATTTATTTAAAATATAATATTACAAATTATTTAAAAACATGGAAACTTGTCAGAATTATTAATGACAAAAAACGGTACTGTGTGTTGTTAGTAGATTGATGGTGGAGTCCTGAACTTTCAATGGAGATATGCCGGGTAGAAAAGTTTTATTCCAGGCTGAGTGGCCGTAGTCTCCAGGGAAATTTTTGTCCCATCATTTGAATGAACATTCTGCTACGAGTCGTCGACGGACAAACGCGTTATAAGGAACCATGCCGGCACATAGAGTTGCCAGCCATAGTACTATCGTTTCAAATGTGATAGACAGCTCATCTACCCCTTCCCCTGAAGATGCCCGCCAGAGTTGATGGTGAAACGTTGGGACATGAATTGCCCTGAAAACCACGGCCAATCAGCCCGGAAGAAAACTAACCTACAAGTAACGACGGCCGTGAAAGCTTAAGATCATACGAGATACCCCAGTTTTAAATCTTCTCACTGCTAACCTACTTCACCTTCACGGAACAAGGTTAATTCGAAGCCCACTTGGATGATCCTCTTCCAAATTATATCATTTTTGTAATAATGAAGTGACTTACTTGTTATAGATACGGCGTGAATGGAAAATGCTTGTTTTTATTCTGTGCTTCCAAAACAGTATGAATTAAAAAAGTTTGTGTACTCCGATTAAAAAGTTAGATAACGTACATAACCTTATTCTTAAACGTAACCTAGCCTAACTTCTCTAGAGCACACGGCAAAAACAAGCCTGTAACATTCAGTGTGTCTCTGTGCTCATTGAGCCACCACTTGTCACAACATTGAAGGACCCACCGTCCACAGGACGTACCGCAGAAGTCTGGGGACTTCCATTTATCCTCTTGTCACAACAATGTGATGTATCGGATGAGACAGCAATATAAGAGACTGGTTCTGAGAATAAGATATCGAGCGCGGAAAAACTTTTCCGAATGGCGCAGAATCGAAGTACAAATATACATTTATGTCAAGTTCATATTATATGTGGTACTGCACAGCCGACGTAGATCGAAAAATTGATTATATTATAAATCAAAAGTAGTTTTATGTTTTTTTTCATGCCTAAACTTTCATTGGCACGGAGAGAGCGACTTGCATGTTTATTACATGCAGTTAATCAGTGATGGTATGAATGAACATTTTTTTCGCAGATTTAACCATTTATCACCACTTGATCAAGTCTATAATTTTTATATTAAGTTCAAATCTTAAAGGTTTCACGATAAATATCAATAGTTGGGTGTATTTTTTTATAATTCATGTTTTTTTGCGATTTTCTGATGATAATAAATATTTATAAAAGCGTGACTCATTTCCCATCATCATCATCATCATATTTGTTTAGAAATGTCATTGTAAAGGTCACAACCTTATGATTGGTAGAAAAAGCTTTATTTATTTATACTTCATACTTATCTCATCATGACTAAATTAGACATTTTGAGTTTTTTTTTACCAGTCGACCAAGCACAAAGACACACCTTTATTATTTATGAAAATAATTTTACAATGATTTTATTCTAACAATGATTCTTGAATTTTAGTGAATATGTAGTTTTTCTAATAATTATTTAAATAAACTTAGCTATGCAAATTTTAAAATATTATGCAAAAGTGGACAGTGGGCGAAATTAATTTAAACACAGAAAAACATATTTGGCACATTTTTTATATTTATTTAAAAAACGACAACAACTTGTTTTGCTGCATTAAGACAGATTAAATGCTAAATATTTGTGATTTTTATTGGTTGTAGGTTGTTTTTTTTCTTTATAAATTACTATGAATGTAGAATATTTGGATATTGTAATTAAATTAATATTTTTTGAGATTATATTAATATTTTACTGAGAAGAATGGTAAGTAAAACGTTGCGAGTGAAAAATGAGGATATCAGGAGAATGAGCGGTTGTGAGATGAGTGTTGTAGATAGAACGCGTGTAAATAAATTACGATGGTTTGGACATGTTGAGCGAGTGCACGATGAAAGGATGACGAAGAGAAAAATACATAACAAAATTAAAAAAATTTACAAAGAATAATTTTATCATATATAAACTAAAATGAGAACAAAAACTCCATAATCAACACACCCAACCTCCCAAAAGGTCTGGAACTATAAAAAGAGGACAAACTCAGAGAGGTTTTATGAAATTCATACATGTTATTATTAATTTTATAGACCTGCAATACCCTTACAGTAAGCAAAAAGCTTATGTTGTAAAATTGGAGTGTATTTTCAGTAGAAGGAATCGAACTCGTCATCTCTCGATTCGAAGTCAAATATCCTACCGCTAGGCGATCAACCACCTTCTTATAAAAGAAATAAAATATTCGTCTTGTAAATGAAAGATAAAATTTGTTTACTCATTTGCCATCCGTCATTCAGTGTTGAAGCAATGAACAATCCAAACAGTTGTAACTTCAATGTCAAAGGTTCTCCATATCTGCATAAGAGAGATAGATAAATAGATGCAAAGCAGTTAAATAATAGAATAAATAAGTACGTAAATAATTTACGGCGGACAGTTTGTAGTTATTCGAGATAACAACAAAGAAAGTTATTAGATATGCTGAATGGAAATGGATAATAATAATATATTATGAACAATGGAAGATTGTCGGTAAGTTATGGACCCTTATTATTTATTAACTGAATTTAGGATTTACGAAATATATCTATATTTCCATTTCTGCACGTCGCATATCATGCAGTGGAAGGAACAGAGATCGAAACGTGTGACTAAATTGTCTTAGCACACTTCCTGATTGACTTTTTTCTATTCTATGCTCATTTCGTCCACTGTGGGACTAGTCAAAACACATTGAAGCGTTACGTTTTCGTTCAAACAAGACGAGGTTGCGAGAACGCATCAATTTTCGTAGCTGAAATACACAAGTAACTATGAAAATTGGCACGTTCTCGCAACGTCGTCCACGTTTGAACGAAAACGAAATGAAAACGTAACGCTTAAATGTGTTTTGACTAGTTTGCTTATGTTTTCGGCATTCACAATATAACAATTTCTAGACATGATATGATTTTTTAGATTATTATGTACTAATTGTTATTTTTTGAGCTTTTTATTTGCTACCGCGGTTTCGGTGGAGCGTCCACCATTAACGAGCGTTAATCTAAAACTAAGTCGCAAGCATGAAAACAAATAAGTATAGTAAAAATATAGGGGGAGGGGTTGTGTAGTAAGGTGGGAGGGGGTTGTTTTTTGGATATGGATTGGATTAGGCGTATGGGATGGGAAATAAATAATATAATATTGTCAGGAGAGGGTGGGGCTATAGTGGAATGGTAGGTTGGGATGGTGATTGTGGAAGTGTAAATGAAGACAGGAGGGGGGATTTATATGAATTTATAATTTTATTAACTATATTTTTATTAGAATTAATATTTTTATTTATTTCTAACGTTTCAAGTGAAGCTAATTTTCTATATTCAGTTATATTTGAATGTTTAAATTTACTATTATTTGAGTTAAAATTATGATTTGTTTCTAGAATATGGTTCGCGAATTCCGAGTAATTATTATTATTTAGACAAAGTTCGTGTTCCCTAATACGTGTTCTAAACTTTCTTGTCGTCATTCCAATATAAGATGCATCACAATCATCACATTTCAATGTGTATATTCCGTGCTTGTCAAGTGGATCAGTTTTATCCTTGTTGTTAAGTAATGATTTTAAATTTGAATTTGTGTAAAACGCCGCGGTACAATTTTTTGGAAGCTTATTAGCAATTTTTTTGGATAAATTACCAACGTACAGGATTTTTTTATATTTTTTATTTTCAAGATTATCAATTGAAATACCCTTGTACAGCAATTGATTAGTAAGTATTTTTTTGTTTTTTTGTATTTAATATTTGATCAACAATTTGTGGTGGATATTTGTTGTTGTGTTTTGACTAGACCTACTGGCTAGCCCATCTCTGTGGGACATGAAAAGTTGGTTAAAATAGATACATACTTAGTGCTTGCTAACCAAGATATATACGTAAATTCAATCATGGCTTCGATTGAAAAGCTATTGAAACTAGTTTTATTACTACCCTGGCGCCTAATTTTCATCACCCGATGACATACAAATGAATCTAGTGATATTTAATATGACCATATTATGTAAAATCTAATAAAACATACTTTAATACCAGATTCTGTATAAATTATTTATATCTGATATTAATAATTATTGAAGTTATTATTGATGTTCCGTTGTGTGTGAATAATGTTGTGTAACAAAGTATCAAACAACACCAACCTCAAGCTAAGATAACCTTCAATATTTTATTTTTGGTCAACAGTTATTTATTGTTTCGGTGCATGAATAGTAGTATTCTATAATTGGAAAAATCAATTTGTTGATTGATAATAATCTAAGAAAAAGAAAGACGTCTCGTTCAAATTTTTTAATCTCAAGTAGAGGAGAATGCTTTTTTTTGATCAAACTGACAACATTTATATCTATGGGATGTGAGCATCTAGAAACCATTAGTCAAAAAAATATTCGGTTAGTCGGTAAACGAATTTTTTTAATTGTATTAGTATTGCATTGTCATTGATAATGAACAATGTAGTGTTCGACAACGTTCTGCATTTGAATGAAGTAAGGTGGAATTAAAACAGTGTTTTGTAATACTTTATTTTATTATTTTATAAAATTTGTCTCCACAAGGTTTCTCTTGATAATTTCGAAAATTTATTTTTAATTTGTTCTAAACATTACAGGTATAAATTTGATTAATTTAAAAGTTAACATTAAAATTAAAAGTTAAAAGTTTACATTTATGTCTGTTTCGTTTTTGATTTTAATAACCGGGTTAGTTGGAAGACATCGCATTTTAGCGATAAACTCGCCCTCTGTACATTGAATTGTATAAATGATATTTTCTATGTAAATTTGTGTTATTGTAAACAATGTACAGTGAAGAATAAAATAAATAAATAAATAAAACATTTTTGACAGCAGTTTATTACCTTGTTAACCCACTAGAGTCGTTAATGCCTAGCTTTAGCTGTAAATTAACAAATGTAAGTACTACTTCGTTAGTTCTAACTGCTTAACTATTTTGGTAAAAAAATATATAATTTTTAGGTTTGAACAACGACACTAACTTATTTCCGATTATTTTTTTTATTCAACATAACAATTAATACAGATAAGATACAAATACATAGACTTTTTTATAAAAACTTTAATCTAAACATCCTCCTTATAGAGGCAAGTCTCGAGTAAAGGAGGTTTTGATACATTGTTGCACTACACTATACATATAGGTAATAAGATAGGTAAACATAGATCGTGTTGTCTGTTTACATAGTTCATGGTCGAATGATAGTATTTAAAACAAATGTATATAGCATTATGTTATATTATGCTGAAGAGCAAATTATGCCACAAAAAACAGACGAAGCAATATATTTTTATTGTATTATCACAAATTATACAAGAAATTTTATATCAGAGGTCGACGAACGCGGGTTTACGTATTACGCATTTATACAACTTCCAATGAATATTGAATGCATACTTTATCTCTTAAATTTCTTAAGCATACACTGGTTAAATTCACTATAAATTTACTTTTTTGATATAACGTGTCCGACTATTACAATGTAGGTATTCACTATCTTCAGTATCAAACTAATAACAATTTTTATGTTGCAAATGCATTTCCAACTAACTTATTGAATAGGTTAAAGGAATAATTAACATTTGCTTAAAAGGCTATTTAACCATATCACAGAATACTTTGGGTGATTTTAAGATTTTAAAAACCCTCAGATTGTTATCTAGGTGAAAACGGTAGTCTATTTTTATTTTTTTTACTTTAGTTTCTGAGATCAATAATTATTTTATGAGAGGTTATTCGTATTTATTTGGAATTGATATTTGGGCAAAAAGGCCTCCCAATTTTTTCAATAGTGTTTTATGAAAAACAGATATTCATAAAGCGAAACGTATGAGAAATTTAATATTTTCAATTCTGCGTTGACGTATGACGCCCGTACTAAACTTTTTAACTTTTGTTGCCACAGAGAGGAAGACTTGCAGTTTATCTGCCGGCTACTCCACTTATTAAGAATGCTGTGGTGTGGATAAATGAATATTTGAATATTTATGTTATCTTGCACAATGATCGAGTTTATCGCAGCATCGGGATTATAAGCAGCACTTAAGCCAAAATAAATAATAAATGACACATATTATTATCGACTTTACTTGTGTCGTAAAACTAAAGTGATACTCATTGACCTCATGTTTGCCATCTCTGCTACTACATTATATTAATGATACTTTAAAGTGATATTAATTACATATAATATATCAAGATTTTTTTTATTCATTTATAGACTTGATTTTCCATGATGTTCGAGGATACACCGCGGAATACTGTCACTGGTTTTACGAAAAAAAAAAACTGAAAAACAATCTTTCACCAACAACGTCCTTGAGACGACCGAATGACAGTCAAACGACGCCAAGATAAAATATATAGGTTTGTCTGATGATGATGATGACGACAGTGCAAGCTTAGAGCTTTTTATAATATAGATCACTTAACTTACTCCGTAAAGAATAATTCTCCCACTTTTTTTCCGCAAGTTATCGAGTGTCCTTTAAAAGACAGGTATTAGAAAAAAAAGAAACATTTTACAACTTAAATTAAGCGATGAGATTTGCTACCCATTCTGAATGTCGGCAACAAATGGAAGACTGTCTGCGCATTAATTAAATACGGCTGACCTGCTGGTTACCTCACTTGTGGGATATGCCAAGACGGTACAGTGGTAGTAGTAGTATTTGTTCCGTGGAGTCCTCGGCAAATAATGCTTCTTCTAATATTTTATGAAAGTTTCCAAATTTATTTATTTATTTATTTGATCAATGTCGTGTTGTAAAAGACAGGTGTCCGTAAAACATTACAAACAAGACATTTAACATATCTTCAATTTAGAAATGTAGAGGTATGCAACTACCCATTCTGAGTGTCTTCTTTTTTATTGGAATAAAGAGAACGATTTATATATGTATGTTTGTTTGTTGGAAAAAATTTCCGTGTCGTTTAATGGAGCACCCATATTAAGGGCGCGGAAAACTATGTTGGAAGAGCGTTCTCTTCAATTTGCTTCTAAACTTTGTTATTGATTGGTTTTTATTAAGGTCCTCGAAAAGTCGGTTCTGGATGACGGTTCCTACGACACCAATAGACCTTTTATAATAGCAGAAGTTTTGTGCTTTAAAGATCTCGTCCAGAATATTGGTCGAATTTTTGCTGAGCGTAGGGTTCTTCTTGCAGATGCTTTGGGAACATGAATCTCAGAAAGTGACGAACTGCATATTTAATACATTTAGTAAGGTTGTTATGTAACTTACTTAAGAGCTGCAGTTGTGGTATGTATATTATTATATCTATAATAGCTGTGTCTAATATATCTATAGTAATCTTCTGATCACTAACTATTTAGTTTTGCCTGATGATGAGAGCGTAAGCTCTTGAGACCCAATTTGCAAATAAAGTAAAGTCAATAGAAATTACAACATATAGTGTTTTCATTTAAATATCTTGAACGGTGTAAAGTATACTTATTAAAATTCAAAAGTCGTATGCGCAATATGTTATAAAAATAATAAACCACACATAACGCGACAGTACGTGACTACGCATATTAAATTATAAAATAATTCCTACCAATGATTAAATTATTATTATAATTATGCCACTTATAACGTTGTACCGTTCCTTGAGTGGTTTCAAAATGCAGTGTTTTTTTTTTATTTATGGGAACAAAAATGTATACAAATATATTATAAAGCTTTCGCGATGACCTAAACTTAATTTCGCGTAGGTATATTGTATAGGTATGCATTCTACGTTTTTGAGCGCTTGTTGGGGTTGTCTGCAAAGCTTTATTGGTGTCATCTCATGAAAATGAATGTGACAAAGAAGAAAGTGCTGGTTTTTGAAAGAGAGATTGATAGAACAATGTGCGAAACAAAGCTTGAAAATGAATGTTTGGAGCAAGTGGACGAGTAAGTATATTTAGGAAGTTTGTTTACGAGGGATGGAAGATGTGACAAGGATATCGAAAGAACAAAAGTAGCCGGTGCTAGTATTAACGGTGCACTTCGACCCATTGTTCTCAATGACAATGTGTCGAACATGGCAAAATTGCTAGTGCACAATACCATCCTGGTACCGACACTTATGTATGCAAGCGAAACGTGGACATGGTTGAAGAAGGACGAAAGTGGAATAAATGCTGTGGAGATGAGATCGCTGAGGAGGATGGTTGGTAAAACGTTGCGTGATAGAGTGAGGAATGAGGATATTAGGAGAATTAGTGGATGCAAGAGGAGTGTTGTGGATAGAATGCGTGTAAATGAATTGAGATGGTTTGGTCATGTGGAACGAATGAAAGAGGAAAGAATGACAAAGAGGATATACTTGGCTGAAAGGAGGGGTGTGAGGAAGCGCGGGCGTCCGAGAACCACATGGCTTGAACATGTAGATCAAATTCTCAAGGACGGCCGTGTTTTGAGTAAAAGAAACCGACGTGCGTGCATGAGAAATTGTATGACTGTAGAGGAAGCGAAAGAAGTATGTAAGGACAGATCTAATTGGCGTTCCGTTCTCTCTGCCTACCCCACTTGGGATACGGCGTGAGGGAATAGATAGATAGATAGATAGACATCTCATCTTTTACATGTACTTATATTTTGTTTTGATGTGATTGGAATCCTTTATTTTAGATTAAGACCATATTGAGAAAAATACTTTTAAATACCAAACGTTCTTGTCGTTTACATATACATATTATAATAAATAAAAAATATCTATTATGTTACATTAAAACAATCATACAGTAGCTTTTGCCAAACTTTGGCTTCCAAAACAACAAATATCCAAATCTGCTGTTCTTTAGCAGTGAATTGCAAACAATTTTCAGCTTTTTGCTGATTCAAATTCAAGTTGATACTATCTTATAAAGTTTTTATACCTAAAAAAAATCTGCTTTGGGAATAGCTTTATTTCGGAATGCATTTAGTGGATCTACTATCCGCTAATTTGATGACAATTTCGATGACACGAATTAGCCATGTTCATAAAAAAGAATGAAAAACAAATCTAATCGGTATATAATTTAACAGAAGAAAGATAATAATTTATCAAATTGCATGTCTTGTTGAGGTTTCGTGCTGGATGCGTTGAAATAATGTACATACACTATTATAAATTCTTGAAGATTGTCTGTATGGATAATAATAATCGTAACCTACAATTATGTATTATCATTCATTATTATAAATAGACAGACGCGTGAAGAATTACATATGTACACATAGGTTAAAAGTAATATATTATTATTTTGTACAATTTGCGAAATAACTATTACTTATTTGCGAATAAATGAAGCCTCCAGTATCAAAAGCTACCACGAGCATATTTTGTAACTTAATTCACAGACAGTTTGATATTTGCTCCTTGAAGTTCCCAGCATAGAAAATGTTTCCCGTTCTTTTTTTCACGTTGTCGAGTGTTCTGTAAAAGGCAGGTACAGTCGATTCCGCTTAATTGGGACACATCGGGACTTGGGCATTTTGTCCCAATTAAGCGGCTGTCCCAATTAAGCGAATTTCACATTTTTGAAATAAATTTATTTTGTTTTGGAAACTAAGGCCAAACCAGTAAAAAACACATAAAATTAAACAATGCATATTTTTTTTCAATAATTTTATTTTATTAACTCGTGGAAATTGTAAATTACATATTGGTAATATAAATTAAAAATATGCACAATAAACTTTTAAGAAAAAAAATCCTTTTTATTCTACTATTGATATCAATAGTAGAATAAAACGTTTGTTTTATTTATTTCGATATGGAATTCTACTACCTAAACACCGACACAGTGAATAAAAAAAATCCTAATTAAAATAATAAATTGGTAGATACATACAATTTAATTCAATGGAAAATGAGTCAAGTGTAGTCTGTCCTTTGTTTTTGTAACATTTCACTTCTACAAAATCTGAAATTTTAAATTTATTGTCCCAATTAAGTGGAATGTTGTCCCAATTAAACACATAAATTTACTATTGGTTTCTAGGTTTGGTTTGAGATTTGTCCCAAATAAGCGACTGTCCCAATCAAGCGGTGTCCCAATTAAGCGGAATCGACTGTATTTGAAAAACACCACGAACAAGACATTTAATAACTTCGATTCTGTCAAGAGGCATACCGTCTATCCTAAAAATCTTATTTTCTATTGGAATCGAGGTAACAATTCAAAGAAGGTCATGTTTTTAACATGCAGTTAATCCATTAGCTTTTCTACTTATCGGAGATGCTGTGATGGGATAGATAAATAGATTTACTAATAAATATCTAAAGCTGAATCACTTCTTCCCGTGATATCCCTATCGCTCTAATGCTGTTGTTCTAGATACGGTGTTTGTAAAAGTAGGACTTTTTGCAATCAGAAATTTCTTGGACAAAGGACCAGTGCTATTTAAAGTCAAAAAAAATTCAGTCAGTCAGTCAACCAGTTTATCATTGGATATTCTCAAAATTTAATCAAACTAAGAGGCATCTATTCTCCCGTATTAAAAATACAACAGATCTTTCTTGAGTGCGATTGGAAGTAAGAAAAGGCTTTAATATTTAAATAAGTAATTATGTAATACAAACGTATGCAGTCGTTTTTGCTTCCAGTCAACAAATATGGGTATTGCGAATGAATGGCCGGCAGCAAAACATCTACGCCCATACGTCCTTTTTTATGTTTAGATAATATGATTACGTTATTTTACCTACTACAATAATATTATATAGGTATTGGCTGTTGAATGGAGTCGGCATATCGGTCAGCAGTGTAACAAAGTAAAATACAGGTTTGAGTGTGTTGTTTTGTACAGAATTCATATGAAACATTTATAAATAGGTATTATTTTTAAATTTCGCAATAGTACAGTTATATAAAATATATTACAATTAAAACCACAACACGTGTAGTTATGCACTAATGTATGTACTATGTGTGCACTAACTGTGGAGCGTTATGATTCAGAAGACAAAAGAATATTCTGTTTCAGATGTACTTTATATGGCTCAGGGTAGACGCAAATGGTGGACTATCTGCTGCTAACACCATCCTCAAACTTGAGGGAACAGGGCAAGAGAGAGTGAGATTATATTTAATACTTAATAACGTCAAAGCATATAATATATCTTACTTGAAGTTGGTAATCATCGCTGAACACAATAGGTATAACATAACATTATATACTGACAATTCATAAAGCTGCATACAATAAACTCATATTAAGCTGTCCTCTCATTCGGGATTGTTATCACTAATATTATGAATGTCCTTTTTTTTTTTAACAGGGCTGCTTTTCACAGGACACTCGAAAACTTACGAAAAAGACTTAAACATTTATACAATGCACTAAATACACATAAATTCAGTTTATCTTTTATCACTAGATTTGACGACAATCTCGATGACATGGATTTATACATACATACATGTAACACCCAGGCTTAGGGCTATTTGAAAAAAGGTCATTCTTCATTGTGCTCTAGCAACTATGCTAAGTTTGTACGTCTCTTTCTCATTCACTATCTCTGTAACGTAACGATAGTCATCAATCATTTTATTTTCATTATTTTTCTTGGATGTAAAGGTTGATGTATTAAGCCTCCTTCGTCCAGAAAGAATTAAGGTAAAAAATACGCTTCAACTATTTCCAGTATAATCGTTGTCATAGAAATGGTGTATTGTAAAAGAAGATAAACTCACATACGGTTTAAAAAGATGGGACGTGAAGAATCGCAGACATCTGAGAACCACATGCACGTGCATGAGGAATCGTATGAATGTAAAAGAAGCAAAAGAAGTATGTAAGGATAGATCTATATGCGTGGCACTTACGAAACGGCGTGAGGGTATAGTAAAGTAAAATATAATCTAAAATCAGATGTCCATGACATTGTACTGACATTGTCATTGACATTTCTATTTGCATAATTCAATTTAAAAAACAAAACCATAAATAAGATTTAGGTATTAAATTATCGTATACATAATATATCTAGCAACCGAACTTCTAAAATGACATTTTAATGAGGCTATAAATAAATATTGAAATAAATTAAATAGTAAAATAATAGATGTGTGAGTATCAATTATTCGTACTATTTTTAAATTTAAAGGTTGAGGCGGTAGTCAGAACAAGAATCTTTGGACTCATGAACACTTTTTATCGAAGAATGTGGAAGAGAATTCTTATCCATGCCAGAGCATGATTTATTGAGATATCTTGATTTGTAACGCTAACATCCATTTTTTTTTCAAAATTCGATGAAAATTTGGTTGGAATTTCAGCTTTATTATTTTCTTGGTTGCATTTTTTCTGGGTCAAAATTTATATATTTTTTTTATAAAAACATATTTTTTCAATATTTATTTTTTTACGTTCGATTAACCGGACACATAATGTAAATACATAATATCAATGAACTTAATAACCATATCTCAAAACGCTGATTTGCTTATTATTTTTATTTTATTTCACAGTATAAGCACAATCCAAAAAATAACAACACATTCAACTACAGATAAAAAGTTTTTTTTTAAAGATCAGCTATTATCCAATATCATGCGTCACAAATAAACAACATTAGGTAAGATTCCAGTCATATTAACACTTTTACATATAAAATTATACACAATACGCAGTATCGCTCAATCATTCACTCGTCATACTGGCATACCATATGATAGTCATATTTTTTATTTTTATTTTTGCAATGTACACAGGATCAGACAGTCAATTATAGAACCTGAATACAAAATGCAAAAACAAAAGTTGGACCAGTGGAGATCCTAAATTGAACTGAGAAGTTTTTAAAAATTATCAAAGTAAAATGAATCACCAACAAATAACTGTAAAAGATTCATTACTTGTACATGAGTCATTGTAATAAAAGGCTTTTATCTACTATACCATCACGGCACATCCCACAAGTGGGGTAGCCAGCAGACCAGCTGCATATAAAACATGCAAGCTGTCTTCTCCGTGCCAATATAAAATTAAGACATTCAGGATGGGTGGCAAACCTCATCGCCGAATTTAAGATGTAAAATGTCTTATTTTTTCGAATACCTGCCTATTACAGGACACTCGAAAACTTATGGAGAAGAGTGGGAGACCAATTCTTTACCGGGTGCTCCACGGGATAAAGGCTTTTATGCCGTTGAATATATAGATAGGTGAATGAATAAATAAATAAAAATTAAAAGTGATAAATAATGAATAAAATATATAAGAAACAAATAAAACAAGATGAGTATATTCAAATGAATTAATAAAATAAGACCAAAAATCAAATGAAAATAATTAATCAGGACAAAATCTATTTAACACAATATGGGCCCTTGTTCCAGCCACAACAACAATTTATTTGTATACTGTAACTTAATACGAACTTACATTTATCATTCTATACTGACTCACAACTACTGACAAATTTAATAGTAAGCTTTTGTCAAAGGCTTTTATTTATTTATGTATATTGTCATTTAACATGCAAATTCTTACACGTGTTTTCACGGCCTATCTTATTTATGTAGTTTTGCTTTTTTTCGGACATAAATAATTAAAATTTATAATTGATTTATACTGCTATACAGGGAGTACTTGAATTCAGACTTTATGTCGAAATAAATAAAACAAATCTTTTATTCTACTATTTGATTTATTTGGGGAGAGAGACGTCTTTCGTCTTGTTAGGTCATTGTCAATCATTCTACTACCTAAACACCGACACAGTGAATAGACTTCATCTGTTTTTTAATTTGATTGAAAAGGTAGGTATACTCGAGGGCAGAGTACCGTTGAATAGACCAAGATAAAGATTATGAGATAACACCAACCGAGATCTAGAGGAGTTAAATGCTAAAGACGACTGGAAATTCACTGCTCAAAATAGAAAGGCCTGGGATCTATTGTACTGGAGGCACAGGTCCAACAAGGGCTATTCGGCCATTGGAAGTAAGTAAGTTTTTGACTAAATGTACGACTTTGTTGGCTCAACCGCCAAGCATCTCTCACCCATCTCTGAGCCCAATAGAGCCGGTAAGTCTAACTTCTATGAGAGGGCCTTTGGTGTTATTGGATCGGTTATGTGGAATTGCCTACCGATGCCATTGAGAGATAGTCAGACAGTCACTAGATTCAGAAACAAATTAAAAACTGAACTCTTCACTGGCGCCCTTGGAACGGTCTAGGGACTGTCAAAGGGCGTCAAAAAAATAAAGTCATCCAAAATCATCATCATCATCATCATCATTGCAACGTCCACTAAAAATGCAGACCTACTGTAATGAGAGTGACCTAAGGATGTCCAACGACAGGGCGATATTATGTGTCACTGTATACTGAAGTGGCAAGGTCTAAAATCCAGACCCGCAAAGTAAATTTAGTATGTGATAAATATATATAAAGAGTTACAATCCATTGGATTGGTCTGCAACAAGTTTGGTCTTTCCTCTCCATTCGTCTCTATTCTCAGCCAGTCTTTTCAGCTCCACGTATGAGCCACAGTTCATGTCCCTCTTTAGTTGGTCCATATACGCGTCTCTTGGTCGGCCTCTGCCATTTGTCCCCTCGGTCTTACCCTCCGCGATGGCGATGAGTAGTCCTGGGTGCCTGATGTTGTGGCCAATCCAGTTAGCTCGCTGTTGGCCGACTCTCTTAAGAAGTTGCCTTTTTTCGCCTACCCTGGTTAATACTTCTTCGTTTTCGACGTGTTCCGACCAATGGATCTTAAGCATGCGTCTGTAGCACCACATCTCAAAGGCCGCCAACCGTCCGCTTTCGCTCTTGCTGATGGTCCACGTCTCACAACCATAAAGCAGAATGCTCCATACAAAGGCTTTAGTAAGGTTCTTCCTTACGCTTAAATGATAAATGTGATAAATAAACCCTGTATAAAAGCTTCAACGGTTGATAGAAAATATTATATACATGTAGAATATAATATATAAAATGGTTTAAAAATAAAATTAATCACTCATGAATCTTTATAACAAGATCGTTTTCTATTTCATTGACATTCAATTCATTGCGTTTTTATGTATCGACTATCCGATTCCAAATAAACAATTAAACAACAGTCGTTATATTAATATTTGAGTCTGTTTGTTATTATGTGTGTATGTACGTATCTTACATAAATTTATGTATATCCTTTGACTACTTTAACCAGACTTGTAACATGAAAATTAATCTATTTATTACCACCGAATTCCATCAGGTTGGGCCCTGAATGTGGGTAAAACAAATTTTTTTTTTTACACAACCTTTCTTATGCATTCTTTGAACACTTGTATCCTTTGAGTATGTGCTTAAAAATCCTAAATAATAAAATTCAACACATATACCTTATTTTATCAACATGAATTTTTGTAATATTGATGTACGAAAATGTGAGAAACTTTTAATAAATCCACCATTTTTCGTTAAAAAAAAACAGATTTGTATGGAAAAAAACGACATTAAACGATTTGGATTGAATCGATGAGAAATGCATTTAATTTATCTTGTTACGGTGAGGATGACCTACATGATGATGATGTTGGATGATTGTTTCTTTGGCGCCGTTTACGATCCTTCGACCGTCTCATGGACGCTGGTGAATGAACCGCTTTATATGCTTTACATGATCATGAAATGCTTTGATATATAAAGAAACATAGGGAAATGTCCAAGCCATTACCATTTTTTGAATATCTACGTTATTTACGTCGGCCGGTGAGGCGCAGAGGTAACGCTCTTGCCTTGGAGTCAAAAGGTCCAGGGTTCAATTCCCAGCCAGGTTAGAATTAAGAATGACCTTTTTCAAATTGTCCTGGGTCTTGGTGTTAGTGTTACATGTATGTATATGTGTTTAGTGCATTGTATATGTGTGTCGTCGCGTTAGTACACATAATACAAGATTCATATCTTAGTTTGGGACTAGCTCGACCCGTGTGAATTGTCTATAAGTACATGTTATATGAAAACATATATAGGGATGTCCAAGCCACTACCATTTTTTAATACTTGCGTTATGTTGCAGAAAAGTTATCTATAATATTCGCACTTTTTGTTTTTGATTTAATTTTTTTTTTCTGACTGAAGCCGGATCCATAACTAGTAACTTTATATTATAAAGATCATTATGCGTGACTTTTATATCACATCTGATCAGTAATAATATATGTATACATGTATGTTTGTGTATTAAAAAAAAACAGATTTAACTATCTATAAGGTTTTCTATAAGAATTGCTTGATTGGTTATTAACTTTTTAATAGTAGAGAGTACATAAAAAGCGAATAATAATTGATATTTTGTGTACGTGAATAATTTGTATATTAAATGGCGCATCGGAGCTTAATATTTTTTTTTTACATTCATAAATCAATAAAGGTATTTTAATGAAAGTGTTCTTTCTTTAACAAATTGGAATCTTTAACAAATGGAAAGTGGGGTAGGTAGAGGGGAAGAAACGTCACACAAACACTATGCATTACTCTCTAAAATATCCTCTTTGTGAGGTAAATTGAACCCAGTGTTTCTTTCTTCTATAAATTTTTGATTACGAGAGAGACGTCTTTCGACTTATCAGGTCATTATCAATCAGGAGATAATAATAATACTGTATTTACATGAAAAATAAGCTAACAAATCACAATTCAAGCACAAATCAATATTCCATTCAAAATTACTAAAAGTTCTCCAGACTGCATTTGCTGGTATAAGGAGAAATCAACTTAGTTCCTTTTTATACCACAAACTGTTGAACACTAATCAATTTATTGACACGGGCAACACAAAAAGAAGAAAACTAATTTTTCATTATTCAACACTGCTCGCTTTTCGAAATAGAAGAAAGAAACATTGGTTTCAATTTACCTGATCATGGAATTCCACTACGTGTGCATCTATACAATTATTTATTTATTAATGTATTCATTCTTTACTGTACATTGATTACAAACAATTACATAAAAGGTATACATTCAAATTATTATTAGCTACCTACTTTACTTGGCCAATGAGAAAGGTTTGAGAAATCATCTTATAGAAGAATTTTGAGGATTTCATTTAAAGAATATTTTACACCATTAATGACAAAGTCGGCGACATTATTGATAAAGTCTCCAAGCTGAAATGCCAATGGGCCGGTCATGTGGTAAGACGAGAGGATGACAGGTGGACTTCCAGAATTCTTGAATGAATACCGTTGGAGGACTAAAGAAGTGTAGGAAGATCCCAAAAAAGATGACAAGAAAAGATATTGTCCAAATGATGGGAAAACATTGGTGTCGTGTTGCTTGAGATAGAAAAGTGTGTTAAAGTTTTGAAGAGGCCTATATCCAGCAGTGGAGAGAAGAAGGCTAAAAATGTATGACAAGGTTCAATGAAGGTATTCATTTATTCAACATAGGCATGAGTGCAAATAAACACATACCTAATCACGTGTTAAAAAAACTTGTGTACAATAATTAGTTTTAACCACATTCATAATACATGAAAATTCTTTAATAAATACTTTAAGTTCTATCTTCTTTGATGCAAAATGTCAAGGTAGATATTTCAATTAATCTTTCATTATTTTGATACATAGAATAATTATAACGTGTGTACACATAAAACAACTTTTTATTTATTCGGCAAAAATGTCCATATTGTGATTTGAAAAATGATAGGCATTAATAACATTCTAAGTACTCCATGCGTTTATAATATTATATTCATAAGCGAAAAGATTTCCTGTAAACTATTTTTAGAGTGTCCTGTTTTAATCAAGTGTTGTTGGTAAACATAATTGCCATGACATTTGACATGCTCATGGATATATTAAGTAGTTATATTATAAGCGAAAAATAATTTGCAGTTGTGTTTATAGGATAAATATTTATGCAAAATTATACATGATGTCATATAATTTTTATTATATTTAATCCTAAACAAATTTCTTTTTTGGAGTAAGTCTTGATGTAGTTATAAGTTTTTATTCTACATTAATATTTACTTTAGGATCAAGACACATTTAACCTTACTTCAAGATGGTTCTATCTAAAAATATAGCATTTTATTGAAATCAAATTGTGTTCAAAACATCTTAGATACTGCCTTAGGGCAATGTCTTCCAGTAAACCAAACACAATATTTGATATTCATATATAAAATGAGTTTTGATAAAATATAATATTATAGCACTAATTAAGCAAAAATAAAAATCTTTATAAAAAATAAAGACATTTTATATCGTCATCTTAAGGTGTTCGAAAAAATTAAGTCATTTATCATTTTTGATTCAGCAATGATGTTTGCTACCCACGCTAATTGTATTGATTTTGGTGGTACGGAGAGAAAGGTTTGCAGTTTATTACATGTAGATGGTCTGCTGATCATCCTATTTGAAAGGATATGCCGTGATAATACTCGTATAAGAGTAGTAGTAATAAAAATCCATTTTATTCGTTTTTTTCTGTATTCTAATTTCAAAGATTCCCACGACGGCGGTATTGGCCGGCCAATGGCCCTTCAGGCCTCCCCAATGGCCTGCCCGTGAGGACAAATTTAGTTTAATTATGCGGATAAATAGGAGTTCACAACTCCTGAGATATCCGGGTGGAGGTGGGTCTCCCTTCAATATCCGGGTGTGAGGTGGATCTTTCTTCAATGTATTCTAATTCTGTATCAAAATGATTAATATTATCTCCTATAACAACAAGAAAATCCCTCTCAATCCTCAAATATATATATATTTAAAATATCTTTTCTATTCTACACACAAAATTCAAAGACTTTTGAATACCCAACAAAATAAATTGTTGGGTACAATTTTCATTCAATAAATCAATCACTTTTATTTAAAAAATTGACATGTAAGCCATATATCAAATATTAATATTGGCTAAAATGAATACCAATAGAAACATATAGATAATTACTTACATAGATAATATTCTATATATATAGGTATACATAAAACCCTGTTAAACTCTACTTTATTAATATATAAAAGGCAGGTAGTACAGAAGTTAGATAGGTATTGTGATTATATAAGTAAGTATGTATTTATCGGAAATTATAACAAAATATAACGCATTATAATTGATATTTTATATCTACCTATTTATATTTATTATTGTCATGTTTATACCTTTGCAATGTCGTGCAGAAAACCGGACACTGTCCGTGTGTTTCAATAAAGTATGATTTATATATTATAATAAATGTATTGATATTATATTATGTAGTGTTAAGTTTGTTTGTAGGTTAATAAATACCAAACTTTGTTTGGTCCTGGAAGCAGTAGCAATGGACAGTAAGGATCTCTGGAGGAAATATTTACACACTGTGAGCTTTTGGTCCAACTTGGAAAACGGGAAGAAGTTATTTTGGAAGAAGGACTTGAACCCGTAACCCAGTCTTAGAGCGAGGTTTGTTTTGTCAAATTAAGCGTCCAGGACACTAATAAATAAGGACGACGTTGTCTTTTCCAAGCCTTGTATGATTGTTTAATGTGTTAAATTTACACAGAATATACTTCAATCAAAAATAAGTGAGAAATGTTTTATGAATAAAGAAAATCATATTGAAATTAAATGGAATACATGTAATTTTGTAAATATATTATTCGCCATAAGTTTTGATATGTGCTGACGAAAAAAATCTTCATCAACAACTGTGAGACTGATATTTTGTGAATTCTCGTAAAATACATAATGGATCAAAATAATACACTAGTACAAGAGCATGTAATGAGCTGGTAATGCTGAAATGATTAATACTTTATTATATTTAATATTTGCGAAATATTATTATTTATAGCTATATGCAATATTATCTAGAATACCTACAGAAATACGTACAATATGTAAATACGAAAAATATAGTAGCTACCTATAATATATTTATTAATATATGTATCTATCTATTTATTTGACCAGCAATGAGGTCATCTAGGCAGGACTAAAATGTCTAATGATTCAATGTACATGTCGTAGGCATTATGTAGAATTATAAGCCATGTCATTTTACAAAACGCCGGTCGTATATTCAGACAAAATCAATCTAAAACTAGTTTCTATTTTGACCATCTCATTCATAGCTTTGCAAATTGTTATATTATTATTTACGGCACAATATTATGAATAACAATCAAAACATATTATTTTACATATTATTATTATTATCGAAAAAAACTTCTATTCGCCGGGATGTGTCAGAAGTCGAAGGCTCCTATTTATCCGCATTGTGGATGTTAGTTTTTTCTACACGTGCGTCCCGAAGGACAAACAATCGAAAGTCGCCAAAATTAAATTGAGAAATGCGTATGGGAGAAAGAATAATAAGAACAAAAAGAAAAAAATACATCTATGTGACACTATTTATGAAAAAAAAAAATTAAAACAAAATTAAACATATTAACAATTACTTTGTATATATAGCAGAGATAAATTTCTCAGAAATATATTCTGCCTTAAATTAAGATAATTAATTAAGACGAATCGGGGGTCACCAAATGTGGGGTGATGTTAACATTTTCTTCTAATGTTCCACCAAATGAAAACATCATTAATAAATATCGTAGTATAAAACATACCAAAATTCATTATTTAACCCAATCAATATTGCTCACAATACCAACCACTGTATAAGGTTCCATATTATTATGTAAATAGGTAGATTTTACTTAACCAAGGCTCAAGAGCGGAAGATACTAAGCTTTGAAAACAAATGTCTTAGAAGGATTTTGGATGTCAGATGGTATGAACATGTTACAAAAATGATGCTGTGCGCCGGGGCACCCAGCAGAGACCTGTAATCTCCGTAATACAAGAGAGACGATGGTCCTGGCTGGGACATGTTTTGAGAATGCCCAATGATAGTTGGCCAAAAAGAGCACTGTTCTTCCGTCCGCAAGGGTTCCGTAGGCCCGGGCTTCCCTCTTTCACAATACACCGTTCCTATGACAACGATATCAGAGCGCAAGGAATGTCGTGGGAAGAGGTGACGCAATTGGCACAGAGACGCTCTGAATGGAGGAGGCTGGTTTCTGCCCTGTGCTCCCGAGAGGAGCGTTGAGGGCGATGATGATGATGATGAGGTAGATTTCAGCATTTTGTAAAATGACGGACGCCGTTTGTAAACGGACGCATTCTACAAAATGCCGACGACATAATTTATATTTCAATTATAATATCCTTACAACAAGACATATACTTAATAAGTATTATGTTGTATTATTCTTATCTATTCCAACCTGTCAATCGACTTTGGATAATTATCTATAGACTACATATTTGTGTAAACCTGGGCGTTATTGACTTTGTCTATTGAGAGTGGGGTGACGATTGAACAGAAACCTACTTGAGGTTAACAGTTTATGAATAATTGCAAAAACTATGGTAAAGTAAAGTTTATCATATCATTCATCATATATATTAGTTGTGTTCTAAAGATTTTGTCCTGATTTATTTTTTTTATTTGATTTTTAGTCTTATTTTATTAATTTGTTCTTATTTTATTCATTCATTTGAATCTGGTCACCTTGTTTTATTTGTTTCTCATATATTTTAATCATAATTTATCACTTTTGATTGATCTTTTACAGCTGTTATTCGTTATTGATTCATCAACTTTGATGATTTTTTTAAAACTTCTCAGGTAAATTTAGGATCTTCGCTGGTTCACCTTTTGATTTTGCATTGTGTTGCCATGTCCTATAATTGCCTGTTTGATCCGGTGTATATTGTAAAAATAAAATAAAATATAAATAAAAAAATATAGTTAAGAGGAATCGATGAATTAATTCAATAAATGTTTATTCACTACTTAGAGTTAATCCGTTAGATGTCCCATTTATGACAGATGACATTATGGGTTAATAATGTTATCGGGTTAAGGCAATCAATGAATCACGAGAAATCTACAGTACAATATTTGATAATTGGTAGGTATAGAAATATTTTTTTAGTTCTATGTTGTTCAAGAGGTGGTCGACTATTGGAAGTAAGTAAATTTGGAGAAAACCAACTATCTAAGAGTTTTTAATCAAAGAAATATTAAAATATGGTTAAATAGGATTTTTCTATGACATTTTTTTTGTACTTTATTGAATTGAAGTAATTTTGAAAATCGTTATAAATTTGGTAGTCGTAATAATTTTATGGAGGCTTCAGGCGAGATGGTTTAACAAAAAGAAATGAATCGTAGAAGAGAATAAATTATTCAATTTGACAACAATTGATAACATCTGAATTCAAAATTAGAGAAGTGGAAGTCATATATTTGCAAGTAACGAGAATCCATAAATCACCGATACTTCTAATAAAACTACTATTATATTAATACCGGGTACATTTTCATATACCAGAGATTTAATAATAAGTAATACATTGTAGTTTCTAGTAAGTAATACGCAAATTAATACATAAAAGCAGTAACAATACTTGTTATTAATATTTTTATAAATATTATAATCCGTTCGTTTGTATCTGTGTGTGTTTATTTGTCTTCAATTATTCTTTAACCAGGTAAGTAACAAATAATTACAACTGTTTCTAAGAAAAAATGCATCTTTTATACTGTTTTAAAAAATATATTTATAAATATTATCTATTTCATTTATAAAAGATATACCTATCAGCGATTATGTGAAAGCATTTCTTAAGAAATCTAACTTCATAAGGTTGATAATATTAATGTCTTTACTTTGCTTAACTACTAACATCTGTTGATGAAACCATAAAACTATCAACATAAAAAAGCTTTTAAGAGTTGTCCTAAGATAGCATTCACATGAATATTTTGATTATTCGAGGATTTGTGTGTTTAGATCGTGAAAAAATCATAACAAAGAATTTTTAAAATGTACGAAATTCTTGGTCGAAATTCAGAACGAGTTCTTTTGATAGCACGAAGCTATTTTGACGAAAGCGTTCGAGTTACCTATAAAATTATCAGTGTGAAAAATAAACAGTCTTGTTATATACATAATCAAATTAAAGAATATTATGAATTTATCATGATAAAAATATTTGCATCACTGTAAGGCTAATTTTTAAATTGTTATTAATATTAAATAGTTCCCAAAAATCATTTTTTATTTTTTTATTTTCTTTTTTTATCATTACTTCCGGCTTTTACTTTTTTTTCCGGCTTTTTTTAGAGGACAGTTTGCATGTTACTTACATGCAGCTGATCTGCTGGCTACCCCACTTGTGGGATATGCCGTGATGGTATAGTATAGTACTTCCGGCTTTTATTTCGCTATTTTTCAGATGAGTGTAAAAATAATCTTTGCCTATAGGTATATATAAATTAAATAATATTTGCTAATAATCCTTGACCTAGTCACAAGTGGATCACTAAATTATTTATCTCATTTTTTTAATTTCTTTTGCCATCTTCTGCATTTTTCTTAATTTATCGATAGTGTCTGAGCAAAGACCGGGTATAATTATACTAGTATCTTAATAACTACATATCTTGCCTGCGTATTACATTATTATTACTATCCAAGGCTTTATAATGCAGACACAGGAAGTTAGGAAATGTGTTGTCAACAAGTTGTATTACAAAGTAGGTTATATGTATATATCTCGTATGAGTACCTGTTATATTATATTATTAGGTAGTCGGAATTGTGACTGGCATTAAAAATACCTGCTCACACACATACCTACCCGTTCCATTATGTGGTGTTCTCACTTTGGCAAATATCGTCAGGGCACCAAAATATGCCCAGCCATTTGAACCGTGTGAACAAAATGACAGCTAGTCTGAAACGATAAAAACCAGTAGAAACGATATCGTCTCGAGTTGACCACCTTCCAACTTTTTCGGCCGATTGAACGATTTGCGCATGCGCGGATGTGCGCGGCGTTCGTATCTATGGTAAAAACTTTATAACCTATAAATTTTATAATGTTTCCCGCTTCGTGACAGCTGTTATCTTTGTTGTTGGTTTGTGGCGTTTGTTTCCTTCATTAAAAGACACCTTATAACCTCTACTATAACATTTTCGATTAAAAATAAACACTTCTCGATCTCCATCTCGACGTCCGCCATTTTGAAAACAGTGTCAAAATCAAAGCGCATCTGACAGATCGTTTCTATATCGGTGGACTGTGTGAACAGGTGTGACGATCACTGGATGTCCGGCGAATTTTGTTTTTTCGCCTAGTGATATATTTTGTATTTCGCCTGGCGATATTCGCCAAATGTGAACATCCCATTAGATATGCACCGCACTGAGAGGAAATATGTAGTAATAATTCATTCATTCATATTATTGAGACTTTTCCCACAGGTTAGTTAGTCAGTGGATGAAATTCAAGTAACAAACATACAAAAAGTTTACACTTGATGCTTTACAATTATTTACCTTTTACAGGACACTCGAAAACTTACAGAAACTTGAGCGGGAGATCTTTTCTTTGCCAGGGACTCCACGTGCCATAAAATAATTACCTTAATTGAATGTGTTTTGGACAGAATGTGTGTAAACAAGTTACGATGGTTTGGACATGTTGAGCAAATGTACGATGAAAGGATGACTAAGAGGATGTATTTATCCGAGAACCACGTGGCTTGATCACGTGGATCAAATTCTTAAGGACAGTGCATGTATGAGAAACTGGATGAATGTAGAGGAATTGAAAGAAGTATGTAAGGAAAGATCTATGTATATGGTGTTCCGTTCATTCTGCTTTCCCCACTTGGGACACGGCGTGAGCGTATAGTATGGTAATTGAATAAGTGCGCTACTCGTGTTTAATTATTTAAATATTTTGTTAAATAACATGCAAATGTTCCTCTATCCCGTGGAACACCCGGTAAAGAATTGGTCTCCCACTCTTCTGCGTAAGTTTTCGAGTGTCCTGTAAAAGGCAGGTGTTCGAAAAATTGAGACATTTTACATCTTAAATTCAGCGATGAGGTTTGCCACCCATCCTGAATGTCTTGATCTTATATTGGCACGCAGAGGACGGTTTGCATGTTTCTTACATGCAGCTGATCTGCTGGCTACCCCACTTGTGGGATGTGCCGTGATGGTATATAATATAATATGTTCCTCTCATCATCATCATCATCATCGAAATCGGTCCCTCAATGCTGAGGATCGTGACCTTCATGCGGTACTTCTCGCAGCAGTCCGGCCCACCCTGGTCTGTCTTCAGCCCGCCGCAGTGACTCCGCAAACGTCGCTCCAGTGGCATCCGTCACCTGATCGGACCATCTCATATGTTCCTCTAAGTGTCATCAAAAATAAAATACTCAGAATGAGTGGCATACGTCTTCACTGCTTAATTGAAGATGTAAAATAACTTATTCATGATTTATTACAGAATTAGAATTTAAAGAAATGAATCGTAGTCCCAATCGTTGCTGAGAACTCCTCGATAAAATAAAAATCTCAATATTAATAGAATTATGTAGAGTCATGCATTATAAATTGCCGATATAATCATAGAGCACCCACTCTCATTTTGTCTGACACAATACTTAAAGTTGTTAAACAACACACATACTACATTTACAAGCTTTTTATTTTATAGCTACCAAAAAAAAGCATTACCTACTTTATTTTATGATCAGGCAGTGCTTTGCAGTATGCAATAATAAAATATGTACAAATAAATAATATATTACGAAAATTATTTTATGATTAATGATATTTCTTATTTTATATTTCAAGTTTTACAATTTAATAGTTATTATAAGTTTACCATTATTTACTCAATATAATTTTTTTAACAAATACGTGGTTTTGTATCGATACTGGATAAACCATTTGTAGTACATAAATGTCTATAGAACCCAAAAAGTTATTAGATTTTAAGTGATATCTAGGGATGCATTTAATTTTTTCAGCTTTTTTGTGCACAAATTTCATAGGACTGGACTATTTTGAAAAAAAAAATTACAGTGTTATAGAACTTAACACGTAGAATATTTCTGCATACTCAGTTAAAAATGAGGTGGTCGGTAGGCCGATGGTAGAGTCTTGGAATTTCAATCGAGTCATCCGGGTTCGATTCCTTGCATTACCAATTTACTCCACCAAATCATGTCATCTAGGATGTATTTGGGTTTATTTTGAATCCAGATTCATCTTTAAAAAAAACATTTACATTTTTGGATATTTCCACTTTTGTATATAAAACACCCTAATTCGATTCCCGGCCGGGGCAAAATGAAGAATGACCTTTTTTGAACTGTCCTGGGTCTGGGTGTTACATGTATATGTGTTTAGTGTATTGTACATGTGAATCGTCGTGTAAGTACCCATAAAACAAGATTCACATGAGTTTGGGACTAGCTCGATATGTGTGAATTGTCTATGCATGTTATGATCGGTGTCGTTTATGGTTTAAAGTCTCCTTCTCTTTTCCGAAAATTTTCGAGTGCTCTGTAAAAGAATTCATAAATCATCACAAAAAAGACATTTAACTTGTATCAAATACTCTTTTGACCTACTATCTTTGTACATTTTCCAAACATGCCCCAACCGGGTCTCAAAAAGAATAAGATACATTGAATTACTAATGAATATTGACAGGTGCATCAACATATTACAATAAAGACCATTATCGCTTGCAATAATTCTTCGTAGAGCCCACATACGCCGTGCACTAGATGTAAATAATCGCAAACAATAATATAGGCACCCTTTGACTTTTATGAGTAAAGTAATTTACCGTAGGGCGTGGCATTGATTGGAAACATTTTAAATTTAAAATGAACAAAATATTCAGTAGTTCTTTTGGTTACTTTATAAGCTCGCGAGACGGCTATTGAAAGCTTCCACTCTCATTATCAGGCAAATTATTATCATTATTGAAAAATATTATCATACTCTCCTGGGACCAGTACACCAATGCGATCCCAAAGAACACAAAACATTCCTCACAAATTCAGCGTATGTCACGTTAAATTTGTTAATATTCGGGGCAAAACTATCAAATAACCAGACTGCCTGTACCACTGGGGATTCCGCAAGAATGTTGGTTCTGCTCGTAAATGGATAAATAGCACATCACAAGGAAAGTGATATATAAAAATAGAATTCACTCAATATCATAACATAACATTACATGTATAGACAATTCACACAGACCGAGCTAGTCCCAAACTTAGATATGAATCTTGTATTATGAGTACTAACACGATGATACACATAATTATTATATACAATGCACTGAACATAACATATACATGTAACACCCAGACCCAGGACAGTTTAAAAAAGGTCATTCTTCATTCTGCCTTGGCCGGGAATCGAACCCGGGACCTCGTGACTCAAATGCAAGTGCATTAGCCTCCGCACCACACCGGTTTGTCAAATCGTTGGATACTTTTGATTCCATTTAGCAGTTTATAAAAAATGTCTAGCATTTCTACGATATTCCAGTGTATAATACACGAGACTGCCCATTTCAAACGAAGACGGAAATAGATGTGTATAGTATGTTACATTAAATTTTTCTGACGATGAGAGCGGAATATATGCTCCCCAACCTGAATGTCTTAACTTTAATTGGAACAAAGAGAACGACTTGCATGTTTATAGCATTCAGTTTGCCTGCTGGTTACCTCAGTAGTAGGAAATGGCAGTATGATATGAATTAATGACTAATCTATAATGCATATTATACTCCAATGGTGCACGATTTCTCCTGCGTTACTAAGCATATTTTTTTACGTCTCATGGTGGGGAAAGTTTGACATATTAAGAACTGATTGCGTCTTTTTTTCTTCTTATCAAAAGACACTGTAAAAATTTCAAAAGGAAATCGTGAAGTACTCAAGGAGAGAATATTATTCATTTTAATATATAAAATTAAAGTTTTTTTTGTGTATATGTTTCAGTTATCGAATCGTACTAAATCTGGTGTATGCCTAACATGAAATATAAATACTGTGGAGTGTAGCATCTGTCATCCTCGAGTTGGCTGGAAGAAATTGCATATACCTTTAAGTATTTTCTATGAACATGCTCGTATACTACATGATATTTTGATGCTAATAAAGTTAATTTATTTATCAACTGCGTTTTAATCCACTTTTCAGAAAATAGAAAAGAATGGCCCCACCCAAAAGTATTTTTTATTGTAGTTGAATATGGATTTCAAATAAAACAAAATACACCCCACACACCCTCAGATTAAGCGATATACTTCTGTCGTGAAGATAGTGTAATATTTTTGAAATGAACACTGTCTTTTTGTTCAGAAATACTAGTTGAGACTGATAGTTGGTATAGAATTATTGATTAAGTTATCGTTTATTTTGTTTAAACTCCATATTAATTTTTGGAAATAAACACAAACTGTTTGAGTTTGTCAAACGACAATACTTTGCAAAAATCGAAATTAGATTACTGTTTCTTTTATCAAATATAGTAAAACTCAAAAAGTCTGCGTTTTTCTCCATAAATATAGAATTATTACTCATTTTCGGAAACAATGGAAATTAATAAGGAAGACATAAGAGAAGAGGGAAGACGGGCAGTTGGCAGAAAGCAGATGTCCTGGCTGCGCAACATTAGGGAGTGGATTGGAATCCGGACAGTGGATGAACTGTTCAGAGCAGCACAGGACAGGGAGGTTTTCGACGGAGTGATCGCCAACGTCGGGGGGACCTGACATGACTCAGGAAGAAGAAGAAGACATTGTTAAAGTCCAAATTCCTGCATTCTCACCACTCTTAGATATAAGAACACCCAGTCTTAAAATTTATTTTGTTCCATCCAACCCTTAGACTATATAATGTAGGTTAGTCTGTTCTATTCTTTAGTTTTAAGTTACTCTTGCCCTGAAGATGCCGCAAGGAGAAAGCGCTCGGCAATTAGCATTTAGTCCTTATTAATTGACTAAATAATCATACGTGAAAATTAAACAGTGTTTTAGTTTAACATTTTTAAAACTCATTTTGAAGTTGGTTCAGATGGATAGTGTCATTTTCGATATAACATAAATGAAATTTCATCCTCAGTAGGTATATGGTTTGACAGATCGCGGGTAATGAGCTAGTATAACAATGTCAATGGTGATAACTTTAATACGAAATAAAAATTATACACAGACCGTTTTATACATATGTATAGTAAAATGAGTGTCTCATTTTTTATGTTTAATGCACCAGTGAAGTACCTAGGTAATGAGGGAATGACTATGCAAATAATATGTCGGTATAAATCAAAATCATCCATGTCCATTTTGTACCTGTCTGTACTATCACAAGTAAGATAAACAGTGAACTAACTGCATGTAATGATCATACAGATCGATCTGTCCTTGTCATAAAAATAAGACATTCAAGACAGTGAGCATACTCAAATTGGACATTTAATTCATACCGTGAGTGTGAATTAAATGTCCAATTTATTTTTATTTACTTATTCTTTACTGTACATTGATAACAAGCAAATTCACACAAAAATACATTTAAAACAAAGACAATCATACAATCAATATACAGAGGGCGAGTTTATCGCAGAGGCGCGATTTCTTCCAACTAACCCAATTTCATGAAACTTTCACATAAAGAAAACCTTAAAGAAAGGAAAGAGGAGGTAAAAAAGGAGAAGAATATGTAGGAAAAGGGACTAGGATACAGAAGCCATATTTTGTGTGATAAAATGGTTCTTGACCGCCCGCTTGAAAGCTTGAAGAGTGGGGAGCAACCTTATCCTGGAAGGCAAACTATTCCAACAGCGAGCACCATGAACAGAAAAAGAGTTTGTAAAAAAGTTTGAGCTATGAGCTGGTATCGCCAGAAGACGCTCGCTATTGGATCGTAAGGGCAAGCCATGTCTCGAAAGATACTCAAACATTTCCTTGAGATAGTATGGTGAAGACGTAGAGTATAAACAATAAATTATAAACCAGTGATAAGACATGGAGATCTCGTCTTTGGCGCACGGTAAGCCAATGTTCAATTTTTTTCCGACAACGATCTCTATGATATCATGAATGACTTTGAACGACATTTCTGATTCATTTACTATGTATATCTGAACTCTCACAAAATTAACAATATATCTTTTTTAATATCGAACAAAATTGTGTTGTGATGTTTTTATTATGTTATCATTATTGCGGAAAGGGCTTATTTTACATGTTAAACAAAAAGACAAAAATAATAATATAGTAAAATACAGTTTGTAGTTGCAGGTACTAATACAGACAAAAAAAAGATATATCTGCGTTTTGTTATAAACCCAAATACAATCTTATACACCTTTCACAGTAAGCTAAAAGCTTGTGTCGTGAAAGGTTTGCCGGCACTTGGGATCGAACCGCTGTCCCCTTTTTCACGAGGCTGAGACTCTACCTCCAGGCTACCGACGAAATATTTTATTGTTTATCAAATAACTCATATTTTGGGTAGATAGACTTATTCAAAAAAAAGTTATCGAGTAATTACGATTATGCTCTCGAAGTTGCATGTGACTATACTTCTTTATACAAAATTAGTTTGAGAGATCGAGTATGAGCTAGTAAATTATAAAATCGCACATCGCATTGGCCTAAAGCTGTAATGATGTGCAAAGGAAATTTAAAGAGAATAATAATAATAATAATAAAAGTAAAATATTTACTTTAGCAATCATTTTAAAATTATAAAGTAATTAAATGAAACTTTTACGACCGTACGTATCACCTCAATTCCGCACAATAACAGTAATACATACATACCTACACACTAGGGATGTTGCGGATGCCGAGTTTTACACATCCGCGGATATGAATGTGGATGCGAATGCGGATACGGATGTTCAAGATGTTATAGAAAAAAAGTATTTGAATTAAGAATTAAAATAATGATAAAGTAATTATTAACATTTTTATTAATTACAATTAGTAAATGAAGTTAAAAATAGGAGCATTATTCATAATAAAAAGTAGATAGTATTGCCACCTTCTCTGGTTCAAGCCGGTTACGCTAAGATTCATAAATTAAACCCGCGCTACTAAATAATTGTTCGCCAAGAATACTGCCTACAAACGCGTCGGATAAATTGTCACCAATTTTTTCGTTCCAAGTGCGAACGGCACGCGCCATTCGCCGGCCCCGCCCAATTTCTTTCTTGTCGCAACTTGTCTTACATCCGCATCCGCATGTTCATCAGCATTGATTATTGCGGATGCGGATGCAGATGTTCAAATACATGCGGAAGCTCCTCATTTTCGGATGCGGATGCGAATATTCGCGACATCCCTGACACACACCATTATAATAAGCTCACTGACCCAACTAAAGTCAGCACTTTAAATTACTTTTACAAATAATAACAATAAAAATATCCATGTGAAGTACTTAATGATATACCGGATTCGAAAGAGTGTAATTAAAAGCTTAAATTGCAAACCTTTTTTTACCTCGAGTGCAGTTGGAGTGATTGTGGAGTGAACATACCTGAAAAGAGAAAAAAAGTCGGTCAAGATAGGGTGTAGAATAAAACTGATTAATAATAAAAGAGAACAGTTTCATTCAACATATCCCCAACTGGTGGAGAGAATTCAAGTAGAATATTTTTTTATTTTTTGACATCCTATATGACGGTCACGTGTTGAGTACATTGAACAGGAGAGCATGCATGATGAATTGTTTGACAGTGTCGTAAGGGAAAGATGTATGCAAGGATAGAAGGAAATGGCGCTCAATACTTTCTGCCTACCCCGCGAGGGAAGCGGTGTGATAGTATGTATGTTTGTATGTGTATACTATTATCAGTTTCTGATTATGTTTTAATTTAATTAAATAAATATATTAATCGAAGATTAAACAATAAAATTTGATATGCTAAGAAATATGTGCTTTTATTAGTCACAGTGTGCATATAAAATAAATCGGTCACATGCTTTTGATAAATGTCACACCATTAGTTAGTAACTTAAGATGAAAGCTGCGAATAAAATTGTACCGTGAAAACAGCTTTGTGCTTACCTATAATAAAAGTTGAATTTATGATCTGACTAAATGGAGGGTTATAAGGTCACGGCTGACTCTTCAAGATTATGTAGTGTAATCATGCATAATGTGACCAAATTATCAAAAATAAAATTGGAAAAAATATATTCGTGATATTAAGGAAAGGTTGACGTTGATTTTTGCATGTTGCTTAGTCGCTTTTCGTTCAATTTTGCTTCAATACTGAATGAATAAAAATACCGCTAACTACAGTTATCAGGTAGTCATGAAAAAATTAATCAAAATAAATTAAATATTTTTGTTTATGTTATTCCGATACAAACCAATTACTAATAGATAAGTCTTTTTGTAATCTGGAAATATTTATTAAAAATGATCGGTTTTATAAGGATTTAATTCAGCAATACAATACAAGGAAAAAACATGTAGAAATATTTTATTATTTACTGACAAATTTCCAGACATTATCATCGATTCAGTGGAGATGAGGTATGTCTTTCATCTTGAATATATAATTTTTGTAGCACATGTTATTTTTTTTTTTTTTTTTTTTTTTTTTTTTTTTTTTTTTTTTTTTTTTTTTTTTTTTTTTTTTTTTTTTTTTTTTTTAACATGTTATTTGCAAGAATGCAAAAATGAGGATATTAGAAGAATAGGCAGATGCAAGAAGAGTGCTGAGACAGAATGAGCGTAAATGAGTTGCAATGGTTTGGACATATTGAACGAACGAATGAGGAAAGAATAGAAAAGAGAGGAAAATTTTGTCTGAATGAGGGGTGTGAGGAAGCGCAAGCGTCGTTTGATCACGTGTCCACTAGTTTCGGGAAGACGATCTCGTCTGGACTCAAAACAGTTTAATGGTGTTATTTTTCTATATAATCATTTTATTATATTTACATTGGACAATGACGCGAAACCATTTTTTTTTATTTTCAATGTTTAATTACACAGTCATTGTATAAATTCCAGCAGCAAATTCCAACTTTTCCGAATTCTCCCGACTGGAAATAATTCAAGTAAAACATTACCCGTGTAATTGCAAAAATGCAAATAAATATTAGATAACATTAGTATTTAATTAAGGTACAGATTAAAATGCTTTGTTCGCTGGACAGCAATTATATTGATAATTGAAGATAAAAAGATATATATATTTAAATGTTTATTTGATTGTGTGTGTGGTTGTATACATGCACTTAAGTTTTTTATGTCTTCGAATTCTAAATACGATGAAGCTGATCATTGAGATCATAGTAATTGTGATATAAAACCATAATAATAATATGGCTGATCAGAAATATTGTATAGAAATGGTAAGCTGAAGCAACACGAAATTACTCTAAATGATGAAGTCATGGTTTCTTGCTCGAGTTCTATAAAATACGTAAGAGGGTGATGAAAATCTGAACTGCTAATTATAGAGTAAATGTATGCTTAGTTCTTAATAAATGTATATTTTGATTATTTTAGTTTCTTGTAGGTATTTCTGTTAATTTTTTAGTTTCCTGTAAGACTTCGAGTGTCCTATAAGGTTCATATAAATCATATCACATCTTCAATTCAGCAATGAGATTCACTCTTAGTACTGTTTGTAGCGGCTGATGACGTCACACAGTGCTCCGCCACGAGTGAACCTTTTTGCGGCGAAGTGCGAAAATTGCTTTCTCATATGGTGATAAAAGCCTAAAAAGGCTCATATTAAAATATAAAAAGCACCACAATTTTTCTAATTTTCTGTATTATTTTTTCAGCTGAATTTTTTTTTTGTGAAAGTTCCCCATTGTGGAAAATAAAGGAATAGTTTGAATAAACGAAAATCAATTTCTGAACATCACAACATGTAAACACACAGATGAAAAATTAAACAACGATTGCTTCACAATTTTGTTTGACATCTATTGGCGATTCATCCCAGAATTCTATCGTCTTCTGAGGCGAGTATACTAATACTGGTTTCATTTATCTAGCCAACTCACTTTAGAAGTTCGAAAGGTCAGTTATTATAGAACAACAAACTGTCAAAACAATTTAATATTAGGTATTGTTATTGTCTATGAACAACAATGTTTACCATTGTTTTCATTTATAATCTAGTCATAACAATATTTATTCTTTATTCATTGTTGATTAGCTATTTGTTAGCAAATTCGAGCGTGACATTTAAATATGAAATATCAATAAGTTTTAAAAACATAATCAATTTAAATAATAATTTATATTGCGGTGTTTTGACAATGTTCTAATATTTGTCATGCGAAAGAAATTGTCAAATTCAATTCGATTAAATTAATCAGGGGGGCTACTTTAACTGTGATCTCAATCTTAAATCTTATCAAGCATCTTAATTACTTAAATGTAAATAAAAACAAAAAACTTTGTAGAGTTTTACTGAGTACTTTTATTCAGTGACCAGGTTATGTCTTGTCCACATGTTATGTCTTTTTCAAAGAATAGTTTAAAAAAAAGGTTTAAAAAGACATTCGAGATGTGGATTCATCGAAGAATGCTTCGAATACCGTGGACAGACTTGGTGCCCAATACAGAAGTACTACGCAGAGCACATGCAAATAGAGAGCTCCTGACAAATATCAAGGTTCATAAAGTCTCATATTTGGGCCACATCCTGCAAGGCGATAAATATCGGCTTCTGCAATTGATAATAGAAGGCAAGATTGAGGAACGTCGTGGAGTAGAAAGGAGGCAGATGTCGTAGCTGCGGCATATAAGGCAATAGACCAGAATTACATAGATGGGAGAGCTAGTCCGCACAGCGCGAGACAGGGCGGCATTCTCCAGAGTGATCGCCAACGTCGGGGGGACCTGATACGGCACTGATAGAAGAGAAGATATACCTACTGCTACGTATGTAATATTTCTTTGATTACTTCAAAGATGATACCGAAAAAATGTATTTTATTATCACTCAATTATATGAACATTTCGATTACATTTCACTCTTTTCAACTGTATCGTATTTATTTTATGAAATGTACAACTTAATGTATAAAATGTATTTACCTTTAATAAGCTGTTTTATACAAATGTATCGACTGCTGTGTTGTCAATACATAATATGTAGCTTTATCGATCATACCATAATCGATCACGGATATTTTAAAAGCTTTTCCTTGATGCCTCCAAATACACGATTTTATAAATATTACATTTACAATAATTAACATGTGTGTAAGAAACTTGATTTAGATTGACTAGATCAGATGGAATTAGTATTAATGAATAGGGTCCTCTGGAGAAAATACCTAGACGCGATAGACCCCCAAAAAAACAACTTGGACAAGTGATGGCAAATGCGACCTCTAAGAGTGCCAGTTCAATTTTCAGTCTCTCAATGACATTTCAGATATCCTTCTGAGGATGGCATTTCGGCTACTAATATTCTGAATCTTATGTTACGTGGGTAGCCAGCAGATCAACTCCATTTAAAAAACATGCAAGTAGTCCTCCGCCAATAAAAGTTAAGATTTTCAGGATGGGTGCTATACCTCATTGCTGAATCTAAAATATAAAATATTTAATACGCGATGTTTTATGAATACCTGCCTTTTTCTGGGTAATCGAAAATTTGCTTAAAATAGTGGGAAAACTATTCTTCGCCAAGGACTTCACGAATACTAGATACTACATTACTAATACAACAACTTCGTTCTCCGTAAGCATCCATATGTATCTGGTGTCCATATGCAAGAATAGGCCGGTTCGATCCCAGGTGCTGGCTAACTTCCCCTTCACGACACAAGCTTTTAGCTCACTGTGAAAGGTGTATAAGGTTGTATTTGGGTTTATAACAAAAACTCAGATACCTATATCTTTTATTTAAAAAAAACATGGTTCATACGGTGAATACTACTACTACTAGGTATACCATCATGGCATATCCCACAAGCGGGGTAGCCAGCAGACCAGCTGCATGCAATTAACATACAAGCGTTCCTCTCCGTGTCAACATCAAATCAAGACATTCAGGATGGGTGGCAAACCTCATCGCTTTGATTAAATAATTTAATTCAGATCAGCTTTTGTACCATCTTGTATAGTTTTTATATATTCTTTCATTTAATAATCTTGGCTAAAAATATTTTAACTAAGGTTCATTATAACAATGCATTGTACGTTGTAAGTAGACGGTTTATTTTAGTTTAAATTATATCTACTTTAAAAACTTACATAATGTGAAATCGTGTATATTGAGGTAAACATAAGCTTTATTTTCCCCTAAGGTCATCTTCAGGAGGTTATCATTACGAGCGTCAGAAAATACTTTATGGTGTAAGGAGGTCATCACATCGGCAGCTATGTCGAGAAGAACTTTGTTCGTACATACTAAATAGCAACAGTAAATATAATATTACCTTCCGGTTAATAAAAAATATTGTTATTACAAGAGACTGCTTAACAATGTACGGGAGAGCTTTTGTTTATCGAAAAAATGATAAATTAATATTTTTTTATCGACATTTCGATAATTTATGAGAAGTATGTCAAAATTGCTAATATTAATTGCAAGATGGTTCTTATTAGAATATTTACGAGAAATGTGGTTGGAGATATTTTTTATCATATTCTTTGTGTCAATTCTTGTATTGTTTTCCAGTCGTAATAATTCATATCAGATGTATTTAATCAATTCTTTTTTTATGTAGGTTCTGTGTTTTTATTTTGAGTTAATTCTACACACAATAAGACAACCATTGTCACAATAATATGATTTTTCTTTATGATTATTTGTAAGTAACTTTTATACAAAATATAAGGAGCAACATCTTGGCGTCAAAAAATGATAAGTAGACCTTCACTTCTCGAGAAAACGAGCAAAATATATTATTGATTGATTTATCGACTTCACAATTCATTCTTAAGTCAGAGGCACATACAAAATTATAAAGGTACATTAATATATAACAACAATAATGCAATTTAAATTATACGGTAGTTTTTTTTTAATCACGTCGGGCAGTAATGAAGTTGTCAGATTCCGCACAGGATTTATAATTTGTAACTTTAATTAATACCCTTAGGTCTAAGTGACTTTAATTAAAGTTTGATGCGTGATAAACCTCATGTTTTATTAAATAAAATAAATTATTGTATAAAAATACAACACAGAGTGTGTATATTCTAAACGAATCTTGCTGTAATTTGCTAATTCTTTTTTGTTTTCGATACGAGGGAAACCATGGTTTTAGCTAGAATTTTATAATTCTAGATCGAAACTCAATTTTGATTTTTTTTTGTTATTGTTGATTAGAAAGTGCATCCATTTCTTCTTGAAGTTTAAGGCTCTTTACGACCCAAAAAGATTCTATTTCACAATTACTCCATTTTTATGAGTAAGAAGTTACAGTATTATTATTACTATTGGCCAATATTAAAGTGTCGTTCACGTGCCAAAACATTTCAAGGATACTTATCAATTATAGGATATTACATCCACGTATACTATAAATATAAATAAATAAAAAGATAAAATGGGAATCTTAGATACATAAAAGTATCCACGTCAGAATAGTACTTTTTAGGAGTTATATGTGTAAAGAGAAATTTAAGTGACACAATTTATTTATTTATTTATTTAATTTTATAAAGTTATAATTATACCTTAAAAATAACTTGTAACAAACATTGGAAGTAACTGGAAGAGCTTTTTCTCTTAATTCTTTGTTTTCTGTATCACATTTGTAAAGTCTATATCGTCCACATTCTTTTTATTTATTAAAGTAAAGCTCTATAATTTATCGTGTATGTATCTATGCGTTAAACCTGTATGAAGTCAGTCATTTATAGGTATATGAATGGCTTTTAGATAAAGTACTACTACTCGATACGTCACTATCGATTATCATTTCTTTTCACTAATGAAATATTAAAAAAAAACTTATATTTTCAATTATACAAGTATAGACGAGAACATGACTAAATATAATAAAAATAATAATAAAAAACTTTATTTGATAAAAACATAAGAAAATAAACAATTTAAACTACACAAATAAATTTTGTGCAATGGGCGAGTTTATTGCAGAAGCGCGATATCTTCCAATTAACCCATTTAACAAAAACTAAAATAAAATCAATAAATAAATAATTAAAGATAAGTACATACATATATTTACTAAAACAAATTTAGATATTATATATAAAAAAATATAAATAATTTAATCACGTAAAAATCCACAATACACAAGTAAAAATAAATATGTAGTAGTTGTTATTCAATGTATACGAATTATCTTTATAAAAAGCTATTAAAAGTTTTATTTTTTTTGTCGGTATTTAAGGAAATTATCAGTTCGTAAATTCAATAAAAAAGAAATAAAATATTAAGTAAACATTGTAAAATTAAACACGTGTATATTTATGAGTGATGCGAATTATCTCGGATTCAAAAACACCTCAGATACATTTCATTTAAATAATAAATGAGAAATAGTCATTAATTATTACTTATTCAAATCATATTAGGTACGATAGCTACTATTGCTTCCCAATATTAAGTATATCTTTTCAGTGAAATCATCATCATCATCATCGACCTCAACGCTCCTCTCGGGAGCACAGGGCAGAAACCAGCCTCCTCCATTCAGAGCGTCTCTGTGCCAATTGCGTCACCTCTTTCCACGACATTCCTTGCGCTCTGATTTCGTTGTCATAGGAACGGTGTATTGTAAAAGAGGGACGCCCGGGCCTACGGAACCCCTGCGGACGGAAGAACAGTGCTCTTTTTGGCCAACTATCATTGGGCATTCTCAAAACATGTCCCAGCCAGGACCATCGTCTCTCCTGTATTACGGAGAGTACAGGTCTCTGCTGGGTGCGCCGGCGCACAGCATCATTTGTAACATGTTCATACCATCTGGCATCCAAAATCCTTCTAAGACACTTATTGTTTTACAGTGAAATATAGACATGTAATTCACTTGTCTTCAGATGGCTTGCAATTAAAACAATGAAAATGAAGAATTTAGGCTATTCGATAATGTAATAAAAAAAAGTGTTTCGTTGTTTTTTTTTTATTATTTTTTGATAAAATATAATAATAAAAGATAAACTACTTCGTCAATAAATTTGTTTACAGTAAAAAAATAATCCCTTATTTTAAGTAAGTTCTGTTATTGCTTAATCTGAGGGATTTCCAGTATAGCAAATAAATGTGTATGATGTTTTTTTTGAGATTTGAGTCGTGGAGCACCCAGCAAAGGGTTTGGCCTCCCACTCTTTTTCGTAAGTTTTCGAGTGTCCTGTAAAAGGTAAGTGTTCGAAAAAAATAAAGACATTGTACATTAAAGGTTACACCCTCCCTCACCCATGGATGTTGCAGGAATGTCAGTTACTATGTCATCCACACTCTTCACGCAAATTCTTCTTAAGAAAGGGCTCAAGGTTCGCCGGAAGGGCTATCCCCGGTAAAATGCTCCCCAAAATTAAAAACAGCCGTTAACATCCACCGACTTTATTGTTTTACAAAAAAGAACTTAAAATTAACTAACAGCTACGCACTTACTACTAGTAAAGACATCGTTCATCGAAGTTCAGCGATGAGGTTTGCTACCCATCCTGAATGTCTTTGTTGGCACAGATCTGCATGTTTATTACATGCAGCTGGTCTGCTGCCTACCTCACTTGTGGGATATGCCGTGATAGTGTAGAAGTAATATATATAAATAAATTATCAAAAAAATCTTCCTCTGTATAATATTTAAAGAACTTCCAATCATTTTAATTCTTTCGTTCGTCAGTAATATTTCGAGTGTGAAAATTCGATTGTAAAAATTATTCGATTATTCTCATCACTACAACTGATTCGCATTAGCAAACAAACAGCACATTAAAATTAAATATTTTTATTCGCTATGTTTCACTTGTCAGCGAGGTAATACTTTATTGAATATATTTATAAATGTTAATATTTTATTACACACTAGCCAAACAAGGAATGTTTATAGCTCGATACCAAAAACTACAAAATATTCACTTTGATCTTACAGCTGATTGAATTATTAAGAGCAAAAAACAGAAACAAGCCTTTTCATTCTCAGTGATTCTACATCAATTGAGTCGTTTTTTCCCAAAATATCCTAAACTTCCTGTTACACACCAGAAGCGGTGGTGTATTGTGAAAAAGTTTTGTTTGAAAAAGAACTATAGTCTCTGTGATATAAAAGTTTGACACAGAACGGTGGTTTTGTGGTGAGTTTTGCCTCAAGAATATCCAAAGTTAATCAAAAAGAGCAATTCTTTCTTTCACGTGTTTTATGGACTCTCTTTCACTCTATACACCTTTTACTTCCTTACTTCACTTTTAATTGTGGTTTCAGCTTGAATTAACAATCATTCCAAATCAAATACTTGGTTACCGTCCAGAAAGCCACTTCACGGCCTCTGGGGTCGATCTATGAATGCCCATTCAGTCTCCCACGTAGGTACTGTCTTCTTGGACACTCTTCACCAGATGTTGAATTCTCTGAGACTGAGCCCCACAGTCGATACTCACCTTTATATCACTTTACACCTTTTCATCTTATTTTTATTAAGGTCATCCACTCGTTTGCTAGTGATTAAGGCCAATATGGTACAGCAGGTTTTTAATTATTTATTAATGTTAAAAATAATTATAAAATTTTCCATATAATAAAAAAAAACTTAAAACCATGACGGTGTTCTTCATTGACAGTCAAAATTGTGACAACACTTTATTCGAAACATTAATAATAACGATATGCAAACAAACGCATATCTTCTCATAAACAAGTTGAAATAATACGTTAATATAAAACATTGTATAAAATACAAAGTAGGTGTATATAAATACTTAAAATAGACATTTCGCAGCAATAAAACGAGGCTGTTTTCAATATTAAATATTGTTTTCAGGCTATATACACATCATAATATGTTAATAACATTAATAGAAATTGGTAATTATTCAAAGAGGAAGCAACGGTAAACATTTAACGATGATATTTATAAGTTTATGTGATTTTTATATGTTTTTCAGTGTTAAGGCTGTAGTGTAAGTTATACCTTGAACTTTTATAGCACAACTTTACGGGACAAGATTGCTTTTTGAAAATCTTTTACATCAAAATAATGATTGGTTGATGTATCTCAGATTTTCTAGAAGAAGATCCGTGGTTAGAATTATGATGTTGATCTGATCTATCTTCTAGATACAACTGAATTTTCATATTTTCTTTTAGAAGAATTGTCATTCTTTTATTTTAATATTAATAATTACTAGATTTTTTTTTCAGATGCACCGTTTTGTGGACAAATCACTCCAAGTTCCCATTCAAGAATCATAACACCTCCTGAACAATAAGGTCTTTAACCCTGCACACTCTCCAGAGTTCGCAAATCGTAGGGAATTTTGTTCCTCAGCAACGGACCAGCCACACAGATGGCACGGACAACATAGTTAGCCAGACGTTCCTATTTTACGTAGAAATAAGTAAAAATAACGATAAAAAATAGAAATTTTCAATAATTGGGCTACTTGTAATTTAGTCCTATCATCATTTTTTTCTTTCATCAACATCAGGTCTTCTACTATTTTCTTTACATCTAATAGTATTTTATAGCAGGCAGCTATTTGTAAACCTCACGATTAAGATGTATATTATATAACATATTCAATTTGTTTTAAATTTTGTCGCCCAACTTGTATGCCATATTTATAAAGAGGTCAATTAAAAAGACAATCTGTAAGTTGTCATTAACATTGCGAGGAAAACAGTTGTGTTGTGAACATGAAGGACAATATTGAATAATAAGTACAATTCGAAATTAGAATCTCTTGACTTCACCATTGAACTGGTGATAGTAACAAATAGAAACGTTATTACGAATATGTACCTAAATAAATACAAAGGTATAACATTATAAGTTGGTTGAGTAGAAAGTCCGAGAGTGACATTATCCCACTTGTTTACCCCGTAAAGTGTGTGATATTTGATACAATAATCAATAATAATAATAGCATGTAAATAGATGAACGGTTTATCGCTTTCACTAGAAAAAAATAATATTAAAAAAGGTGACACGTTAAAAATCACTTGAAAAAACATTACGTACACCTGATTATTTTTTTATTAATTTCATATGACTGTAGTGATGTTAAGTGAACCATCGTGATAATGAGTGCGTTTGTAGTTTAAAAGTTTTAATAAGAATAGGTAGTATGGCCTCACAGAGTTTTTTTAAAAGCACGCCTGGTGGTTTTTGTATATTAATATTTAGCGCCTCATTGGAAATTTGTATTCATAAATTATAATTCATTAAATAAGCGATTTGATTAATATTTTTTACAAATAAGTCTGACTAGTCGGCCGGTGTGGCGCAGAGGTAACGCTCTTGCCTTTGAGTCTCGAGGTCCCGGGTTCGATTCCCGGCCAGGGCAAAGTGAAGAATGACCTTTTTCAAATTGTCCTGGGTCTGGGTGTTACATGTATATTGTATATGTGTGTAGTGCATTGTATATGTGTGTATCGTCGCGTTAGTATCCATAATACAAGATTCTTCTTAGTTTGGGACTAGCTCGATCTGTGTGAATTTTTAAAAAAATGATAAAAGTGTAAATAAAATTGTTTGTACTATTTTGATAGATTTAAATATTGTTTGCACTTGATACACTGATTTTTGCGTATCTGACATAATAAATTTAAAAAACCAATACTTATGATGCAAATATTTCTTGCTAAACTCATGAATCTAATATGTTCAGAGCAGCACAGGACAGGGAGGTTTTCGCCGGAGTGATCGCCATCGTCGGGGGACCTGATATGGCACAGAAAGAAGAAGAAGAAACTCATGAATCGAGTTTACTGCCATACTGCTTTCAGAAAAAACTTTTTTTTTCCATTTATTCATTCATGCCGTTGCAGAATTATCACAAGTGGGGCAGCCTGCGGTATATATCAGTAAATTTTTGTAATTTAAAAAACTAAAATTTCAGTAAAATTAACACGAAAATTACCATTCGTAGATTTATATAACAGATGTAACATATAACATGTACAGACAATTCACACAGACCGAGCTAGTCCCAAACTAAGATATGAATCTTGTATTATGGGTACTAACGCGACGACACACATATATGCTTTTATGAAACAATTTGCATCTCTATTATGTAGGGGAAGTTGTATACCCTAGGGACAGTTTGTACCTAGGGACAGGGACATTATAATTTAGCCAAGCGTATGAAAATTAAGAAAAAATATTTTTTTGAGTGGCTACATTGCGTTTCATATGGTTTCATTATTCATATTGCATTTGGCGCGATTATAGTGACACAATTGAAAATTGTTGTTTTTTCATCACTAAAGTAAATATTTTGGTGGATCTTTCCAAGTAAACAGTAAGTACATTTCCGCTCTTAAATACTCTACAATAGAATTATATTGTGATGTTTGCAATTGTTATCACTTTCTTCTTGTTTTAAATGATTCAAATATGTAAATAAAAAACGTGTTTTTCACAAAACAAGTCTCATGTTGTACCAAGGGACACTCAGTGAAATTGTACCTCGGGACGTCCCTAGGTACATCATTTTACTTTTTCATTAAAGAGTGGAGTAGCCAGTGGTGAGTGGACGACTGCATGTAATGAACACACAGTTTGTCCTCTTCGTACTATATTTTTTTTGTATGTGCGATGCTATAAAGTGTAATTAACATTCATCGTTTTAAAATTTCGATTATAATATTTTTTTATTATTATCTCCATAGATGACGCGTAGTAAATCTCCAACATCGCGATATGATGTCTTAAAAGTATTCCTCGTAAAGTTCGTTGGTAACCTGGAGGTTCGATACCAGGTGCAGGCAAACTACCCTTTCACGACACAAGCTTTTAGTAGCTTACTGTGAAAGGTGTATAAGATTTTATGGTTTATAATAAACAAAACCCAGATACATTTTTTTTTTAAAAAGACCATCTTACTTTTTTAACATTGTTGAATTTTCATAGAAAGTGAATATTTTTAATTGTTTCTTTATTATATTTATACATGTTTATAAGATATAATTATATAATATCATAAGAATTTCTTTTATATATTATACCTATTTTTTTCAGTTAATAAAACCTCTCCGTTTTTTTATTTTTATTTGAATATTAAAAGTATATTGTCGATTACATTTTGTACTTATTTTATTACAAAAAACATATTTAATTTCCCAAGAAAATGGTGAAAATAGTTTACTGTCCCTAGGTACATATGTTGTCCCTAGGTACGTCAGTACTTGTCCCTAGGTACATGCGAGGTTCCCTTGGTTTTACCTAGGGACACTTTTTTTATTTTACTTGTATTTTCAATTCAACAACGGATTAATTCGTTTTGACCTCTTATTTATAAAGATGTTTAATGAGTGTATCGATGTTAATCATAATATGTCAGATTCATTGTGTTATAAACAAATACTACAACTTTGAAAAAAAGTGTCCCTAGGGTATACAACTTCCCCTACACCTATGATTGTCAATACAAAAAAAACAACATAAACCATCAAAAGTGCTACATCTTAAACAATTTTCGATGTAATTCATATCAAAATAATTTATATAATGTCAGTTGACAGCTTTTTATATACCAATTTTTTAAATATCTTTTTTTTTCATTTCACACAAGTTGGTTGGTAAGTACTATATAATGTATTTTGTATGACCGAACGAGGCCACTTCGTTCTGAATATGTGTACAGATATTATTTGATATGTATAAAAAAGCGAGACAAATTATTTCATAAAAACAAGCTTGACATTTTATTAAAGCAGTTCCGTCTTGAAATACCCGGCGTAGAACGGATAAAAAACATCAAATAGAGCATATAAATAGAGCAAAAACATAATTAGAGCATTCTATAACATCTTTCATTTTTCTAAAAATGTAATAGTTTTTGAACATTTACAAGTATAACCTTTACAAGTTGGGTAAGTTGGAAGAGATCGGGCCCTTACGATAAACTCGTCCTCTGTATATTGATTGTATCTAACTTGAATGTATTCGTTTTATGTAATTGTTTGTTATCAATATACTTTAATTGTTTGTTATGAAATATTTTTAACGAACAAATATTTTTGGTCACAAAAAAGCAAACATACAAACAAAACTTCATTTTAATATATATTCATGGATTGATTTATTTATTATTTATCTTTTTCTTTGTTAATATTTTTGAGTGACAGTTAAGGTTTGATTAGTTGCTATAAATAATTTATTCATGAACTCGCATACGAGCTACACATTATGGCGTTAAATTATTGTATCTTGAAAATTAATTGAAAACGAAAAGATATTCTAAAGAGTATAAAACAAATATCAACTTCCATTAAATATTCTCAAAATATGAAAAAGTCACGATCAATATTTTTTCCCTTTATTTATTCATAAAAGTTTCATTCAACTTTCGCCCTGGGAGCACAAGGTAGACACTCTATCAAGAGCATAATTAATCTTTGGAAACCCACATTCTCCATTCAGAGAGTCTCTGCGCGTCACTTTCTAAGATGTTTCAAATTCAATTTCAAATTCTTTATTCATAAAAAAACATTATTTACACATATTTGAGAAAATTACATTATCACATTGATTATTAACAAAGTGTTGGTGTTGCTGCCCTACTAGGTACAATGCACTTGTATTTCCATCGCTTTAATTTTGTTGTCTCAAGAACGATGTATTGTAAAAATGTCTGTATAGTATATATGATAGCTTCGGTTATATATATCATGGTAAGAAGTGAATGGATTGGTACAAAGCCGCTCTGAATGGAGGGGAATTGCTTCCACGCTGGCTGTGATCTTGATAGGAGCGTTATGGAAAGACACAAACTGGGACAGTTGCCTTCTTCAAGGATCTCGAAAAAAGTCGGAAAGTAGACTAAATTAGAAATACGTTTTAAAATATGGAATATTGGCATCAAACCAGAACAGGCCTTAGTCTAGTGGGGCAATGTATTCCGTAATGTTGTTCTTTTTGTTTCTATTTATTGTTCTGGAATAAATAAATAAAAAAAAATAGTGGAAAGCTGCAAGCCAAGTTGGGTTGAATAAAGGTCGATTCTAAATTTGTTATTCTAAAAAAAAATACTAGAGGACATCCTGGGCTCACTCTAAGGGTGAAAGATATAAAGAAAATACAATTGATGGAGGATTTATTGTCACGGTGCAATATCTTTCAACCATGCAAATTTCACTTCAAATGATTCAAATAACAATGTCACATTAAATTTGTGCTACGGGAAAAGAGTTATAAAAATTAAGTAAAACAATAAAAACACAAACATATTGTATTAATTAAGACTTGTACAAGATAAATACTCGTAAATTAATTATAATAAAATGTCAAATGTAATTAAACGAAATATAAAAAATAATGTACAATCAGATTGTTCTGACACATAAAATAAAATAAAAACATTATACCGGAAAAACTGTGTAAAATAAAACCTTTATACCTAGGTACTAGCGTAGTGATGGGAAAATATTATGAATACAATGGTATAGTATGGTACTCGCTTCGGCGGTACATATACTAAAATTACTATTGGTATAGTATGATAACTTGTGAAATAATGTCAATTAATTTGATTATGTACCTACTTTACACAGAAATAATAATTAACTATTAAATTAACTAATTATTTCGACTATAATACACTTTTGAGGATATAACAATTTGACAATATAACCTACTATCGAGTTGGCTGGAAGAAATTGCATATGCGATAAGCCTTTTGGTAGTTTATTGGAACAAAAACTTGTACACATTATATATTGATGCCAATAAAGCTTTATTTATTTATTTATTTTTTATATCGAATTGACTTGTGATCCATTGACTTTTTTTCCATTCATAACTTATGCTGTGATACTGATAGTTGTGTTGTTCTTTTTTTGTGTTTTTTTTTTGATTTTTTATTATGATTGTTGTGTCTTAATTTTCTATACTTGTGTATACATCATATGAACTATGTATGTAAATATATAACATGTAAAAGGCTAGCGCCGTGAATTGTTAATAAATAAATAAATAAATATATAAATAATATGAGATAAACAAGATTTTTTTGAAAATATGAGGGAAATAAGTTTTTTTTATATCTATTCTTTATTTCTTCAATGGGCTTGCAAAGCCTAACAAGCTGGTAAGTTTAATTTCATCGAAAGGGCTTTCAGCGTTGCTAGAGCGATCCTCTGGAGCCGCCTTCCAGCTCTTTAAGTTAAAAATTATGTAAGTATAAAAGAAGCGAAATATTGTGCAAGTACAAGTCTAATTGACATTCTGTTTTCTCTACCTATCCCACAAGGGATGTGGCGTGACGGAATAGATAGATAGAGTATGTTTTTTTGCGAAAAATAACAAATCTTTTTAACCAGTTTTTATTAAGAAAATCATATCGGTCAATAATCTTTGATCTACATAGAGATCATCGTGTAAGATTTATGAATTTATAACTTCCGAGGAACACACGGCAAAGTTTCGGTTTCCCATTTTTTTCCGTAAGTTTTGCGAGTTGTAGAAGACAGATGTTCGGTGAAAAAAAGACATTATGAGATTTGCCCTACATCCAAATTTTTTGTCGACACGGAGAAGACAGCTTGCATGTTTATGAAACTGGGTAGCTCACTTGTGAGATATGCAGTGATGGTAAAATAATAATAATGTAATAATTTATTAATTTCAGAGAGCGAATGAAATAATAACAAATTATTAACATCACATACATTTAAATGTGAGGAAGGTCGCACGCATGCGCAACACTGAATGCACAATGCGCAGCGCATAGCGGATCCTTCACATGTAAATCATTTTTATTATAATAATGCGCATGATTCATATCTTAATGGTTCTTATGTTACAATTCTACAGTCAGGTTTACGGCTTCGTGGCAAAACAGCAATATTAAGGTGACATGTAGATTTTAAGATCTAGAATTTATTTATTTATTGTTCTGTTCTGTTCTGCTTTATTCACTCGTTCGTTTTCATCCTGTTCTCCCAAGAAAAGCATTCAAGAGCGAATTGAAAAGCTAAGCATCATTGAGAGTTCTCAAAAAATGACCCAGTCGGGGCAATCGTCTTTTCCATAGTCTAGTACCATAGAGTACCGTAAGAACATTTGTTACCAAGTAGTTTCATGGAAGTGACATCATTTAATTCCTTCTATATGAAAATGGTCAAGCAACTTTTACTAAATATATTTGCATCTTTTCATCTTTCATATAAATGTTCCTTCAGTCTAAATCCGTGTTTTTCAACCTTTTTAGTGCCATGCTCCACCTTAGCCTTTCTTAAATTCTTATGCCCCCCCCCCCTATGTAACATACATACCTATTTTTTTCATATTCTTCCCCGCGGAGCTTGCCGCCTGCCGCGGGTAAGTTTGTTTGACGACGCCAAACACCCAGTTGATATTTTGGTCTCGTCTAGCGAAATTAAAAGTAATAATTTTTTACCGAAATTATTAAAGAATTTGCTTTTTTCGTTAAATTTGGCACCGAAATCTAGCATTGCATTTAAATGGCCAAGAGCGAAAGGCTTAAAATCGTGTCGAGTCCATTTTCGAATTGCCCCCCTCTGGGGCGTGGGCCCCACGTTGGGAAACATTGGTCTCAATCAAAACAGAATAAAAATTCATACTATGTTTAGGTATAGCTGATAATTTTATTAAGAAATTATTACTTTATTTTTTTAACATTTGTATCTTTACTACGAAGTCTTTTAAGGCACCTGTTTATTATGCAGTGAAAGATTTCCATCTTAACATAAGACACTTCTAGAAATAATCTCTTTACGTACGTATATAAAGTACACTTAAATAATGTGATTTATTTTTATAGGGCAACTCTTATGGGTGGTACTGTACATAATGTGTAAGTACTTACTGCAATCGTGTTATCAACAAAAGTACTAAAGTTATGTGAATGCAGAGAGGTCCGTTAAATTTACAACGTACTGTATTTTATGTGCAACATTCGGTGCGATCTCGAGTAATATGCGATACGAAGATCACGAAAACTTAAAGAAATGATCGAGAGTGGTCCTGTTCCATAATTCAACAAGTCGAAAATTTCGATTAAATTGTGTTTTTAAAGCATAATAATATAAATATAGCAAAATTACAAAAATGGCGATATCTCGAATACAAGACATTTCTATTTGAACTGGTCAGTCGATTTAAATATTAATCCACCCAGTGAAGTCCCCTGTAAAGAAAAGATCTTCCACTCATTTCTTCAAGTATTCTGTGAGTTTCCTGTAGGTGTGATTGCCTTATGTGAAGTCAAACTTCACATAAGGCAATCAACATCTACAATTCAGCGATGCGGCATGCCACCTAACCTGAATATCTTCTTTTTTTATTACAGAGAGGACAATCTACAGTCAGTCTGCAGACTACTTGTGGGATATGCCATGATGGTATAGTACTATACTATACTATACCCTCACGCCGTGTCCCAAGTGGGGTAGGCAGAGAGAACGGAACGCCAAACAGATCTATCTTTACACACTTCCTTCGCTTCCTCCACGTTCATACAGTTTCTCACACACGCACGTCGATTCCTCTTACTCAACACGCGGCCGTCCTTGAGAATATGATCCACGTGATGTATACTGCCCTACTAAGTAAAAACACAGTAATTACCAAACACATATGTGTCAGAATCGCAGACCAAGTTTATAACTAATTTTTTGTGTGTATTTCTCAAGTATCAAAAAAAAAACTTTCCACAGTCGTCACAAATATCTATTATAAATTATCTTATTAAAAGGAAGCATATTTCAAAAATTATTGAATATCTTAGATATTTGTGACGACTGTGGTATGTTTTTTTAATACTTGAAAGAATACACACAAAAGGTAGTTTTAAACTTGGTCTGCGATTCTGACACATATGTGTTTGGTAATTACTGTGTTTTACTTAGCAGGGCAGTATAGTAGTGATGGTATAGTAGAAGTAGAATATATTAATCTATACAATCGTGACATCTGCCATAAGTGGGGTAGCCAGCGGACATATATCATCAACATTCGATGGGATTGGGTGGAAGAAATCACTTCATAGTGATAATCTTGCCTCGGCATATCGTCCAAGTATTTTGAATATTATTTTGTGAATATTGTTATATAATAATGATGTGCAAAAAGAACAAAATAAATAAATAAATATTCTTAGCACTATGATGTCGTTGTCATAGGAACTGTGTTTTGTGAAAGAGGGACAACCAAATAAACAAATACACGATATGTTTACATAATTTGTTTACAAATCCAGACCACTTATTAACTTTGTTAATAATGATTACTCCACCCAATCCAGTTTGTTTCATACAAGTTTACTATTGTTAAATATAGATTCAGTATTATTATTATTTGCCAATATAAATAATATTCATAATAATAGTACAAGTATTTAAAAATAATATGTTTCACTTTTCAATTATTACGAACGTCAGATACGTAATTATTACAAATTATTATATTGGCTAATACTAAACCTGGCCTCACTCGGAGAATGAAAGTTTTTGACCACAGTTATTTCAGGCACAATGCTGATATTTTGAACCCACGTTTTGAGCCTAATCCTTTGATATCATGTTTATCTGGATAGGTGATTTTTTCCCGGCATTAGACTGTTAAGTTTTTGTGTGACCATGACTGCGATCATATGAAGACTTATCTCGTTGTATAATGCTGAGAAGTGTGGATAACAATTCTGCCGACGCGTTATAAAAAAAAGTTTGAAGAAATACGTTGCGGATATCAGAAGGAACCTCCATGTAAAAAGTCGATAATTAAAACAGGAGCAGTTTCGTTTTACTTTTGATACCCTAAAGCTTTTGATAAGACGCGGCCGCTCCACGTGATCAAGCGATTTTTTCTCGGAAGACCATGTCTGGATATCGTTTTTGTAAAAAAAAAACCTCCAAATTAATTTAAAACGTCTTACAAAAACAGCAATATTTCTTCAGAAATAAGAAACATTCCATTTTTAAGACAAGGAACATGTCCAGTGGATGTAAGTTTACTTGAAAATCATTGTAATAAGAAGCCATTAGTCCAAGAGAAATATCACTCGTGTTTACGGGGAGGGAAGATTTGTGAAATAAAATACGAAACTCTGATTTTCTGGGCGTTTACTTCGAGAATCAAACTAAAAGAAACCTGACAGTAATTGAGAGAAAAATAATTCTTCATAGACACCGTTAATAAAACTATAAAACTTAGTCATTTGTTTCTTATAAACGAACATTTTAACGAACTGACACAATAATTTATGAGCCTAATATAGAATTATAATCGATTTTATATTGTACATAGTAGGTATGTAGATGGATGGTTTCACTTCATTGCCAATGGCGCTATAGAATAATAAATTTAGGTGTTACGATAATGCTGGCACTGGCTAAACTGATATGTAAAAATATCGAAGAGATTTCATACCTACTCGTTCTTATACAGTAATCGAGTTATTACTCGATACATAAAAATTTATAATCAATGAACTGCAAAATTAATGGATAATAAATTGTGTTCATATAAACCGGAATTAGTAAATGAGAAATGGGACGCGAAATGCTATTCTTTTGAAGACCATATATTTCTGACGTTTGGCGTATAATTTCTGTTGTTTTTCGTATATAGATATTTTTTACTATCAATTATTTTTATAACTTTTGTATGTATTGTAGGTACAATATTTATTCAATTAGATGAGAAAAGTTTGAAACTTATAAACTCTACATCAAAAGTTCGGCTTGTCATTTATTTTGACATAAAGTTAAACTACTAAAAATCTTGTATATCATAGATAAAATATTGTTTAGGAAACTAGATTCTTTTTGCGATAAAAAAAAGGATTCGGAATTTGTTATGATATTAGTCAAAAACTTGAATATAACAGAGAACGAGCTTAGGTTATTATCAATATTCATCATTTATTATAAATGAAAAGTATGATTTAATTTATTTTATTCAATATACAACTCAAAACGTGAATACCTTTGTTTTTTTATTTTATTTTATTTAACATAACAATAAATACAGATATAACAATACATAGACTATTTGATAAAAACTTAAATCCCTAACATTCTCCTTATAGAGACAAGTCTCGTGTAAAGGAGGGTGGGTATTATTTCTTTAATTTTATTTATTTTCCTTTCCTATATTTTTGAAAATTAAATTTAATATCACGTTATCCATTATTTCAAATTAAGTTCAATTTTTAAAGATTACCAGAATAAAATCGAACTGCAGTATCGAACGTCCTTCGTCTTTCGAATAAGAATAAATCGATAGTTCGAATAAACGAAATTCAACTGTATGAATACAACAACAACAAGCGCCTTGCATGCTTATTACATTAATTCAATTATAAATAATTATTGATCAACATATTGATTACTACGACTGGTATCATAATTTGTTAATACGAGTAATTATATTGCTAAGAATTTCGTTTCGTTACAAATGATCGAACCCCTATTTAAATAATATTTTATTTAATTTGTTACTATGCATGCATGTTTGTTTGCGCATCTATTACTACACCATGCTAGCAAAAACTTAGAATATTGCATCCTTTGAGTGTGTAAAATTATATATACCTATCTGGATATCTCATTTATTATTTCGTAGAGTCTCCGTCAAAGAACAATCTTTCACTCTTATCTTTGAGTTTTCAAATGCCCTGTATAAAAGAAGTAGAAATTCGTTAAACATCACTTTTTGTACAAATGAACAAAATGTAAAGCATTTACTCGTAATCTAATTGGCGCTTTTGAAAATAGGTCATCTAATATCAAGAGTTACAAAAGTGGATAGTTGAACGATTTTGAAGACTCGCAGTAAGATTGTCAACAAAGTGAAGACAGCAGCTTTTTTTAAAGAATTTTTCGTTTCAAAGACACCAGACAAGATTTTTGATCAAAATAACAAATTCTAAAATACTCCACCTGAGGCAATTTATAATCAACAGGTATGTAATAATCATTATCAGTGGGATGTTTTGATTTAAGCTTTATACCTAGACTTGGCTGTTTAAACAACTCTGAAATCCCTTGTTGTTCCATAAAAAGATTTGTGTACGATTTGTTTACCCTTTTGCTCTTTTACATGGTATTTTCTTTGCATACCAACTTCCTGCAAGTACTTGTACCACATTAAACTTTTTTTTGTTTTATATTCTATATTTTTTATAAGTTGGTATACTCGAATTTGTTTGTATTAAATTCATTGATTCAAAACATACCCTAGTGTATAAAGAAGCAGTTGGTTTGCTCATTTATTTATATTTTATCCCTATAAATCTTGGTACCGCTGTATGATCCAAAAAAGATTATTGATACACAAATAAATATGCGCAAAGCCGGGTTTGTAAAACACCTAATATTTCATTCGGAAGGTACTTGTCTGTAGCCTAGGATTATTTTCGGACTTGCAATAGCTAATTCGTATCAAATGATTACCTACAATTCGTTTTTTTTATATATTCACTATCTATCGAATGCAATAAATCAAAAATACGAACACGCCTAATAGTTACTTGTATGAGAAAGTTATCGAATGTTTATCATGTGTAAAAGTGCGTGACGTTCATTGATCTCTGTCTAATCTGAAAAGAGATAATTTGATTTAGTTATCTAATGCCAAAAACTAGAAAGGATCTATATTTGTCTGTATCTATTTATACCATAATGCCAATTGAGTTAGTTGGAAGATATCGCTTCTGCAATAAACTCACCCATTGCACAATATTATTTATTTATCGTTGTTGTTTTTACAATTAACCATTTTATGAGGTTATATATGTAAATTTAACACATGAAACTATCATATAAGGCTTAGAAAAGACAACATCACCTCATTTGTTAGTGCCCCGGACGGGATTTGAACCCGCACTCCCATCTTGTCGCGAGATGTGCTTTGTCCAATTAAGCTACCGGGCGACTTGCCAGAGGCTTCGATATTCTCTCTTATAAACCCAATGACAGCTTCATGTGTAGGTATTGTTCTGGGATACATAGCATGGGTACCGCATGCTGGATACTTCCAAGTGTAGGTAGATAGGATTGTCCCTATCGTTTTTTTATAACCTACATACTAGGTATTATTCTTTTAGCGACATCTATCTGTATTTTATAATAATTACAACGTTTTAAATAAGAAATATTTAAATAAATTTGTTTACAAAATGTAAAACCTAAACATTATTCGAGGTAATTCTCCCATGATGTCCTATGAAAATAGTACAAATATGGGAGATCTTCAGCTACAGGGATTAAAACCTTCTAACTATTCTGGTGGATGATAGAAGAACAGCCTTCTGCATGTTATATTTGAAACTATTATGTACTCCCAGTTTTCTAAGATTGCTTGATAGACTCTTAGGTATTTAACCATTCACAGACAACACTATGGGCACGATGATTGTGGTTGGTGTTCTCTACATTTCTTTTTTATTTGAGCAAGATCAAGATTTATGAATTATTATTACATATCTCTCACAAGTGGGGAAGGGGAATTTATTTACACAATAAAATAATATTATACACATTTTATACAGTTTCTAGAATCAAGTACGTTTTTACCATTCCAGAAAGTGTAAGAAAATATTGATTTTCTTTATAGGGAGAACCTGCATTATGAATAAATAATACTCACCAAATGAATATTACGATTTCAGCTCAAGTACGAGTATACATATGATAAATTGCGAATGTTAAGAATATATTACAACGAGGAGCTTTTAAAAGATCTTAAATTAATTGAGAAAAATACTTGCGAAAAATATTAAGGATGTCATTTTATCATATAACGCTACATTGGATTATTCGCTAAGAATGCATTTATTAATTTTTATTATAAGGATAATTACATAATTATACAAAAAATATGTAGGTACGATAATCAGTGAAATTTCTTTACTCATAACCAAAATGGAAACACTTTAGTTGTAATTAGTGATGTGAAATTAATTTGATTGCATCCCGTTATTACTTATGAGAATATTGTGGGTATAATTAGTGATTTTCATTATTTCAATACAACGGTTGTTTTTGTACGAAATGATATTATATTTATTGGTTTAATTTATTCTTTTTGCACATCATCATTCACATAACAAAATAAACAAATCAGTTTACATTAGAAAAAATGTGATGATATGCAGTGGCGAGATTATCACTATAATATAGTAAATTCTTCCATCAATCCACGATATACGATATTTTATAATCAAGTTCACTTGAACTAACATTCGTATTCTATATGATGAATACTCATATAATTTTAATTAGGAACAATTTTAGAGTTTTATAGAATACGAATGTAGACTAACTAAAATTGGAACGATCCTATTTTAGTTAGTGCACACTAAAAATGAAATAGTGTGTGTAATAAATATGTATGTAATGTGAATACTTATGTAATGTAATACTTAACTAATGTAATATATATGTAATACTTAACTAATGTAATGTGTATGTAATGTGTAATAAATGATTTATTGAGACTCAAACACTTTTAACGGAAAGAATGAGAGGCTTATCATTCCATTTTCTCCGGAGTCTTCTGCCATAGCATGATTGAAAATTACACTTTATTAAAACTACCTACATATAATAAGACATTCTGAAAACATGTTTTGCTTTTTTACATACCTACTTTTAAAAATTTGCGTTTACAACATACCAGCATATAATAGGCACAACATGCAATAAATAAATATAACGGTTATATTTTGTGGTCCAACGCGTATTTTTTTGCACAGATATCATATTTCTACATTCGCAATGCTGTATTAAGTGTATGTATGTATGGCTTCAGATTTCATTATTTAAGTTTGATTACTATAATAAAACTATTTTATTAGGTACTAGTGTAACTCTACCCTAGACTGTATTCAGGAATAAGATATCACACTTTGAAATTGACACATGAAGATATCAAATATATAACAACATCATTTTCTAAAGTTTTTTTTTTATATATTTAAGTTTTGTTATACGTAGTATTGAAAGGACCCTCCACACACCCGGATATCTCAGGAGTCAAAGACTCCTATTTATCCGCACTTGCAAACAAAAAAATTGTCCTCACAGGCGAGCCATATGGGCAGCCTGAATGGCCGGCCGGCCAAATCCGCCTCGTGGGAATCTTTTAAACTACTGTAAAACTTTCAATATCCCCTTAAGGTAGAGAAACACCAATATTTATATTTTTATTAAAATAATACAAGGATCCGAAATAAACACATAGAAAAAATAAATAAATAATAAGTATACCCAATAATCAAAATTTGGTACAAAAAGCAGAAATATGATGTCCAGAAACTTTTAAGGATCCAAGATAGAGAGCGCAGGGGTCACCGGTACCAGAGTAATGTGAAAACTATTCTCCCTCCCGAAGGGGACATCCCAACCAATGCTACTCTCCACCAAGGGAGACAGGACGCACAAGAACGAAAAACGAGTTCGCCACACGAAATACGTAATTATACGTAGAGGGGTCGACAGAAGACAGCTTTCCTGGTTTCTAAATATTCGAGAATAGACCGATATCAGAACCGTGGGGGAGCTGTTTTGCGCCGCCGAGGATTGGGAAGCTTCCTCCTAAATGGTCGTCAACGTCGTGGGGATCCGGCAGGATAGGTGAAGAAGAGGAATATACCTAATTTTTGAACTGTTTTCTTCTTGTGTTTATGTATTAAATTGTATAGAGTGTAGAGAAATGATATGTTTTGAGTAAAGTATATTACATAGTTGTTTTCAAAGGCCACAGCCGTTTAAAGTTTTATAAATAAATATAGGATAAATGGTGTGGAGACGCGATCACTGAGAAGAATGGTTGGCAAAACGTTGCGAGATAAAATGTAGAATGAGGATATCAGGAGAATGAGTGGATGCCAGAAAAGTGCGTATAAATAAGTTGCGAGAAAGAGTGTAGAATGAGGATATCAGGAGAATGAGTGGATGTGAGATGAGTGTTGTAGATAGAATGCTTATAAATAAGTTGCGATGATTTGGACATGTTGAGAGAATGGACGATAAAAGAATGACGAAGAAGGTGTACTTATGTGAAAGAGGAGGTGTGTGAAAGCGTTGAAGTTCAAGAACTACGTGACTTGACCACGTGGATCAAATTCTCAAGGACTGTTGAGTAAGAGATATCGGCGTACATGTATGAGAAACTGTATAAATATGGATGAAACGAAACAAGTATGTAAAGATAAATCAACACGGCGTTCCGATCTCTCTGCCAACCCCACCTGGGACACGGCGTGAGGGTACATATAAATACGTATACAAATGGACACAAATATTTATTAAATATATGAATATTTTTACAATTCAGTAATAATATATAAGTACATACAACGTGTTGAGGTGCGATTTTGCCTATGGGCATATGCGTAACGAATTGCGGCACTGGATTTATAAATACGTACCTACATACATAACTTATACTGCTAATGTAGGCTTTGTAGAATGTTAAATTTTTTATTGCGAGTCAAAGGTTTTCAAAATGAATAGTAGGAAATAAGGAAATAAAAAAAAAGATATTTTAATTAATAAAAACACTATTATGCACTTAAGTGGGTGTTAGGTAGATGCAGAGAGTATGGTAAAATGACCGGTAAACATTTTCTCTACTAAGTATCTCTCTGTATTATTTTTATTTTATTTTTATTTTACAGAGACACTGACAAAAGACTGACAACACAATACATAAATTTCAAACATACAATAAAATCTGGCCAGTTCCCCAATTAAGAGTGTCTACAGCATGCACAATCAGAGAATTCAATTTTTTTATTATGTAAACTGCTCTGCTGATTTATGTAATTACTTTGACGAGATCATGATCTCCGGACTAAATGATATATGGACTGTCATCTGTTCTAAGGATTGCATTACAAACTGAAGGAGCCACTGTAATATTTTAGGTATATTCACAGTCTATCTGTATAAGGGTATATCGAATATCTTTACGGCAAATGGAGTAACTCTTCGTGCCAAAAAGAAATATAGGATAATTGGTGTACCTTATCGATAAATTTAAGATATTTATTTATTTATTCAGGAACAAACATACGCTAACAGGCCCAACATATACATACAGACACAACAGAATAAATTAATTCTTGAGCAATTCTGTGCCCCATCACAGGCATAAATGCATTATTTTAATCCGAGTCACCCCATCCAAACGCCAACCCATACATGAGTTCTCCGATACTACAGTCTCAAACTGTTGATAGGTCCCAGTAAACATCTCAATAACATGAACAAAGTTTGGAAGGCGTCTGGACTCAGCATCAGGACAAAATGTCGCTTGTTCAATGCGTGCATCATCCCAATCCTTCTATATGGCTGTGAGTCTTGGCACTTAACCAAGGCTCAGGAGCGGAAGATACTAAGCTTTGAAAACAGGTGTCTTAGAAGGATTTTGGATGTCAAATGGTATGAACATGTTACAAATGATGCTGTGCGCCGGCGCACCCAGCAGAGACCTGTACTCTCCGTAATACATGAGAGACGATGGTCCTGGCTGGGACATGTTTTGAGAATGCCTAATGATAGTTGGCCAAAAAGAGCACTGTTTTTCCGTCCGCAGGGGTTCCGTCGGCCCGGGCATCCCTCTTTCACAATACACCGTTCCTATGACAACGATATCAGGGCGCAAGGAATGTCGTGGAAAGAGGTGACGCAATTGGCACAGAGACGCTCTGAATGGAGGAGGCTGGTTTCTGCCCTGTGCTCCCGAGAGGAGCGTTGAGGGCGATGATGATGATGATGATGATGAAACATCTCAAAGGAAACTATAAAACAGCGGGTATTATGGAAAAGCAGCCCAGGCATTCCAATTAAGCAGATCAAATACAGTATTGAAACACAAAAATACCAAACAATAACAAATAAAACATGTAAAAAGTAAATATATTAAATGTCTTATATGTAAGTGGTTTTTTACGAATAACTGCCTTTAACAATAACTTAAAACTTAACCGAAAGGATTGGAATATTTTAATCCGGGAACTCTAAGGATAAATGAATGGTTTTTAAAATGAAATATGATATAAGTTTATTTCACTTATAAATTTTATTTATTTTTGCGATGAGAGCGGAAGCTCTTGAAAGCCGGCTCGCAAAAATAAATAAACTCAATAGTGGAATAACTATATATCGTATTTCATTTTAAAAATTATTAATATGAACTTCCACCACGAACCGTCGGTCGATAAATTAAACTTGATAAGTTAAAGGATAGAAAAAATAAATGTTTTTTAAAAAAATAGGATGGGTACTACTAACAATACTAACTAGTAAGCGTAATAAGTAAAGTCTATTGAAAGTTAACTAAACAGTGTTTTTTTCAATTCATATTTTGAACTGCAAATTTTGAGAATTCATGTTTTCGCAGACAACAATGTTTTTGACGTACGTGAGAAATGATACAAGTCTTATATTATGAATGTACATAGATATTATTATTATTATTAAACCATAAGAATAATATTCATGTATGCTTTGCTTTATCACACACCAAATCATAACTTTTATCTACTATGTAGTTATTGCAAATTATTGTAGTCTGTACTTAGTTCTTTTATTGCACCCAATTGTAAAGAAATACTATGTATGTTCGCGTATGTGCCTACCTGTGAACCAAATGTATCTATGTATCATAATAATATATCTGCGTCAAATGCTGGTGTGCCCATTTCATTTGCAAGGGAAATTTTATATTGGCATTTTGCCGAGTTCACAATAAATATATCGACTGTCCACTCCTATAGCTCAACAAGTCGAAAATTTTGATTTCGTTGGTGAAACACACAAACAATGCCACTTTTGCAATGCTGGCTATAAAAAAACACGACTCCATATATTAGATTAAAAAAAACATATATTAGATTAAAAAAAATATATATTAGATTAAAAAAAATAATAATGTACCTATTTTCAATTCAATCGAAGTTATTACAAGCAGCTATCTGCTGGGTACCCTACATGTGGGATATGCCTTGATGGTATAGATAGATAGTTTCAATTCCACAAATATATGTTTCGAATTGTTAACTATTGACGGGCTGTTTCACCACCTCTGGATAAAGTGCCGGATAGCCAATCCAACACAAATCTAACGGATAAAACGAAAAATGCGTTTCACGACTCCCTGACAGCGCTATCCCATAGATAAAGTTCTAGATAAGTTATCCGGCGGATAAGTCTTAGATAGTGTTAAACTGTCAAAATTTGTTGACATGTGCGTTGCCTAGATATATTCCTACCTACGTGCATACATTCATTCAACAAACGCATGAAATTAAATACAACGTTGCCACTGCTATCTGGCGGATAACAATCCGTAAGAAATCTATAGGTGGTGAAACGCTCGCTTCAGTTTATCTTGTAGATAAATTTATCCTAAGGATAGTTATCTAGAACTTTATCCAGAGGTGGTGAAACAGCCCGTAAATGGAACAAAAACAACATAAGTCTTTAACAGTGTTATTATTATGTAGTATGTTCCGCGTTCTGTTGTGTTCAAAAATTATAACATAAATACCTATACCAAAATTACAAAAATGGCGATTTTTCGAATTAACATTTTGATATGTTGAGCTATGGAACTGAGCAGTCGATATTTTATATACACTTGTAAATAAACAAATAATAAGTATAGAATATATTTTGTTTTATTTATTTATATAGAAATTTATAAAATTTATACCTTAATACTTGACCACAAACCTTTAAGACTTGTTTAAGTATATAATTTGCAATAATAAGTACAATAAATTTAATACTGAAATACTACTACTACCAATCCCATCACGGCATGCCAGCAGATCAGCTGCATACAATAAATATACATACATTATACAAGATGTAAAATTACTTTATTTTTTCGAACACCTGATTTTTACAGGACACTCAAAAACTAATGGAAATGATTGTAGGCTAATTTCCGGATATTCTGTGGAATATTTTTTTTAATATTTAAAATCTAAAATAAACCGTTTAGTTGCCTTGAAATTGACTTTAAAATGCTCTCTTTTATGGAAGACCACTACATAGGAAATTAATAATTAAAGGTGTAACCTGAAGAGTTTGCATTAAAATAATTACAATTCAATCATTTGTACTTATATTTAACTTCATACAAATAATAATATGTGCATCTATATAGTTTATGATATCGAATAAGATGTAGTATGTTTGTTTGTGTGATTTACCATATTGTAGGTGAGAGTGTTAGGTACATAGAGACATGCACACGCATGCGCTGTACATGCTATGCCATTGTAATTATATATTACATTAATATGCAGTGAAAACGGAGATTAATAATATAGTTAGGAGGGGGAGTGCAGAGAAAAAATTGCAAGTGATAGAACAAATATTCTCAGACAATTATTGTAATCATTAAATGTTTTATATGTGTATAAAGTTTGTGAATGGTGGATGTTTTTCTCCAATCTGTGTTCAAAAGGGGAAGATTGATCTCTGACACGGGGGTGGAAAAGAAAATAATCACTGCATTAACATTAAAAGACTTGCGATGTCAAGCAAATTTAGTATGGCTAATCATATTTTCATTGGTCACTTCGTATCGAGACATTTGTTCTGGAGCAGAATTAAGTTACATTTTTCTTTCACAATATTCCTCTTGATATCTTTATCATAAGATAAAAAAAATAACAACAACAAAAAACACAAAAAGCGATGACATTTTTTTTAGTATGTAGTGAGCTTTTCAATTAAATCAGATTGTTTCCATCATAAAAAAGGACTAAAATGTTAAAAGAAATATTCGTTGATCTGTTGCTTCGGAAGTTATTCTTTCTTATGGCGTTGAGGATCAGTCATCTTTCCATCTTTCTCGTGGTCTTTCTCGTGAACGTGAGCCACCTGGTGTCTTCTTTGCAGTAATATGAGCGATCCTGTTTTCAGTCATCCTGGCTACATGGTCTCAAGTATTGTTTTAAATAAAAGTATTAGAAATAGAATTAAATATCAGTTTTGAAGACTCATTATTCAAATTATAAAACATGTGAATACTTCAATGTCTTTTATACACTTTGATTTAATTAACTGATTAAGAAATTTATCACCGTTTGAGAAATGTTGCAACACAAATCACATATATCACAGTAAAGACTTGTATTGAGTTGTTGTTCTCACTACTTGTACACTGACGGTGAGTAAACTGTATTGGGAATTATGATGTGAAAATAATAAAATATCTAAATAAATAAAAAAAATATGGTCGCTCTACAAGATATACAAGCTTAATTTCTGTCCAAGCGCGACGTTTGGAAGAGGCCTATATCTAGCAGTGGAGAGATGGCTGACTACGAAGAAGAAGAAGAAGCAAAGATTATTTTTCACTCTCAAAAATATGAGTTCTAATTAATTTTGAGGTTGTTAAAAAAATATTATGGCTGTCAAAATGTATTTGAATTCGAAAAATTAGCACAATGTGCATAGATAATTCACACAGATCGAGCTAGTCGCAAATTTACATATGAATCTTGTATTATAGGTACTAACGCAAAGATACACATATATATACAATGCACTAAATGCATGTAACACTCAGATCCAGCATGATTTGAAAAAGGTAATTCTTCATTTTGTTTTGGCCGAAAATCGAGCTCTGGACTTGGTGACTCAATGGCAAGAGCGTTACCTCCACGCCACACTTATGTACATTTAGTACACTTATGTTTGAAGTTGTTATGTGTTTGTACCTTTAATTTCTATTATCATTCGACGAACGTATCGCTGTAATAGGTATGAAAACGAATGATGAAAATTCATTATAATACGGATATAGGGTTTGCAAAAAAGAAATATGCAGAAGAATCCAGATGGCTAAAGGTGCCATGACAAACTTGGACAAGATATGGAAAAATAGAAACATAAATCTGCCTACGAAGATCAGACTGGTAAAATCACTAGTCTTTTCCATATTCTTGTATGCAGCCGAAACCTGGACAATCAAATCTCGAGAACGTGCTAGAATAGATGCCTTCGAAATGTGGTGCTGGAGGCGTCTGTTGCGCATACCGTGGACAGCACATAGAACAAATTCGTCCATCCTCGAAGAACTTAAAATAAAGGAACAATTGTCCACCATATGCATGCGCCGTGTCCTGCAGTACTTTGGGCACATCGCACGGAGAGAACCGGACAACCTGGAGAGACTTGTTTTGACTGGAAGTGTGGAGGGCAATAATAGAGGTAGGGGGCGCGCACCAATGAGATGGAAGGAGCAGGTGAAGGGAGCAAGGGGGGGACCTTGCATGAAGAGCAGAGGATCGAAGTGGTTGGAAGCATTTTGTCCACACCTATACAAATGATGGTCACGATCCTCAGCACTGAGGGACCGACAACAAAGAAAGAAGAATAGGGTTTGTATTTTATATTCAGAAAAAAACTCCTCATGATAATCTGTTACTATTATTCTCGTAACCGATTAGCATTTAATTATAAAATGTTCATGCATTGTTTATAGTATGGCGTGGACGTAAAACTTCTAGATACAATAGTAAAGAACATACTGCACATAATATCATAAGAATAAGTACGTTCAGAAATAATAAACCTCTGCTGTGTCGAGCAAGAGCCAACAGTTATTATTAGAAACACTTAGTACCTACTTGTATGCGTGTGAACTTGCATTTTCTAAATTCTTAATGCTCTTTCGTTATGACTTCTACTGCAAGACATACTATTTATCTTCGCTTCGTTTGTAACAATAAGATGGTTAATATAATATATTGTGGTGTTTTGCTGTTTTCATTTTCGATATTATGAAACTTTATAAAATGTTATTATTTACATACTGTCACGTCATATTTAAATTAATTCTAGCTTTTATTAGTTTACTACTGAACATAAGCCTCATCACGTTTCAAAGTTTACGATCTTAAGCATCAAGAACTCACTGTTCTATCATCGCATGGAGAACATTATCAAATTTTCTTTCATTTTGAATATGTAGACTTTTTTCTTATTTGTGTTTTCTTATTTTTATCGTTTTTTTTTTTGTGTCAAGTGTTAATGTGACGTGGTTAGCTGGAAAAAATCCCTATAAAGTGATAATCTCGCCGCTACACATCATCACATTTTTTCTTATGTAAACTGATTTGTTGATTTTGTTATGTGAATGTATTGTGCAATAAAGTTTATATTTTTTTTATAACTACCCCCCTCTATTCACTGCGTACCCTCATTCACATAATGAACTACTAAAAAGGGTAGGATAATATAAAAATTACAGGATAATAATAAAAATAAATAATAATAAACGGAGGGTAACTCCGAAATTTTAATAAATAATTTACAAAAATTAGATTTACCGGTTAATTTGTATATTAAAATTCAAAAATCTATTATAATAAATACTTGTAATATTGTAAAAAAGTTTCTGAACACAGATATTTCAGGCACAATGCTGGTATTTTGATCCCGCGTTTTGAGCCTAATCCTTTGATATCCTGTATATCTGGATAGGTGAATTTTTCCCGGCATTAGACTGTTAAGTTTTTGTGTGACCATGACTGATCATATGGAGACTTATCTGGTTGTATATGCTGAGAAGTATGGATGGCAATTCTGCCGCCGCGTTAAAAAGAAAGCGCCATCTTTGTGCCATAGCACCTTGAGGACGCTGTACATGATAATGTTTTATCTTCAACAAAGTTGTCTGTGTCAAGAATTTAAATTTAAATACAAAAAAAACACATAATCTCAGATTCATAATAATAAAGATAGAGATGAAAGACAATGCGTGGAGCACCCGGCAAAAATTGGTCCCTCAATTCATTTTTTTTTCAAAAGTTTCCAAGTGTCCTGTTTGAAAATAAAAAAAATATTACACATCTTGAATTAAATGATTAGATTTGTACCCATCCTGTGTTTCTTTATTTTTTGTTGACACGGAGAGGACGGTTTGCATGTTTATTACGTGCAGGTGGTCCACTGGCTATCCTACTTGTGGGATGTGCTGGCATGGCACAGCAGTAGTAGTAGTAGTAGAGATAAAAAAGTTAAAAAAAAATATAGGTTGAAAAATTGAACGAGAGACAACAAGACGTTTTTTGTGCGTTTGTTTATTAAAAAAGACACATTGTTTGTTTGTTTTGTTAAATAAATGGAATTTTCTTGTTTCATATAAAAAAATATAAAATGATCGATTACTTATGAGCGTGACGCGCATGTTCTTACAGATACTCACGTTATTTATGCATGTTTCTTGTTATTTATACAAAAAATATTTACAATAATAACAAGTGTGAAATTCTTCTTTTATTAGTTATATCAAAGTATCAAACACCTCAATAGTAATTTGGAGGCTATAAACATCTTTAAAATTATTATTTATTTATATTTATCAACATCAAAACAGTTGATATCAATTTTCTACAATTTGTTTATTCACTTTTCAACCAATAATTATTTTAATTGTCTTCTTATTTTGTACAAAACTCAGAGAACGAGAACAACCTATAAAGATTCACTGTGCGTTTAGTTGACAAATATTTCAATACCAAATAATGAAATATTTTCATACAATAACACAAGCAAGAAATGAAAACCATTAAAGAACTTGTTATCTTATATTAATAAAATATTTACTTTTATAAATTTTGTTATTTACTTTAGTTAGATTCGTTACGCCCAAGCGTTGAAATCATTTCGTTTCGGTTATGGCGTCAACGGCGCACAAATAATTTGATAAAAATAAATTTCATATAGTCAAATGGTTTGTAAAAAAGTGCGTAAAAATATACCTAGACTTAATATTTTTTGTTGTATCTAAACGCCTTTTTTGCTCTAAAAAAAAACTCTTGAAATCCGCTACAAATAATGTTTGAATTCGTTCATTTATGATTTTATATTGCAGGTTTAAACTATTATTTGCTCAGAAAATAAAAAATTAACGAATTTACTTATCAATGTAACGGAATTGGGATTATGTATTGATTAAATGTAATGTTCATTCTCCATACGAACTTGACAATTCGGAACCACAAAGACTATAGCATCTTTGGCAATTCGAAAAGACGAGTAAGATACAATGCCCTAAGTTTATTCATTTATTTATTAACACAGTATACGGCTAAGTAGCATTTACAGTACAATAACTAAAAAAAAAACAACATATTTGGAACAAACACAATCAACATATTATAAGAGACAATGAATTCAACATGACAATAGAAACTACTGGATGTTCTCAACGGAAGGCATGTACCTTTGAATAAACCCGCTCACATCACATTCCCTCAGTTGACACAGAGAGGACAGCTTGCGTGTTTATAACATACAGCTGAGGCCTGAGTCAATAACACATTTTCACGTTACGTTTTCGTTCCGTTAACGTTCGAGTATAGACGAAGTTGCAAGCAAGTGTCAATTTCGTTGCTAAGATACACAATAGTTACGAAAATTAACACTTTGGCGCAACGTCGTCTGCATTTGAGCGCTAACGGAACGAAAACGTAACGTGAAAATGTGTTATTGATTCAGACATCTGAGGCCTGAGTCAATAACACACTTTCACGTCACGTTCCCGCTCCGTTAACGTTCAAGTATTGACGAAGTTGCAAGCAAGTGTCAATTTCGTTGCTAAGATACACAATAGTTACGAAAATTAGCACTTTGGCGCAACATCGTCTGCACCCGAACGCTAACGGAGCGGGAACGTGACGCGAACGTGTGTTATTGACTCAGGCCTCTGGTCTGCTGGCTACCCTACATGTGCCGAAATGGTGTCGTAGTAGTAGTATAAAATATTTTTTTCTTATCCAGAACATATTTCTGGGATGTGCAATCTGCATACATATATGTCGGATGATTTTTTCAGCGCCGTTTAATGGAGTATCCATTTCAAGAACGCGGAAAACAATGCTGGAAAAGTGATGTCTTCAATTTGCTTCTGAACGTTGTTATTGATTGGTTTTTACATAGGTCCCCGAGTAATGAGTCCTGTGACATCAAACACCCTGTCATAGAAGCAGGACTTGTTTGCTCTATTGATCTCGTCTAGTACCTATATTGGCGGATGTTTTTCTGAGCGTAGTGGTCTACTTGCAGTATAAAGGATATTGATATTCATAAAATTTGGTTTAATTTTTACACTGGAACGTCCATAACGTCCATAAAAAAAGTACTGTTTTTTCACACACACCAAAAATCGTTTTGCCACTCTTTTCCGCAAGTTTTTGAGAATCTTGTAAAAAGTAGGTTGTCGAAAAAATAAAGATATACTATATCTTAAACTCAGCGATGAGGTTTTTCACCTATCCTGAATCCTGAGGATTGTTTTTATGTTAATTACATGCAGCTGTTCTCTTGACTACTTCGCTTGTGGATTGTGGAACATGCCGTGATGTACCTATAGAAAGAACAGTTACTTAAATATTAATTAATTTAAATTACTCTCTGTAATGTAAAAAAACTAGAATTACATTTCATGCATTATGAAATAGGTTGATACGAGTATACTCATAAATTTAAAGCCAAATAATAATAAAGTAAATTAGCTTTTAGAAATAATTATAAGTTTTTTTTGATGCGCTCTTTGAAAACCGAAATCATGAATAAATAAATAATTATTTACGTTTTTGAAATGTCAAATCTTTCATCCGAGGTCACAGAGGCGTCTCAAATGGCGGGCGATGCGGGAAACTGCCCTGGGCGGTTAAAAGGTGTTACGATTACAAAATTTTATGTCTTAAATAAATCCTAAGATAAAATTAATAAACGTTATGGTGCGATATGACTATACATTATTAGTTTAAAAGGTAAATTATAGTTGCATTTTGCATTAACGACTTATAAACTAACATTATTATCATATACACTAAGACAAACTTAAAAGTTTTACTTTATTTTAACTCCAATGCTAGATGTAAGCCTTTTACATATTTTTCTCTCCCTTAGGAGTATCCATTTATTAGTTTCTTGTCTTGTTCCATGATCTGCCTATAACCATTTTAGCTGCACAATATGGAATATTATTTCGACATACGTGATCTAGATCGTCCAGTGGTCGGCGAAAAAGTGTCCTGGCCCAGATGTTCATCAACCTCCAGCTAAAACAGCAGAAGAACTCTGCACATTAAATTGTGTAATGTTTTCATACTTTAGTAAACAGAAAGCTTTTAAGGAAGGTTTATTACGTCTTTATTTCACAATTTAATTGATTTTTATTGTATCCTTTCTGTGTACTCTAACTTAAAATATTTCAAATATTTTTTGTTAGTGTTGCTTGACCATTTTAATTTAAAAAAAATACATATATTTCATTAATTTCGTATTGTGTATAGTAAGATACTAATTCTAGGGAAAGAGAAATAGATTGGCTGGAAGATGTTGCTCTGAAACAAGCCCGCCATTTGACAGAGCACTGTTTTTTATTTATTACCTATGTGTTGTTTGTACAAAATTTTTATTATGTTTTGTCAATAAAGTTTTATTATTATTATTATTAAATAGGTATCTATTGTTCACACATATGTTGTTGGTTTGGAAGTCTATTGCGCCAAGGTTCTTCTTTCAAAGATCTCTGATTCATTGTTGCTTCCAGGACCTATAGTTATTCCAAATAATGTACAGTTTAGAGAGAGAGAAAAAAAAACACACACAAAAATCTGAAGACATGCATAATATCTAAAGAGACCTTTCTTAATGTGAAAATTACGAGGTGTAACAAGTTAATTATGATACGGTAATCAAAGTGATAAATTTTCAAGGCCAATAAAATAAGTACGTATGGAATCATCGGTAGACATAATTATTTACTGTTTTAGCCCGAGGGTTCCCGGGTGTTATGAACCTTGGTCCCGCCTCTGTGAGGTCGAACAAGGACGATTAACCAGTTATGTAAGGCGTTGTATGTATTAAATAATACACTAATAATAATTCATCATGCCTTGTTGGATCTGACACGATATCCCAAACTTTTAAATGTCAACCAATAATCCCTCATACATATTTCAGCCTGCTCACACGTATTTATTTATTATATTGAACAGACAATTTATTTTAAGTAGGTGTTTTTAAGGATGGTACATTGCTTAAATCAACTGTCTATGTTGTTTTCGCTCAACTTTCAGTGATTATGCTGCTGCCTTCTTCAGGAGATGAAGGAAATTCACTCCAACTTGTGTGAATTTGTTAATTGGGGTTTAATCTTTTGATGGTTTTCCTCTCTGCTCTCATTTTAAGTTAGATGTTTTTCATCTTATGTCCACTCACAAATTTCAATTTATGATGAATAATCTATAAAATGGAAAATATTTAGATCACTTACGTATGTATGTATCATACAACTTATTGTATGTTACACTAAATATTTGATTGTTAAAGTAACTGGATTCAAGCTGCGTTATTAAAAATCCCCAAAATTAAAAAAAAAATGTATTCCCCAAAAACAAATTTGTATGAGAAGTAATAGGAAATGAATACAGACAAGACAAGCTCGAATAACAATATGAGGAGAAACGAAGGAGGTATTTATTCAGCAGTGAATGAAAGAGGATTAAGAAGAACTAGAAAATAAGCAAACTATGAGCTTTTAAGTAAAATTATTGTATTCATTGATTTTGTTCCGGGATAATAATATTGTACCCGTCTATTTGTTAATTCAAAATACTTTTATAGATAACACAAAAGCATTCTTAGAATATCTGATATTTCTTCTCTCAATTTAAGAGAGTGTAAAATAAATAGATATTTAGGAATAATTTATAAATAATTAAAAACACTGTTATATTTTCACCATATTTATTTAAACTATAACGTTTTCGCCCACTCCAATGGGCATTCTCAAGAGTACTGAATCAATATAATGTGCTTTACAAAAATTGAGGGTGGCCACAGAGGGGGGAGAGGGGTGGGTGTAGGAATTGAAGTAGAAGGGTGGGGAGTGGTATTGGTAGGTACAACATTAGGTGAGACGAATTTAAATAAATATAATGAAAATAAAACAGTGTTTTTAATTATTTATAAATTATTTAATATGAATTTTCACAGTGTGAACACAAACAGCCTTCTAGAGATTTTGAGTAAAAAGTTAATATACTAAATTAGGTGCTAGGTACTCTTTGAGTGGATCCGGTTTTAAAAGCTAGTGTCTGATAATAAAAGTGCCTGTTTACATCCAAAACTTGCCTGTGAAAATGCCGATAGAACAATTTATCAAACACACTGGTATACTTGTATAATGTCACCTTTACAAGAAATAATAATGAAACAAAAGCCTGGTAACAGAAAAATACATAAATAGAAAAGATAAAGGGAGTTGTAAATGTAGGTATATGTTAAACGTGGTTTTCGCATTTTACTGGATTTTTTATACATCTGCGTGATAGGATGCTATTGTTAACGTACATAAATGCGTTAATATACCGAGAGATCCGGATGAGTGATTTGGCACGAAACTAAAATATTATCCAGGAGATGAACAAATTAGTTCATTTTAGTATATTACTCTTATTGACATGTTTGAGAATACTACACTAAAAAATTTATAATAACATCTGTTCAAAACTTCTCATTTTTAGATTTTATTTATTGCATTGAATCCAGGCTATTTTCTCATGAACGAGTTCATTCACTGTGTCAGTGTTTTTGGTAGTATAATTCCATAACAAATGTTTTTTTTTTAATACAAATATTTCGAGTTCGTCGGTAGCCTGGAGGTGGAGTCTCGGCCTCGTGAACAAGAGGACCGTGGTTCGACGCCAGGTACCGGCAAACTCCCCTTTCACGACACAAGCTCTAAGTAGCTTACTGTGAAAGGTGTATAAGGTTGTATTTGGGTTTATAACAAAATCCAGATATATCTTTTTTTTTTTAAAAAAATATTTTTGTTACGAGAGGCATTTTTCCCCTTTACTAGGTGCTAGTAACAAAATACTAGCAGGAGCAAAGAGCACAAACGAGCATCATTTTTATTCAAAACAGTTCTGCCATAGTTGAATTTTACCTATTCACGGCTTTACTGTATTTATACCATATAAAGTTGATATTTCAACCGACGGTACTTGGTGGAAATTCATGTTGAATTAATTATAAATAAAACATTTATTTATATTGTATCCACAGTGACTTTTTATTGGACGCGTGCCGGCTTTCAAGAGCTTCCGCTCTCATCATCAGGCTAGCAAAAATAAAGCCGGCTCGAGTCCAATAAAAAGTCACTGTGGACATACTATAAATAAATGTTTTCTTTATAATTAATTTATACCATTGTTAAAGAAACGCTGTTTTTTACAGTAAAATATGCTTTATGGTTTAAAAATGGGTTTTAACCTATAGCTTGAAAATGGCCACAAATTTCAAATGTGTAGTTATTCAAATACCTATATAGGATCTCCAATCCTTCTGTAAACTTTCAAGTGTCTTGTAAAAGGTGTGCATAAATATATTATTTTTCCTTTCATAATCGTTGCACCTAAATTTTATTACGGGAAGATAAAATAAAAAAGCAAAATTGCTTCTTTACATACCATAGTTATAATAATCAAAATCTCCTGGAAAGACGATTTGTCCCATATTAAACTGATTCTAAGAATAGATTAAAATCAGATTTATAATATGGAAACATTTTATTATATCTGTTACCTAATTTAGTTATTGTAATATGCTAATTAATGAACGAATAACAACAAAACCTTGAATATGAAAAATTAGATGACATTTCAATGAACTTGGATTTAGACATAGCCATTAACTATACATTATACTTCGGAAGTTTTTTAGCCTGTACCGTAGTTTGGTGTATGTAAAAATGCAAGGATTTTTTTGGAAGACGATAGACAACATCTACTTCAGTTTACATTGAAATATCATTTTATTAACTGTAAGTTGAGTCGATGAAATTTTATGATGGGGGTAGAAATTTAAGGTTCCGTTTTATCCAATGCATAGATATTGAGTCAGACTTCTAAACGGAAGCTACCTTCTTCGATACATAGATTTTTAAACTTTCAAGAACACTCTTAATAAAACGCCTTTTCTATTACGCACCAAATTTCTACTTACCATCCCAAGTTTTTAAATTCATTATGACATAATTATAGTCGCCCACTTCGGGACCGCGGTGATTTGTATTTCTTCCTTCAGAATGTAGAATACCCACTTAACATCAGCTATCTGCTTGGTTTAAAGGATGATAAGGTGTATGGAATGTTGTTTGATTTTGTTCTGAAAAATTTCATTGTACTTTGAAGAATTGATCACTTTTGCTCATTATTGAACTAATTAGTTTAATCTATAGTTATAACCTGAAACAATAAACCCATGATTATAAATGGCGGAAATCATCCAAACAAGGATGCATCGCCAATAATAATAAAAAAAATAATTATAGTCAAATATTTGCATTCCATTTACTTAAAAAATCTTCTATTCGTGGAATTTTTTTGAAGAAGCCTGTATCTAGCAGTGGAGAGATAAAGGTTTAAATCGCCATGACATCTCTTACAAATGAGAACTAGTTAATGTTAATTTATTTTTATTTATGTTAATAGGATTATCTGCCTATCTACTAAGAAAATAAATAAAAAAACTTGATTTATTCATCTGAACTAACAATAATAGTTTGATTTATATATCTGAACGCATATATTGAGAATTTCAACGCACGTGTAATTATTTAAATAGGATTATAATTACCTTTACGGCAAACATCTCATCGATAAAATATATATAACTTTCATTATAAATAATAGTATATATTATGTATCGGATATGTTGAATAAAAGTAATAAATAATGACTTGTACAACAAATAATATTTGTAATAGTAATTTTGTACAAGACATTTTTTGTGGAATAGACAAGAAACGGATATTCGGTACACAAACATCCTATATGTTGGTTGAAGATTTAAAAATAAAGATGATATATCTGGGTTTTGTTTTAAACCCAAATATAACCTTATACACCTTTCACAGTAAGCTTCTAAAAGCTTGTGTCGTGAAAGGGGAATTTGCCGGTACCTGGGATCGAACCACCGGCCCCTAGATAATCGGTAAGATGTTTTTCAAAATTTTGTTGAACTAAGCTTTCATGAAATGCCAAAAATGTTTTTTTATTGAAGAATTTAATATACTTTTGCTTATATTATTGGCAATGATTTAAAATAACAATTCTTGTTGTGGTTTTAGATTTACCCTTTTAATGATGTTTTGTTATTTCCAGTTCCTTTTCAGATTTCGATGAATCTTTCACTATTAACAAACGATTCCAAATATGTACAGCAAGGAAAATTACATTTATATTTATTAAATATAATACTGTTTATATATTTTCAATCACGCTTCCTTGGGTCTTTTGTTAGACAATGTTGTTTATTTTGTTTGATTTTTCTGCGATTTCGTTTAATCTTTTTGAGATGAGCATCAAAGACGTAAACGTAGCATAAAAGATTTCCGCGAGGCGGTTTTGCTCTGCCAGCTCTTCTGGATGCCCATTAGGGTTCGCCAGTAAAAACTTAAGTGTTGCTTAGGTGAGTGGATAAATTCAAGTCCCTCGAATTTAGAAATGATGATTCTGGATTTAATATGAATGTTTGTACGTTTGTATATGTGAATACATAAGACACTTTTTTGTTATTTTGTAAAACTGATATTTTGTTTAAAAAATCACAGAATAATCTGCTCTAAAATAAACAAGTCTCGACAGCTGTGGTCAAATATTCAGTTATCCGGTCAGTCAATCAAGTATCTCGCTAGAATCCAGTATCCGATCAAAATACTCATCATTAGTATGAATTACTATTATTTGTACACAAGATAAGAAGGCAGAGTAGTGAAAACAGGAAACAGGAAATGTTGTATGTACACTGCTGTCAATGACCAATACTTATAATAAAAAATAAACAAATAAATCTCTGCGATTAACTGTGATATATTATTGCTAAAAAACCTGTTTGATGTACAATTTTTTTTATTTTTTATTTCTTATTTAAAATAAAAGATATATCTGGGTTTTGTTTTAAACCCAAATCCAACCTTATACACGTTTCACAGTAAGCTAAAAGCTTGTGTCGTGAAAGGAGAGTTTTTACCTGGAATAGAATCACGGACCCCCTGTTCACGAGGCCAAGACTCTACCTTCAGGCTACCAACGAACTCTAATATAGGTATTTTGTTATAAATTTTTTCTATGGGTAAATAGGTTTCACACTCATTTCAGTAAGTTTCCAAGTGTCCTGTAAAAGGTAGATATTCGTAACACATCACGAATCAAGTCATTTAACATTTTCAAATCAGCGATGATATTATATTATACAACTCATCTTAAATGTCTTAATTTTGTTTATTGCCACGGAGAGAACGACTGACATGTTTATAACATTCAGTTAGTTCGCTGTTTACTCCATTTGTGGGATATGCCATGATGATATGAATGTATGAAATATTGTTGAACAATACTATGCAAATTCATAAAGAGTAATGCACTTTTTATGCACTAAAAATATTTTGATACTAAAGTTTGTCTGGACGGCTATTGTAAATTATATTATTCTATTGCCAACTACATTTTATTCTTATTGTTTGGATTGCATTCTTCATCATGACCGCGTTTCTATATGTCATTATTATGAGAAATTTACTAGTTTTTGGACCCGAAATTACTAGACAAGATCAAACTAAACCGACCTGTATTCGTGAAGCCTGGAAGCTGAAAGTTGCTAGAAGGCAGGACACAGATTTTGTTTAGAATGAAATCATACAATAAGTATTGATTCATCTTCAGTATAAGATGCTTTTGTACATTATAGAAGCATTTGGGAATTGGCTTCATCGTAGAATGTTGCGCATCCCATGGACTGATTTGGTCACCAACAATAAGGTGTTGCTGAGGGCAGGAATGGAAAGACAGATGTTGTCCAGGGTAGAGATGAGGATATGGCATATTTGGGACACGTACTCCGAAATGAGAAATATGATTCGCTTCAACTCATCATGAAGGGTAAAATAGAGAGTAGTTGTGGTATGGGAAGACGGCAGATATCCTGGATAAAAAACCAACACAGAGATTGGAAAAGAAAAGTCACGGTGATAGTCGACGTCAAGGGGGACCTGACATGGCACTTTAAGAAGAAGAAGATAAGATGGTATACACACGTGTAATGAATGAAAAATGAAGTGGGTATTATATCTGAATGAAAGGGTGTAAAAACAGGGCAGTACACAGTAGGAACCTGCTGAGGGCAGAAAAGGATGTCGCGGGGCAATGTATTTGTCAGATCATCGTGACTTTAAACTACAAGAAACGAAGAGAGAAAGAGAGAAACCAAATTCAGCGATAAAAAGCCTCATTGTTTAAGATAAAAGTTCGTATGTTTTAAATATAAAGGAAACACAAATTGACAATGTACACATATTACAATTACGATTATATTTTGGAAGGCAATTTAAAAGGCTGCTTCTTTTGAACGAATACAATGTAGCCGAGAAATAATACGAGTATAATAATAAAGTCTACATATTTACTACTACACAGACTATTCTCATTATGACCAAGTAATAATAATACATATTAAATTGTGTTGTAGTCTAATTCAGATAACAGGTATCTTTAGAAAGAGTCTTGACTATTTGAAAAATGCTAATAAAATAAAATGAAACTAAATATATAGTTATCCCAATTGTGACTTTATTAATTTGCGAGCCGGCTTTCGAAAGCTTCCGCTCAGATCATCAAGCATATCTTAAGTTTTTATAAAGGCTGAAAAATTACAAGTGGTAGGAATTACTATATATTTTGATTAATTTTAATTTCTTATTATGTTGAACTTACACCAAGAATCATCGGTCGATAAATTAATCTTGGATTAACAAAAAAATATTGATTTTTAAAATTAGCTTAGAAATTTGTCCCTGTACCTGAGTAACCAATGCTGTTTCCAATAAGTATTTTGTGTTTATTTTCTTATTATCTACAAATCAGATATCATAGATACACTTTCCATTTTTCTGTCAATAAGTTATTTTTATCATAATATAAGGTTACTATAAACACGACACTATTTAAACGACCAAATAGAGTGAGGTTCAACCTTTAAGATTATATATAAATTACATGTTTTAAAGTCGTCATATTTTTTACTATTTACTACAAAGACATGCAGGATGGGGGCCAAGACTCATCGCAGAATTGCAAATGTTATGTAGTTTATCTTAGACGTGACAGCCAAAAATTTACATTCAAGAGTGCGAGACCTTTTCTTCACCGGGGGCTACACGGATAGAACAGCTTCTAAAGGAAAAAGATGATTCTTTTTCCTAAATGCCATGTCAGGTCCCCCCAACTTCCCCTATTACCCTGGCGTAGGCTTCTGTGTCCTGTGCTAGCCGAAACAGCTTTTCCACCCTTTGGACTCCGGTCCACTCTCTGATTTTTCTTAGCCAGGACATCTGTCGCCTTCCTACACCGCGACTACTCTCAATCTTTCCCAATTGAAAATGAGTTGCAGCAAACCATAAACCATTCCAAAAAAAGATTAGGTATGATGGTTAAAGATTAAGGCAAAATGCTTCTATATTAACATAATATAATACTAGTCAGCATTTTCACAAAAAAACGTCAACGTCAATCAGCCAACAACCCAAATACTAACTCATTCGTTTTATACCTCTTGTACAATGTACCGCAAAGATTTGGAGGTGAACAAACTGTATGAGTTCGGGTTCGGTGGCTACGCCGGCCTTTGTTACGGAATGATTTTTACTATAAATACCGTTTCTTCTTCAAACTATCTATACACACCTACATACATACATACATACAACAATCCACGTACTTATCTTCATCATATTATAACATTAATAATATGTCATACATCACTAGCTTATAATCTAGCCTCGCTTAGGATTTTTTTTTTTTTTTAATATACACAACAATATACATACACAATACATTTAATATATATAATAACATATATAATATAACAATATATATACACAATAACATACATAATATTTATACATAATAATATACATAATATAATTTATTTATTTTTTCAATTCATTTGATCAAAGTACCCGTCCCAGAATTGAGCGTGGCTCGTGCTCTGGGACAGGCCTTGATCCACCTTAGTATATTATCGTTCTCTCTTCATTCCTCAGTATCACTAATTTGGTCTTTCAATAAATATGCAATTGAAGAAAGACAATGTGGATATCATAAAATCTTCCTAATATGATGCTAGGGGTGTAATGCACTTATAATATGGTGTATCATACCTTTGGTATCGAATACTTTGTTCCCAAAGGGCTCAAATCAAATCACGGGTGGATAGCCAAAAAAAAAACTTCCTGTTAGATGGCGAAGTACTGATAAAAACATGCCTGTGAAACTTTCAGCAGTGTTTTTTTTGACAAATATACGCTTCTGGATCTTCATGTAGGTAAACTTCAAATTATTTGATATTATACTTTAAATAACACACAGTTTACTTTTCACTTAGATTTATTCAAATCTCGGAGATTTCTGAGATTTGAATAAATCTAAGTGAAAAGTAAACTGTGTGTTATTTAAAGTATAATAATATCATCATAATGAATTTTCACTCTGTGAATGAACAAACCTTAGAGTTATTAAAATTATTTATTTTATTTTTAACTGTACATTGGTCACAATATTTCAAAGCATCATAAAAATATCAGTTGTTAATACAATTCAATGTACAGGGGGGGCGAGTTTATTATTGACAGTTTTCACGAATTTTTTTCGAATGAATTCCCATAATATATGCGATTAATATATTGATTTATAAATACGATATGTAGAAATAATTTCATTGCCGAAAAATACTCTCAAAGGATACAAGTTTCAGTAAACCCGAGCCTGCTCAACAAAATTTTCTAATAAAGTTTGAATATGAAATGGGAATTATCCTGAAACATTCGGGATATAAAATTAATTCCAATCGAAAGCGCTAGTTTTTCTTTTACTTGCCTGTTGAAAGTGGTCATAGAGGATAAATAAATAATTTTATACACATATTAACGAGTAAAGATAAAAGGAGCAGGTGAAGACCTCTCACACGTTGGTCAGACGACATTAGAAGAATCGCTGGTGAATGGTTGCAGAAAAATCAGGACAGAGATACCTGGAGACATATGGGGGATGCTTATGTTCAGCAGTGGACAGGAATAGCTGCATAACCAACCAACATATTAACGAACAAATTAAAGTGTTAATGTGACGATTATGTGTCTACAATATTATATGTTTCATCTTTTCGTGTTATCTTTACCTACCAGATAGCCACTGTTATATGTATTTATCACTAAACACTTCTGTCGGTCATCTGTATCATTATTAGTAGGTACTGATTCTATATAACATCTCACAAATACAATATTATATGAAACAGAGCCATACTTAGTTCTTAAAGAGCCTGAGATGAGATCACATAATATAGAATAAGTTTATGTATTGATTTTATTAATTCGTTTAATTCTACATAACACCCGCGCAGTGATTCATAACATGTGTGATTATTCACTTTATTCTTTTTGTGCATTAACAGTTATATAATAAAACAACAAATCGGTTTACTTTGTGAAAATTTATTTATTTATTTATTTTACAACACACGGCGTGAGCCTTTTACATGTTAATCAAGCAGTATAACAAACAACAAACACAAACAGATACAATAGTCAAGAATACATTATTACATAGATTTGAAGTGAAAAATTAATGAAGCAACAGTCAATAATAAAAAAAGGACAAAGCAAAACAAAAGAAGTCAATAGGAAACAAAATGTCAACGATAAAAAAAAATTGCATTAATTATATCAATTCAAACAAGCATGAATATGTCAAAAAAAAAACGATCAGAAAGATAATAATTTGATAATATGCAATTAGGATGATTAGAATGTCAATAAATATAGTACAAAACAAATTATATTAATTAGATTATTAAAAAAATAGAATGGTTTAAAATATTTGGTATAAAAACAAAGAAAAATGAAGTGTCAACAAAATAAAGAAAAATTGAATAATCAGAAAAAAAAATAATCACAGATTGTTTAATTTTTTCTATGATGATGATGATTATGGATGATTTTGTTTTGACGCCGTTTAACAGTCCCTAGACCGTCTCAAGGGTGGCCGGTGAAAGTGCAGGTTTTCAATTTGCTTCTGAAGCTGGCGACAGTCTTATTGTCTCTCAATGACACCAGTAGGCGGTTCCACGTAACCGGTCCAACAACACCAAAAGCCTTCTCATAGAAGTTTGACTTACCGGCTCTATTGGGCTCAGTGAGCTATTCACAGCCTGTAACCCGATTAACCAGTAACTATTATTAACCCTCTGCAACTGACGTGAGGTCTGTCAGACACCGCGAAATCTTTTTTTTGCAACAACGTTGCCATTTTGAGTCCTATCTTTCCGTTTCGCTCAGTAGCTTCCTAATTTCTGTTATTTTAATCATTAGTACAGTAACGACGGCCGTCGAGAGTACATGTGTGGATCTATAGCTGATGGGTGTCTGACATACCTCACGTCAGTAATAAATGATGGGTCTGTTAGACCTAACGTCAGTAACATAGTATTTTTTTCATAGTGTCTCACATACATCAGCTCAGTAAATTCATAGAGTCTACCTAACATAACTTCAATAAAAAATTTTTTTTTCAATAAATGGAGAGCAAATTTCATTTGAGGCCTTGCTAGGGAACTTGTTCTTCCTATTATGACACAGCGGGTGTATAATGAAAAATTGCCGAGAGAATTGCGCAATCATGACTTAGGACGAGATTTCCCAACTGCCCCTGAACAAAACGAATCTGGGACATCGTGTGAAAGAATATTGTGCAGAATTTTTACGAGTGAATTGAAAAGAAAGATTAAAGAGTGCGATTTAATTATAAGGAAGACAAAATTTACTCGTTATGCATGCAAAAAACATGTCTGCCTACAATGCTCGGCACAAATTTACCAGGACTGAGAGGACGTACTTTGAAGCCGATCTTTAGAGAAACCGCTCTAACGATTTTTTTTATTATTTTTTTTACATTTTAACAAAAGTTAACAGAAAAGAAATTTCTACTTACTTTTTTTATTTCATATGTTTTTTTCATTTAATTAATTTTTATAAATTGTTCTCAAAAAAAAGGTGATTTTTTATTAGCATTAATAAATATCTTGTAATTTCTAATATCTGTTTTTTTTAAACCATATTTTTTCAAATGGTGTCTGCATACATGTCAAATACTCACAAAAAACTAAAAAAATAATCAAAACTTTTTAAATAATGGCAATAATGGAACTTAAAATGAGTGTCTGTCAGACCACTCCTCAGCAGAATAATAACTAAAAAGCCACCTCAGTTGCAGAGGGTTAAATATAGTAAAACTGAAACAGTTTGTGTTTATTTCTATAAACTAATATGGAGTTTTACAAAATAAATGTTAACTCAATCGGTTATATGGGTAAACATGGATATATTTCAGAGATGGGGTTTGACTGAGAGCATGGTGTGTGACTGTGGAGAGGAACAAAACACTGGGCACCTCCTGACATGTCCGATGCCTTCCAGACACTATCACTGGGAGGAATTCGTGGAGCGAAATCATTTGGGGGGAGCTGCAAAAGAGGTCGCGGTTTTCTGAGAGGAAGTGGCAATATAAATTTTGTTTTTTGTTTTTTTTTTATCGTTTTGCTGACCGACACGAAAAGAAAAAGCAGAATTAAAAAAAAAGTGACACTATTATGCAGTGGCGAATTTTTTTCCTGTATTAGTGATTTCTTCTAACTAACCACTATACTTTTCCAGTTGCTGTGTTATTGTCAAAATACTTAACTGGAAAATAAATATATATAGCCAAATGTACTAATTCGAGTACTATGTTAAAATTTATTCAAAGTAAAATTAGTACCTACCTATTTTTAAATAATCTATGATGTCTGAAAACTTAACCAATTTGATAAATCTCATATTCTTATGCACAATTATTTATTATTGTTCTTTTGACCTCTGAAGTATTAGGCAGTTACTGTTTCTTTTGTCATTAAATCGCCTCTGTTTATAATAGATCAATCTATTGAATATCATTCCTTGTGTCGATCTCAAATATTGATCTATAAAATAATAAATTCTTTTACCGATTTATATTGCTGTACATACTGCAGATACTTATTTATATTATGAACCATCAATCATTTTAGATAAGTCTACCATTTCTACTTTACAAGTTTATTTCAATACCTACAATGGTGACAAATAGTTTTTGCGCCATGTTCAGCGTAGAAGATATTATGAATATTTACACGACTTCCAAAATATTGAGGTCATTTCAAATAAAAAACAAAGTATTAAATACTTGATAGATACTACAGCAAATACACTTTATTTAATAGAAGAACTATTGGAGCAGTTTAATGATAAAATCATAAGTAAATGAGATAAGGTTGATAAGATTGAATGCAATAAGTTATAATAATATGTGGATTGAATTCTCAGTTAAGGTATTTTTATCTTTACTGAATGAGCCATATTGTGTAGTTTAGATCGAAGGGCCAAAACAACACTTTTTCATGATGAAATAAAAAAAAACAAATGTTTTTTCTACTGTATTTTTTTTTATCGACAGAGATGTCTTTCGTCTTATAAATACATTGTCAATTCACAAGTTATCTTATAGAAAATCGACATTCTTTCAACAATACCGTTTCCTTATAATAATTCTATGATAATTATTGTATGTAACACAGTATGTTGTGTTGAAAACTGGATTTTCACTTACTCAGAAGTGTGGATGTCAATCAAATTAAGTTTTGAACTACTATAGATGACTCGCACACATTGAATTGCTATTTATATTTGTAACCTAATTCATTAGGTTGGACTAGTGGTTAACACACTCGCCTGGCAAGCGAGGGGTCGTGGGTTCGATCCTCAGTCTGGGCAAAAATATTAATGTCCATTTTTCTGAGCAATTCAATGTGTGCGAGTCATCTATAGTAGTTCAAAATTCTATGATAATCTGTGTGAATTGCTTATACAAATATATGTTATGTTATGTAAGAAAGTACATCCCGTAAATGTTTAGAATAATTTGTTTTCGTTTATTTAACTGAATTGCGGCACAACCCACAAATGACAAAACCAATCAGACATCTGGATTGGATAACCATGTTTACACAATATCTGATTGGAAGTAGTGAGAAAAGCGTCTGAAAGCTTACGAATCGACTCTAGGCTGGTTTAAGTCATCGCTTTTGGTGTCTGTATCGTGATTGTGATAATCGTGATATTGGTGAAATTTGTCCATAGACTACAAATAGTTTTAAAATAAAGTGTAACATAGTTAATTCTGATATAATTAACGAAACCTTTTCACGAGGTAATGTAATAAAGTTTATAAACAATGTTAATAAGAATATTTGAGTGTTATTTTAACAATGTATTTCTTACAATAACAATACAGGAATGTAAGTTAGGTATTCATTATGACCTGCAGGGCGTAGAGAAGAATACAATGCAAGGTAATTTAGACTTATTTACATCTAGTAAGTATGTAATGCACCATCAAATAATATTATTGCTATTGTGGTATGTTTTCGAATAGCAAGCAGTATTATAAAGATAACAATAATAACAAGAACAATGAGAACAAGATTAAAGTAATACTCTAACTTTGTTAAACCCGACTTAACACAAGAAATAATCATGGAGCAGTATTCGAACAAAAATATTCTTTCTTATTTATCACCTTCTTCAACTTTGTATCCGTTTATTTTCGCTTGATGAGGTCAGTTTTAGGGATGTGTTTGCATTGTTTTTTCTGTAATATCTCTAATATTTTTGAAGATGGTTCCAATTTTAAGGATGCAAATTCATCAGGAACTCAAAGTAGGTGAATAAAAGATTAATCTATCTGTTCTAAATATATCAATAGATCGTGGTCAGCAAAATAAAATAAAAATAATATTGATTAATCTGGGCTTCAAATACATCCTTAATATCTTCACAGTAAACGATATGAGTGAATTGTGAAGTTGAAGTATGTCAGCAACTGAGAAAACCGAAAAAATCCGGGACTCTTTACGCTTTATTAATTCATTCCTTACTGTACATTGATTACAAACAATTACATTAAAGGTAAACATTAAAATTAGATACAATCAATATACAGAGGGCGAGTTTATCGCAAAGGCGCGATCTCTTCCAACTAACTCTATTTTCTAATGTCTAGACTATTGACCACCCAATTATTGATATAATGTTGAATTTTATAATCCTTAAATCCTCATGAGAGTTCGTATAGAAAGTATTATTTATCTACCAAAAATGGCAATAAAAAATACAAACATACAGCCGAAATAAAATATTTAATACATCACTTTGATAGTACATAGATAATATAATATTATATAGTTAATATGCATTGGTACTACCTCAGTAAAATATTTAGTAATGTATGTATCTAAACTCTCTTTGTTTCATAGCTAACGATCTGTGGTTAAGATGCAAATAACTTACTAATGCAGCCACATACTAAATGGTCTCTATAACTACGTAACCTGACCACTACTCAACAAAAATATAATATTTAATTTATTCTTTCTTCTTTATTAGCTCGTCTTTTGGACGCAATGAGTTTCCTCCATTCAGAACAAATTTATGAGAATTTATATTCAATGACATCAACGTCAAATACCTACGTAGTTTGGCTTTTTTCAATTCAAATTTCATTGCATTATAGTGATATTGTTCCGAGTTTTTTTTCTAAGGCTGAGATATTAGACTGCTAAGTTAACGATTTTTGTGTACATTCCCTTTAACTTAAATGATCAAAGTTTTGTCTATTTATTAAACCTTAACAAATAAAAAGAAAATCCTTAATCAAAATACTCTTCAAATATTCCCACATTGAGCAATGTGTTCGTGTCTTAAGACGGAGCAGGTAGCATTTGGATTAGGATAGATTGACTACCGATTATCTCTGTTCAAACTGATAATTCGCTTCAATAATGTACGTGTAAACTTCAAATTATATAGGTTCCTACTTTGCGCTAATTAAAATATTCAACCTATGTCGAATAAGAGCTATTCGCATTGTTTTAAGTCTTTGTTTGAATACAAGGTACTCTATACAATTCTAATGACCTGTGAAAGTTTTTAAGTTGTACGAGTACCTGCTTTGTATATAGTGCAGTTTGTTGTCTGTCTGTGTGTGACTTTACCAGGTGATGAATGAGGCTATTATTTCAACTATGCAGTACTTTTTGTAGTACCTATGTACAATATTGATGGAAGATCTAATATCACGGTTAATCCCACAAATTTTGTTGCCAGTGCAATAACTGCTACATGTGATATACGGTCTGGTTGTACTCTAAATGCTATAAATATATAAAAAAAATCTGGATGAATTTCGTATCTGTTTGCTGCACTGAAGTATGTATGACTTCTCTTGGTTTGCTGCACTGAAGTCTGTATGACTTATACAACATTTATTTCTAAATAACTGTCGTTTTTAAACCCAGATATATCTTTTTTTTTTTTAAAAAAAAAAAGATCTATAGCAAATTGTCGGAGACTTGTTCTATATTGAAGCCTCCACGGACAATTTTGTAATTTGTCAAACGAAGCCTGGCTATAGTTTTTTTTTTCTTTTTTATTTTAACGTTACTTTTTTGCGTAATGGAATGAAGTAAAAACACATTATCAATACTTTGTTTCGGATTGTTTCGTCTATTACTTTATCTTTTTTTTTACACACAACTTTGTGCTGGGAGTTTCGGGTGATGGATACGATATACGGCGCCCTTGAGGTTATGTTATGAGTAAACGGCGCTTTACAAATTGTCCATATATATATATATTACTAAGACATTATCATTAATGCGACGCGTTCATACTACCTTTGGCCGAGGTTCCAAGAGAAAGAAAGATACTTTTATAGTTATACTTACATACATGTATTGAAAACAAAAATAATTACACTTGATAAAATAAACTGATAAATTAAGAAAGTATTTTTCGAATAATAAAAGACGTTAATAAAAAATCATGCGTAGACAAGACAATATAATAATGCGATGCGCATACAATGAGGAGAAGTACCGGACTAATTATCCAAAATCCTTCTGAGATGCTTTAACTTACAATTCTGAAAAAATAATTTATTGAAAAATTATTAAAAAAAAACTGACTTTAACCAACTAACAATAATGAACATTCGTAATGTGGTAAACAACATGCAGTGCATTTATAAATAAATTAAATAGAGGCAGAAATTATGTGGTTTTAATCATATTTTATTTTATTTATCACCGATGTTTATGTATTTCTTATGGTTGCCAAGAAAAGCTGATCTCAATCATATTGTGGTAAGTCAATGATATATATTATGATATATGGTTACTGACAATAAAATATGCGGCTTTCGTTATGGGTGTATCATAATATCAGAGCTTTCATATACTACTCGCTTTGTGAAATGTGAGCTTTATCTTTATCTAATTAGTAACATGTCAGGTTTAATTAAATTTTCACGTAATTAATATCTCAGAAACAATTAAAATTATAAACCATGGATTACTTTAATTATTGGTGAGTGACTGTCGTGAAATTAAAATATTTATAAGTACATAGATAAACAATTGCGATACGTGAAGTCGCATTTTTTCGCTGTTTTTTTTTTTCAAGACTTCGACATATCGAATTATTCGATTTAAAGTTCTAAGATTTCTAAATGTTGAAGTTGACAATGTTCTCTGAGAGTTCTCAAATATATCTAATAATAATAAAATAGGTAATCTTTTTTTGTCAATATTGGAGGGTCCTGTTAAAGGCATTTCGTAGTAATATTCGTAGAATATCACACATAAAACATTGTACATCTTGATAAGGTAAGTATATCATCTATTATATATGGATTTTTTATAAAACAGAGAGCAAAAACTGTCAGTTTATTAGAAAAATTATAATTCGCAAAAACTTATTGTGAAAGATCCCGTAGTGGTAATTATAGAGAAATTTGAGTAAATTGTAAATATTTGCAATATTCTTCCTAAAGAATCGTTGACATATTAGCTTACTCTTTATTTTCAGCCTTACGTTGACCTTTGGGAAACTTTTCATACAACTTTATAACACGATACAGACAAACTACGTTGAAAATATTCTTTTAAAATTTAATCAAGTACCCGTACACGTAGAGACACCTACTTAGAGAATCGTAAAATCACGCATACATACGTGGTAGGTACTAATATTGTAGTAATATGGAGAAAAACATTGCAGGTGTTTTCTAACACAACAATATCAGCCTACTAGAAATAATATGTAGGTAGATACTAAACATATTATAAACAATGGATTCCGATAATATATGAGTGTTGTGTGTGTGATATACTCTGTAATTACTCTAAGTACCATACATAATATAAAGTATCTTATTATTACTAACTATCTATACTGCTTGTGTATGATAGATAGATAGATAGATGGATAGTTAGTTAGTATGATGAAAAACAAGAACAATACTTTACGCAAGTGGCTATTGAACGGTCAATCTCATGTCATCAATACTACCTATTGTATGGAATTGCAGGTTAGTATCTATACTTATCTCTCTACAAAATATACCGCTATTACTGAATATCTCCGTAAAACAACATTTGATAATACAAGATTTTAATACGTTTTGAAACTTATATACTTGCAATTGTAGTTTTTTTTATGAGTTTATGAGTAAGAAAAACCTCCTTTACTCAAAATATAGATAAATCTGCATATTAAAATGTGTATTTTTCCTACAATATTTTTTTTTACATACACTGACGATGAGAAATTATTGTGGGCCTTTTGCACTCGAAAAAACTTCGATACAATGAATTTCTTTAATAATTAAGTATGTAGTGATTTATGATTTTTGAATTGTTTTTGAAAAATGATTATTCTTGCTTGACGATTACAAGTGCCAAACCAATGGCCTACGGATGAATATAATGAGTAAAGATAAGGAACATTGAAGCAATTTTCGTATATTAGATTCATACTAGGTGATTTTTGAGCGGCCAGCCCTTCAACTTGCCCATTAAACCTAATTTTATGAAAAACGGTTGAATATCATAGCGCATAAATAAAAACTTCTAAAATGTGTGGATGGTGACAGTTTATTTCATTCATTTTCATTGAAATTTGTATTAATAAAAGTTTTGTAAAAATATATCATGCAAAAGGGTGACGACTCAAGTTGATAAAAAGCGCTCTGACTTGAGAAGGCTTGTTTCCATTCTATGTTGTTTAGAAAAGCGACGAAAAACGAAAACAATATCGAATACACAGTAATATGTATAGTAATTGATTTATAGTTATAACTGAACACAATCACACAGAATCGTAAATTTTGATACAATTTACATACATGAGTAACACAGTTTCATACTAACGGTACACTAACTCACGTTTTATGGTGACACAAACACATACAAATAATATCATTACTAGTGATGGGCGATATATCGATATACGATTCGATTATATCGATAGTTCAGAACACCGCGACTATTCGATAGTATCGGAGCAAGTCGATTATTTTAATCGATTATTATTAGTCGATTATTATATCGATTATTTTAAGTCGATTATAACATCGATTATCATAAGTCGATTATAACATCGATATTATAATCGACTTGCACAAGTCGATTATAAATATTCGACTTTTGATCTACCCCTTCAATAATCGACTTCGACTCGTGTTAGTCGGTTCTTAGAATTCGATTTCCATACAAGTTGATACTTGCTACTAACAGTATAGTTGGATATACGGATGAACCATGGCCAATATGCATTTAGGTACCTACCTACCTAAGTATAATACAATATTATATTCATACACGACGCCGTGCCGGACAACACCACAACGATGATGCAGTCAGTCAGCTGATAAGTGATCGCTCCATTCCTTGCAATTTTTATAACCTAATAGGAAAACCAAGTAACTGCCAGAAAATAATAATTTAGGAATAATTTAAACTTATAAGATAAAATTTGTGGAAGATTTTATTTTTATTTATTTATTCATTCTTTACTGTACATTGATTACAAACAATTACATAAAAGGTATACATTCAATATGTATTTTTATTTTAATAAGGAACAATAATTACATAAAAAATACATGCATTACAATGTTTCATAATATAAAATCATATAACCTAGGTCCTAAAATACTCCCGAACATGTATTGAAATATAAATTCCGCTATATTACTAAGCTAATGAAAATGAGTGGATAGCAACAAATACAAGTATTAAAATTATAATAAATACAAATTACTATACCTACATATTTTTATTGTTTAGCAGATGTAAGTGATGTCTATTTATTGTACGGTATGGTATTTAAGTAGTTCACGTACAAAGAAGTTAACGAGTAGAAGTAGATTGTCTGCTTATTCTCCGAAAATACTTTGCTTTACTTGATTAATAAATTTCTTCGTTTGATTATATGTAATATCTTTTAAAGAGCGTTACTAAGTTTTACTATTAAGCTGTCTACAAGTAGAAGATCTCTTAGTAAAAAGAGAGACACTATTCGCGTAGTTACCTGAACAATTTTGTAGGCAATATTAATATGAGAACGTAAGCATTCACATTTCACAACCGCATGTCAGCACCCTTCAACGCATAAAAACAAACTGAATTAAGCATGAGGAAGTGAGAGGGGAGTAGATGCGTACGTTTCGTTGACGATAGTTTTGTACTTCGTTTTTCCGAATATAATACTATCGTATACACGAAAATAACCGACTTCAAAATAATCGATTTTTGTGTTATTCATACCGCGCTACAAATAATCGATAGTACTTCGATATATCGATTATTTTTTACAAGTGAAGTCGATTATTTATATCGATTATGAATTGTTAACGACTTCGATTATTTCGATTGTAAAATATGATACTATCGCCCATCACTAATCATTACACATACATGATTATTTTTATCCAATCATTATTATTTTGGGAACAAACCAAGTAATGATACGACTACGTGTATAATAAAATTTGTATAACAGAAATTATGACTCATGCAATTGGAATGTTTGGTTTTATTGTGGTACCAATTTTTTTTTCAATACTGATATTACGAACATAATAGATTATTACTACAGTAGGCCCGGTATGAGTTTAAAAGTAATAATAAGAAATAAACAAATAGTGAAAATGTTGTACTTAAAATATAAAAATATTGACACCTCGATAGAAAATACATACAAACATCTTGCTTTATTTGAGAAAAAAAAAAGTTTGATTTTAATCGACTACTAATAACTGGAGTGGAACTTTTTTCCTCCATACAACACCCATTGGGGAGGGTTCTAGGAAGTAAACATAAAACTGCTTGATAAGTTTTTTCTATCACCATATGTTTAATGATTGCAAAGATAATAATTGCAGACTTGTGGGTATTGAAATTAAAGATGGCATTTATATTGAATTTAATTATAACTTTAAAAGAATCGATAAATATACACAATGCGAGGGTATAATAATAAGGTCAACTAAATATATTCTGCAAGGTATACCCGAGGGTAGAAGTCCGTTAGGTAGACCGAGACAAAGACTTTTTATGAGACAACATCAACAGAGATCTAGAGGAGCTAAATTCTCAAAACAACTGACAATCCATTGCTCAAGATAAAAAGGCTTGGATATAAATTGTTTTGGAGACCAAGGCCCTACAAGGGCTGTTCAGCCATCAGAAGAGAGCTAGTGAGTAATAATGACTTAAGTAGTCAAAAAACGTCTCTCTCATGTTTGTTTAGTCCATAGAAGAACGAAACACTTGTTTACGCAAACCTTTTTAAAAAAATTTTTTTCTTTGATTGGGTAATGTGAAAGAATTCTATGTAAATTGTGATATTTTTTTCCCTAAAAAGCATACACAATTTTGTTGAAAATTTGTTTAATACTATTTAAAAACTATGAAAAAACTCCTAAATATACCTGTAAGTATTTTAAAATTAATTAGTTCTAGAATGGTTATCGAGAAATGATAGGAGGGGCGATAAGCCTCGGGGGGGATGATGATCTAGTAAAAGGAAAATCACACGACGGAATCAGATGCAACAAACTTAAGATCAAAGAGTGAAAAGTCAATGTGGACACGTACCTATGTGCAAATATGGGTTTAAGATCAATTAAAATATGTATTCAAAGAAAACATACCTGTTTAATGTGTACTCCTATAGTTTGTTGAAACTTCATACACGATGTAACGCAGCACTTAAAATCACAAATAAAATAAATTCACTCCAAAACTCGTATGTACTTAATATAAAAATATGTGCAATTTATTTAATTAATTGCATATTTATGATTTGTTTAATTTAATTAATTTAAATATTATCACAGTCAGCGCTAAATTAAAATTTAATATCGATTTAATCTCTTTTAAAGTATCACAAATTAAAATAATTATTAGGACCGTTATGCACTCCAGATGTCACAGTTTGATATTTTCTTGGCGATGTTTTCATATCTGGAATGAAATAAAAATAAACTTTTAGTACATGATTTCAAGTAATTATCACATAAAATATTGTTGGATATTTAGGTCAAATATACAACAGATCCTTAATATTAAAGTTAATGAAGGATTATTTCTAAATTATTGGTATCTATTTGGCTAAAATGCGTTGAAAATAAAAAAAAGTATAAGTATAGAAGTATATAATTACTGTTATAGGTGTCAATAGTTAATTAGATACGGTTTTTTAGATATCTTTTTTTTAATGAATTTGGCATTCTGGTCTTGAAGATTCATCGGTAAATTTCTAAGCCGGTTGGCTACGTCGATGGTCACCTCATGTAGGTCCTCCCAATCAAAGTCACACAGAGGAAACTCCACAATATCGTTCATTGTAATAAATTGATTTTATACTGGCACGAAGAGGACAGTTTGCATGTTTCTTACATGCAGCTGATCTGCTGGCTACCCCACTTGTGGGATATGCCGTGATGGTATAGTAGTAGTAGTAGTAGTAATAAATTTGTAATTGATTTACCTTATGACTAACACCCAACTATCATAATTATTTAGATAGATATAAAGTTTGTTTGACTTTGTTGGCACTTACCATGTGGTAATCACGAAACATTTTTAATGATAAGGAATTAGTTAATTATGTACTACTACTACTACTACTATACCATCACGGCACATCCCACAAGTGGGGTAGCCAGCAGACCAGCTGCATGTAAGAAACATACAAGCTGTCCTTTTCGTGCCAATATAAAATCAAGACATTCAGGATGGGTGGCAAACCTCATCGCTGAATTTAAGATGCTATTTTAATTTAATTATGTACTACACCACCACTTAAATTAAATTTAAATGCATCGAACTATTTTTGATTTTTTGTATATGTTGAATGGCCTTGTGCCGTATATGTTATTATAAATAAATAAATAAATAAATGGTGTAGTACATAATTAACTAATTCCTTATAATTAAAGATATAAAGTTGTTCAGTTCAGGGGGCCTAAAATGCTCACATTAAGCAATTCATCTAAAGATGATTCATTTCCCGAATTGCCAGCAGATCCGTAGCAATTCCTCTAATTTTCGTAAAATGGTCACGTGTGTAAGCGATTCACCCGCCAATCGTTTTACAATTCCTAATATGATCCTATTATGATTCATATAAAAGGGCCTTTAAGCCCCCCTGTTTATTCCTACATTTATTGCAAGAAATCAATGTAATATTGTATGTATGTTGTATTGTATAGTTTCTGATTTCGGCGTATATTTGGTTAATAAATAAATAAGTTTTTATGTATTGAATATTTTTTTTAATAAATCAAATGTTTTTGTCTTGGGGTGGGGTGGCAAATGGGGTGTTCACATTTTTTTTTGTTTTATCTTGCTCATTTCCTTTCAACTCTATTGTAAAATGTATAGATAAATAAATAAATAATTGATGGCTGAATTGATGTTTACAAACTTATTAAATAAAATTTTGTTTTGATATTCAACGGACTGTAGTTTTAGATTATTTGAACATAGTTTACTCGTACATAGGATTTATATACAACGAAAAATTTGTGTACATTGATACAAGACATAAGAAAAATTCATCACATAAAACTGCCATATAAGACTTAGAAAAGACAACGTCACCTTATTCGGAAGTGACCCGGACGGGACTTGAACCCTCAACCCATCCTTTTCATGATGTGTGCTTCGCAAAATTTTGAAGCATAATAAGCATGCACTTCATTTGACATAATAATCGGCAATTTTTTAAAAATTCGCATAAACATTAATGGTCATTCTCCCATCACTCATTCGCTCGACATGTTCAAATTACTTTCGTTCTAACCACAATGACTCATTTCGCTTTCACGTTATTAATATTGTTCTAAATGTAGAAAATCGTGCGATTTTAAATAATGTTAATTTTAAATCATTAAAATAATTTTAACGATTTGGTAACGTATAGAGAATGAGCAAGGAACATTGCAAATTATCGTGTGTGTGTGTTATGTAGTAAGTCATCTTTTTTTTTTCTTGCTGAGTCATATTTTGAGAAGATCTTATATTCTTATTTGGCCAAAAAAGCTCTTGTTTTTTCGTCTCTGAAAGCTGCTTAATGTAACATTCTTTTGCGTGATAGCACTCTTTTACAATAAACCTTTACCATAATAGCGAAATCAAATCGTTATAATTTTTCTAGGAAGTTGGTTCAACAAATATTTGAGTAGAAATGTAATTTTTTTAAAAGATTGTAAAGGACGTGTGTTAATTTAGTGTTATGCAAACTTAGATATTATAATTATTGGACAACATTATAGTGTCGTTTACGTGCCAAAGCACCTCAAAAACACTGTGCAATTCATCAATTCTAGGACATTACATCCATGTCATATAACAAATATAAATAAATAAATAGATTAAATTAGAATCTCAGATACATTAAGGTATCCACGTCAGAAGTTACATATATTATGTAATATTCTATTGCATATTTTGGATACAATATTCTATTCTTCTCAATGCCATCCACTCGTTTGCGAGTGATTTAGGTTGGATACAATATGTATCCACTCGTATTTGGAATTTTTGTTTACAAACTTACTCTACCTTCACTATACATGCTGAAATATTAATTTGGGTTAAGTTAAGTACAACGTGTATAGTAGAATCTATTATTTAAATTATTACTACAATTTTTTAGGCAATTCGATCCCTCAAAATTTAACAATAAGTCTGAAGGATAATTTTATAGAACGATTCAGTTGTAAAACCTTTTGTATTTATTTATTTGCAGATTATTTCAATATTTGACCACAATCATTGACAAATATTAACACGAAATGTACAATTTGTAAAATAATTTATAAACAAACAACTGACAACACAAACATGACAAACATATCCATCACTTACACAAACAAACAGAAATAAACTATATAATAAATAATATAATGAATCTATGTAAATTTCTTAATTAATAATATTATAGTAGTAGTTGTTGTATATTAAAAACACAAATATATAAATAAATATAATTTTATTTATACTATCGACATCTCACTACCGTTTACCATAAACCGTTAAATGTTTTAGTTTATGTGTGAAGTTTTAACAGACGACAGGCCATGGTGATATTCAGGCTTATTCACGTTTTTGTGATTGATAAATTACTTATTTCGGATATTTGTTTTAGGCATTAACTATGTAGCAGTTTTGTAACGTTTTGAAATGTGTTGAATCACATTTGTTTTTTTTTTTAATATATCTGGGTTTTGTTATAAACCCAAATACAACCTTATACACCTTTCACAGAAAGCTACTAAAAGCTTGTGTCGTGAAAGGGGAGTTTGCCGGCACCTGGGATCAAACCCCGGACCCTTTGTTTATGAGGCCGAGACTCTACCTCCAGGCTACTTACGAACTCAAACACTGTTACTTTATTTATATAGAATACTTGGTGATTTATTCGTTTTTAAAAAGTAAAATATTTATTTATACCATATCTCAAACGCTAAATGAAGATGACGGTTGACTTTTGTGCTTAGAAACTTTTCGAATTTGTTTTATTGACAGATATAACTTCTAGTTTATGCTTAACATATTATTAAATCTATAATGGCTACTCATGATAGAGATTTTGATTAGAGGATTGCGAGGAGTGTTTGTTTAACAAGGGGTTTAGATGAAACAGAGCGAGAGAGAGCATTAAGTTTTGTTTATAAAAACATTATTTTTTCCAGAATATTTTAGAAATGAGAAAACTCTTATTTTTTCCTAAAACTGCAATTTATTGAAAGTGAAGTTAGTGAAATATACGAATACCATCGCTTCATACTTTCCATAATTTTTTAATACATTATTTAACTACAAAATATAACAGTAACGCCATGGCCTATCTGCAATGAGTGACTTCTGTTCATTTTTACCTGGTTATAGCCATGTGTTGTTAACAATATATTGTACAATATTGACAAAGTAGATAATTTATATCAAATAATAGATAAAACTTTGTTTATTCTATAATAAAACTTGATTTTAATGTCTACTCATGTTTATAGTAATATTAACCATTGACAAATATTTATATCACATATTAAAATTATATATATTTTAATATGGCGACCGGTGTGGCGCGGAGGCTAACGCACTTGCCTTTGAGTCACGAGGTCCCGGGTTCGATTCCAGGCCAGGGCAAAATGAAGAATGACCTTTTTCAGATTGTCCTGGGTCTGGGTGTTACATGTATATGTGTTTAGTGCATTGTATATGTGTATCGCCGTGTTAGTACCCATAATACAAGATTCATATCTTAGTTTGGGACTAGCTCGGTCTGTGTGAATTGTCTACACGTGTTAACACGTGTTATATTTTTGTAAAAGGTTCACAATAATTTGTGGCTGATTTATTTATTTCATCGTCGCACGGCTAGTAGCCTTTAATAAAGTTATTATAAAAACAAATGCACATAAAATTCTATCTACCATAAAAACAACAAACAAAACACGCAACAAAATTAAAAGCAAATTTTCAAACAAATAATTAAAAGTCTCGACAAACTTTGACAGTTTAAGTAACACTTATGGAAAATGTCATTTTTATATTTAATATATATATAAATAGAAAAACAGAAAAGAAATTGAGATACAAAACTATTAAATCGTAACATTTTAATGTCGTGTTTAATAAAGCAGTTAAAGTTAAATATAATTTAATAGGAAGTCTTTCTATCTTTTATGGATGCGCCATTTCAATTTTATTGTAAAAATGCAAATGGCGGGCGATTAACAGATGATTAACATACATTAGATCAGCTGATAACGAAATGTCAAATAATATGGGTAGGTGCTAAATCATATTATTATCGCCTGAGGCTCATGACATTATCAAACTTCATTTGAGATGAATGAAGATGCATTAAGAATAAATAAAACTAAATTCACTTTTTTACATATCTACTATCCTAGAAATACAGTGCAAATCAATCCTACTTTCTAGGCTTCTCTCCAACATTTCTAGGTTTCTCTCTGAACCACAGGTCAGAAGCGAGCCTTTATTTAGAAATCAGAACAAGTCTGAATCATTGAAGAACCAACCGACCGACGTGCAGAAGACAAGGGACTGATCCGATTCTAATTTCTTGAGCAGCAATTTTTTCCACCAGGGAAGTGCCATTATGTACCGATCAAGTCATCTCTTTTAATGACATTCATAATAAGAATAATAATAACCACATAACTTTTTTTAAGATGCGCTGTTTTGTGGAAAAACCACCGCATTGTCTCACTCAAGAATTATAACACATTCTGAACAAGAAGGTTTTTAACCTTGCCTTGAACACTTCCACACTCTCCAGAGTCTGCAAATCATAGGGAATTTTGTTGTACAGCAATGGACCAGCCACACAGAAGGCACGGTCAACATAGTTAGCCAGACCCCCTCTACGCGGCACCACAAGTCTATTGACAGAGTCTGTTACCTCCTCAGAAATGCTCTGTTCTCTGTTGTAGTTATCATAGGATTCATTTGTAAGTAAAGAGTCGTTGAAGCTTGTGGAAATTAAGTGCATTTCGTTTGCTATGATATATTTTTATAGCTATTTATTGCTATGATATATTTTTATATATTTTTATATTTATTTTTATTGCTATGATATATTTATATAGTTTGTTATATTCATAAAGAAGTATCGCTTTTGGGTACTCTACGTACAGTAGCCTTGAGAAAGGCTTTTATAGTTGGTCCTGCACGGATTCGAATCCTGCACGAAACGTCGGGCAGAAGCCAACGGTCTTTCTCAAGACCAACTATAAAAGCCTTTCTCAAGGCTACTGTACGTAGAGTACCCAAAAGCGATACTTCTATATGAATAATATGCTCTGCGAAAACACCTTTTCAAACTATGTAACAGTGCTTGTACAGTAAAGAATAAATTAATAAATAAAAAATAGGTTTATGTTTTCGGGTGTGATGCGTGTATCTTCATTTTTTTTTCTTCATAAGCAGTAATTATACACGCATGTTTCGGTATATATCAAGGAACGTTAAAAAATGAAAGAAGAGGAAAAGAATAATTTGAATATTGACTTAAGGTGACTACAGAAGGTGCTAAGCATGCATATGTTATAGGTATGTTAATGAATGGACTGATTTAGTATTTACATCTGAAATTCAACTTAATAGCCCTGAGAATGGCACCAGCTATAGAAACATTTTTTGTGACATGTGCTACTATAACTTGTTATTATTCAAGTATTTCATTAATTTTTTGCTACTTCACAATTAATTTGTCAACTAACAGTTAGTAGAAAAGCATACCATTTAACGCCCCATGATACATAAAAAGCCTTGAACTTATTTTATCATTTAATAAAATGCAGATGTTTGTCTGTTTGAACATCAATATTTCAAACGTAAAAATGGAAATTTTTCAATTAACGTACAAAAAAAATAAGAAAACAAGCGTATTAAAACAAAACTATTAATACAATATTTCATAGGTAAAAAAAAATAATCAAAGTTGTGTAGACCTGTTATTGATTTTTGAAAAAGATTTGTTTAATTATATTTGTTATGTTTATACTACCAAATAAACATTATTTCAAATTATTTGACAAGATTAGTTCTTTAAGGATAAAGAACATATGCAACACGGAGGACATCCTAAGATGAAGTAAGAAAAGGAGACGATTCTGGAGAGACCATGTAGTTGACCATCGGACCATCGGATGGCTCAAAACAGAATCATACATATAGCTGCAAAGGAAACACCAGTCGGTTCACGGCCCCAAGGAAGACCACCAAAAAGATGGAAAAACAGCTGGTCTTCAGCATCACAGGAGGTATCAACTTCTGAACTAACAGATCAATGATCTACAACACGAAGAAGAAGACTAGTTCTTGTATTCCTGATATTAAGTTGTAGTTTTTTTTGTGAAACTAATTAACTGTTTCAGAACAGTTCAAAATACTAAAAAAAACTGCAGCCTATTAAAAAAAAATTATACATAACTTCCGTATTATTAAACTGAGACCGCTTCAGGGAGAGACTTGTACATTTTTCACATACTCAACAACATGTTTCAAACAGAGGCCTGAGTCAACAACACACTTTCGTCTCACGTTCCCGCTCCGTTAGCGTTCGGGTGCAGACGATGTTGCAAGCAAGTGTCAATTTCGTTGCTAAGATACACAATAGTTACGAAAATTAATACTTTGGCGCACCATCGTCTGCACCCGAACGCTAGCGGAGCGGGAACGTGACGCGATAGTGTGTTGTTGACTCAGGCCTCAGGTCTGTTTGTAAATATTCTTAAGCCCGTACAAAGCCGATGGTTTAATCTTAAATAAAAGAAATACAACATTATGCAAATTTATTTAAATAACAATATCTTTATTGATATGATACTTTTCTTAAGAACCAGTGATAAGAAATGATAAAATTTAAAAGTAACTCAACGAAATGAAATCAATTAGCATTTAAAAGTAAATTTAATATGCAAATAATCTTTGAGCGGCGTGGCGGCAGTTTATGTGCATTTTTTATATAAAACTAGAACTAGAACCTGGCTTAGTTATGAAATTTACTATAAAAAAGTGATGGCCTCAAAAGTAATCCCTGCGGAATACCGGAATAACCTGATTTGGGTAGAAGATATTGGAATGATTTTTGTAAGAAGAATCTGTTTTTGATATAAATTTAACCCATTTTTGTTCTAGTACGAAAAATAATGTGACATTGAACACTCCTACCGATACCTACTCTAAATCTTTGTAATAATTAAGGTCTCAAAACTAATCCCTGTGGAATACCTCATTAGTGTCGCTGTCGTAAAAAGGACGAATTGTGAGAAAGGGCCATCCAGGTCATCAGATACCCAGCGCTTGAACTATCATTGAACATCCTTAAAACAATGAATAATTTAGTCAGCATACCTTAAACAGTTTTAAAAAAAATCGTTTTCTTTCCATACGTTTTCGATAAATATTAAAACCAATAACGATGGTTATTTTCAAGCGAATTCAGATACTTACATATTTACAAAGATATTATTTGAAGGAAGCTTTAGAAAATTCCATTTAAAGATAAGAGATTGATAAAAATGGTAATAGATTAAGGTACTCGTGAAGATAAAAGAAGTAGCCGAAGATCTTCCACACGGTAGTATTATTACATCAGTAGAACCGTTGGTGACTGGTTGCAAAAAGCCCAGAACAGAGGTGCCTGGAAGAATATGGTGAAGCTCATGAGCAACAGTGAATAGAATTAGATGCATGATCAATCGTCATTACAGAAGACATTTATTTAAATTTCCGACAGGTATATACAGTCATATTAAAAACAATATCAACAGAATTGTACAAAGCCAAAATTGGAACAGTTAAGTCCCCTACGAGTATAACAAAAATATACAAACAACCACACAAATAAATTTCCGCATGTAGTTATTAAATTTAGAAATTAGATATACATATTTTGATGTGTCAGGCAGGCAAAAAAGTGTTAGAGATGGAAAGTAATAAGCAGAAATGTTACAAAACTTGTTGTGTTAAGCTAACGGCATTAGCGGATCTACTTTATAGTGTCTACATATTCCTAATGTGATTATCCTCCATCATGTGTCAGATGTTCTGTTTTTTTTAACATGCTTTATATTAGAAGAATTTAAAAGCTTCAATTCAACTTTTTTTTACTCTGTTAAGTCTAAGTTTAATCGATATTTGAATTTGATTCAACATGCTGAGTATCTATTTACATGTTTCTACATTGCGTAAAAAATTATTGAATTGCCTTCAACACATTTAGATGTAGAAAAAAGCCGCAAGTGAGATTGCTTGTGACAACAAAATGACCTTATTATTGTCACTAGTTTAAAGCTTTCAAAATCAGTAATTAACATACAAAAGTATACTCAGATTGTTTTTTTTTTGGGGGGGGGCAGCAGTTTTGCAGCATTTAATTTATTTTTTTACAAATTTCTTTCTGGGGCTTATTATATAGCACAATAGTTTTCGTAGTAGTATATTCTTGGAGTTTCAACTAAGAGATCTCTAATTAGAATTCTATTTAAGGTAAAATTAGAGGTTTCGCGCTTATCCAAAATTAGGCGTGACAAAAACTCGTAAAAAACGCAAATATATATAAATTTACTTAATTAAATTTATAAACATTTTTGCTATTGAATGACTGCAAAATTCTTTAACGTTTTCTATATAAATATGCTAATAAATAATTAAGTATGTCTATGACACTGGTAAGAATAATATTTTAAAATTCGCTCTGTTGTACATAATTTCGCTATAATAGTTATTTTAATGAGTGTAATTAACATTCTTTTGATGCACGGTGTCTTTTGTGTGTCGCAGCCATTGTGATGAATGAGGTATTTGTGCATACCGTCCAGGTAAATTGTGTATATTGACAATAACCGGACTTTACTCATAATGACTTTACGAATACGAGCATTATTGCCTATTATAGTAAAATAAATTGGTCCAGATAGTATTCTTGCTTCAATTCTTTATTATTATTTTATTTCAAGGTTTGGATTTATAAGACTCTTATTTTTCTGGTTTTGAAAATAAGTCGTAAAATATTATAATTATTATTGGATAACATTAAAGTGTCGTTTATGTGTCAAAGCACCTCAAGGACACTGTACAATTCATCAATTCAAGGACATTACATCCACGTCATATAAGAAATATAGATAAATAAATAGATTTAGTGAGAATCTCGAATATATAAAGGTATCCACGTAGGAAGTTACATATTATATTGAATTACATTGAATATTTTGGATACAATTTGTACGAGTATCCCGTCAAGAATGTAAAACGGAATACAATATACCGGGCACACCGGAGTGGAAAACTAACAGAAGAGCTCCGAGAAAAACGTGGCTGAAGCACATAGAGTCCGACCTTCACCACAGACGACTAAAGCCCGAGGATGCAAAAAGCATTGTTGCTGAAAGAAAGAGCTGGTCAGAGTTGGTTCAAGACCCACGGGGGGCACCCACTGCCGCATATAGGCTCCATCCACGTGCACGACCTTATGCAGCAAGGGCTCCATAAGTAAGTAAGTACAATATTTATGTAAGTCGATATTTATAATTATCAAACACATCGCTGGTCTTCTACAAGTGGAAGAAGAAGAATTTAATGTTGAAATAACCTCTAATCCCGGATATTTAGCGAGTCCAAAGACTTTTATTTATCTGTTTGGGCTGATGACAAATGACATTTTTTTAAACTCGTTCAAGTCCATCAGTACTACTAAGTCTGTATTAGCATTTCCGACTCTACCACGTGAATGAGCGGTGAACCCGGCTGACGTATCAGATCCCACCTTCGCTATAATAATCCGCTATAAGGTATTGTAAAAAAAACATGCTTTTGTCTTTGTTTTACAGTACTTAGATCATTTCAAGGGCGCCGATAAATAGTGCAGTCTTCAATTTGCTTCTCAATAAGTTTGTACCAATGAATATTACAAAATCGCTAAGTGAATTCTTTCCTGATATTGCTAACGTTCTGAAATCGGTCATGAAAACAGTATGCTGTGAAGAAATTGATAGAGGATATTAGTAAATAGGTCTACATTAAAGAAGCCCGAATATCTCAGGAATTGAAGGGAACTGCCATTTATGCAATTTTTTCTGTAATGAATTTCGGTTTAATAAAAACAAATATAGCCCCAAAAAACACGTCAACAAATATATTTTTTTGGTGAACATGTAGTATTAATATAAGGAATAAATTGAACCCATAATCTTTTGATTAAAAGTCCGACACAACCATTAGGATACCGACCAGCTGAAACATCGATATTCTTCTATGAATTTGGGATAGTTGTAGAAGATAGCGCCTTTGCGATAAACTCGCCTTCTGTATATTGATAATACCTATCTAATTTGAATGCATTTTCTATAATATATTTTGATCAATGTTCACTAAAAAATGAAAGAATATTTAAAATGAAAAATAGAATATCTGCCTAAAGTAACTAAAACAAGTAAATACAAATATTCAAAAATCATAATAGGTACTCGTATAATATTCGCAAGATTTAAAATAATCGTGTTTGCTTATTAAAAAATACTCGCAATGTTAAGAATAATAAAATTCCGAGATAAAGTGAATAATATCAGTAATATTTCAAGTAAATGTATATATAAAATTATTTACTTATGTGTATATATGGTGTATAGTAAACTTTATTTGGGTTAATGGTATCACAGTTTATAGTATGTGTATGTATTATATATCTAAATTATCTATAGATGCATAATATAATATTATGTATTTCTTATTTATACGAGTTTTAAATAAATATAGACAGCACAATATTATATTATATACATCATGTTATGAAGAATATAAATATTATAATCTTTGTAAAAAATATATTTATTCTTGCAGTCTCCGAAATAGTGTGAAAAGCTTATAACGACAAACGTACCCAGAGTTCGTCGGTAGCCTGGAGGCAGAGTCTCTGTCTCCGAAACAAGGGGTCCGTGGTTCGATCCCAGGTGCCGGCAAATTCCCCTTTCACAGCACAAGCTTTTAGCTTAGTATGAAAGGTGTAAAAAATTGTATTTGGGTTTATAACCAAACCCAGATATATCTTAAAAAAAATAGTCTTGTAAAAGGCAGGTGTTCGTAAAATCTCACGTAAAAGACAATTGTTATCTAAAATTCAGTGATGAGGCATGCTACTAATCCTGAACGATTTAATTTTTATTGACACAAGTCCACTTGCTAGAAATTCCGTGATGATATGTAAGGAAAATTGAGGATGTTAACGCCTTTGCAAGGCGGATTTCAAATTTCAGTGGTGGTGTTTTGAATATTTCAATCCGCTAGTGAGGGGTGCGTTTTTTATATATTTATTTTTTGACTTGTTAATTTCGTTTCGACTCATAAATTCTTAGAAAACTGAAAGTCCATTAATCATCTGTCAATGATACCTATAAGTCGTTTCAGGAAACAGGAATCTGATCCGACAACTTTTAGAACTCTCTCAACAAGCCTATTACGGAAAATGCAGATAAGTGCAAACTTTTTCTAACATTTGAGTCCATTCCACAATTATATGTTTTTGCAAAGTAGGAGTTGCAAAGTGCAATGTGAAAAGTAGACGCCTATAGTAAAGAAAATAAGCCGTCTGCTCCACCATTGCTAAAAGTGAAACAGGAAACTGATCCGAAATCTTTAAGAGCTCTCTGAACAAGCCTATTCCGGAAAATGCATATAAGTGCGTAACTACTACTTCTAACAGAAGAGTCGAGGATGCCAATTTGTCCATATTTATAATGAATATCATGATTGTAAACAAACAAAATAACTAATTCGTTATAAAAATTATATATTTATTTTAATAACAGGCAATAATTTTTATTTGAAACAGGGACATCCTATACGCCCACTGTCAGGTAAGACTAGTAGATATTATATTATTATTGGTATAGATAGATAGATAGTAATAAGCACGCCACACGATCCAGTGCAACAAAAAGCAACAACAACGTGGCCGGCTAAAGTCGGAAAATGCGGATTGTTGTCCAACCGGTATTATAACCATTTATGTGGATTCAGATCGGACAACTTTGCCACAAACAACAAAACATTATTATTATCATACACGCATACATACTTACTTATTAATAAAAGAGTAATAAAACCAATATTGTTTTCTTATATTAAAAATATATATATTTATTACTAGCTGACCCGCCAAACATTGTTTTGCCATATACTAATATCGCTATTAAAAAATAGGGGTTGATGAATATTTAGGGCTGTATGTATTTTTAATGCCACACCATAAAAAAAAAAAAAAAAAAAAAAAAAAAAAAAAAAAAAAAAAAAAAAAAAAAAAAAAAAAAATACTAGACACGTGAATTTTATATATTAGATTTACTGATCATAAAAATCTTCAAAATAGTTTAAACAAGTGCTCCGTAGAGTCTCGGGTAGAGAATACGGTGTTTAAAAGATCAACTGTTTATTTTTAGTTTTACTGAATTCGGACACGATGACTCAGTTGAATCAGCCTAGAGCCAGTTCATAAGCGTTGGGATATTTTCATTACTTCTCTAAATTAGATTTTGCGCAATGTTACATTGTATAAATATGGTTCTACAATTAAAATGCATGAAACAATATGTTGTTGTTCAGATTAAGATGGTATGGACACATTTTGAAACTACCACAGGATAATATGATAAAAAGGACAATGAATATACTCGTAGAAGTAGGACCCAGAAAACTAGGCAGGCCAGTGACCATATGGATCTCCACAATCGCCAGAGACCTGAGGGAGGCAGAGCTGAGTTCAGAGGATACAAGGGACCGGAACACTTGAAAGATGAGGACTAGGAGAGCCGACCCCAAAAGTAATGGGATAAAAGGGAGGGCGAAGAAGAAGGAGAAGAAAAGTTTGTTCTGGGATGCACTTGTCAATTGATTGTTGATAAGCAAAAATAGCTAATATGTTTATTAAATGCATGATATAGTAGAAATAATAATAGTAGGTAGTAATGAATATGTTTCCTAATCTTTCCGCAAGGTAAAAAAAATATGAAATTTAACATTTTCAAGTTCGCAGTGATGAGGTGTGTCACTCATTATAAAAGTTTGCGTTGATAAATTATGTATGTTATTCTTTCTGATGCCTTATTTTTACTGGCATAAAGAGGTTGGCCTTCAAATTTTTATTATGAATTCAACAGGCTACCGTATTGAAAATGCTGTGTTGTTACAGTGGAATAAAAACAATCTGAAATCATTTCTTTCATTTAACGTCAGCCGGGTCCCCCGCCCACTGACGTGTGGTAGGATCGGAGATGCCAACACTGGCATAGTGGTATTAAACTAGAGAGAATTAAAATATATAAATATTAATAAATCGTCACCTAAACGGATAAATAGGAGTCCTTGGACTCCTCCAATATCCGAGAAATAAAGTTATTTCAACTAATTCTTCAAAAATGTAACACTTTTCTTCCAAATCAATCGTTCAGGAAATTTGTTTATTTTATATAGAAGCTTCTTAGGATGTTTTTGATGAAAAAAGCTGGTGAAAAGTTGAGTAAGTAAACAAATAAAATTAAAGTAGAATATATACTTGTTGTTTGACAGTTCATTTAACACAATACACATCAATCTTCGAGAATCTGATTCACATGGTCAAGCAACACAATTTATTTTCGACCAATCGCATATTTTTGCGCTCTCTCTTTCAAATAACCACTACCTATATTTCTTAGTGATTTATATCTGCATAAAACTATTATTATTATTTACATGTGTATTCAAAACATCTTTTCTATAATACTAATTTTGTTTTGTATTAAATCTCAGCCAAAATGCTTTTTATTTATTTAGTGGTCTAGATAGCGCAACTAGTTTAATAATAAATCTTAGTCTATACAATTTGTATTTTGCGTGTAAGCTTTTAAAACGAGACGCTGCAAGTGTGGTAATCAAGAAAAAAGGAACTATGTTTTTTTTTCTGATTGTGGCGTTGATTGTATGTATTACAAATCTAATCAAACTTTTCGATTTGTTGAGTTGTGGGACTGGACAGCCGATTTTACCTATTACGATTCGCTTTATCGTAAACATTTCATAAAACCAATAAAACTTGTTTTATTTAATTCTATATTATATTATTATAACTCAATACGTTTAGACGTAAACAACTAGTAAAGTGTTTTAGTATTTATCTCTTCTTTTAAATCTATGTTAATTCATAGTGTTTGTGTGGGTGAACTTATGAATTTTTAATGTGTAATCTGGAAGTTTGCCTACATCTTAAATGTTTTTGTAATAAATAAAAGCACGAAATTAAAAAGCGGTAATATCCTGTCCAAAATAGACAAAAAACTTTCTCAATTTTAATAAATATTTATGCACAATAAAATGTGTATTTTTGTTTCAAACAAATATAGAATCTTACTGCAACACTAAAATGTTGAACTTACTATGTAATAAAATAAAATAATAAAAATAAAAAAATAATTTTCGTTTCAGTAAATTATCCTTACCTGAATGGCCTTTGTAAATAGAATAGGATAGAATTATATCCCTTAAACGTTTTTCATCAATGCAAAAAATGAGGCTTTGATTTTGTAAAGGTACTTTTAATTTCATTAATGATATAAATCAATATGAACATTTCACCCAGTAAGGTCCCACAAAAAAAAATAGGTCGCCCGCTGTTTTTAAACTTTGAGAGTGTCCTGTAAAAAGCAGGCGTTCGTTCCTCACTTGTAAGACAATTAACATCTAAAACTTGCATGCCACTCTTCCTGAATATTTTTTACTATTTTTTTTTAACGGAGTTTGGAGAATTCAAAACAACGTAGCATTGTTAGACCCAAACTACGTTGGATGGATGGTGTACAGGGAGATGTGGACATCATTGGCATCACGGATTGGAAGAGTACATGCCAAGATAGGGGGAGATGGTTGCGAATGTTGGAGGAGGCCAAAGCTAATAACGGGCTGTAGAGCAACTAATGTTGATGATGATATTTTTTAATGTAGGTATAAAATAAAATATATTATTGTGGCATTTAATATTAATTAAATTTGTTAATTATAATAAAATAATGCCGTAATGGAGGGTATGACCGAGGGGACAAACTCTAGGGGACGCCCACGCTTAGAGTACCTGGAGGACCTGTTGGTGGACATGCGCTGCTCATCATATGCAGAATTTAAAAGAACCGCACAAGACAGGGAGGAGTGGAGGAGAAGAATTAAAGAGATATTTGCTGCAAACCAATCCCAGGATTGAAACCAGAGAGAGAGAGAATAAAATAAATAACCCTTTAATCCTCCAAAGCACGAGCTCTGCTCAATTTTGAGGGTAAAATATATAGGTACTATAAAAAGATGTATTATTGTATTTATTACATGTAAGTATGTATTGAATGATTCAGTAAAAATATTAGAATTTGATTTTTTATGAATATATATTTATATACTATACTATACCCTCACGCCGTGTCCCAGGTGGGGTAGGCAGAGAGAACGGAACGCCATGTCGCTCTATCCTTACATACTTCTTTCGCTTCCTCTACATTCATTCAGTTTCTCATACATGCACGCCGATTCCTCTTACTTAACACGCGACCGTCCTTGAGAATTTGATCCACGTGGTTAAGCCACGTAGTTCTCGGACGCCCGCGCTTCCTCACACCCTCTCTTTCAGATAAATACACCCTCTTCGTCAATCTTACACCATCCATTCGCTCCACATGACCAAACCATCTCAATTTATTTACACGCATTCTAATTTCAATTTATTTATATACTTACACACATAATAAGAATGAAAGTATGCGCAGCAATATACGTTAAACCAGTAATCCAAAATAGATTATTTGAACTAAGAATTAAAAATTTTAAAACCAATCATCGATGAAGCAATTTTTTCGCTTTGACTTATCAACATGCAAACACACGTAGTGCGATTTGAAATAAATCAAAATAATTTATAATCGGTTTAACAAACATTGTATGGGATTTTATATGTGCAAATTTCATATTTATTTCTAGTTTAAGGCTTTGGAAAATTATGTACGTTCTATCAATGTCTCTATTTCATTACTTGATTATGACCGCTGCGTGTACAGATATATAAACAACACATACCTATAATATAGTCTTCATAATCATAATAATATCTTCTACAACTATGCATGTCTTACTGCAATCATTAATTATAATGACTTTACTTGTACTTTTCACGTGAGAGTGTACTATATATAATATAAATAGTAAGTGGTCTATGCAGAATACATAGTGAATAAAGCCCCTGTAGTGTAGTGATCAAATACATATAATTAATCTGCACCTGTTAATTTACGAATTAAAATGTACCTCAGTAAAATTCTCAATGAAAGGACTGGCACTGCTAGATATTCATATCAGAAGACAGGCTTTCCAGTGGTTGTGAATTTGGTAGGCTGCCCTAAAAAACTGGAAAGAGCAAAGTTAAACGTGTGTGTTGAATGGTCAGGTTTGCAGTGGCCAGAAGTTCTGAAAGCAGTAATGATATCTCTGAAGGAAGTATCTTAGTGAAATTAGCTCTCCATTTTGTCAGAACAAAGTGAAAAAAAAAATAACAGCTAGTGATTGCTGACTCAATTGATATTAATGAGATTGAAAATTACCTGACCCTCCAGACAAACCGTACTTTGCGATCGACTGCAAACGAAGTTTCGACAATTACCGCAACAATAACGCATAATTACACGGTACATGTAGGTAGATCGTCAAAAAGTTGATCAGTATCCGATTGCAAAGTACGGTTTGTGTACGGCCCCTGATAAGTCGAAAGACATCTCTCTCACAATTTATAATCTATAGTAGAAAAAACACACGTGTTTTAATTTACCTTATTATGGAATTCTATGAAGTAAGTATTCATTTATTTGTTTGTTAATTTTATTACTTATTGTTGTATTTTGTTATTTGATTTGTTAATATTATTATTTATGATTTATCATTAACTTATTATTTAGAATTGATTATATTATCTTATATTTTATTGTATTGTATTATATTTTGATTGATTATTTTAGCATCCTTGTTTTTTTTTTATTAAAAAGATATATCTGGGTTTAGTTATAAACCCAAATACAGCCTTATACACCTTTCACACTAAGGTAAAAGCTTGTGCTGTGAAAGGGGAATTTGCCGGCACCTGGGATCGAACCACGGACCCCTTGTTCTGGAGGCCGAGACTCTACCTCCAGGCTACCGACGAACTCGTTTTAGTTGCTTTGAATTATATTCTGTGATAATATAGGGGGACTCTTGTGGTCTATATTGTATGTAACATTGATTCTTGTAATATTTACTGTATTGACTGTTTGTTCCTTGAAAGAGTTAATGAATAAATAAATAATCACCAACACAATTAATTAATTATTTTGTATCTAACGCTGTCTTTTCATAGGACATATTTATTTGATAGCTGGCTTGTACATTACTATAATATGATAATTCATACATACATTAATAGGTACATTGAATATTATCTTTTTATCTGTTGTATATTCGTATTAGATATATCTCATTTATTGAAGAAGATATATTATCTAGGTATAAATATATAGATAAAAATATTGTTGTTAACACGCATGTATATTGTACATAAGTATGATTGCCAACTAACACTTTCTATCGCGCGCTCATGAGCGCATAATTATTATGTTCATCTTAATAGTACATATGTAGTAGGTAAGTACATCAATATCTTATTAATAGAAATATCAAATAGAAATATAGAAACATCAGGCACCCAGGACTACTCATAGCCATCGCGGAGGGTAAGACCGAGGGGACAAATGGCAGAGGCCGACCAAGAGACGCATATATGGACCAACTGAAGAGTGATATGAACTGTGGCTCATACGTAGAGCTGAAAAGACTGGCGGAGAATAGAGACGAATGGAGAAGAAAAACCAAACTCGTTGCAGACCAATCCAATGGATTGTAACTCATTATATATATATAGAAATATTAAAAATAATGGTTCGAATATGAATGAGGTTTTTTTAATAAGTGCCACAATTCCAGTACCAAAAAAGAGACTTCCATAAGACCTTGGATAACTATGATAACTTGATTTACATAGATATAAAGTGTTTTACATTACGATTGAATATTAATCTATTTTATACTTTTTGCACATAACAAAATCAACAAATCAGTTTACATAAGAAAAAAATGTGATGATATGCAGTGGCGAGATTATCACTTTATAGTGATTTCTTCCATCTAACCATTTATTATTTTTATTTATTTATATTTGCATGCTGGAAAATGTTTAAAAAATTGATTTGTACTGTTGAATCTATGGATATTAGCCATTTCTTTATCCTCCGTTGTTTGTCACTGAATATTAAGGTTAAAGAAAATGCCGTAATGGGATCTATTCCCTCGTTTTGTCTTACAAGGTAGGCAGATAGTATGGTACAACTTATTTTATTTCTTTCACATTCATGCAATTCTTTCAACAAGCATTTTAATTTACACTTTAGAAATACATGCATATGAAGTGTGCATTTTCATTCATTCCTACAATAGACATTCTAGAACATTCTTTGAATAGCACAGAAATACGTCATTTAGTTTTATTTTTAATAGGTCAGCCGTTTTTCATCTGAGAGGAAAGTTTGGATTTAAAAAAGGTATATCATTTGAATATTGTTTCCAAACTTCCCAACGAAAACGTGCCAATTTATTTACCTTCGAAATTTCTTTAAAAATAGAACACATACTAAAATATTCAAATCTATCTCTTAGCTGATGATGTTTTTCGGTGTTGCCACAATTTTAGTTATTATGATAATTATTGCAGCTTAATACAATAGACAATAATAATAATAATAATGAATGAGCATAGACAATAATATTAATAATAATAAGCGCTGTACGGTAGGCACCTACCGATTTTCCATGACCTTGTTATTATATAGTATTATTTTTATTATGGTGTTTGTTGCAATTTAAAAATCTTACTTAATACAGGGTAGAATGATTTCGGATGAGAGATATTTTAATTATTTATTTATCAAAATAATCTATCACATAGTCTACAGAGGGAAACAACTGACTTATATAGAACTACAGGATAAATTATGCTTTATCAATTGATAAATACTAAAAAGGACAAACTATACAACAAATTAAGCAAAGACAATCTAAATCAAACTTGAGGGTTATATTTTACAATGGTATGCATGGACACAATACTTGAACTGCTAGCCATATTAGTAATATGACACGAAGAATAAATAGAGTTTCAGATATTTTCCAGTCCACCGCAATCAAAAATTAAAATAATCTACCTAATCATCTAAAAGAGTGCTGAAATCAAAATAAACTATTGGTGAAAAAATTTGAATGTCAGTGACAAGTTCTGAAAAGTTGGAATAGTGTACAGTATTGTCTCTTATATTCTTATTTACAATATTTTAACCCTACGTAATAACTCTGTAATGTAAAATATGTTACTTATATCTATCGTTTTGCTTGATCTTTGTAAATTATTTTTCCTCTAAAATCAGCCAACTCGATTTATATATTAATTCAATAAAAATACACGGAATGTTTTATGAATACTTGTTTTTTACAGGACCATTAAAAACTGAGGAACTCGTCGTGACGGTAGAGACAGATAGATATATTTATTCTTAAATTCGACGTCGTTCAATTTTCACAAAACACACTGTATTAAATTTCGCTCATCTCTATTAGAAGTAGTCGTAATGTTCCCAGACGTAAAAAACACAGAATAAAAAAATAACAATATTCCAACGTTGCCATAGAGTAAAATTATAATAATAATTATTATTATTATTATTCTCTGTGTAAAAAAGAAATTTCTCGTAGCTGATACGATATTAAATTCATTATTATTAATAATATTATTATAATAATATGTACATAGGTAGTTATGTTTTTCTTATTATTATTTGTATATTATTGTTCTACTGATTCTAGGTGAGTATATTGGAGTTGTATAATTAGATACGTCTGCTGAAAGAAAAAGTGAGTTGCTACCATTTTATATCATTACCTAAAAATATCTCAATATATAAAAAAATTACATATTTATGTCACCTATTGTGAATGTATTATTTTTATATTGGCGTGTTAAGGACAATTCAAACGTCACTTTTTTATACTATACTTTACCGTACCTGCCATATTTTTCAAACACTTAAATTGTTTCAAAAATATTCAATTGGCTAAAAGCTCGTTTTTTATACCATTTTGTGATTTTATTTTTTTGTCTTTAATAACATCATAATCTTGTCAAAAGTCTGTCTGTCAGTATATAATGAAAATACAACCGGTCCTTTCCGTATCACTAAAAACTATACATACATTCACAATGGATAGTGTAAAAGTCTTTAAGTGATGTTAAAAATGAATTTATATATTTATCTGTTAGTAATGTTTTAATTTTATCTTATGAGCGGTAAGCAAAGTCACTGGGTATTCAACTAGTAACACAAACGAAGAAAATCATAATAAAATTGTATTATTATTATTAATCTATGGCTTTGTTCTGTGGCAACATTATTCGAATCAGTTGTTTAATGTACCTATGGAATGCATTTAAATTTAGATTTGAATTTAGAACACTATTATAATTATCTATTCGTTTTCTTAAAATTCCAAATTATGCATTTAATTTGTATATATTTATTAAAATTATCAATTTACAGCTGATATTAAAACGACATCATCATAGTCTTGATGAATAATTTAATATAAATAAAGTTTTTAAATAATAGACGATCGAAAAAAAATATCATTAAAAATGGAGTGTTCGAGTGAACGAGTTCACATTTTCTATGAAGTATCGAAGTATCACTATGAAGTATTGAAGTATCACTATGAAGTATTGAAGTATCACTAATGGAAGTATTGAAATTTTCAATACAGGCACTCAGATAAGAAATAAATAATGTCAAGAAAAATATCTACATTTCCTATTATTAATAGTCGCATCCTTGACAGGCATACTTTTTGTCAAGTTCGAGATAAGGCTCTTCCATATTTACAATGGGCCTACGACGGCTAGTGTTATATGGTCCACTATAATAGCGAACAACATCCTCCAACTCGTGCAATCTGCAATGAAATTCTCCCAGTGGCCTAGATATTTATTTCCTTAAGGTTTTCGTGCAGAGCATCTTTAAAATGGTTGCACCATCTTCTCAGTATCCTTTTGCCCTCAAGGAGCTCTGAATACAAGATTTTATCATCTATAAAACAACAACATCTCCCTTAAGTCATTTTAAAGCTATTTATTTCCTGAAGGAAGAGAGATTAAAACAAACAATTGAACGAATGTTTGCGAACCTTTTTCGTGTTTCTCGCATACCTACATTTAATTTCATTTGCAAACGCCCTGACTAAATAGTCTAAACATTATTTTTTATTCAGTTAATTTTTATAACGAGTTTTTTTTTCTTTCTCTGCTGTGTAAATCCTTTAATGTCTACTCAAAGTTCGTAATCACTATGGAGTCTAAGGGCTGCCCGGAATCTCTTGTAGCTATATAATCATGACATCTTTAACATGTGAGGCAGTCTGTAGGGTAACTATATGAAAAAATACTACAGGTTGTCTTCTCTATACTTATAAAACATTAAGGATAAGTCTCTTACATTGAATTTAATTTAGAGAGAGAATAAAGGAATCGAACTAAGATCCTCATTTAAAAAGTAAGTCGTACCTACATAGATTCACGATATAAATATAATAAGAGTAGGTATATTACGCTACATACGAAGTGATACAATAAATAATATTGTCTGACTCATACATAGTTAACTACGTACGCTATAAAACTGTCGCACATCTTGATTAATGCTGGAGAAACTATGTTCTAAATACATAGATATGTACAGAATATGACGTGTATATGTAGCTTTATTCATAAATGATACAATAATATGTTTTATATAAAAATATGACAATATAACTAATCTGTAGAGAGGTGTAGAGATTGTGTAGTGTTTTTCTATTATGTTTCATATGAGAAAACGTACATACTAGTAAAAAGGATATGAAAAAATTAAAATTGTTTTAATTTATTGCAGGCCCTGTGTCGTGGATTAGGTCGTCTGCCGTTCTATGGTGCCAGAGCAGCGTCACCGGTTTTAGAAGCAAAATGAAAGCCGCCCTTTTCACCAGAGTGTCCTTGAGACGGTACAAGGATCGTTAAACGGTGCCAAAAAAACAAACCATCTAACATTATTATTATTATTTGTTATCATGCCGGCAGCTTAAAGCAGATGTGTTTGATATCCACTCGTTTGAATATAACTCTAAACTGCCATGTCGTTATATTGAATCGATTGGTGTTCTCTGCAACAACCAATGCAACCGGCAACTTGTACCACTTGTCCACAACTCGATTCTCAAGAAACTGTCTTCTACAATAATTCTAGGTGAATCTGTCTTCAAACAATTTTACATATTTAAAGGGTATCTGCAAAGTTATTATTTTCGTGTGTGGAGAAAGAATAAATAAATATAAAAACCAATTACATCTTCAATTCTTTGCTTCAAACTGAGTTTCTCCATAGTGAGTGCTACATTTTGAATTCATATCAAATTTTCACACTATTTTACCATGACAAATAAGTATAAATTTCACTTGGTTTTCTAAAAATAATGTCAAATGAAATAATTTTATTTAAAAGTTGAACTCAATTCCCAACTTATTTTGATCATGAAAAAATACGTACTTATCAAAATTTACTTGATATTTTCTCGTATAGTTTACTTCAATATTATTTTCTAATAAACAATTTGAATCGTTTCTTCTTGTAATAATATATTAACTTCATAAATAAAAAACAGATATTTTTTAACAAAGTATTCAGAAACAATTACAATTTAAATTGAAATAATTATATTCAGCTTATAATTATCTAAAATTTTATACATATTTCCGCGTTTTGAGTAGAAAATTAGTCAAAAAAAAGATACAATATCCGCTTAGAGATTGATTTGAATAATTACAATTGCAACTTTTTACATAGACATCTGTTTGTTATTTCCCTAACCAACACGCAAATATCCAAATCATTATTTTTTAAAAAGATTCTATACTTATTATTTTCTTATTTTTATTTTAATAATAACAGTTATACTTAATGTGAAATATAAAAAAAGCTTAGTGCATGTAACTTTTCAAGATGCATGACATTTTATTCATGTACCAAAAAAATATGACCTGAAAAAGATAACATGCAAAGATACACAATTGATGTAAATTAATACTACAGTACCTATTACAAACTTTCTTAAATATGTTGAGAAAGGTACTTTATTTTACTATTCCCTCACGCCGCATCCCAAGTGGAGTAGGCACAGAGAACGGAGCGCCATATAGATCTGTCCTCACATATTTTTTTCACTTCTTCTACATTCATATTGAGAAAGATTATATAATGATTGGATATTTGGCCTTTTAAAGCTTCTTTTGGAATCACAGGATGTCAGTTAACAAAGATATTCTTCTACAACAAGCACAATCATGGCTATAAAATGACACTACGCTAAAATAAAGATTTTAAGTTAAAAGATGTTTTTTGTACCTTGTCTAGCGAAAATACAACGCAGCTGTCACGCTAAAAAATAGTTTGTTACAGGCAAAAAGTAAATACTAAAGTCAAGTAGAAGTAAATGAAAAAATGTCTGAAAATAAACATTTGGTATATTTTATCTATTTCATAATGTGGAATGAAAGTTGGTGTAATAACAATGTTTTGGGCATGTGAAAAGAATGAATGAGGACAGAATGACCAAGAGGACAGAAGAAGTTATAATATTTGGCTGAGAGGAATGGTGCTCGGAGACGAGGATGTCTGAGGATCAAATGGCATGATCATTTAAATCAAATCCTACAGGACGGGCGCGTGTAGAGCACATTGAACAGGAGAGCATGCACAAGGAATTGTATGACAGTGACGGAAGCGAAAGATGTATGCAAGGATAGAAGGAAGTGGCGCTCGATCCTTTCTGCTTACCCCGCGAGAGAAACGGCGTGATGGTATGTATGTATGGATGTATATTTCAAAATCATTTACATTTAAGGAAACTCTGATGAAATATAACGATAAATCTACCAAGAACTTCATTTGTTTGAATATTAAAACAATAATTACCCCGCTGTGGAACATAATTGTATTGAATAAAATTCTTTAGCGTACCTACATGTGAACAAGTAATAATGTATTAAACGATAATAATATGTCTCCAATAATATATAATATGGCACAAACACACTTCAAATAGTACGCGCAACTTATGTACGTTTATAATTGCAGAGACGTGTTTTTCATAGATAAACAAAAAATCAATGTCTTAACAATTAAATACATGACTGAAAATTTCTCGGATTTAAGATTCTAACAATCTGCATACATTGGTTAAGATAAAATCGGGATATTAAATCATTATACCTATAAACGAAAGAAATTCTAAAATATCTCAAATTCCTTCAACAAATTGAATATTTGGCGACTGTGCGGTGAATAGAAATTGGAGAATGAATTAATTGTGTCAGTGTATACGTAGTAAAATTCCATAAAAAGGCAAATTGAATATTTGGCGACTGTGCGGTGAATAGAAATTGTAGAATGAATTAATTGTGTCAGTGTATACGTAGTAAAATTCCATAAAAAGGCAAATTGAATATTTGGCGACTGTGCGGTGAATAGAAATTGTAGAATGAATTAATTGTGTCAGTGTATACGTAGTAAAATTCCATAAAAAGGCAAATTGAATATTTGGCGACTGTGCGGTGAATAGAAATTGTAGAATGAATTAATTGTATCAGTGTATACGTAGTAAAATTCCATAAAAAGGCAAATTGAAACAAGTGCTTCTTTCCATCATAAATAATTAAAGAGATTCTTCTTTTCGCTTATTTTTTTTATCATTATAACCTCACGCCATGTCCCAAGTAGGGTAGGCAGAGAGAGCGGAACGCCATGTAGATCTATCCTTACATACTTCATTCGCTTCTTTTACATTCATACAATTTCTCAAACACGCACGTCGTTTCCTCTCAACACACGGCCGTCCTTGAGAATTAGATCCACGTAATCAAGCCTCGTAGTTCTCGGACACCCGCGCTTCTTTTCAGTTATCAGGTCGAAAAACATATCTCTCGCGATTAATAATTTATAGTAGAAACAAAAAATTGAGGGACGCCGAGGTCCCGGTAGGAGACAGATGTCCTGGCTGCGAAACATAAGGGAGTGGACCGGCATCCGAAGTGTGGAAGAGCTGTTCCGAGCAGCGCAGGACAGGGACAAGTTCGCCGAGGTGATCGCCAACGTTGGGGGGACCCGACAAGGCACTTGAAGAAGAGAAGAAGAAACAAACACTTCTTTCAATTTATCTAAAAAAATCAGGTATTTTCTTACATTAGGAAAGGTCCACTTATATTATAAATTTTAAGTAATAAATAATTTTCAATGCAAAAACATGACAAAAAATTGAGTATCGCCGCTGGTTTGTTGGTATCAGCTATTAATGCCCATAATGTAGGTGTATGAATATAGATAGATAGATAGATATATTGTGTAGATACAAATTATAATTACGTGGTACTAACTACATACCTAGTAATAATAATCACCAAATAGAGAACTCTTTGAGACCTACAGCAATAATGGACCTGGCTAGCAACAGACTACGTTCGTAGACCTTCGTAGAGATGTACAAAAAGATATCAACGCATCGATTTTATTTGCGGACACAAACCTGTATAAATGATTTGGTTGATAGCAGTGTGTCATATTTTGTTGTTTTTATTATTATCATTCTTTTAACTGACCCTAAATTTTCATTATTTGAGGTCAATTCTAGTGTTCATCCCCCAAGTTTCCTTATTCTACACCTAAACTGGATCAATTTTCATTGCATTCAATTCTTTTTTTATGGTAGACAACTATTGTAAATTGTATCTGTTTACAATATGTAGGTTCTTATTAATAACGACACGGATATTTATATTTAACACAAATATATATTTAATAAATAATTCCTACTTATAATGTCGAACATAACTTAGTCAATCACACAACGAACCAGTGCAAATCAAGGTCGTATCTATAATGAGTCCCGTTTTCTATAGGGAGCTATCCTATATAGACAAAATAAAGTATTGCTACTCATCAATATTCCTTGCTTTACTTGTAAACAAGTGCAAGGTTCAATTTACGGTGCAGTGCACAAAGTCCATACACTACAGACAACTAGGTTATTCGGAGTCTGCCTGGTTTTCTGGCTTGTTTCTTTATATCTAAAACTCTTTTTACAAAACTTTCAGTATGTCTCATAATATGTCCATATCATCGCAAGCGATTTTCAGTCAATTTGTCTTTCATTGAAGAAGAGAGCATGGACATCTTTCACCCTGTCCAATCTGGTGACGCCGCCGGCTAATCGTGACATCTTCATTTCAGCGTTGTGTTAGTTTTACTGTTTCGTTTATTTCATTACTCATTCAAACATAATCTATTTGAATATTAAATTTCTAATTATTTCACTATCTCCTAGGAAGACTAAAATTTAAGTCAATCAAGTAGTGTTAAATATGTATTTCGACGATTATCATTACCAAATTGTTGCAAAAAAAGTAGAAAAAAAGTTTCAAATTAAAGAAACGTCGAATAAAACTTGCTTTATAAAATGTAATACGTCACTCATTTGATTATTATAATCATGTGTTTAAATGAATACGAGTATAATAAAATCGATGTTAATATGTTTATCTTTACACCCATAAACACTCATAAGCAGTAATTTTTAATCAATTATTATTTCTCTATGGCTGAGTGTCGTGACTGGGTTTGTAACGGATTTTCTACATAACACAATACCTAATATAGTACATCTAATAATAATACCTATGTATGTACATGCATACTTCACAGGTATGTATATATACAACCACCTACCTTAACTTCGTTCATATCATAAGTACATACTTACAATGTTATTATTATGATTATTAAAATATGTAGATATTAGTTCAGCGTGATAAAAGCCTACATACCTATTGTAATAAAACTATAAATAGTATGTTCATACAACAGAATTATACTTAAAGTTTATCCTCCAAGAAAGAATGGCCCACTCCAGCTTAACGACTGAAGTAAGTTTGTTGTTTATTTTGAGCATATTTGGGGTGCATTCAGATTTATTACCAAGCCAGATTTATGTATAAAAAAATGAAAGTGCATAAATTGATAAATATTTAAATATATTATTATGCACCTAAGAAAAAAGTATTCAAAGGTGGCACCTGAAAATTTAATAAGTAGATAAAATTAAAAACATATATTTTTTTCTATTACATTTATGATTTTTATTGTGAGAAACAAAGATTGACAATATCCTAATAAGACGAAAGACGTCTCTGTCGTTATATTTTCAATAGAGAAATAAATAAAACAAATGTTTAATTCAACTATTTCTTTATATTATATGGAATTCTACTACCTGAACACCGACACAGTAAATAAGAGAAACAACGTCACCTTATTTAGTAATTTCCTGGATGGGAGTTGAACCTACAACCTAACCTTATCGCGAGGTTTGCTTTGCCCAATTAAGCTTTAATTATGTCTCTTAGTAGTTTCATATGCTAAAATTTGTATATGTGCCAAGACAGGATATCACGACAGATTGTAATGATGTCATTGGAGAAGTAAACTTCAATCATAATTTTATTGTGCATTGGTTTCAAAGTTTTTTTGTGTTTGATGTTTTATACTCATTGTATTGATAATGTGTAGAGTCTTAATTTATTGGTGCATGTGTTGTAAGATATATTGATGTTATATATTAGGGCCAATTCTGAATCTTAATGAACTAACTAACTAAAAAGTTGATTAATATTAGTTATTATGTAGTATTCAGCATTAGTTATGAACTATAAACAACTATAAACTCGAGAACCACCAAGTGCAAACGGTAAAATCTATGGGACAAACTAATATTACTCAGTGATGCCGCAATACAAAATGTTTTTCACGTTCCGATTTACACTTCTGGCAACAATTTAATAGTTGTCGCGCGTGAAAATTGTGAAATGTCAGATTTGCCGATACATTTTGGCGTTCGTATTTGCGTCGGTGGTGGTTTAATTTTACAATTTGTACATTTATTTATTTATTTATTTATTTATCAATCAGAGACACAAACAGAAAGTTGACAAAATACACACAAAAAAATAAAAACAACATACATTGATTCGGCCAGGCCAACCCCCCAATTAAGTGTGTCTACAGCATACACATATTAATGTTAACAAAAGAATGATAGAAAAATATTAAATAATAAAAAACCAATCAAACAAAAGCAGATCACAATCACCGCAGGCCCAGTACAAACTGAACCTGCACCAAACAAGCACCGATCAAAAAAAAACAAAAAATGTCAATCTACAAAGATACCAAAGTTGGAGGCAACACTCCTTCTGAACACCGTCAGTGAATGACAAAAGACATCCGCACCATCCACGCAATGTGAGCATAAAACATTATATAATCTACACATTCTGCTGATTGGACTATTTTGACTGACATTGTTACTATGTCTGTCCATTAAGAAAGTTCTTAGGTTACGTAGGCGGGGATTTGCTGCATAAAAATTCAATGAACTGACCGACATAGTATCTACATTACCATTGATCATTTTATGAAGCATAGTGAGATCCGCAAGCATTCTCCTGTCCCTCAGTTTATCCATCTTAAAAAAGGAAAGACGATCCTCGTAACTTTTCAAAAATCTGCCCTGTCCAGCCCTATATGACAAACCTCTCGTGAAGCGTCTCTGGACCCTCTCTAATGCATCAATATGCACCTCGTACATTGGGGACCATATCAGCGAGTTGTATTCTAGAGAGCTACGAACCAAGGAATAATACAAAATCTGGAAACTGTTTGTTCTTTTAAATTTATGCGAAATACGACTTATAAATCCCAGTTTCCTATTTGCGCGCATGATGATATCATTATAATGACCACGAAAACTAAGTTTTGAGTCTAATGTGACACCCAAATCACGTACTTCGTTCACTTTAGGTAAAGTTTCGCCCCCCAAGACATAGTTAAATTCTATAGGTTTTCTTTTATTTGTGAAGGTTATACTGTGGCATTTTTTAATATTTAGTGACATCTCGTTCAGTTCACACCATTCTGTCAACCTCCAAAGATCATGTTGCAATTTCAGGCAGTCATTAATTGATACTATAGGGAGAAATATTTTAAGGTCATCAGCGTATAACAGTTTATGACAATCCAAAGCAACGGGCAGGTCATTTATGAACATAAGAAATAGCAAAGGACCCAAATGCGATCCCTGGGGAACCCCCGAAGAGATCAGAGATGGTGGTGAATCAAATCCGTCGACAACTACATACTGTGATCTATCATGTAAGTAAGATTCAATCCATCTTAATAAACCACCATGTATTCCACAAGCTTTGAGTTTGGACAAAAGCATTCGATGATTGACCTTGTCGAATGCTTTACTGAAGTCTGTGTAAATAGCATCGACTTGTATTTTACGATCAAAGGAGCGGGAAATGCAGGTGACGAATTCCAGAAGATTTGTGTTAGTTGATTTCCTCGGTACAAACCCATGCTGAGAAACACAAATATAACTCCGAAAGTGAGCAAAAAGTCTTTCATAAACAAGCTTTTCAAAAACCTTTGAGATACAAGACAAAATACTAATTGGTCGATAATTAGTGACATCGCTCTGGTCTCCAGATTTAAAGATGGGAGTTATCATAGCCACCTTCCATAGATCAGGATAAACACCCTCACTAAGAGATTTATTGAATATTATGTTAAGTGGAATTGAAAGTTCAGAAGCACACTCTCTCAAGAAAATTGGGTGAATCTCATCTGGACCAGAACCCTTGTTTGGATCTAGCTTGCTCAATTGCTCATACATGCTAAGAGTTGCCCTAAAAGTATAAATTTTCACTTTTAATTGAAAAAACAACTTAACACTTCCAAAATATAGCAATATTCTGCGGTAAAATGACAGCAACTAATAATATTTGCACATTAAAAGTCGCGAATAAAATTCTGCCAAAACCAACCTATTTTAGTTGTCGGCTGCCAACTAAAATTTCATTCTGAATACGAAATCCATAGATTCTCGAAATTTATAGTTGTATTAAGGTGTCAAAATGAACTAATGAACTAAATTAGTACGGAAAACTGTGAATACGAATAAGAACTAATTATCATGATTCAACTATCTTCTCACAATTAGTTGACTTAGTTAGTGCAACTGAACTATTTTATGATTCAGAATTGGCCATATTGTGAGATAAACTGTGTTACTCTAATACAATAAAATAAAATATAAATATGTAACATTTTGACTGATCCTGTTTGCCTACTCAGCAAAAAAAGCTGCGTGAATATTTGTATATACTAATAACAATTCAGATATGATCGGTTGATATGTGTTAGTAGGTACGTAAATTCTAATGTGTAATACTTTTGATATTGTACATTGATAAAGTCTATAAAATACATTACCTATGATACATTGAATACCACAAGATATAATTTTGTAAGCAAGTACAAGAAAGAATGCACAATCTTTGTTACGTAGTATAATAATACATACATATTAATACGAGTATATATATATTTTATCTACATAATATTATTATACGAGTACTTAGGAATATGATTAGAAATCAAATACTTAATGTTTCAACGAAAACATTTATTGTTTATTTTTTAACATAGGTACTTAAAGTGTAAGGGCACTACGTAAGTACAAACTTATTATAAATTTCTTTAAGCTCACACGATTTTATTTATAATATAGTAGTATAAAAATACCTGATTTTATGGCACAAAGACCTTTATGGTTATTACACTCTTGCGGAAGATATCTCAGTGGTGCATAATTCACTCGATTGCGGGTGCATTACCATGAAATAAAACATGAAAAACATAGTGGTATGTATAGAGGTAGATTCTAACACAAATTCTGTCAATAGACTTGTGGTACCGCGTAGAGGAGGTTTAGCTAAGTTGACCGTGCCCTCTGTGTAGTTGATCCGTTGCTATAAAACAAAATTCTTTATGATTTGCGAACTCTAGAGAGTATGGAGGGGTTCAAGGCAAAATTAAAGACCCTATTGTTCAGGAGGTGTTATGATTCTTGAATAAGCCCTTGCGGTTGGTTTTCCACTAAACGGCGTATATTAAAAATAATTGTCTAGTTATTATTATTATTATTATTATTATTTGACGATTAGATACAATTAGATTCTAGTTTTTGTTTTAAATATGGACAAGAGCTTTAATTTAAAAATAAAAAGTTAAAAAATTTAACATGCTATAAACTTTTACTAATTATGACATGAAACGTCAAATATTTTTAAGACGTTTCTTTATAAACATAATTGAAAAATTTGTATTCGTGTGTTGTCAAAAAGCTGTCAAAATAATAAAACTTTTCAAAGATATTGCATATAACCATAGATAATTATGTTAGCTTATTATAAATTTATTTGACATAACTAATTTTACGAATATTGGTGATGTAGCTACATGGAAATTACTCATCCAAAAATTTTGTAAATATTTGAGTCCGTTCGTTTTTTTTATGTTTACATAAATAAAAATAAATAAAATAAAATAAACTTTATTGTGACAATAGACAAGTACATTGTACAAAAGGCGGGTTTATTGCCAAATGGCAATTTCTGCCAACCAACCTGATGTTTGAAAAAAAAAAAAATAAGAAAAATAATAAAGTATGCCAGAACCATAGAAAAAATAAAAAATAATAAATAAATATACCCATACAAAAATAAAAATAAAAATAAATAAATAAAAAATATATATATAATACATGCATAAAGTGGAATGGGGAAAGGGGGACAAGGGAGGGGATGGAATTATGATGGGTTATTGAGAGCAAGATAGTGATGTTTCAGTCTACTTTTGAAAATGGAAATTGAAGGAGCAAGTCTGATCAGTAAATTACATGTTCTCTATCAAAAAAGTTCAGAAAACCAACACCTTATTTGAAGACATGGATCCTTTGAGCATATTCTTGGATGAAAAAACATTTACCAACTTATTTCCCGATAGGTATGTTACTGATCATACCAAAACGAAATTTTGCATTCAAATTATTTCCTGAAAACGTTACACCGTGTTTTTAGGTTAATAAAGAAACGATGCTTGTTTTTGAGATTTACAGTGTTAGTTTGTCAGTTTTATGATTATTTCAGGGTATGCGAAATCAGAGTTAGCGAAAGAAGGCAATATCTTAAAAGAATTAACTAACAACGAGCTAACTGGATTGGCACCATCAGGTACCCAGGCCTGCTCATCACCATCGCGGAGGGCAAGACCGAAAGCAGAAATGGTAGAGGCTGACGAAGAGACACCAACTGAAAAAGGACATAAACTGTGGCACATACATAGAACTAAAGAGACTAGCTGAAAATAGGGAGGAATGGTGAAAAAATCCAAACTCGTTGCAGACCAATGCAATGGATTATAACTCACTATATATTTATATGATTATTTCCTGCACGATATCGGATTTAAAGCTAGTTCAAAAAATATTAAAATATAAATGAGATGAGAAAGATACAAAACTGATTGATGGCTAAAAAGTATGAAATAATAAAAATAAAAAGCTTGAAAACTTCTATAGGTCATCTTATTACATATCTATAATATGTGTGATACTATGTACATAAGTACTTTTGTAAGTTTAAAATATACATTATTATCATTAGAGATGGGCAGACTAATTGCCGAAGCAGACTTTTAACTCACATATATGGTTGGCAATTAGTTGGCGAAAAATGCCGATTAGTCGGGACTTGATGAGTAATAGAAAACAGGAAAAAAATGGCCAATACCTGCTATGAGTTTTATCTTTTTATTTTTATAATCACACCAAGATCAATGCAGTTAGTGAACGAAAGAGACGAAAAAATAAACGAAAATTGTCAGTATACGAACGCATTACAACAAGTAGCGTTACAAAAGATGCGAAACGAATTTCCGAACGTACTCGAACTTAACGGAAAACAATTATTGGCATTAGATGCATCTCTCTTTTGTACATATACATTAGAAACGAGTAGATAAAAATAAAAATGAAATCGATATCTTCATTTTTTCTTTACATATTCACAACAGGAATAAAAGACAGTCAGAAAAATTGTTCGAATCGTTTGAATATATACGAATACGGCTATTTTCAATCATTCAGCTGATTTATTATTCATTTTGATAGGTACCAACTAATCGATCAGTCGTATGGATTGAAACAACGACTAGTTGGTCGACTAATCGACCATATTTGATCATCGACTATTCAGCTATTCGGCCAAATCGACAATATTCCCACCTCTACATATCATAATATATAAAAGAAATGTCTGATTAATTTTATTTTAGGTAATAATATTCTTTTTCCGGACAGCGTAGAGCAATATAATGACGACCTAAATACCACAAGTAATAACTACACTCGTTAGCAAGTGCTGCTCATTATAGTAGTATATTTTGTATGCTAGTGTAATTTACTATGTAATGCTCCTATACACATAGGTATGATTAACTCTGAATTTGGTATAAAGGTGAATAAAATAAATACATTTTTCCCAAGTCAAGATATTATTCATTTATTTATTTTATTCTTCACTGTACATTGGTAACATTATTTCAAATCAATACAAAGTATCATAAAAATATCAATCCAATGGACAGAGGGCGAGTTAATCGCTTGAATGCGATGTCTTCCAAAAAAACCCGTACTATACTGCTTTGGTAGACTCAGGCGAAACTGTTTGATATTTTTTTTTAATGTTTCCCCTTTTTTTAAACATCACGAATATGAGATAATTATGCCATTCATTTCGAATGTTTAATTTTTCGTGATACAAAAATAATGATATTATTCATATTAATAACATGATAATTAATGACATTTGCATTCTTTGACTTTCCTCTTACCATGGTAGAAGAACGGACGAATAATTATAGGAAAAATGCGGAACTTTAGTTGAAAAGGAGAAAAAAAGCATCACAATACTCCAAAAGAAAAGGCTTGTCAAACTCTAAAAGCTACATCGTACATGAAAAAGGTGTTTTCGTTGTCGTTATCGAGGTTTTCAGCATCGATTTGTTTTTTTTATTTATTTTGTTTTGTTTGATATTTTGTAGTTTTCTTGAAATTAGAATTTATTTTTAATTTTGTATTTAACTAAATTTTACATCGTGTATATAATTGTGTTTTTATAATATTCAGAACAGCAAAAATGTCCATTTCTATAAACATATTATAATATTATTTCACTTATAGGAAGAGCAGTGATGATGTAAATAAATAGGCAAACAGATTTAAAGAGTCAACGCATTGAAAACAACTTTTATTTAAGTGCATCATTAGAAACGAAATCTTATAGCGAAAATAAATATAAATATACTTAATCAAACAATATGTATATTCATGAAATCTAGCACAAAGAATTCTCCAAACTTAAGTACCAAAAAACAAACTAATTGCCGTCATTTTCAATAACAAAATACTAATACGATGAATGATATCATTATAATACTCAAAAATGCATCTCATGAAAGATTCTACATAGATACCACTTGAAAAGAGGACGAGTATTTTTGCTATCTATATATATATATTATAATATCTCGATAACAGTAATACAAAAACTAGAAACGCTAACGATTGATAAGTATCATCGTTTTGGTTCGTTATATGGTGTGGTCCAATTCAGTTTCGATTCAGTCTTAAGCAAGGTTGGCCAAAAAAAGCTCTTCATATGCCTTGGGTAGCACACCTCATCGTTGAATCGAAGATGTTAAGTCTTATACGAATATTTGATAAATGCCCGCCTTTTTCAGTAAGACACTGGAAAATTCACAAAATGTAAATAACCTATTCTTTTTAAATTATAACATATTTAGGTTGCAGAATGCATGTATACGATTTGTGTATGGTTTAAAAAAATATGACCATATTTCCAAATTTAAATAACCTATTCTTTTTAAATTATAACATATTTAGGTTGCAGAATGCATGTATACGATTTGTGTATGGTTTAAAAAAATATGACCATATTTCCAAATTTAAATAACCTATTCTTTTTAAATTATAACATATTTAGGTTGCAGAATGCATGTATACGATTTGTGTATGGTTTAAAAAAATATGACCATATTTCCAAATTTAAATAACCTATTCTTTTTAAATTATAACATATTTAGGTTGCAGAATGCATGTATACGATTTGTGTATGGTTTAAAAAAATATGACCATATTTCCAAATTTAAATAACCTATTCTTTTTAAATTATAACATATTTAAACAATGACCATTTTGTTGATTGATTTTAAAACATGACGATTAATTTCAGCGTACCTACGCCATCAACGAGCGAATCATTATTAATGTGTTATGACGATGGAAGGAAATGAAGAGAATGGGAAATAATTAAGTATTAGTGGTTACTTAATATTTCCCGGTACTCTATATATATTTTATTTTATTTGTTCATTTTTATACGACAGATCAGTTTATATGTAAAACTTAAAGATAAAAATAACAAATTAACAGACAAATAATGTAAAGTACAGTTTGTGGTTGCAGGCACATAAATTGATGTAAAAAAATATATTTTCATTGTCCCTAGACATTTACTGTGTAGGCGCTTGGACTCGTCATAATGTAATATTCATAACATATTTCATATATATTAAAAATAAAACAGTTCATAAAATAATTTAAGCTAAATCTTGTGATTAAGTGCTTCTGCGATAAACTCGCCCATTGCACAAAATTTATTTGTCTAGTTTAAATTGTTTATTTTATTTTGTTGATTTTTTGTGCAATAAAGGTTTTTATTATTATTTATTATTATTATTTTTGTAGTCGCGAATGTGAAGAATTCGGATCTACAACGTCAAATTTTCAATTAATTACACAAAAAGAACAATAATTACCACAAAAAGTAATGAAATAAGTCTAACATTGATGATAATGAGGAAAGCGATTTGTGGATATAATTTACAGAAAGAATTTGCTTATTACATTCGAATACTCATAAGAGTAATAGACCAATTTTTAGCAGAGAACTCCGCAGAACATGTGACACGTGATTAAATAATACCTACTTATTTTCAGTCTAGTAATAATATCATTGATTTTTATGTCAATTTATTGACTTTTGTATCTTATTTCATTATTTGAAATCACCGTTATTCACTTGGCGGAGAAGAACAAGGTCAGGAAATAAGATATTTAAAAGTGGATGACGTGATTTCGCTACGTGCAACGATGGAATTCAGTTTTTATGTTATTTAATTCATAAAATGTTTCGTATAAATTCTCAACGTTTTCATCTGGCGTTGTTGCTCAGAGATAATGAAAGCCTTTAAAATAATGAACCACGTGAATGATTAGTAGTTTATTGAGTTTGATTTAGGTATCATTTTATTCTACTTAAGATTAACGTCTGAAGCTCTCTCTCTCTCTCTCTCTGGCATTGCACCCAATATATGAGTGATGCTGCTATTATCACTCTCTATATGTATTACAATCCAAATCAAAAGTTCTCAAGAACAAAATAATAATAATAAACTGTATTCTATCTATAATTATTATGAGTATAATATATCCTAACATAATATAAATATAATATATTCCAACACTCCACTGTATCTAAAGGAAAGGTTTGAGTTTTTACACTCTCGTGGACTTCCACTACGATCGGCCTCCAATAATCTTCTAGAGATCCCGTCCCATCATTCGAGCTATTACACCAATTCTTTTTCAGTTCATGGTGCTAGGTTGTGGAACCAGCTGCCGCAAAGAATTCGCACTTGCACTTCTTTTTATACTTTCAAGAAGGAGGTTAATGGTCGCTTGTCTTCTGTTGCGTTTACATGTACAAATATTACCAAGGTTTTCAAGACATTTTTTTTCATGTATCCAAACACGATGAGCAGTCCTACCCCACCCCTCCCACTCTATCCCATCCTTCTCTACTCAACATGTGTGTCGTGTCGATTATCCGATGTTGTTTCTTTTGTTTGTATTTTAAGTAGCTTATTCTATATGTTAATTTATTTTGGTATACTTATGTATTTATTTATTTATCTATATATCTTTAGTTATTTTATTTATTATTATAATTTTATTAATTGTTTTTTTGTTTAATGGGTTAGTTGGGAGATAATGAGCTTCAGCGATAAACTCGCCCATTGCACAAAATTATGTATTCAGTGGTATTAATGTTGTCATGTTTTTTTTTCTTTGTATACTAATTTTGTGCAATAAAGATTATTATTATTATTATATACTACAACATATGAGGCTATAGTTGTAATATTTTTGTGATACTAAAATTATTATACTATCTACTCGTATGTATGAATATACTCCAATACTTATTGTTCCAGGAAGTTTCTGGGAAAGAAATGGCTTCTAACACTTTTCTATAACTTTTTGAATGTTCTGAAAAAGGTAGGTGTTCGAAAACATCATGTATTAAACGTTAAACATCTTCAATTCAGCGATGAGGTTTGCCTTATTGGCACAAAGAGGTTGTCTTGCATGTTTATCTGATGCATTTAGTTTATTAGCAACCCTACTTTTGGGACGTGAAGTGATAGCATTGATAAATAATATGTAGTTACAATATTTATGTAATACTCGGAGAATCCCAACACTATTTATGAATTCTCAGCAACGGTTTTAGTAAAGGAAATATCAATTTTAGATGTTATAATGTTAAATATTGGAAACTGTTTTATTTATATTCATCACCATAAAAAAAGATATTCTTTTAACAGTTCCAAAATTCGAAGAACATGTGTCAATATCATGTTATATTTTGGATTTATAAAACATTCTTTTTGAAAAAGAAAAAAAAACTTTTTTTTAGGGTAGGTATATAGAATATTTTTCCTCTTCACTCAAAGTTATGAAAACCTTTGACTTATCTCAATTAAAAATAAGTTACATGAAATTTGTTTCCACTATCTGTGAACATCCATGAGAGACGAATGTTACATGAAATTTGTTTCCACTATCTGTGAACATCCATGAGAGACGAATGTTACATGAAATTTGTTTCCACTATCTGTGAACATCCATGAGAGACGAATGTTACATGAAATTTGTTTCCACTATCTGTGAACATCCATGAGAGACGAATGTTACATGAAATTTGTTTACACTATCTGTGAACATCCATGAGAGACGAATGTTACATGAAATTTGTTTCCACTATCTGTGAACATCCATGAGAGACGAATGTTACATGAAATTTGTTTCCACTATCTGTGAACATCCATGAGAGACGAATGTTCGTTTATGACAAAGTTTTATTTATATAAGGGTCTTAAAAAGGTGAATAAATAACATGGAAATATACTTGGTGGGTTGGTTTCTATCCTATGCTCCCAGAAAAATCAATGAAGGGCGAATGATGATAATAAGAGGTGTCTATTAGGGATATAAAAAAACTGACCTACAAAGCTACACATAAACGAATAAAGTATTTAAAAACTGTTTGAATAATATGTATATTCGTAAAGATTTCAAGGGGTATAATTGATTACTTTAAATAGTAATTAGCATACTATGCTGTTTGCCGTCCATGCATGATCATTGGCAATGAAACCAAATTTATTATTTGTAATTAGAGTATAAATACTATTGATATTATCAAACCCATGAAATATTTATTTAATTTGCAAAATATTTATTTTCCCGAGCTCCAGACCTTAAAAATTCATATTTCGTATGGATACGTGGATACGTAGTTGTTTTTTTTATCATTTCTTGTAGTTGGTATAGTAAAAAAGGAAACAAATAACATCATCAATTATTCATAATGAGGAAAATCATTGGACGTATTGAAATGAATTGGTAACATTTCTGGCTTTAGACTACCCAAGTTTAAGTCTATGATGCTCGTTAGCTGACTTTGACTGTCATTTCTTACAGGGATGTAATGTCTTAGAAATAATAAGTTGTACAGTGTCCTTGAGGTGCTTTGACAAGTAAACAACACTTCAAATGTTGTCCAATAATAATAAAAAAACGAAATATTGCGAAATGTTGAGATAGGATATTATAAAAACAGCAAATATTTAACTCTCACAAAAATATTTAATTTATTAAAAACAAGACACTGCATTTCTCTTTATAAAAATAAATAATAATAATAAAAAATGGCATTTGTAACAAGTTACATTCTTGATTTGTAAATAATGAATGAATTAAAATAACATATAGACAAGGTAATTGCAAAAACATCATACGGTACCAAAACTACGTACGTTTAGATAGTTATTAGTTACAATATCATGTTGTTTTGTATTGATCAAAATACTATGCTAGTGGCATTTACATATTGCGGTAATATGTCTATCTTTAATGAAATACAATACGCGTATACAAGCTTTTTAACAACAGTACAATCTTATAGTAAAGTTGTTGATATTATATCTTAGCAGTTGAGGACCTTGATGTCTATTAAACCCGGAGGCTGCATATTAAGAGTTCACATTACGGTCAAGGTTGATAAGTTCAGAACAGAACAATGTGTAATCTGAATAATTTTTATTACAATATAATCATAGATAATTATAATATATATGATATAATTATTTATTCAAATTACATGTTTTGTTTTTAGTAATATATGTATATAAATCTATGCAGTTTAAGAAATTCATGGTTAATTGGTATTTTAGCTTTGTCTGACTAACTCGAGAGAAAATGAGTTTGTTTTTACTAGTGAATTGAGCAATTCTTTTTATGCATAATATAAAATTTGAACAAAGTCTAGATGCATTATACAGGACACTTGAAAACCTAACGTTAACACTTTACTCATAAAAATATTTGAATTTGACTGTAAAACGCCTTTGCGATAATCTCGCCTTCTGTATATTGATTGTATCTAACTTGAATGTTAACCTTTTATGTAATTGTTTGTAATCAATGTACAGTCAGTAAAGAATAAATAAATAAATAAAATAAAAAAGTGTTATATTTCTCATCTAAATTATGAAATCGTGGATAGATGGAAAGAATCACTTTATAGTGATAATATCGCCACTGCATATCGTTCTAGTTTTTTTTTAAATTTTATATTCTTTTGTTAACACTGTTACATATATAATGATGATATGCAAAAATAATAAATAAATAAATAGATGTCTTTATAATTAAAGCAGAAGTTTTCTGGCTTTTCAAGAATTAAAGAAACATTTTTCCAGAAAATTACAATCTAAAATCTATTTGTCTTTATTCACATTTACCGAGAAAAGCTTGAATCAATTCGTCACAAATTAATAATCACATCAACTGAAATGACATCCGGAAGTGTTTTGCACTAAGATCGAGTTTATATTCATTTAATAATTTCTGCATTATAAAATTGAAATAAAACTGAAAACAAGGATATGTATTTATATAAAATGATTTAATAGTTTTCTAATTACCGAGAAATCCGTTTACATGTACATAATTTATCTCGAGGGTTTTTTTCATTTATTAAGTACTTAAATAATAAAATAGTAATAATTGAATCATACGTTGTGTAGGACACACAGCAGGAATTGATAATTTTTATGTTAAATACAATATTTATTTAATTATAATAAATAAACACCATTTATAATTGTAATAGTTTACTGTCTTTCAATTCAATATGTTTTTACAATTATTACGAAGTTGTAGAGAAAAATATAATAAAAATATTGAACATAATATCATTATAAACAATCATTCAGTGATTTATAAAATTGCAATGAAAATGTACAATAATAAGTTTAAATGTATCTATTGCGATAAATAAATATAGTAAGTAACAATTCATTGAATTGGTCTGCAACGTGTTTGGATTTTCTTCTCCAATCCTCCCTATTTTCAGCAAGTCTCTTTAGTTCTACGTATGTGCCACAGTATATTTGTCATACAATTAATGTTATGGTGATTTCTGTCTTAAGTTTGAAATTTTCTATCTATCTATCTTTCTATACCCTCAAGCCAGGAGGGGTAGGCAGAGAGAACGGAACGCCATATAGATCTATCCTAACAAACTTCTTTCGCTTCCTCCACATTCATCCAGTTTCTCATACATGTTCGCCGATTTCTCTTACTCAACACGCGGCCGTATTTTAGTATTTGATCCACGTGCTCAAGCCTTGATTAGTTCTTCGCCGTCTGCGCTTCCTCACACCTCCTCTTTCAGACAAATACATCCTCTTCGTCATTCTTTCATCTTGCATTCGCTCAACATGTCCAAACTGAAATTTTTCAATGCCCAAAAATGGTTACTGTCGATAAACAATAGTCAAACAGTGGATATGTACATTCCTAGAGTTAGAATAATTAGGAAAATACATAAATAAATAAAAAATATAGGGAAACTTTAGTATAAGTTCATAAGAGGTTTATACTTGGGATTATTTATTATTTCTTCTTTTTGGAATTCTTCTAGAGGACAACAAAAAACTGAAGAAGGTACCTACCCCAAATAATGAGCTCATATATTGCTCAAGACAAACTACTTATGAAGAAGCATATCCAGAAAATAGTTTCATATATATACATTATACCTATATAATGAAGTTTTCTTTTCACTGATTATTACTTCCAATCCCAACTTGAAAATTCTCATTAAAAATCGATATATAAAGATAAAATCGAAAGTCAGAGTGAGTGTATATAATCAGCGATATGTAAAAGTACTGTTCTATCAATCACAAAATAATGATTCAATAGTGTATTTTCTAATTTACATAAAAATAAAATAAAATTCACAATTTACATAAGCAATTGCACGATATTACATGTAGATGATGTAAACACATTACATAAATGCAATAATCAATGATCTTAGACATACATAATACGTAGTCATAGGCGCACCTAGGAATGGGCAAGGGGGGAAATCCCAGGAATCGCCCAAAGTTGACGACTAATATTGGGTTACAAATAATTCATCACCGAATTGCAAAAAAAAAGGGCAACAGTTACTACAGCTCGGTGGGTGACTGAAAATACTAACTGTGTGACTATATTTCTATACCAAACGATTGACAGAATAATATGAAGAGAAAAACGTGAACTCAATTTTTATTCCTAATTTTTTTATTTTAAAATGTGTATTTTTATATTTTCTTTTAAATTATTTATTTGTTATTATATGGATTGCTTTTATTTAATAAATAAATCCTCACATCAAACCCTTTGATTGTTTCTCGAAGGTGGAGTAAATCTGCAACGGGGATTGAACCCGTAATCCCCTGATCGAAAATACTATCGGGTGGTCGACTATCTTTATTTTCGCATTATTTTCGGTTTTATAAGTGCGTAATTTTAATCATTTATAGCTCGTTTTAAACACGTTTTCTGCTAATTTTATTTATTAATTTATTCTTTACTGTACATTGATTGCAAACAATTACGAGGGCGATCCGATAAGTACTTAGCCTCTCCGCCCAGTGGCATCACTATCACAAGAAAAATATACCATCGTATAGTGCATTCTTGTAGACAGCTACTTTCAAAATTTCAGCCAAATTGGACTTATGGTTTTGTTTTGACCGCGTGTGGATGCGGGCGGGTCCACGGATTTTCGAAAAATGGAAAAAGAGTAATATCGGTCGGTGATTCGATTCTTGTTTTTGGAAGGGAAATCGCGCAGTGAAATCAAAGACCGCTTGGATGCTGTGTACGGTGACTCTTGTCCTTTGATAACGATCGTCAAAATTGGTTAAAGAGTTTCGACATGGTCGTACGTCGGTTTTTGACGAGTCACGCCCAGATACCCATAAAACGGTTACCTCGGAGGATAACGTGTCAAAAATCCACGATATCGTAATAAAAGACCGCCGATTTAAGGTGCGTAAGATAGCTAAGATAATAGGCATCTCAAAAAACCAAACGAATTATACTATTCATGAAATTTTGGACTTGAGAAAGCTGTTGGCAGAATGGGTGCCGTGTTTTGTCACACCGGACAACAAGCGCAACCGTGAGACTATTTCAGAGCAGTTTTTGACGTTATTTAAGAGCAATCTGAAGGAGTTTCTGCATCGTTTCAAAGCCATTGACAAAACATAGATCCACTGGTACACGCCAAAGACCAAGAACCAGTCGAAACAGTGGATTTTACCCGGCGAACGTGCTCCAAAGAAGGCGAAGACTGTATTATAAACCGAAAAGGTGATAGTCACTGTTTTCTGGGATTTGCAAGGTGTGATCTACATCGACTGCCTGGAGAAAGGTAAAACAATCACAAGGCTCTACTATGCCAAATTATTGGGCTGATTCGATGCCGAATTGTAGAAAAAACGGCCCAATTTGACGAAGAAAAAGTGATCTTCCACTGTGACAATGCACCGGCTCACACCTCCGTTGTCGCCACGGCCAGATTGGTCGAATAGGGCAACAAACTGCTTTCCCATCCACCGTATTCTCCAGATTTGGCCCCGTGCAACTTATTTTTGTTTCTGAATTTGAAAAAATCACTCGCCGGACAGAAATTTGAATCCAATGAGGAGGATATCGCCGCTACGGAGGCTCACTTTGCAGACAAAACGTATTTTTTAGACGGGTTAAAGAAGTTGGAGAATCGCTGGTTCAAGTGTATCGAGCTAAAAGAAGACTATGTTGAAAAATAAATCACCACTTTTACAAAATTTTAAGTTTTTCTTATGTAGGCTAAGTACTTATCGGGGTATACATATATAAAAGGTATACATTTAATTTAAATACAGAGGACGAGTTTATCGCAAAGGTGCGATCTCTTACAACTAACCCAAATTTTCAATTTCTTCTTTCACCACAATGCTGTCACCTAAATAGTTGGTCGCACAAACTGTATTAAGTGGTTAAATTCTTATTATATCGACGCTGTAGTAGAAATTTGAAAAGTTGGGTATTTACTTATATCCACAAATCAAATCGTGAAAACTGAGATAAAATTAAGTTACACTCTCAGTTGGAACAAAACAATTAAACTGCCGTTCTCTCTCTCTCCGCTTCCCATAGAAATCGATCCAGGATACGTCCTTGTAAATAGCGAAACCGTAATATAATTTTTCATACAAACAATAACAATTCATGGAAAAAGACATCAACGACTAGCACACGCGAAACCTCGCCCAAAACCACATCGATAAAATTATCATTGATATGTATTATTATGGTGCAATAATAAATACATTACACTAAGGCCACATGATATGGACTATTATTAGTATTATTATCGATATATTTTAATTTATTCAAAACCTACCTACAATATAATATAATGTACTAAGATTATTGTTTAACGTTTTCATGTACGTAGAAAACATGCCTAACAAATATTAATATCTATGGCTATGTATATAAATGCCTACAATAATTGTAATATTATTAGTCATTGCATTATGCGATATAAAAATATGAATTTAAAATTGTAAGACTATTTTTAAATATTTAATACAGGGCAATACCAATACTTCATTTTTTTAATACAGGAGGCAAAGTTGCGCTCGGAGGATGCAGGGGACCGAAAAACTTGGAAGACAAGAACTAGGAGAGCCAGTCCCAAGTCAGTGGGATAAAGGTGAGGGTGAAGAAGAAGAAATTAGGACATTACCAAACATATCTATGAAACTATTTAATGATTTGAATGTTCATGACGATATTTTCAACACACTCTTAACATATAATGACTTTTTCGCCAGGATTGAAGCTCTCCTTTGACTCTGTTGTTTTTTTTTATGATCTCTCTTTTGATTTTTTTTCTGTCTCACGAGTACCTACTTAAATATTGCTTTATTTTTTCCTGCTGAGATCGCCTTGGCCAAAAGCTGTTATAGTCTCTGTGCAGGATGACATTCTTAAGATAACAATAATATCTACCTACCTTTTTATTTAATTCTCACGCAAGGTACTCGAAATCGAATGAATCCTGAAGTATGTCTATTTAAAAACTCATTAGTATAATATTATCTTATACGAGTGATTATCTATACTTATTATTTAATTAGTGGAGTTGTCTGCAAACTAATCACATGTAAAAACACGCATCTCGTCAAAATTTGTTAAGAAAGTAACACAATTAAATCAAATACAAGTCGTAAAGTAAGTCTACAATTACTAATTATGATGCTTTTAATGATTACTTCATACTAAGTACAACAGTACCCACTTGCAGTTTGTATGTGTCATTTTAAATAATGATTTTTGATTGATAGTGAATGATTAATTTAATATTAATAATATTATAATAATGATATGACGACATAACATGACCGACCTGACAGCCTATACGCATTATGTATCTATTGTGTCATATCATTATTATTCGTACAGAAATTACCATGTCAGAAATTTGTTATTTATTTATACAAGGCTTTTAGCCGATCTATGGAGTATTTGGAATAGTATACTATGTCTTCCACTCTTTTCTGTTAGTTTTTAATTCTCTGGTGAAAAAGAAAATTATTCTAAAACATCATGAATTAATGACATAAATTTGAAATTTATTATTTCTAGGCTTTTAACTGATCTGTGGAGTAGGCAGAATAATATATGTTTTCTGTACATTTTTAGCTTTTTGTGACCTATCCAGTATATCATTGAGTTCTTCAGATATTGTAGGAAAAATATGATCTGCAAAAAAAGTAGAAATATTCATGCGATGAAGTGATTTATTTTGTGAATTTTGTTTTTTCAATTTATCATTGTACTAGGTTACGTACGTAAATTAAACATATGAATCTATCATAAAAAGCTTAAAAATATAACCTTATTTGGTAATGCCCTAGACGAGACTTGAGCCCCACTCAACCTAATTGCGAGGTATCAGAAAACATACCTTACAAACCATAATGATAGCTTCATGTGTAAGTTATATTCTAGCATATCTACGTATGACTATGTTATGCTGGTTTTCCTTTGGTTTTATGATAAGAAAAGATCAAGGACTGCAGAGGGGTCGGCAGAAGGCAACAGCCAGGAGGCTTCGAAAAATCCGAGAGTTAATTGGCTTCAGAATCGTGGGGGCTGTTTCTCTTAGGACAGGTAACCTTTCTTCCAAATGGTTGTCAATGTCATGAGGGACGCGACAGAATACACGAAGAAAAAGATATGATACATTAATGTGTAAAATATATAGTATAAACAAACACATAAGCAAACATATATATTAAAATGTATACAAAATATTTAGTTAATTATAATACATCAACATTAATTTTAAATCATAACTATTAATAGACACCTTACAATGTAGGTACCTCTGCACTGAATAATTATTTAAAGGTTATTAAATTAGTGTAATACTTACTTATTAAATTAATAGACCAGAAATAATTTGAATCAATGTTGAATTTTACATCGCTCACATTTTTGGATTGATCAATTGGGCGTATCTTATTTATACTTAAGATAGTTTAAGTACTTGAAAATAGATTAAGCTCCATATTCAAATTTGAATTCAAAATAAATTGAAGAAATTATTCAGTTAGGTATATTTCTTTTTGAAGACGGTATCTGCTGATTCTGTGAAGAGAAAACTGAAACTCCTCGTCACTCTTTGAAGGACTGCAATGTCGTGGAGTTTGCAACAATTAAGGATTTATTCCCCACTCCAGATCCTCTAAACAATTTATAAGCACTCGTACTTGATAGAATGTTTGGAACTAGAAGGCTTGCTTTATCTGAACATTAATAAGTAAAAATGGGGAAGTAGGTAATACAGATCTTATAAGTCGCAGTGCACAACACACCCCATCTAATAAAGGAAAATATATATCTCTGTTGAACTTTTCGTTTTTTCCTTTGAAGTAGATGATTAAAAAATATTTTATTCATTAATTCTAAGACGTATTAATAGGTTATTTGGAAGATATTGCAAAATAAGTACACAAATAAATTGATTGATTATGTATATAATATTAATAACAAACACTTAACAAGCTGTGGAGCATCCGGCAAATAATTATTTTTCTTCTCTTTTCCGTAAGTTTTCTAGTGTCCTTTAAAAGTCAGGTGTTCGAAAAACAAAAATATTTTACAACTCAACTTCAACGATGAGGTTTGTCATCCACCTCGAATGTCTTAAGTTTTGTTGGTACAAAGAAAACATCTTGTATGCTTATTACATGTGGCTGGTCTGCTAGCTACCCTTTTGCGGGATACGCCGTGATGGTAAAGTGATAGTAGTAGTTGCACACTTTTTAAAGGAAAAGCAATAGAAGTTATAGTTAATAATGTCAAATTAAAATATATAAATAATAAATACATAAATATTACAAATGCATAATTACACGGTATATGTGTGATATAAATAACTTAACTAAATATATGTAAATAGTTACATACGATTAATATCTATTTAATATTACCTTCTATGATCCTGTTATGTGTTAATTTATTTCCTTATTGTTATTAATATAGATACCTATATGTATACAATATTAAAATAAATTATTATAAATTCGATTTGTAATAATTTGTGCAATTAATGTGAACAATATTAATAAAGATAATCATTTAATAAACTTGAGTAATGTATGAACATAAGACCTACATAATTATAGTATGTGTTGGTTAGAATAAATATTAATTAACTGGTAGTCCTGATTGACGACTAGATAAAATTTTGATAGTGTTGATTTGAACGTGTGTAACGAGGGCACAAAATGAATGAATAATAAAAAAATAAGAAAGAAAATGCAAATTGATATTATTTTAGATTACTGTGTATCAATTATTATATTTAATGAGCTTTTTCGCTACCGCGGTTTCGATGGAGCGTCCACCATTTACGAGCGATTATCTAAAAAGGTTACCTAAAACTGAAGAGTTTTAGATAATCGCTCTAAATTGTGGACGCTCCATCAAAACCGTGGTAGCGAAAAAGCTCATAAAATATAATAATTGATACATAGTAATCCAAAGAAAATGCATGTTTCAGCAAGAAGGGATAAAAAATGTAAACGTGGCCTAATAACAGAAATCTAATTCAATTGAGAGTAGCTGTATTTTGAGTAAGACAAATAGGCATGTTCGTACGAATTATATGGATTTTTTTAAATCTAAACGGAATCAAGGTATATAAGGCTAATTGGTCTGAAATTCCAACCCTTCTATTACCTATATCGTAACAGATATGATGTATAGACAGAGGATAAGTGATAGAGAAAATTAAAATTTCACAGGGCCAAGATTATACATATAATTATATATCGGCGAAAAGGCTGTCTGGTTGTCATGCCGAAATGTGTTTTACATGCTAAAATATAAATAATATATATCTTTGAAGTAGTTAAGTAACATGCATACATTTGATTTTAAAAACATCTAATACGAGTATATGTAAGACATTTAACGTCTTCCATTTAACAAAGCTGAGATTTACCACTTAGCCTAAATGTCTTATGTTTACATGTCATTCTTGGGTAACTGGAAGAAATTGTCTGCAAGCAATATGCTTGACAATTGCTTATGAACTTTCTTTGTCGATAAAGGCGTTTTGTTATTATTATTAAGTTAACTAAACGCAGTTAGTCCCATTGGGAGATGTCATGATAGTATGAATACATGATGGACATTTAATTCTCTCGTTTTCCTTCGTAATAATATCTTAGATCGAAGTCTTATTGTTTGTGCTTCCTATAACACAAACTATTAAGTATATTTATCCATTTAAAAGGTTCTACTAACATTTCTAGCGACCATGCTATGCTAAAGATAGATATTGTATATGTCTATAAGGTATGTGATATTTAAGTACTTGTGCTTAAAGGTATTATACTGGCATATCGTTAACCTTTAGACAAGAACACCGCAAACAAGTCAAACCCACTGCAAAAGCATGACTGCATTATTCTAAGTTAAATGCATTACATGCTTATTTCATATTATGCGTCTGTTATGTTAAGGATTCATGTCCCATTATAATATTTATTTATTAATGATTATCGAAAAAGCGCGTTTTTTCTAACAAACCCAAATCAAAATGGTTAAATAAAGCCTTAAACGTTTAAATGGATGCGGTACGTGGTCTGATTTTCAGTTTAGAGTTTCAGACTACCAATATAATAATTTTGGGCTTAATCTGGCTGATCATTTATTATATTTTATACGACACAAACACATGGTACCTGCTCTTGGAGACCCTGGAGATTACAGGCAGTGAAGTAGTTTTCCCATTTGTTGTAAATACAATATTGGTGTAGATAGATAGACACAACTATCTTTATCAATAAGTTGATCACGATGTCACTATATAACACTTTCTCTAAATTTTGTTAAATGAAACACTTATTACTTAGTACTGCCACTGTGATTTTAGTAGTCGCGAGTCGGCTTTCAAGAACTTCCGATCTCATCATCAGGCTAGCGTAAAGTGATGATGAGAGCGGAAGCTCTTGAAAGCTGGCTCGCGACTAATTAAGACATAGTGGAATTACTAAATAAGTGTTTCATTTAAAATAATTTAAAATGAACTTTCATGAAGAACCGTCAGTCGAAAATATGGACACTTTCTCTATCCTATCATGGCATTTCCCACAAGAATATTATATTTTCTATGTCATATTTTTTCATTGTTTTTTTTTATCAATTGATGTTTTTTGAGTTAATTTTATTTATTAGTTTTTTAAATGGTGTTTGAAATATTGTGTAGTGTTTTTACAGAATATTGTAAGTTATTTTTTTATAAATGGGTTATATTCGTATGGTTTGTTATTTTAGATTCTTAGATTCATATTTGTTTATGATTGTTATATGTTGTCCACTGTCCAGCAATTAGGTTTCACAACTGTCAAGCTGGCAGTGGTATATTTTATTCAAATAAAATAAATAAAATAAATAGATATTTTGGTCACATAATGAGAGGAGAAGAATATGCCATCCTACAACTGGTCATAAAAGGGAAGATCGAGGGCCGTAGAAGAGTTGGAAGAAAGCGGCTTTCCTGACTTCAAAACATTCGAGAGTAGACCGGGATGAGAGGTGTGGAAGAGCTGTTTGTGCTGCTCGACAAGATTGCTCCCTCGACAAGACACGTAAAGAATAAGAAGACGTGTCATTTAAAATTTCAGATTCGGGATAGGGTGCATGCCTCATTAGTGCTAAATTGAAAATGTAAAATACCTTTTCGAATACCTGCCTTTTGATGTATGGATACACACAATTATGTAAAAAAAGTAGAAGTCCTATATTTTGCTGGGAATTCACGGAGCAGATCGTAGAGCCTTATTATTAATATGTGTCCGTATATTGTTAATCTAGATTAAATGATTACCTATTATAATTTAATTTATACATTACATGTGTAGGATATGGAATATATTGTGAAGCACTTAAATAACACTTACATACTTAATCGTAGTATTGTATAAATAATCAATACATGTTATGGAATATTATTGATTACTAGCTAAAGTTCCGTAGAGTTCTAGGCAAATAATAGGTTTGCCACCTATCCTAAATATCTTAAATTATGTTGCTATGGAGAGGACAGCTTGCAAGTTCTCATAACTTATATAGCTTATATTTTTTTTTTTATTTTACAAGTAAACTAACTTTTTAATTCAAAGTCTGTCTGTACATACTGACTATTATTACTAAAATTTTACGATATCTATTTCTATCAACAAAAAAAAAACTTTTTTGCATTCATGTTCATTTTGTTTTAAATTTCTTGTGTTTGTACGTAGCTGCATATGTATCTCCTCCTTTTTTAATATATCGAATAATCTTAATTTATTTATTTTTGTAAATTTAACCGTTTTAATGCTAAATTTTCCTCATAATGCACAAAAGTGCGAATGCATTTTAAATTAAAAAATACTCAATTTTTAATTTACTGTTATATGGATTCCCGGTATGAATGGGTCTCTTACTCTTTTTGTAGGTTTTCTAGTGTCCTGCAAACGGCAAGCATTTGTAAAGATAGTATAAATAAATAAATATTTAAGTGTCATTAACAGTTAAAGCAACTCAAAGACTCTGTATTGGACAATACTAATATCGGCGTCATAACATAAAAATAAAATAAATTTAATGAGAATCTTTGTAAAAAAAAAACATACACATTAACGAAGGAATTTAAATATTTTTGTAAGAATTGATCTAGGGTCATTATAGATAAAATGTTATAATGATCAATGCTGCATCATAACAGGACCTCAGTGTGAAAATGACGTAATACGAATGAACAATATTGTTTTTTTTGTATTAAATGAGTTGCTAAAAGTCAGAGGTGACTATTCAACCAACTCAATAAATTGTAGTTAAGCAAAATTTATCTTTATAAAATACTGCATTTTAGTACTCCTAAAGATTGCTACCATTATTGCCTAGTTATCACAATGTAATAATAATAATAATAAACTTTTTTGCACAATAAGGAGCATATATAATTAAAAATTTATGAAATAATGTGATACAAATAAATAATATTGTGCAATGGGCGAGTTTATCGCGGAAGCGATATCTTCCAACAAACCCATATACTCGTAGTATAATATAAACTGTGCGTAGTCTCTGTAAAATAAGAGAGACCATGGTTCTGGTTTGACCGTGTTTTGAGAACGTCCAATGACAGTTGGTCAAAAAGAGTCCACAAGAGTTTTTTTGTCTACAAGGGTTCCATCAGTCCAGATGTTTCTCTTTCACAATATATAGGTACATTGTTCTTATAAAACGACATCAGATCGCTAGGAATGTCGTTGGATGAGGTGACTCAATAGAAACGCTATGAATAGAGGAGGCTGATTTCTGCCCTGTGCTCCTGAGAGGAGCGTTGAAGGACGATAGAGATAATATAAAGATACAGTATTTTATAAAAGAGTATATGCCTTAGTACAAATTAAGTTTATTGTATATGCACCTCTGGTTTTGAGCCACTCATTATAATATTTTGCCTTTTGGAAATCCCATGACGATAATTATTGCATTATATTGAATATAATAATAGACATTTAGTTTTTTCAACGCATTAAAAATTTAAGTTTTTCTAATGTTTATTTCATTCCGAGAGAGACGTTGATAATATTATAAAAATATCCATATTTAGTGCTTATTGTGAAGTATTCAGAGTAGAATAGGCCTCCCAATCTTTCAATAAATTTAAAGTGCACGTTAAAGGCAAATAAATAAATGAATTCATAAAATGTTACTTTTAAACATAATTATACCTACACACACTTTTCACATAGATCGAGCTAGTTCCAAACTTATAAATGCATCTTGTATTTTAAAATATTTTATATTATCAAGTCAGCAATGAGCTATGCAATCTATTCCGATTTTTTGTTTAATCAAGCCATTTTTTTATGTTTTTGGTACACTGACTAGGTTTTATGGTTTTTATGTTCATTGCGAGTAGAGAAACCAGCGAGACTAACTGTGTGTAATTAATGTTCAAGCTATCCCCTGGTGTCAATAAAAAACAGAACATTTAGGATGGATGGTATACCTTTCGATGTATTCAAAATATTAAAAAAAAAATTGAAATTATTATTCGAACATTTTCCATTTACAGTACACTAAAAACATACAAAAAAAAGAGGTGAGAGAGATCTTGACAACGTGGGACATATTATTGAAACTTTTATACAAAAAAAGCATTTTATTGTCGTCGCTTTTTAATTTATCTCTGTGCATTGAACTGTAGGTGTAGCTAAAAAAACTATAATTGTGTAGTTTTTTTGTTACAAAAAGGTGTAGGTAGTTAAGTGTTTTCTGTAAACCCAAATTAAACCTTATTCGCCTTTAACAGTAAGCTAAAAGCTTGTGTCTTCAAAGGGTATTTTGCCTGCATCTGGCATTGAACTGCACACCTCTTGTGCATGAGGTCAAGATTCTATCTCCAGACTACCGACGAACTCGGAGTAATATAATAATATTACAAATCAAGATATTTTTCAGGATGCTTAGCATTTATTCGAATTTATTGCTGAATTTATGATTGTAAGCCAGGTGACCTTATTCTCTTAACAGCGTATAATACTAGACTCTATCAAAAAGAAATGCCAAAGAATGAATATTGAATCCAGCGTTGAAATTTTTCATTTACCTGTCTCAAATATTCTATCTACTCACGCCAAACTCCTAGTTAGAGTATATTTATCGTTGTTGTTTTTACAATTAACCATTGTATGAGGTTACATATGTAAATTTAACACATGAAACTACCATATAAGGCTTAGAAAAGACAACAACACCTCATTTGGTAGTGCCCCGGACGGGACTTGAACCCGCACTCCCATCTTGTCGCGAGATGTGCTTTGTCCAATTAAGCTACCGGGCGATATACCAGAGGCTTCGATATTCTCTCTTATAAACCCAATGACAGCTTCATGTGTAGGTATTGTTCTGAGATACCTAGTATGGGTACCGCATGCTGGATACTTCCAAGTGTAGGTAGATAGGGTTGTTTTGAATGTTTTTTAAATATTCTACAATGCACATCCGTTACTTGATTTTTTAAAATCGCGATCGATTTCGAAATCATTATAAATCACCTCTTCTCACAATGTTTACAATGCCTAATCCTTAACAGGTGCAGCTATTGTTTTCAATTATTTTGTTTTTGTAGATGTTTTAACAAAAATATTAGTCAGTATTATCTCGCTCGTCAATGGTAAAGGTTTACCGAAATCGATCGCGATTTTAAAAAATCAAGTAACGGATGTGCATTGTAGAATATTTAAAAAACATTCAAAATGTCTCGTAACTGTTACATAGTTAATCCTTCTAAAATAACTGAGATAGGGTTGTACCTATCATTTTTACAACCTACGTACTAGGTATTATTCCTTTAGCGACATCTATCTATATTTTGTAATCTCCTAGTTAGAGGTTTTTTAATGAGTATGCACGCCTACTTGTCTTACTCTTACGGTTATATTTAAATATATGATTCACGTGGTCGTCAAGTATTTGCGTTTTCTTTCACGTTTTTTCACACCTCGTCCATTTTTAAACTCATATCACGTAAATTCACAACAATCATTACATACAATATCAAAATAAATAAATGTTATAACGTAGAAACCTCCCTAATAAAGAAACATAATATCTTGTATATAGAATTCCCTTCCATTAATTGTACATGTCAAAATCATCACAACTTATTTACAAGCATTGTATTATTTTTAATATAAGGATTTGCGAGAATTATACAATGTATTTTGATTAATTACATAGACAAGAATTCATCGAAATAATTACTGCAAAGGTCAATGAAGACCCGCTGGTTAAATCAATCACTTCCTGGCAACCTTGACGTAACGAAAAAGCTTAAAATAATCGAAATAACCTAGACGTACTAAAATATGTGTATAGTAAAATCAAAACAATAATTATAGTTAAAAATAGATAAGGTGCTATGTAAGGTGATTGCCTGAAGACATAATAAACACTAACATAACTGGATAAACTCAAATAAGCCTCTATTTCTGCTATAGATTAAACAAACACAAGAGAGATGTTTTTCCACTTCTAAGGTCATTACCAATCTGAATAATCATTTATATTATCATATCCAGTCCATAATTGTTGTATTGTAAGCTATTCCAGACCATAATTGTTTTTGTCAATTTTTAATAATTTTGTAGTAAATAATCTTAATGTTCTATGCCAATGTGATGAATTAATGAAAGAGTGAGCGAGAATGTATACATTATTTATTTATCAGAATGCTCGGCTTTATTATTCGAATATCTAGAGATTTTCGGAATATCTCAACACTAAACACCTTATACCAAGCCTATGTATGGAGTCAGCTAGAATATGCATCATCCATTTGGTCCCCATACTATGCGATACACGTGAATTCCATAGAAAGAGTTCAACGTAAATTTATGAGGTACATCAATTTTCGATTAGGAATCCCATATGATGAATTCTGTTATGAGCACTCACTGGTCGAACTCGGTATGACAAAGCTATCTGACAGACGTGTAATAATAGATCTCATAGTCCTCAGTAAAATACTTTGAAAATTAAAATACAATTTCAAACTTTGAGTGCCCAGAACTTATAGCTATGATCAATTTTCATGTACCAAACCGTTCTACAAGACAAAATATGTTATTTCAGGAAGCGCAGGTAAGGACCAACTATCACAAACATTCTATTATAAATCGCCTTCACATTCTCGGAAATAAATTCAATAATTTAATAGACTTGTTCCATGATCCAATCCACATACTAAAGTTTAATCTATTTGCACATTACAATCACATTTATATGGACAATAATCAGGAATCACCATCTTAGCAGGAACCCTTCCTCCTTTATATACCTACCCATGTTTTTTTATATAATATGTTTGTAATATTGATTTATTAATATTGTATTTGGTACCTATGTTTTGTTTTGTTAAGATATTGTACCTATGTAAAAAAAATATTGTGTAAAAGGCTAATTAGCCGTAAATAAATAAATAAATTTATTTTATTTATACCTACAACTATTTTTTTATGTCTAAGTGTAGGTACTTGTTTTTTATCATTTTATTATTTTTCTTCATTTATTTAAATGTGACAACCTTGTGGGCTTCTAACATAATAATATAATAAACTGTCAAATTGTGTACACTTTTTAATAGGGTGATATATTAATACTTTCTTTGCCTGCATTGTTTGTTTTTTTAATGAATATGTATTGTCTGTAGTGTGCTATTGATATAAATAAATAAATAAAACTAATTATTTAACAAAATACGAAATTTGGACAATGTCCAGGGACGACCTCGTTGGACATAATTTTCCAAAAAAGAAGTTTCCATAGTGGCATCTAAAGTGCATTTCTTAAAATTTTGTAGAATAATATTCTCTATACGAAGGCGAATTTAAAGTGAGTAACCGAATATAAAACAAAATAAATGTACTATTTATTCGTAAAAATGTTTTACCGCTAGGTATGTACTTGAATTATAAAATGATCAGCTTATGGTTGAGTGAGGAGTAGACTGTTTTATAACTGTAATAATCAGCCAGCATTGCGTTGCATTGGATTATTATTATTATTAAAACTTCCATCACAATCGTAAACTTTATAATAATAGTAGTAATAATGCTATGAAATAATGCCCAAATAATAATATTCATCCCGTCAGTGGCGGAACAAAAGTGTATACCAAATATCAATACCGGACACGTGGCGCAACAGTTTTTAATAAAAAAAAAATAGTATCTAGAGTTTAAAATTTACTATCTCAATACAATTGAAATAGTACTGGTTGCTTTAAAGAAATGGCAATGAAGATTTACTTATCAGCTATTAACAATGAGATTAATTTGAGGTGACAGAACAAAACTATGTTTTTTTTGGTAAATTTATTTCTTATATAAAAATTATCATATTTTATAAATTTTGGATAACATCGCACTTGTTATGTACATGCTTTATTTATAAACAAAAATATATTAACAGTTTACAGATAACGTGAAAGGGTACCCCAAAATATTCTTTCAGAAAAATCAGCATGTAAAGTTTGGAAACGTTCTCAATTCATTCACTGTGTGAGTGTTTAGGAAGTAGAATTCCATAACGAAATTCAAAAATAAATGTTTTCTTCTACTATATTATGTTTCATTGTTGAGAGAGACATCTTTCGTCTTGTTAGGATATTGTCAATCATAGGATCCTTACAAGACGAAAGACGTCTCTTTTGACAATAAAACATATGTAGAAGAAACATTTTTTTTAATATCGTTCTCGACTCAATTTGAAAACATTTTCCATAAAAGATATAGCCACTACTTCTGGAGCGAACCTGTAGTTCATAATTATATTTTTAAGTTTTAGAATTTTAAACCAAAAAGATATGCCACTGCCAAATGATTATACTGTACTATTAGTCATACAATTGTATGTATGCAGTGCAGGTATAACTATATAAATTAGAAATTCACTTTAATCTGACATTTCCGTTTATACTATCAAATTATGATAATATAAATTTCACTATTCCTAAATCAATCATGTCTAGAGAATGTTTTACTATAAAACTATATAAACTCTATAAAACAAAAGAAATTCTATTTTTTCCTCCTATAAGGTAAAATCTGTTTTTCTCAATGCATTGCTTGGCTATTCCAGACAATAAAATCTTATCATATCGTCCCTCTTCTGACTAACTGTCGTATCTGACATTTTTGGCGAAATCGAGTTATGATCACCAATGTGTATTTATAATATGTGCCTTGCATGTTCTCACTGAAGATCACACATGTAACTGTTATCGTTATCCTGGAATAGAATTCTGATTTTTCGACGTATTTGCGAATTACTCTAAACAAAATGTGTTGTCGTATCTACAAATTCTTCAAAATTTCATCACAAAAATGATTCTGAGATATATAAGAATACAAATAAAATAATGTAATATATTTACACTGTATCATAATACTAGGAGAGACGAAAATATGCACGGCAAAACACTAAAAACGCTCTCTTGAACAATTTATATTTTAGCAGATACGACTGTTAGTCAGAAGAGGGACGATATAGTGCCTTAATAATTTCGTATTAGCCCTTTTGAATATTTATTTATTTATTTATTTTATTCTTCTTGCACATCATCATTCATATCTAATATATAAAAGGAAGACGTGTGTGTTACAACACTTATAACTCAAGAATGGCTGTACCGATTTGAATGATCTCTGATTTGTTGGATTCTTCTCCGCCCGGATTAAACTATAGGCTATTAAAACATCTTACAAATTCACGGGAAGAAACAATATGAAGAAAATTATTTACGCCATACATTTTTAATTTCAAAAATAAAAACAATATGGAGAGTCCATACGCTATTAGCGCCCCCACGTCGCCTGTTGCATTGTGCTAAAATAATCCGTAGGTTCTGCTATATTAAGAACCAAATTACTATAACTAATATGAACGAAATGTGTACTAATATTTGTTTACTATAATTCGGTAGTTACATGGCAATAGGTTGTATCTCACTAAAACATAATTTTACAGGAGAGCAAAAACAAAGTTTGCAAAACAGATATTTCAGCCAAATTTCGAGCATTATATATCAAAATGAAGGTAATTATTATTTCTACAAGATAGATGTAACATTCTCTTAATAATTTCTTCTACAAGATGTATGTAACATTCACTAAATAATTTCTTGCAGTTTAAAAATATTTGAGTTTTTTTGCCATGTTGAAGAAAACAATCTTTCTACATGTCAATAAGTTACGTCTTTTCTCTCTTTATTCTGACTATAAAGAGACATATCCTTTTGCCACATCAAATATTACACTATTTTGAGCATTTTATGGAACAAACTTGAAAACGCAAAAAATGCGAGATACAACCTATTGCCATGTAACAACCGAATTATTCGACTAATATTTATGTATCGATAGATCGGCTGTCACATAAATGTGGACGTGCACAGATTATATTTGAAATTGTATTTTATTTTTGCAGATGGAAAATTATTATTGAACCAAAAATTGTGCTATTAAAGATGAAAATAAGAATGTGATCATGTAGGTAGTTCTGATGCAAGATTGTGTAGTGAAATTTGCAGACAGAGAAGAAAAATTACGAAGAAAATTATTTACGCCGTACATTTTTAATTTCAATAAAAAATGCAATATGGAGAATTATACAAAATCAACAATGAAGTTTTTTTTATAGATTGGCCTATTTATATGATGATTTTTCTATACATTCTCAAATTAGAATCGTTATCCATACAATTTAACATCTGTAGTTCTGATATTTCAATTTTTAAAAAATCATGGAAAGAATTTTTATAAATTTTAAATGAATAGGTAAAATCTACCTGAAAAAAAAATTAGTACCTACATACATAATTATATTACGTACTGTAGATAATTTATAAACAAATCTGAGTTAAGTATAATTGTTCAACATAAATTGTTCATGTCGGCCGGTGTGGCGCGGAGCTCTTTCCTTTGAGTCACGAGGTCCCGGGTTCGATTCCCGGACAGGGCAAAGGGAAGAATGACCTTTTTCAAATTGTCCTGGGTCTGGGTGTTACATATATATGTATTTGTATATAATGCATTGTATATGTGTGTATCGTCGCGTTAGTACCTACCCATAATCAAGATTCATCTAAGTTTGGGACTAGCTCGATGTGTGTGAATTGTCTATGTAAAAAAAATGAATGTAACTTTCGCAGTTTAGCGGCCCCACCCGTTGTCGAGTACTTTTTTTCCATAGAAAAGGTAATATTTTTGAAACTTGAGGAAATTGTTGCCATATGTAGAATTATTTTAATTTGCCGGCAAAAAAAATCCACTTTGAAAATTAATTTCCTGAAATTCCGTACATATTACTCGACAACGGGTGGGGCCGCTCAAGTTTCATAGTTGCGATTTTTTTTCCTATAAAAGAATTTTTCAAAAATTTGGTGACAAAAAAATAATTCACCATATGGCAACAATTTCCTCAAGTTTCGAAAATATTACTTTTACATGGAAAAAAGTACTCGACAACGGGTGGGGCCGCTAAACTGCGAAAGTTCGAAATGAATTATATTTTTTTACACTATACCTTCGATGACACACTTTGACAATTACGGGAGTTTGTAAAGAGATCAATAATATTAATCATTCATAAAGTCAGTGGGAGAGGGCAGAAGATAGGGCAGGTGTCGAACATGTGTTGAAAGGCTAGGTTTGGAGTGGCCAGAGGTCCTGGAAGCAGCGGTGGACAGTTATCTCTGGAGGAGATACTTAGGAGCAATGGGTCCCCGACCGAACTAGGACAAGGGGAAGAAGATGTATGTATGAAATCGTTCATTGATTCTTAGGCGGTACGAAGTTCGCCGGGCCAGCTAGTAACAAATAAAATAAAGCAATATACACAAGAAAAAATGTGATGATGTGCAGTGGCGCGATTATCACTGTATAGTGATTTCTTCCATCTAACCACGAATATGGTGTTGTCTAAAGAGTACTATAGGAAAATTAGATTGTTTGACGATTTTAAAGACATTCTATTAGATTGTTATCTAAAAAACTGTAGTGATATTTTACTTATTAATTCATTCTTTACTGTACATTGATTGAAAGCAAATCTACACAAAAATACATTCAAATAAAATACATTCATACCACCGATATACAGAGGGCGAGTTTATCGTAGAAGCGTGATTTTTTCCAACTAACCCGATTTTTTTGTAATGTTTGTATCAAATATTTTATAAATTGTACTATAGGTACCATCACGGCATATTACACATGAACTTATAAATTAAATTTAATATAGAATAGATTATTATGAATTAGACAGATTTTTTTAAAGGTTCTCCTTTTAACGAGTAGGAAACCCTTTACAGAGCGAATCTATGGGAATTGAGTCACCTCTTTCCACAAATAACTTAATTTACAACACATAGAAAGACTATAAAGTTTTATGAATGGTTTTACGTTTATTGATTAGTAATGGTAGTTAGTATTAGAGACGAAGTATTTTTATTAAGATATCCGGTATTTGTCTAAATTAGTTCTGCATCCCAATTCTGCATATCGTGATCTCCAGATAGCTCATAATGAACAATTCTTTCCCATCCTCCTCTGTTCACAGCCAGGTGCACTGCATCATCACCGAGTCACAACCTGCTTGAATACTCTCCGTCAAGAATACAGATATTTATTATATTCGCAGAAGAACTATGTATTTACGTAAATCACATAAATCGATCGTTTTATTAATAGAGTTATTACAGCTTGCTAAGAGAGGAGTAAGTGAACTTCGATCATCTTAACATAATCCACAAGAGAAACGGTATGGTGGTATTTGTGTATCGTCGCGTTAGTACCCATAATACAAGATTCATCATAATTTGGGACTAGCTCGATCTGTGTGAAATGTCTATGTATGTTATGTTATGTTATATATAAAAATAAGTAAGGCGTTTTTCTAATTAATAATGTACATTGCAATTTCATGAATTTCAGTATTCAGAACGTTTAAATTCGTTCACCAATTATTAATAAACACCTGTTTTACTGTAAACTGAAAATTATTGTGAAGTGTCAGTGAACCAAATGTGCTTTTTAGCAAACACCAAATTAGAAAACACTTATTTTTTTTTATTATTTAATCGACTTTTAATTCTAGAATAACTTATGAAAACAATTTTATAAAGAATTGCATTAATAGTAAATACAATCATCTTACAGACGACGAGTTTGTCGCGAAAACGCGATCTCAGAAGTAAGAAGATTTACCCAACATTTGAATGTACACAAGACTGGATAAATTTATTTTTGGCTATAATAAACACTTAACTGCCTGTAGACAGCCTATTCGCCGATAAATGTCGTGAGATGACATGATATGACATATGTCATGATACTGATCGAGCATCCTGTTATCCAGATTATAATTTCACCCGTTATTCGTTATCCGTTATCCAGGCAAACATCTGTTCTGTACCTTTGACATTACTTGATATATTCATACTTATAAAATACGTTACACATTGATTCATCTCAAACATAAACCTGATAACAATCATCTATTTTACTACTGATGCCAATTATATTTTAACTATCTATTAATGCACTAGTCTGGTGCATTTACAAACAGATTTTGTACTAAAAGAGTACATAATAAATACTGAGTACATATCAAATAAAACCTTATTGTTACTTTTAGTTCCGGGTTTGTTTTATTTCAGTAATAATACTATGTCTGGTATTCCAATAACAATAAAAAAAGAAATAAAAGACTAAAAATCGTAAATAAATTTACCTACTAACTAAGATTGTATATAAAGTGTAATTATTCCGTTGCAAAAGCGTTACGTTACTTAAATATCTAGATAATGTACAACTTCGAGTAAAAATGTAGCTACAATTTGTGTAAATTATACACGTGAAACTAGCATAACATATATAAGTCTTAAAAAGACATCGTCATTTTACTTGATCAGCCTACACTATGAAGTTAGAATTAAGGTTTATAAAAGAAAATTATTATATTATTATTACAAACTTATTAAACTCTTGCAGGATGGACTTTGGAGATAGAGTGTTTAGTGTTGCGGGTCGTAAATGCTGAAACAAGCTGCGAGGGTTTGCGAGTGGAGGCGAATGGAGAGGGCTTGAGAAGGAAGCTGAAAACACACCTTTTTGCTGAAAGCTTCGAGCGACAGACGCACAATACCAAAAGCAATGCGAAAAGTTTAGGTTAGGGGCTAAATCCTAACTAGAGAATCAACCAATAAATTGACATTGTCTTTTCTAAGCCTTGTATGATTCGATAATTTCGTTAATTTACTCATTTAAAAAGTTATACTACTATTTTATTTACTTTTAACAAGCTACATAAATAAATTCAAAATAACAGTAACGCTATTTTTGGACTTTACGTAAAATGAGTAAATGTTCATATTTAATTAATGGTACATTACTAGTGCCTAATCTACCTCTAGGAAGTAGTAAGAATATTATTTATTTCAACGTAAATACACACTTTTAGAGTGCTCCGTATACGGCAGGTAGGTATTCATAAAACATCGTATTAGAGGCATCAAGATAGAGGCAAGACGGGGAATGAGGACGGTGGACGACCTGTTCAGGGCAGCACAAAACAGGGAGGTTTTCGCTGGAGTGGGCGCCAACGTCGGGGGACCTGACATGCCACAGGAAGAGAGATCTTAAATCTTTAATTCAGTGATAAGGTATGCCGCCCATCCTAGATCACTTACCTAAAGCTTTATTGCCACGTAGAGGATGACTAGTATATTACTTGTAAGGATTTAGTCGGCTGGCTACCCCACTTGTGGAAAATGCCAAGGTTGTATGAACGTACAATTGAAATTCCATTACTTCCATTCCATTACAGATACAAGTACGCACATAATACTGTTTATCAAAATTCTGCTAACTTCGTAACTATTTTAAGTAAGTACCTATTTAATAATTTATTGCTAATATTTCTTACCTTTAAAAGTAATCTTGATAATCCACAAAATGTTTATAAAAATCCTTGCAAATCCATAGTAGAGTACACGGACACAACACAGTTTTAATGCGATATCAAAAATAATTATTATTAAAAGATTATAAAATGTAATTAGTGTAGAAACAAGGTTACTTCAATTCAATAGTTCTTATTATCACAATGTTGCCAAATACACAAAATAATTAATAATTAAAGGTCAAATAATAATAATAATGCTGCGGCAACACTGATACAATTCAAGTTTAAAATTGGAACACACGAAATTATTCTTCATATTATTATTGTACTAGTAGTAACAACGATCTCCATATTCGAAAAGAGAATAATATTCTTATTTTAAAATAAAACAAATGACAACAAGTATCCACTTTCACAAAAAACATACAGTGCAAACACACGAGAAAAATAATTGATTCCGAGTTTTCGTTTCAGCACGCTATGCAATTTGCAATTTCCCATCAACACTAAGTACCGGTAAAAATTATGTTTCAATCAATGAATTGTAAATCCACAGAACACATTTTCATTACAATAATAATGAAAATCATATCCAAAACCACATAAAACTGTCACTGAACTATAAACAATGATCTCTTATTTCACAGATATTTTGATGATGTTTTACAAAAAACAACAAGTGCGAACGAGATTTATAATTGAACACAAAAAAATTGTGACGGATAAAACGAATTCAATTGTTTTTTCATAGGTAATAATTATAAACTGTTATTAAGCATCAAATCACGATTTCTTTATACCTTTTAAAACACTGATTCAGTGAGGTTAGGTTGAAAAAGTGCACTATTTACAAATATTTGATTTCCTTTAGATTATTAGTTGGCTTGTAATAATTCGCCGCCATATGTCAGGTTATATTTTTATTACTAACATTATAATATTGTTGTGTTGTCGGCGATTACCACGTCTTTAACGGCGTCGTATATTGTCTTATAGGTACACGAGCGCGTTGGACGACCGCGGCGTGCAACGGTAAACTGCCGAAGACATTTTCATATAACCTATAGATCCACTACCACACTGACTTAGACACAACACGGTGTAGTACATAAAGACAACATACACTGTTATAATAATTTTATACTGTATATCTATAATACCTATAACTTGTATATTACTTGTGTTATTTTATCCGGCTTTGCTCAGGGAACAAAGTCAAATTGGCAAAAGTATTGTCAATTTGGCCGACGCCCCACACAAAATCTTTATAGCAGTTTGTTCGGATATACATTATCCAGTTTCGATTACGATTGCGATGGAATTGTCCAATGATTTCGAAACCAACCTCGATTTCTTAAGTAAAATATTGCACAAATGAAATTACGTTTGATTATTTTGAAAAATACAATTTTAGTTAAATTTGCCATTCAACCGAATGGCTAGGAGGTTGCGGTTAGACACTGGCAATTAATGGAACGGCTGACAGAGTTCTAGCCGGATTGTTTAATATATTTGAATGTTGTCTTCGAATCATTAGGTCCCGGGTTCAATTCCCGGCCATGGCCAAGTAAAGAGTAACCTTTTTCAAATTGTCCTGGCTCTGGTTGTTACATGTATTTTATTTAAGATTATATCTGGGTTTTTGTTATAAACCCAAATACAACCTTATACACCTTTCACACTAAGCTAAAAGCTTGTGCCGTGAAAGGGGAGTTTGCCGGCACCTGGGATCGAACCACGGACCCCTTGTTCCGGAGGCCGAGACTCTACCTCCAGGCTACCGACGAACTCTTTTTCCACATACTTCATTAAAATATACGTAATTTTTTGGATTTGCCCACTTTAGATCCCGAAACACTCAAACAAATCCTTGCAGATATATTTTGTTTTCGGGTAATCTGCGAGACCTTGATTGATTTGCTTATCATTGCCATATTTTATTAACTGTGTATAGCTCTGCTGTCGTGTCCTTACGATGAGTAAAATAAAATAAAAGTGTAAAACCAGAGAAATAGAAACAATGTGAAAAAATAATAATTATAAACCGATAATATTATTGGCAGCATACAAACATTTTCGGCAGTCCTACCATGATGTGATGTAATAAATTAGAGAATTATTTTTGCGTAGTAGGTATTTTAGTTTTTCTTATTATCAGTTGTAATCTTTTATTTTTTTCTTCTTTAATATGTGTTTATAATTTGAGGTTAAGTAGGTAAAGGAGGTAAAGTCTCGGCCTTGTGAACAAGCAAGAACCGCGGTTCGATCCCAGATGCCGTCAAACTCCCCTTTCACGACACAAGCTTACTGTGAAAAGTGTATAAGGTTATATTTGGGTTTATAACAAAACCCAGACATATTTTTTAAAAAAAATATACTAATTTATAATAAAAAAATCGTTCATATTGAAAAATGTGTGTTCATATTGATAAATAAATAATTTCACCTCTGACTTGTCTAATTGTGGTGTTTTTTAAGTACTTACATACCAACATACCAACTAAAATATTTACGTGTCGATTATATTGCTGCCTGCAACGTAGCAGCTTCATATATAAGTACTTGTACCTATACTACGGCGAATGAATACAACAAACGTACATACTAAAACTAATGATAACCTAGTCTTGAATAAAATTGTTGTGTCCGCTTAATGTTATGTACTAAATTATTTAATCCCCACATTTGAGTTCGTTTATGTTATAAATCAATGTGATTGTGTGTACATCCGTTATAGACATGCAAAATGAAACTAATCCTTTTGATGAAATCTTACAATGAGATTATAAAATAGTACGCAACTTGTTTATTTACAAATATACCAATACTTTTTATGATTCCGAGTGTCATGTAAAAGGCGAGTAATCGTAAAACACTCGCATTATATCACTGAACATCTTGTATCAGCGATGATGTATGCCACCCATGTGGAATGTCTTAAAATGTTTTGGTACGGGAAGACTTCTTGAATAACATCAAAACAACATTTTGATTCAATGACTGACTGCATTTTCGCATCGCATTTATGAGAGATACCATGATACCAGCTTCAGAAGCAAATTAAAAACTGAACTCTTCACTGGCGCCCTTGAGACGGTCTAGGGACTGTTAAACGGCGTCAAATATAAAATCATCATCATCATCATAGATGTTATAGCGACTTTTTGTGTTAATAGTTATCTATTTGTATAAAGATGTAGGAAGCCGAATTGAAATCGTTAATAAATTGTTGAGTTCAAAATACTTTTTGGGTAATTTTGAGTGACTTCATCGAAAAATATCATGTAGCATTCTAATATATAAAAGTGATTTGATGCTAGCCTGAATATAAAAGAAAAAGTTCTTGAAAGTCAACTTACGATAATGTTACATACAATGACGTAGGTATTAAAAATGTTTTATATGCGAAATACATCAACGCACAAACACGAAACCTAAAAAATGCAATACTCGGTATGAAGCCATTTGAATGGTTCATCTTAAAATTATTTTTGTATTCGAAGCTAAACAGAATGAAAAAAATAACAGATTCAATATTATCGGCTTACATTAAACGATTATCAAGTATTGAGGAAGCTATAATTACTAGACATTTTTTTTAAGATGCGCCGTTGTGTGGGAAAACCACCGCAAGTGCCCATTCAAGAATCATAACATCTCCTGAACAATAGGATCTTTTACCCTGCTTTGAACACCTCCACACTCTCCAGGGTTTGCAAATCATAGGGAATTCAAAGTTATGTGCTGATTCACTCTGAAGAAATTATCTAGAAAGTTGACGAATATTTTCGAATCATGTTTTGAGAATGTTAATAGTAAACCAAAAATAATTGTTTTAATAGATTATTTTTTTCATAGAATCGTTTTTCATATTATATCGTTCCTAAATAATGAAAAGATTACTCTTTATGGAGAAAGCTTGTTTTCATTCTTAGCTTTTGAGTAGACCGTCAAAGGGCGAAAGAAGAAAAAAAAATATAACACAATGATATCAGAGTGTAAGAAATGTTGTTGAAAAGTTGATTCAATTGCCCCAAATTTGCTTTGAATGGAGTCTTGTTCCTTCTCTGAGTTACAAAGAGGAACGCTGAAGGGCATACGAGGAAGAAGAAGAAAAGGTATTTAAATCTATCTCTCAGCAGAAGTGAATAAGTACTGACGACGCATAGCACAAGCACTATACAATAATAATATTATCTTAGAAAAGGAGTAGGCGGGCTGTAAGAACAACTCGACCGAGTCTAAGTTGAGAAATAAGGCTTATCACATAGTGATGTTAGAACAACCATTGTGATCTACAAGACGAATCTTACAGATTTAATATTTTTAAAAGAAAACATGGCATATTATTTGAACATTGTCCTATTCAAAAATATGTTGATCCTGGAAGTCTGAAAAGATTCCGGTTCCGGTTCTCCGATAACTCAAGTTCCGGAGTATTTTTGTTTTAGAATGACCAATAATATTAATCCATATAAAGCTTTCTTCCTTACTTTATTTTTCGTATGGCTCAGTGTGTTGATAAATCTTAATCCATGTGGGCTGCGTCGTATCCTCTATCTATAGTCTTGGCTCTAGTGCTGACAACCAACTCACCGCCTCTTTAAGGCTTTCTGTTTTTTATCGACTAGGTTTCTAAAAGAAAAAAATCATGTCTGTTATGATAGAAAAAACGAAATGAAGTGATCATGTTTTAAATAATCAACAAAAGATGATTTACGAATAAATCTGAAAAGGTATTATTTTAACTTCGTTCTTTAAAAAAAATATTTTTTTAACACACTAGTATATCATTACATCCATCTAATTTTAATCTTGTCGACAATCATTATTTCTTCGAATTCATTTTCAGTAAACACAGGTGTATCAACCCGATCTAATCTCGGATGAGGAAACAATGGCCTTCTGGATAAAAACCACACATCTACGATTCACTGTGTTGGTGTTTAGGTAGCAGAATTCCATAACAAAATAAATAAAACAAATGTTTCATTCTACTATTCGATATATTCACGAAAGACGTCTCTCTCGAAGACTTCCTTAAATACTTTCTCAAACCACTTTTAGAGCTTTTTTATCTCACAATAAGTACGACGAAAATATTCGAAACCAAATCTGCAAGCTTGTTTTTGTAAACCAATTCAATATCAATCTCCACATGTAATTTCCCCTGACTTAGTCACGACTCGGCCCATACACAAACTCTTTAGCAGTGGCCTAAGTAATAATAGTTTAGTGTGTGTACATGTAGGTACATACTATGCAACAACTACTAAATACACGCCAAATATTTAACTCTAGCTTAGGCATACACATACAAGTATATATACAACATAATACCCATTCACATGTATTAAACTAGCAGTAAGTATATATAGACATCGATCTATATTGAAATAATAATATATTCTCAAAAAATCACGTTTCGTAATTTTGAGGAGGCGTCCTTTAGATGAATCTTGAGCCATCCCTTAAGAAATCTTTTGATCGTTTCGTTGATTCGAATCATAATAATATTATGAATTCCATTTTGAAACATCCAGGGAAAAATTATTTTACTTAATATGCGTTGCATATGTTTCTTTTGTTGTTCCTTCCCAATACAGACTATCTGTATAAAAGGAATGACATGTTTCATTGGTCGAGAAACCGAAGAAGTTAGACAAATAGATAAATAAATGGCTAATACGCTCCCTGTGTGAGGGGTCATGGATTTAATGAAACTCAGAAGAGGCGAATATAGAATGTTTCAGAAAGACATAATCTCTTGTTGGGAGCTTCAAATAATGGATTCTCAATAAAATAGCGCTATTGATAATTATATCAACGAGCAAATCGAGTTAAATAAATTTATGAAAATATATTTGATTCACTTTTGGAAGCAAAATAATTGAAGTGAATTATTTTGAATGATTTCATTTCTATTATTTCGGATAAATGGAAGTTGCCAAACTTCTGTGATACCCGAGCGATTGATGGGTTTCCTTCAATAAACTTAACATATTTAATATCCACATTTCTGAGCATATAAAACTCGGTGACTCGTGCAATATTCGAGTGCGTATTTCAAAAATTCAAACCTTTAAAGTTCTACGTAAAATTTTAAATTGTTCTAAATTATTAAATAGTAATATGTGAATAGTAAAGAAAATGTACATAATTTTTTACATTACATTTGAGAAGAAAACCATACATACATACCTGTATAAACATGTATGTATGTACAACAAATACATTTACAACGTTTATGAGCAGTAATATCAACAAATGTACTCACTTTATTTAATACGTATTATTATTATGACTGTATTAGTGCACCATGCACAATGAGAATGCGAGTGTATGGGTAAATTATATTTGTAGGAGAGATCTTCACCAACCGTAGTTAAATTTATTTGTAATAAAATAAAATTATTGATTAATATTTTTTACAGAATTTTTTTTTTCATTGGTTGAGATTTCAAATAAGCTTCTACTTCTATTTTTTTTCACTTTTTAATGTTCCCCTTTGTCAGAGTGCCAGCCTCCATATTTTTGATAATTTTGTTTAAGTTTTAAATAAGCCAAAACACTCTTTTTCACAGGTTTCTGAATCAATAATATCAAAGTCTCAAATGTTTTTGTCCTTGTATTATGAAATAAATAAAATATGAGTTTAAAAAATATTTTTATAACATAAAAGAATCGTGATTAGTCTTCTGGCCGCTCCGCTTAAATCAAGTTTATCACGTTTGGCCTTTTCAACTTTTTTTATTGCCCCATCACTTGTCTTTTACGGGACATTGGAAAACTTTAGGGAAATAGTGGGAAACCAATTATTTAACGGGTACGCCATGGAGTGCAATTCGCATTATTGGGAAAATTGAAATCAAGACTTGAGATTGGTTCAAATGGTTCGAAGTTTTTAAAACCGATTTTCCCGAGGATGGAGGTGGACTTTCATCGTATGGATTAAACTACATTGTAGCCAGCTAAAATAGAAACATCTCCGTATTCAAAGCTGAATATTTGTGTCAAATGGGTCGATAAGGATTTGCAGGTCTCTCATGATCGAAAACAAAAACCTTTGAATATGTTCAAGGTTTTGTCGGGTGGAATCCTTAGTGAACCCTGAACTTGTCCAGAAAAATTGTCTGACAAAAGAACAGTCGAAATATTGGAAAAAGTGGTAATTTTAACAATATCAAAAATCAAAATATAAACTTAAATATTTTTTTCTTCACAATTCATTTAGATAAGAATGCAGCTAAGTATACTTACGAATAACGGTACTTATACAACTTTATCCCAAGCGGTGCAAACGGGTCTTCGTGTATAGGTTAGTGGTGTTTATTATGAGGTATTGAGAAGGGGAAATCATGAACGGGGAGGGGGATCAATAATGAATGTCGGCTGGCAGTATTTCCAGCCGTGCCGATAGAACGAGATAATAATATTTTAAACTGTATGTATTCCGTAGGCAAACTACACTATGTCACGGGATCTTTCTTTTCATTTTCAGAATGGCCGTTCAAAGTTTTTTCAACAATATTACGGTTTGTTTAATGATAATCACATACTGTCTGTGTCCAATAAAATTTGTTAAGTAAAAGAAAATAAAAACGCATACTTGAATTAATTTGTTGGAGTTTTCGGCGAAGAATAGGTAGTGGGCTACCGTTTTGTATTTTTGACATTTGCCTGACGATAAAAGCGGAAACTTTCGAAAGCCGGCTCGCAAAATATCATTGATTTTTGAAGGATTGACTATGTAACAGTTTTGTGATATTATGAGTGTTTTGAAACGAGTATTATTTACAATGCACTTTTGTTGCTTGATTATATAGATCAATTTTAGCAAACCGTTGCTATTGACGAGCAAACGTGGAATATAAAGAGTTTTATATGTTATATTATACAAATAAATCATAATCCTCATTCACCACACAGTTGGAGCAAGACGAGAGCAATAATTGGTAAAGAACCAAATTTAATTGGGAATCAAATCATAACATTTATAAAATTAGTCAAATCAAATCACTTAGAAAATCAACCATGAATGAAAAATGAAAACATTGGAGTGAGAGTATAAATCTAGAACAAAATGTTTAGTAATATAAAAATGTAAGGTGATGTGATACTTCAGATCTACTGATAGAAGAAGAAATTAAAATTTATAAGAATGTAATAATGAATGTACAAATGAATGAGCTTATTCAGTTGATGATGAATACATAATATCTTCTTTTTTTTTTAATAAAGTTAAATTATTGAAATCAACTTAATATATTGTGATTGCAAAGATGACAGTTTTTGACTTAATGAAGTTTCACGCCGACACATGGACTACGTTTAATACTTCTACAATAATAATATCATTGAGAGGGGAGGGGGGAAGGGATTAGTGTGGCTGGAATTGGAGAGGGGCAAGAGGAACTACGAACTATGCGGCGATATCTTTACCTTTAATAATTTTATTATAATGTGTATATGCAATGTAATTGAAGGAAACATTTTAATAAATTATGTATTATTCTAGACAATATTACAATAATAGTATTATATTCAATATTATAAAGTTGCATGTTTAAACGAATATTTATTTTTGTATAGCACTTTAAGGATGATAACATGCAGCTAGTCACATTAAGGGTTGCACCCTCCCTCACCCATGAATGTTACAGGAATGTCAGTTCCTATGAAATGCAGCTAGTCAGCTGACTACCACAGTTATGGATGAAATACACTGCAATCCTGAATGGTCCACAAGGCCTTGAACGACACAGTACCTCTATGACTCGCTGAGCTCTGTCCCGTAGACGAAATTCTGAGGAGAACACTGCAATCAGATTCCACCGCTGGCTGTCAACAAACTTGTAGAACCCAACAGAGCAGACACTTCCAAATTCACAGAGAGGAGCTTCAGCGTTGTGGGAGCAACTGCCTGAAACCGGATACCAGCGGATTTAAGTCAGAACCAACCCACTGCAGGAGTAAGCTGAAAACATTGCTTTTCAAGAAAAGTCACGGCACCCTTGAGATGGTCACGGATCATTAAACGGTGCCAAATAAAAATTGTCTTTATTTTTATTATTATTTCAGTTTTTGCTATAGTCTTCTGACTGTGGTGAAATAAAATATTTTTATGATAGTAATGCTTTTTCAGAATTTGGTATGGAAATTCGAGATAATTCACATTCTCATATTTTTTGTACAGGATTTTTAGATGATTCAGATTTTTTTGTATAAAAAGCACACCTTTGACTCCGCTACAGTCACAGTGGTGAAATAAAATATTTTTATGATAGTAATGCTTTTTCAGAATTTGGTATGGATTCAAAATTTTACATAAAATTGTAAATCATCACCCGTCAATAATACTAATTTGCGTTTTTCGATCAAAATCTATCAAAAAACTTAAACAATATTCGCCCATTGTGCAAAATATTTGTATATACCATGTTGTACCTAATCTCATTCTTTTTATTTAAATATTTTGTACAATAAAGTTTATTATTATTATTATTATTATTATTATTAAACAATCGTCATTTCATGATTGAATTGTCAAAAATTTTCCCGATATTATCACATTATCACACTTGTCAAAAATTCATCAAAATTTATGACGGATCAATCATGAAATGATAATCGTATGGCTATTTGGAACAATTTTGATCAAAATGCGAATATGAATATTTTTGACAGATCTTCCATGATGTGATGATTTCATGAAAATTTTTGACAGTTAAATCATGTGATGACGATTGAATGGGTATTTTGATCGAAATGCGTAAATTAAAAATTTTGACAGGTCCACCATGGTACGATGATTTCAAGAATACGTTTGACATGTCAATAATGAATGTTTGGGTGTTTTGAAAGAAGAAAGAAAGAAATCAAAACGCGAATATGAATATTTTTGACTGGTCCACCATGGTACGATGATTTCATGAATATGTTTGACAGGTCAATCATGAATGTTTGGATATATCGATAGATTTTGATCAAAACGCGACTATGAATGTTTTTGACAGGTCCACCACAATTTGATAATTTCATGAAATTTTTTGAGAGATAAATCATGAAATAACGATTGTATGAGTATTTCAATCAATTTTACACTAAACCCGTAAATGAATATTTTTGACAGGTCCACCACGATTTAATAATTTCATGAAATTTTTTGACAGTTCAATCATGTGATTGAATGGGTATTTTGAACGAAATGCGTAAATTAATAATTTTGACAGGTCCACCATGGTATGATAATTTCTCAAGAATACGTTTGACAGGTCTATAATGAATGTTTGGGTATTTTGAAAGAATTTGATCAAAACGCGAATATGAATATTTTATAAAATACCCATATATTCATGTCAAACATATTCATGAAATCAGCGTACCATGGTGTACTTATCAAAAATATTAATTTTCGGGTTTCGATCAAAATCTATTGAAATACCCATACAATCGTCATTTCATGATTGAACTGTCAAAAATTTTCATGAAATATCAAATCGTGGTGGACCTGTCAAAAATACTCATTTTCGGGTTTCGATCAAAATCTATTGAAATACCCATACAATCGTCATTTCATGATTGAACTGTCAAAAATTTTCATGAAATTATCAAATCGTGGTGAACCTGTCAAAAATTTCGCGTTTTGATCAAAATCGATTGACATACCCATACTGTCAAAAATTTTCATGGAATTATCAAATCGTGGTGGACCTGTCAAAAATATTTTTATTCGCGATTTGACCAAATTCTATCAAAAAACACATATATTCATGAAATCAGCGTACCATGGTGTACTTATCAAAAATATTAATTTTCGGGTTTCGATCAAAATCTATTGAAATACCCATACAATCGTCATTTCATGATTGAACTGTCTTAAATTTTCATGAAGTTATCAAATCGTGGTGGACCTGTCAAAAATATTAATTTTCGCATTTCGATCAAAATCGATTGAAATACCCATACAATCGTCGTTTCATGATTGAACTGTCAAAAGTTTTCATGATATCATCACATCGTGGTGGACCTGTCAAAAATATTCATTTTCGCATTTCGATTAAAATTGATTGAAATACCCATGCAATCGTCATTTCATGACTGATCTGTCAAAAATTTTCATGAAATCAGCACATCGTGGAAGATCTGTCAAAAATATTCATATTTGCGTTTTGATCAAATTCTATCAAAATACCCAAACATTCATGTCAAACATATTCATGAAAGCAGCGTACCATGGTGGACCTGTCAAAAATATTCATTTTCGCATTTCGATTAAAATTGATTGAAATACCCATACAATCGTCATTTCATGACTGATCTGTCAAAAATTTTCATGAAATCAGCACATCGTGGTGGACCTGTCAAAAATATTCATTTTCGCATTTCGATTAAAATTGATCAAAATACCCATACAATCGTCATTTAATGATTGAACTGTCTTAAATTTTCATGAAATTATCAAATCGTGGTGGAACTGTCAAAATTACTCATTTTCGGGTTTCGATCAAAATCGATTGAAATACCCATACAATCGTCATTTCATGATTGATCTGTCAAAAATATTCATGTAATGATCACATCGTGGAAGATCTGTCAAAAACATTAATAGTCGGGTTTTGATAAAAATCAATCGATATATCCAAACATTCATCATTGACCTGTTAAATATATTCATGAAATCATCGTACCATGGTGCAGTAGTGCACCAGTAAAAAATATTTATTTTCGGTTTTCGATCAAAATCTATCAAAAAAATGATAACGTAATTTCATGATTCAACAACTGTCAAAAAAAATCATGAAAATATCACATCACGCTAAACTTGACAACAATATTCTCTTTCGCGGTTTTGTACAAAATCGATTTAAATACCCATGCAATCGTCATTTCATAATTTTCATTTATCATTACCATGAGGTAGATTTATAAAAATATTAATATTCGCGTTTTGATCAAATTTTATCAATATAACCAAACATTCATGGTTGACCTGTCAAACGTATTTTTGAAATCATCGTACTATCGTACCTGTCAAAAATAATATTATTTTACGCATTACGATCAAAATCGATCGAAATAACCCATTCAATCTGAAAATTTTTGACAGTTCAATCATGTAATAACGATTGTTTGGCTTTTTGATAGATTTGGATCGATTACCAAAAATCAATATTTTTGACTGGTCCACGATTGTATGATGATTTTTTTTTATAAAGATATATCTGGGTTTTGTTATAAACCCAAATACAACCTTTACACCTTTCACACTATGCTAAAAGCTTGTGTCGTGAAAGGAGAGTTTGCCGGCACCTGGGATCGAACCACGGACCCCTTGATCACGAGGCCGAGACTCTATCTCCAGGCTACCAACGAACTCGATTTCATGAATATGTTTGACAGGTCAATCATGAAATGACGATTTATACTCATATCGTGTGGGTTGCGCGCTGTTTAGCTGCCACCACACAAATCAAACCGCTCATTTAAATAATTTGATTTTACGAAAGATATCGGTCCCATAGTGCTGAACTTTCTTGTGCACGCTAACATTACAAAACCGCGTAGTTTTTGCATCTCATCATCTCTTAAACTTCATCAAAACTCGAAATAAATTAATATTCATTACTCTCTTCTCTTCTCTCTCGTCTCTTCAAAACTTTAACAAGTCATCATTTTGTGTTACATTCCCGCTTCTATTGCCAAAACACGTGTTAAAAAAATCGACCCCTTCCGGGAATCACTCTATTGTCTCACAAGTCCCAGCGTGTAGTGATCAGTGTATGTCCAGTAGTGTAACAGAGAAGGATAACAACACCGACTACTCGCAACAACACAGCGGGTGAAAGAGACAAAAATACTGTTTTGTCTACCACGATGCCTATCTCAGATCTCCGTAAGAAGAAGCTTCTCTATGTGTCCAACGTTTTCTTTGATGTCAACCAAAGTGGAACGCTCGAAAAGAAATACTTCGAGTCGGCTATCGAGAAAATCTGCACTCTTCGTGGATGGCCCCAGAGTCATCTCAAGGACGTAGAGATGTACGACACCATGACCAAGATATGGGATGGCCTGAGGCAGAGAACTGATGCCAATAAAGATGGAGAGTCCTCTGCAGTGGCAGCAGCGTTACATGAACTTCATGTTTGACCTAGAAGATGCTTCCAAATTAACTACCACGGCGCTCTTGAGATGGTCACGGACCATTAAACAGCGCCGATTACAAATTATCTTTTTATTATTATTATTATGGGACCGATTCGATTTTGATCAAAACGCGAATATGAATATTTTTATAAGTCTACTATGATGTAATGATATCATGAAAATTTTTGACAGATCAGTCATGAAATGACGATTGTATGGGTATTTCAATCAATTTTAATCGAAATGCGGAAATGAGTTTTTTTGACAGGTCCACCACGATTTGATAATTTCATGAAAATTTTTGACAGTTCAATCATGAAATGACGATTGTATGGGTATTTCAATGGATTTATATCGAAACGCGATATGAGTATTTTTGACAGGTCCACCACGATTTGATAATTTCATGAAAAATTTTGACAGTTCAATCATTTAATGTCGATTGTATGGGTATTTCAATCGATTTCGATCGAAACGCGAAATGAGTATTGTTGACAGGTCCACCACGATTTGATAATTTCATGAAAATTTTTGACATGAAATCATGAAATGACGATCGTGTGGGTTTTTCAATCGATTTTGATCGAAACGCGAAATGAGTGTTTTTGATAGGTCCACCACGATTTGATGAAAATTTTTGACAGTTCAATCATGAAATGACGATTGTATGGGTATTTCAATCGATTTTGATCGAAATGCGAAAATTAATATTTCTGACAAGTCCACCATGATACGTTGATTTCATGAATATATTTGACATGTATGTTTGGGTATTTTGATAGAATTTAATCAAAACGCAAATAAGAATATTTTTGACAGATCTTCCACGATGTGCTGATTTCATGAAAATTTTTGACAGATCAGTCATGAAATGACGATTGTATGGGTATTTCAATCAATTTTAATCGAAATGCGAAAATGAATATTTTTGACAGGTCCACCACTATTTGATAATTTCATGAAAAAAATTGACAGTTCAATCATTTAATGACGATTGTATGGGTATTTCAATCGATTTTGATCGAAGCGCGAAAATTAATATTTTAGACAATTCCACCATGTTACGTTGATTTCATGAATATGTTTGACATGTATGTTTGGGTATTTTGATAGAATTTGATCAAAACGCGAATAAGAATATTTTTTGACAGATATTCCATGATGTAATGATTTCATGAAAATTTTTGGCAGATCAATCATGAAATGAAGATTATACGGGTATTTTTATCGTTTTGAATCGAAATGCGTAAAATAATATACATATTTGACAAGTCCACCATGGTATGCTGATTTCATGAATATGTTTGACAATAATGTTTGGGTATTTTGATAGAATTTGATTAAAACGCGAATATGAATATTTTTGACAAGTCCACCACGATTTGATAGTTTCATGAAAATTTTTGACAGTTCAATCATGAAATGACGATTGTATGGGTATTTCAATTGATTTTGATCCAAACGCGAAAATTAATATTTCTGACAAGTCCACCATGGTACGCTGATTTCATGAATATATTTAACATGTATGTTTGGGTATTTTGATAGAATTTAATCAAAACGCGAATAAGAATATTTTTGACAGATCTTCCACGATGTGCTGATTTCATGAAAAATTTTGACAGATCAGTCATGAAATGACGATTGTATGGGTATTTCAATCAATTTTAATCGAAATGCGGAAATGAGTTTTTTTGACAGGTCCACCACGATTTGATAATTTCATGAAAATTTTTGACAGTTCAATCATGAAATGACGATTGTATGGGTATTTCAATCAATTTTAATCGAAATGCGAAAATGAATATTTTTGACAGGTCCACCACGATTTGACAATTTCATGAAAAATTTTGACAGCTCAGTCATGAAATGACGATTACATGGGTATTTTTATCGATTTTAATCGAAATGCGTAAATTAATCATTTTGACAGGTCCACCATGGTACGCTGCTTTCATGAATATGTTTGACATGAATGTTTGGGTATTTTGATAGAATTTGATCAAAACGCAAATATGAATATTTTTGACAGATCTTCCACGATGTGCTGATTTCATGAAAATTTTTGACAGATCAGTCATGAAATGACGATTGTATGGGTATTTCAATCAATTTTAATCGAAATGCGAAAATGAATATTTTTGACAGGTCCACCACGATGTGATGATATCATGAAAATTTTTGACAGTTCAATCATGAAACGACGATTGTATGGGTATTTCAATCGATTTTGATCGAAATGCGAAAATTAATATTTTTGACAGGTCCACCACGATTTGATAATTTCATGAAAATTTAAGACAGTTCAATCATTTAATGACGTATGGGTATTTTGATCGATTTTAATCGAAATGCGTAAAATAATTATTTTGACAGGTCCACCTTGGTACGATGATTTCATGAATATGTTTGACATGTATATTTGGGTATTTTGATAGAATTTGATCAAAAGGCGAATATGAATATTTTTGACGGATCTTCCACGATGTTTTGATTTCATGAAATTTTTTGACAGATCAGTCATGAAATGACGATTGTATGGGTATTTCAATCAATTTTATTCGAAACGCGTAGATGAATATTTTGACAGGTTCACCACGATTTGATAATTTCATGAGAAATTTTGACAGTTCAATCATGCATGTGATGACGATTGAACGGGTATTTTGATCGATTTAAATCGAAATGCGTAAAATAATAATTTTAACAGGTCCACCATGGTACGATGATTTCATTAACACGTTTGATAGGTCAATCATGAATGTTTGGGTATTTTGATAGAATTCCATCAAAACGCGAATACGAATATTTTTGTGAAAGGTTTCATGCCCATGTATATTTGCACGTATGCTTATTTTATAATTATTGTTTTATTTGGTATGACTTTTGTTTTTATTTCGTATTTTTTGGTTAGTCGGAACAGATCGCGCCTTTGCGACAAACTCACCCTTTGTATATTGATTATCTCTAATTACAATGAATTATTCTATTAGGTATATTAAATCACAAAACATGTGCGAGTAAATTTCTCTAGTGTTCAATATTTAGTAGGCACATAATTAATACGATAATAGTTCAATGTTCTAGGATTTACTATTACACTCCGAAGTGCTCGATAATGTAATGTCTACACGTACAGTCTTCCCACACTAAACTTGCTAATTACCTAATCTATCAGTCTATCTATACTTATAATAAATATCATGCTACAGTATCAGATATTGCAAATCACATTGATCCTAGAGACTGAGAAACAGTACATTTCTTTTTTATGTTTCTGGATTTATTATTTACTAGAAGTGTAGATGTCAAACATATTTTGAACTACTCCAGATTAATCATTCCAATAATTGATCACACTCATCCATAGTCATAATACCTATTCAAATAGGCTGACGAATGAGTGTGATCAATTGGAATGATTAATTTAGAGTGGTTCAAAATAATATGTTTGATTTCTTTTTCTACTTACTTACTTTACTTTTCGTATTACTTCGACTTATATTAATTTTATTTTATTTTTTTTATTTTTCACTGTACATTGGTTACAGTATTACAAAATAAAACAGTATTCCAACTAACCCAATTTTTTAGCTTCACTTCTGCGTTCATTAGTCTGTTGTTCCAAATCAAATCCTTGGTTCCCGTCCAGAAAGCCACTGCACCGCCTCTGGGGTTGACCTACAGAAGTCCATCCAGTCTCCCTCATACTTTCTTCCTGAACACTCCTTCAACAGATGTTGGTTTGTTTGGGACTGAGTTCCACATTCGCATTCCGGAGACACTCTCTTACTTGATGTGTTTTTGCTTCTAAATCAGTTTTTTTAAACTAATTTATTTGAGGATAATGTTGATAGTTATTGTATCGAGTAAACTACCAGTGTAGCTAGCGGAAATAGGGAGACTCCTGCATTCATTGTTCAATACTTTATTTTTACTAATTAGGAACAATTTCATACCTACAAAAATGGATAGATATGACATTGTTCCTGTGCCCGTTGTGTTGTAATTGTTGTGTTGCAAATGAATAAACCTTCCCAGAGAAATCTCTGTGGAAAAGAAAAAGAATTATTCAATTAAGATACACAAATTATGTAAAAGAAATATCTAAAGGGCGGAATACAAAGAATGTTATTTATTATTTTGATTGTTAACTAGTATATTTATTTGAAATCACCATCATACTACATATTTTTTTGTGATTAACCTAGTGATTTTATGAAGACAAACCTTTCCCTCAGATAAGATGTAATAGACTGAGAAAACGAAAAGAAAAACAATAGAGCACTCTAACAAAAAGGAAAAGGGATGGGTTAAGATATTGTATGGATGAAATTTTTTTTTCTTAACTTTTCCTAGTAACTACAATACAAGAAAGAATAATAAAAAAAATAGCTGTGTATCTGGTACATACACATTATTACATGTGCATAACACGGTAAATCGTGATTGAATTAAATTTCTAAAAATAAAATAAAAAAACAATAAACTAAAAATATAAAATAAAAGATTTATGTTTTAACTGTACCTACATATCTCTGTTCCAAATATACGCCGCTGCTAGATAGTTAAATTTGCCATTTAACCGAATGGCTAGGCGGTTGGTTAGACACTGGCATTTAATGGAATGGCTGACAGAATTCTAGCCGGATTGTTTAATATATTTGAATGTTGTCTTTGAATCATTAGGTCCAGGGTTCAATTCCCGACCATGGCCAAGTAAAGAGTAACCTTTTTCAAATTGTCTGGCTCTGGTTGTGACATGTATTTTTTTTAAGATTATATCTGGGTTTTTGTTATAAACCCAAATACAACCTTATACACCTTTCACAGTAAGCTTAAAGCTTGTGTCATGAAAGGAGAATTTGCCGGCACCTGGGATCGAACCACACGGACCTCATGTTCACAAGGCCGAGACTCTACCCCCAGGCTACCGACGAACTATGTATTAGTGCACTACCTACAAATATATAATAAAATTATGTTAATCGTCGCGTTAGTACTCATAATACAAGACTCAAACTTGGTTTGGAACTAGTTAGATCTGTATGAACTGTCTATATAAAAAATAATTATGAATCCTAGCGCCATGGCGTCAAATAAAAAACTAAATTTCAATAATCGGGCTAGCTTCGAATCTTCGATCAGGCAAAGCGTTGAACGTTTGGCGCGTCATTGAGATTCAACGAAACGGCTGGCTATTCAATTGAATCCCCTCATTTAACTAACCGCCTATCCTTTTGGTTTACTGGCTAATTCATCCATAGGGCGGCGACATATGTATGTAGACAAGTCGTTGTAAAAAATGAACGTATATCTCCTTCATCTATATACGGAAAAGGGAGTTATCATGAGGTGTGTTAGGTGTTTAAGACAATTTATTAATATTTAACGCAAAAATTATTCAGGTCTTCTATAACAGCTTTTGTCAATAGACTTGTGTTATATCCTTATGTTATACCCCCTTGGGTCTGGCTAGTTATATTGACCGTGCCTTCTGCGTATGGAACAAAATTCCCTATGATTTGTAAACTTTGGAGAGTGGGGAGGTGTTCTAGGTAAGGTTAAAGGCCTTATTGTTCAGGAGACGTTACGATTCTTGAATGGGCTCTTAAGGAGTTTTTCCACAAAATGGCGCAACTTAAAAAAAATTACTAGTTTATTATTATTATTGAGTATCTAAACAATCCTTTTCACAATACACCGTGTCTGTGAAAACAATATCCTACGCAAATTTAGTGACAAGTGGTAGTAATTTAATTCATTTAATATTTCTTACTGTTAGAAATTCAAATAAAAGGTTGCAAACGAAATACCTCGTGATGACCCGGATTACACTATTTTCAAAATATACCATTCGTAATCAGGGCATTATTAGAAATATCATGAGAAATTGATATTGATTGAAAAAAATTGGCTTGTATTCGATAAATCTGGAGTTCTCCCTCGGGGCAGCATTTTTCGATTCATTTTGACATCCTGTTTGTACATGTGTTTTTCGGTTAATCGTCAAAGAGATTCATATCTCCAGATACAGAATGAAGTATGTGGTGGAAGCTGCCCTTTAAATATATTCAATTGGCGCAGAATTTCTATAAATTGAGGAAGCTGGTTCCTATACTATGTCCCCAAAAGAGGCTGAATGGCAAATAAGAAAGATAATGAATATTTGGTATTTTATGTTTGTAGGTTATTAAAAAAATATGTATCGTATGGTGAATAATATAAAACATGAAAATTTCCAAATTCATTCGCAAAAGTAAGAGAGTACTTAAATCACTTGCTAATGTAGGAGGAAAAAGGTTATAGCGTTCAATTTATACATTTTACAATAAAAAAAAATGATATATTCCTGTTTCGATTGTGACATTAGCAAACTTCTACCTTGCCCAAAAGGCTCAAGTCACTCGATAACGGGTGGATAGACGAGAACAAAAAAAAATATCAAACTTGTGAGACTGACGATTTTATGCTATTATATGCATAGGAAGCATAAAAAATAGTAAGTGGTTTTTGAAGAAATATGTTCAAAACAATAAAAAACATATAAAAAGAATTACAAGATTCTCACACCCTGTAGAGTCCCTGGTAAAGAAAAGACCATCCACCTTTTCTGCAAGTTTTCAGTGTCCTGTAAAAAGCAGATGTTTGTTAAACCAATGAAGCATTCTACCCATCCTGAATATCTTATTTTTAATTAGCAAGGAGACGACATTTTGCATATTTATTACTAGTTCGCTGGCTACCACACTTGTGGGATATATCGTGATGTTATAGATAATTAATGCATGTGAAAAGGAGATACTGCACACAATTTTCTATATCTTGATAGAGCGATCTTTTGTACGTTTTTCTTTCCAACTAAGTTATATTATAAAAACGATTTTTCTAAACACAGTGATGAGTGTACAATATTTATTATTATTCCCTAATTTTCAGCCTTTTTGTCTTCTACCAAACATGAAAAATTGTGTTACTTCGTAATATAGGAACATTAATTTGAGTGCTATGTAAGTAAAGAGAAGACAGCCTGCATGTTATTATTTTTATTATTTTGAATTTGTTTGTTGTTGTTATATTTATTTCGCGCTGTTAACATGTAAAAGGCGAAAGCCGTGAATGTGCTTTAATAAAATAAAATAAATGTTTATTGCATGCAGCTGTTCTGCTGACTATCCCACTTTTGGGATATGCCTAATTTGGGTGATTAGTTTGATATCGTCTAAAAAACTATAAATTCAAAATTGTTACTATTTGTCTTATAGTCCATTCTCCGTTCCTTCTCTCATCAGCAATGGGTGTTGGTGTAGTTTTGTTTTTATTTCTTTTAGTATCCATCTACTTGTAAAGCGATAATAATAATAATTGTATCATGTAAGATACATTGTTCTCAAATTTCTATCATTGTTTGATGATATTATGTATACGTATCTATATATACGTTATATTATTCATTTGTTATTAGATTATTTCTAGCAATCTATTTGCCGACAAGTGTTTCAGTTTGGACGACCGTCTCTGAGGAACTTTAGTAGTTGTAAAACTATAGAATTTGAAGAAAGGAGAACATGCATGTGTGAGGAATATGAATAAATGTTATCAATTTATATTAGGTAAAAAAATACGCTATCACGAATATTCCAATAAAAAACGATAAAATAAAACTTTTTATTTATTATTTTCATTTTAAAAATCCATATTTTATGACAGAATTTTAAACGCCTTAAGTAATAATTCAAATTCTGTAGTACCTACTATAAAGATCCTGATAGACCTGGTGTAGCCAACCTTTTCAGCAGCTGGGCCAAATTTTAGAGTTGGGATTACCTATCGGGCCACAACAATAAACTCCATTAAATATGGAACATTTAATAATTTTCATTCACCTTACAATTACTATCCAACCCCAAATTTTCACAATGGTACCTAAAGGAATTTGAAATGTTTCAAAACTCCTCATTTTAATATTTTTTGAAATACCTCTTTCGAAAAAGTGGCGGGTACTTGTATCGACTATAATAAAAAAAAAGTGTACATATGCCTCGCGGGCCGCGGGTTGGCTATCTTTGTGATAGACGGTCATCCGATACCAGATATTTTTATACTTTTACAAAAAAATTGGGTTTTGAATAAACCCAAATACATACATCCCAAATCTTCTAACAGCAGACAATATTCGTGAAGTGGAGTAGGTTGACATTGAAAATTTCGGAAACTCGAGAACTCCCTATTCCAAAGTAAAAGTCCGAGATTCGAAACTTTCAGGATGGAAGGCATATGTACATACCAAGGGGCCGTAGACAAACCGTACTTAGCGATCGACTACTGGCGAACTTTTCGACAATCTACCTTCATGTACCGTGTAATTATGCGTTATTGTTGCGGTTATAGTCGAAAATTCGTTTATAGTCGATCGCCAAGTATGGTTTGTCTTGGGGGTCTTATCGCTGAACAAAAGATGTTAAATCAATGTCTTGTACATGGTATTTTATACCTTTTACAAGATCTTCAAGAAAAAAAGTTAAGACATTATCCACTGCTTACATAATATTATGTAGTTGCTGCAATGATGAGAGACAATTATTTTTTTATTTAAAAACGTTTTCATTGCTACTATTGCGATGTGTTCCTCTGTGAGTGTTTTGATTAAGGCCGAGTTTCTTTTGTAGCTTGATCTATATCTCTTTTCTACTTTGTACTTGTAATAAGAGTTGATTATGGGATCAACAAATACAAAACTGTGAGTCATATTGTGTTAATAATTTTAACGAAAATAGTATTTATTTTGAGATGCTCAGTTGTTAGTTCAGTATTGGTGGACGGTGGGTCTCCTTCAATATTTTAAAATGACCACTACACCATCACGGCATATTCCACAAGCAGAGGTAGCCGGCATATCAGCTCCATGTAATAAATATGCAAGCTCCTCCTTGCCAACAAAAAAAATGACATTCAGAATGGGTGGCAAACTCATCGCCGAATCAAAGATGCAATAGCAGAAATGGTAGAGGTCGACCAAGAGACACCTATATGGACCAAGTGAAGATGGACATGAACTGTGACACCTACTTTTTTTCTCAAGACTAATGAGACTGAAAGACTGATTTCTAGTATTTTGGAATTTGTTACTTTTGTATTTTTGTATTATTTTTAAATATTGTATTGTTATTGTTTTTAAATTTACTTTGAATTTTTTAGAAAATTTAACTTTTGCCTTTTTTGCTGAAGACTAAGACATTTCTGGTAAGAGTGGAATCTTCGCTGGTCCTCGTGTTGAGTGTATTAATTGTTAACATATTATGTTATGACTGTTTGATTCTTTAATATTGTAAAAAATAAAATAAAATATAGAATTAAAGAGACTGGCAAAAAAAGGGAGGAATGGAGGAGAATATCGAAACTCGTTATAGACCAAGATTGATTGTAACTCTATATGCAATAGACGACTTAGTTTTGGGCCGTTTTGTGATAAATCACCGGAAGGGCGCACACGTATTTTTTTAATTACTTTGTTTGAACGTTTATTACAGATGTATAGATTTATGGACACGTAATAATATAAAAAGTTGAGAATCGATGTAAATTATTATTATATACAGAGTGTTTGATGCAAAAATAAGCACCTTAAAAGTTTTGATACATTTGGTTTCGATTTGTTTTTGATTCCATTTGTAGATAATGTTAAAAATAGTTATCATACATCGTGATACATATTTATCAACACCATCACGGAATTTCCTAATTAGATGGAAGGTAACCAACGGACGCAAGGTATTAAACACTTAGCCAATAAATATGTCTCGGTGCAGTAGTTCAGTATTAAAAAAACATATCTTCGAATTTTATCATCTACTCTAAAGTGTATCGTGTTTGTACGAAGAATTTTTAGATAGTGTATGTATGTCAGATGATGTATTTGGCACCGTTTAATGGTGCATCCATCTCAAAGGCGCGGGAAACTATTTTCGATTGAGCGATGTCTTCGATTTGCTCCTGAACGTTGTTTATGACTAAGTATGCCAGCCCTTCAGGCTGCCCACTATAGCGCCTTTGGAGAGGGCAAATTTGTTAAGTGTAGAATTTCGGATAAATGGAAGTCCCCAGACTTCTGCGGTATCCGGGTGATAGGTGGGTCTCCTTCAATGTCTAAGTATGCACGTTGTCAAGAGCTCTGTAAAAGATATAGGCATTTGTAAAACATCACAGTCAGAGACACAATCATTATTATATTATGAAATAAATTTGTACCATACCACACCTGTATGAATGTTGTAATGTATTATATTTGTGCTGGTTGCAGTGTCCTGATAAACCTAATGTGACCAACAACATAGTGTGCTCTGCATGCGGAGGAGCTGGACATATAGCAGGAGACTGCACACTGAGAAAAATATTCAAAACGAATCATTGGTACGTACTATCAGATTTGGACCAGAGATAGTACAAACGATTCGTTAGTACAAATCTATAATATTGGTAAATTGTAAATTTACCAACGATTGGTAAATTTACCAACAATTTGTTTGCGAATAGTTATTTTTATAGATTCGTAGTAATGAATCGTTTGTACTATCTCTGGTCCTAATCTGATAGTACGTACCAATGATTCGTTGTGAAATTTCGTTAGTATTTTTCTCAGTGCAGGTCCAAGAGACCGGGACAGGGGGGACCTCCACCACCAGCTAACCGTGCCATAATGAGACATTGACTACCGTCCTAATTTTTTAATGTGTTAATTATTATCGGTACAGAGAGAACGACTTGTATATTTATCACGCGAAATTGTTCTACTGGCTGAAGAGTAGTACCTAGTAGTATTTGCATGTGATATAATTTGTATCTCACCCTGCACTGAGGCCATAACAGCTTTTGGCCAAGGCGATCTCAGCAGGATACAATATATTCATGCAGTCTTCACCATATACCAATAACTAATGCACACAAAAAAAATATAATTTCACTTTGAACATGTGCAATATACAGAGAGCGAGTTAATCGCAAAGACGGGATATCTTCCACTAAACCCAAATAACTATTAACGAATCAATCTTGTTTTCATTTTGTTTTATGGCTTTCATCACTTACATATTTATGTAGCCTACTATTACAAATATAGTATTTATTATAATACATTTCTTTACTATTAATTCACTATCACACTTGTTGATTTATCTATTTGTTTATCTTGTTTCAATATGATTAATTCACGTGTTGAGCCTGAGGAAATTATGTACCTACAATAACTACAATATAGGCTTAAATAAAATACATTTGTCATAATCGATTTTCAATAAATAAATTTGATTGTTCTAATACAATAAACAGAGGCGTTCTTGGGTAATTAATAGAGAACAAAAACAACGTATTTAAATCGTCCGATTCCTGAAATATTTGAAAATGAGGTAGGTGACACCCGGCAAAGAATTGGTCTCCCACTCTTTTCCGTAAGTTTTCGAGTGTCCTGTAAGGGGCAGGTGTTAAGTAAAGACATTTTACATCTTAAATTCAGAAATGAGGTTTGCCACCCATCCTGAATGTCTTAATTTGTTTTTGATGGCACGGAGAGAACATTTAGCATTTTCACTTATTTTAGAGGCATTAACTATGTAATAATTTCGAGACATTATAAAATTATTATTTTTTAACTTGAATCTCTATTACATGGCAAGATCATTTAAATCAAATCCTACAGGACGGTCACGTGTTGAGCACGTTGAACAGGAGAGCATCCATGAGGAATTGTATGACAGTGACGGAAGCGAAAGATGTATGCAAGGATAGAAGGAAGTGGCGCTCGATCCTTTCTGCCTACCCCGCGAGGGAAGCGGCGTGATGGTATGTATGTATGTATGTATGTATCTCTATTACATGTAACAAATAAACATAGAAATTCAAGTTAAAAAAAATACACGCTATTATTAGCCTGCTGGCTGGTTTACTTGTGGGATCTGCCTGTTTTTATTTTAAATTGTGTTTATGCAAATAATTGTGTAGTGTTTTACCAAATATGTTAGTACTTCCTTTTGTGTAGTTACATTCTTGTGGATTTTTTTTTTCTATTTTCTTAGTCTATAATAATTATGTCATGTTTTGCACAATGTGCATTTTCAGATTAGATTTAGCACAATGTTACATTGTGCTAAATCTAATCGGAAATGTCTGATTGGTTTTGTCATTTGCACGTTGTACTCAAATCCGGCAAAACAATAAAAAAAATTGTAACTAAATAATATTCTAAACATTTCAAGTAATTAGGTTAAAGTAAAATTGTCAAGTTTGCAGTGGCATATTTTATTGTAAAAAAAATAATGAATATCTAATATATAAAATTTTCGTGTCACGGTGTTTGTTATCATACTCCTCAGAAACGGCTGGACCGATTTTGATGAAATTTTGTGTGCTTATCGGGTAGGTCTGAGAATCGGCCAACGTCTATTTTTCATGGATACCCCTAAAAGTTAAGGGTGGTCCACCCCGAATTTTTATTTTTTGGTAGTTTTTTTTATGGTGAGGCATTAAAAATACATACAGCCCAAATTTTCACCCTTCTACCATCAAGCTTTATTTTTAAATAGCGATATTAGTAATCTAGAAATAATGTATTTGGCAAAACAACGTTTGCCGGGTCAGCTAGTAATATTATATAATGCACTACCTAACTAATTTAACCAAATTTAGGGCTATATAATTTAAGGACACATATTGAATCGTATTCTATAAAAAAAAATACAATGTATTGCTGTTTAAATTCAGTCTAGAAGACATTAATCTTTGCACGAAGAAGTGTGAAAAAGTAATATAATATTATATTTAGGTATAGTTATATTATTTCAATATGTACTTACTCGTGCGAGAGCGAATTAAAGAGAAAACATAATAATAAAAAATAAAATAAAAAAATACCTACCTACTTCACTGCATTTCGCCCTACATATTCCGCGTGGTAACATAAGAACCTATGTACATAGTGTGTTGTAACAATAAAGTGCACGTAATTATATTAATTTTGTTAACTTTTAAACCCGGATTTATTCAGGGAAATGTCTCCCACTTATTTCTGTAAGGTTTCGAGTGTCCTGTAAAAATAAATTTCGTAAAATCTCAAGTATAAAACAATATTATATTAATATATTATACCTATAGTTCGGCGATGAGGCATCCATCTTAAAACTCTTATTTTAATTAGCACGGAGAGGGCGACTGACGAATTTACTACATGCATTTGGTCCGCTGCTGCCCCACTCGTGGGATAAGGCTATAAAATTGTTTAATGGTTTGAATGTTCATGTCAATATTTTCAACATAACATACAATGACTTTATCGCCAGGATAGAGAGACTCTCCTTTGGTTCTGTCTCTTTTTGATATCTCTTTTGTGTTTTTTTCTGTCTCGCTGTTTTTTAAGTTGGCATTTATTTTTTTAATTTTTCCTGCTAAGATCGCCTTGGCCAAAAACTATTATGGTCTCAGTGCAGGGTGATATTTTTAGAATAATAAAAATATGCCGTGATGAATCGGGAGCTCATATAAAGAGTAGGTAATATAATGAGACCAAATATTTTTGTCTGTGCTGTTACGGTTGACATAATTATTATATTTAAACATACATGTATACAAAAGAACAGAAATATTTATGTGCTCACAAATATTGTGGTACCTACCCGTATTGGATCAGGATGTTGAGGTTTTATTATTTTTTGTGGTAACTATGGGAGAACCGGTCCCAAGGTTCTCATAAAATTGACCATAACAAAGAGATCTTTTAGAACACAAGCAATTCTCTTGAAATGATATTTCATTTAACGTTACTTCTGAAGTCACAGGGAATAATCAAAAGTATCTCTGTAAGTTTTTGAGTGTTCTGTAAATGGTAGGTATAGACTAGTTTGATTTGTGATAAATGTCTTTCTATGATAATGAGTTTCGAATATTATGTACATTCTTCTTTTTCGCGTTAGAGATCATCGTGTTAGTTCGGAAGTTACTGCCTTTTGGGATGTTAAAGAAGCTGTTTTTCTATTTCTTCGGTGGTATCGCTCGAAGGTGTGAAATGACTAGTATCTCTTTTGCAGCTATAGCTATTAACGATTCTGTTTTCAGCCATCCAGAAATGTCTCCCTTTCCTTTTCCATCTCTCCAGAAATGTTTCCTTCTCCTTTTCCATCTTACGATGTCCTCCGGGTCGCATATTTGTCTAATCTTAGAATTTCTTATTCTATTTTTGAGAGTTTTGCCCACAATACCACGTAAGATTTTCATCTCTGATTTCATACATCTATAAATAAATTAACGTAATCGAACTGTCCAACTCCATAATTATAACTCATCAAGTAGAAATGTCTTATATTCGAGAAGTCACTTCTAATTATGCTTTAAAAGCATATCATAATGTGAAATATACTATACGATAATCGCACAGTGAAGACATGCGTTGTCTTTATTCCGTAAAACAATAAATTTGAAATATTTATTTGTGGAACTGAAAATAAGTTAATTATTTTTTTACGTAACTAAATATTTAATCCACACATAAATATTTGAGTCGGTTCGTATGTGCGTATGTCCTCAATGGACTCTGAAATAAGGAAAGACAGAAGTAAAATAATACACTCTATACGAGGTCTCATCTCCTGGGCAGGTTTAAGGCTAAAAACATTTTAAATATCTTATGTATTGATAAAGATATTACAATTTTAATGAGATTCCCATACATTCGCTTGACAAAATTGCCAAGCGAATGTATGAAAATCCAATATTTATAGTCAAACATTTTTCATTGTATTGAATTAATTTCAAAATGGATGTAACAATAAATAAAACAATACTGAAACTAAATAATTAGGGACTGTTTACATAATGAAACATTGTGATTGCTGATGACAAAAAATCCTGAATTATGAGAATAAAAATTGCATATTTTTGACATTTTGAGCTATTTTCATAATGGAGGATATTATGAGACCATAGAAATCCATACTGTAGAATAAGAATAGTACCTATTATGTAAAAAATCCATAAACAATGTTAATTGATTTTTTGTATAAATAAATACAAAAGTACCTCGGTACTAGCCATAAGAACCTATTTATTTTCGCCTAATATTTTTCTTTACTTTTCATGGCAAATCACTTGAAGATTTATGTAGGTACTACAAACTAAAAATACCAGTTTTAACCCATGTATTCGCACGGTTTTTGTTTATTTAAACCCGAGCAATGCCGGGTTACAAAAGCTTGTAATATATAAAAGAAATCGTGTATTTTTAATAAGTAGTTATTAATTGTTTGTCGAATCGAAAGAGTGGCTTTGATTGTGTACTGTGTATTACCTACCTACCAATCAAATCGAAATTTACGAAATTTTAGTTTTCTTGAGTTATGGACAGTCGTTGATTGTAGGGACATTGTACACTCATTACACATCGCATCAACCTGTTTTCAGTTTGGTTTTATTGGTTGATCTTATTATTTCACTCGTCAAACTGGCACTGTTCACCATCCAGACATGATTACCTATTTATTTACTTATTTATTTATTTATTATTTTATTACTATAGACGCAATAATGCTTTCTTTATTCATTCATTCTCACCATAATGACAATATCTTCTGTAAATGGACGAACGTTAAGTGTTGTTAATACTGACAATGTCTTTGTCCACAATATCTAGAAGAATCGTGACCTCTATTATTAAAAACATTTTGTTGATGTAACGTAGAGCAGTCTTGATTTGCATACCCAAGAGTCCATTGACATGTTGCTCTAAAATTTGTGGAGAAAATGTATCAAACATCTAGGAGTACCGAATTATATTTATACCTTTTCAGGACCGTAAGTTTTATTTATAAAAAGATGTATCTGGGTTTTTCTTATAAATCCAAATACAACCTTTGACACCTTTTACAGTAAGCTAAAAGCTTGTGTCGTGAAAAGGGTCTTCTATAAAGAGTTTCTTCAGTACAAAAATAATAATAACATACCAATACCTTCATTGTTTATAAATACAGACAGGTTCTTCTGTAGGAACGGGATTTATAGTAAGGCATTTCATTATTACCCTATAAGCAACATACAATATGTAGGTAGCATATTATTATAGTAAATGTAATACAGATTGTATAGAAAACCAGTATCTTTAAGAACAATCCACGGAGATATAAAGGGATTAATAAAAATCCCAGCATTAAATTGTTGTATTTAAGAGCGTCTACTGCGTTCTATATAGTCTCTTTTATTCGAGAAGGAACCCACTGTACGAACAACCCATGCATTTTAAAAACGAAGTTTTTTTCACATTTTTCTGGATTTTTGCACCTACGTGAGTGAAGATATTCTTCTTCTTTTCGTGTCGGTCAACAAGCGATAAAAATAAGAAAACATTAAAATCTATATTCCCATTCCCTCCCAGAAAGCCACGAACTCTCTTGCAGCTCCCCCCAAGTGAGTTTGATCCACGAATTCCTCCCAGTGACACTGTCTTGGAACCATTGGACATGTCAGGAGTCACACACCGTGCTCTCTGCCAAACCCCATCTCAGTCCTACTCCTGTACAAATGAAATTAAATTCATCATCATCATCATCATCATCGCCCTCAACGCTCCTCTCGGGAGCACAGGGCAGAAACCAGCCTCCTCCATTCAGAGCGTCTCTGTGCCAATTGCGTCACCTCTTTCCACGACATTCCTTGCGCTCTGATATCATTGTCATAGGAACGGTGTATTGTGAAAGAGGGACGCCCGGGCCGACGGAACCCCTGCGGACGGAAAAACAGTGCTCTTTTTGGCCAACTATCATTAGGCATTCTCAAAACATGTCCCAGCCAGGACCATCGTCTCTCCTGTATTACGGAGATTACAGGTCTCTGCTGGGTGCGCCGGCGCACAGCATCATTTGTAATTGAAATTAAATTAGTGAAGATATTAAGAATATTACACATTAGACCCTCATCCACACAACCAATAGACTGTGCCAACTCCTTTAAGTATGAAACAGGAAAAGTGTTCCGATGCTTACGAATCGGCTCAGGCTGGTTTAAGTGCACTTTACCCACTTTGCACATACCCATCACTGATCTCACCGATTCTTGTTTCAGATCACCATATGTATGACATGTGTTGAGCATACGTGTCAATTAACAATAGCAACCATCTTTTTGTCGACCTGAAACACCTTTTATGTTGCACAGTCTGTTGGTTGTGTGGATGAGTACAGTAACCTGGATTCAAATTACAAAATCATTTTCCAACAGATAAATTGAAAAAAAAAACACAGTATGTAGTTAACTTCCAAATGACTTTTATTTACTTCGCGTACTAGTATTCGGAAACTCTCGACTCCATTATCAGGCGATTAGTAATTTTTTTGTAACAGAGTTTGACAATGACTTTGAATGTCAAAACCAGGTTACTGTACCTTTTATTAAATATAGTAAAACCTCAAACAGTTTGTGTTTATTTTCATAAAAAAAAATATTTTTCAATGTTTCTCAAATAGACATTTACAGTGTATTTTGTCTATCCGATTCTGAGCGAATCCGTGTTTCGAACTTGCCTGTATAGTCTAGAAGTAATAGAACTTAACCTATTGTGAGCCACGTGAATCAGTTGTTAGGCCTAGCCGGTATTAACAAACAGCATCCAACTGTATATCTAACAATGTAGGTATGCTTGCACGTTACTACGATTCTATATAGGTCACTAGAACCAAACCTTTGCCTTGTATGGAATGTATATTTTACCTATATAACACTGCATAACTCATTTTACCCATTATACATGTAGAAAACTAAATAAATTTATACTACGACGTAATACTCATGAGATAACTACATACATAATTAAATGCTTCTACATTTTTTTTAATATTAAAATTATGTTATAATATTTAATTTATTTTATGGACCGACGGTGCTTACTGGACGTTTCTGTTAAATCAATAAAAATAAAACACTTGTAATATTAAGATAGTACGTCTACAGTCTACATTGACTTTATTAATCGCGTGCCGGCTTTCAAGAGCTTCCGCTCTCATCATTAGGCTAACGTAAAGAAACTAGTAAACATCAGGTTTCTTTATGTTAGCCTGATGATGAGAATGGAAGCTCTCTAAAGCCGGCTCGCGATTAATAAAGTCAATGTGGAAGTAGGCACTATCTAAATATTATAAGTTGGGTTAGTTAGAAGAGATCGCGCCTTTGCGATAAACTCGCCCTCTGTATATTGATTGTATTTAATTTGAATGTATACCTTTTATGTACCTAATTGTTTTTAATCAATGTAGAGTAAAGAATGAATAAATAAAATAAATAAAAATGAGTGTTTTATTTTTATTAATGCTATTATATACTACTTCAGTAAGTTATGTATGCAAGGATGTGCCTATCCAGGTGAAAAATAAGCAGAGATAGTCATAAAATTTGAAAATAAGATACAAACAAGGTATCGAAGCGGACCTGTATCCCCCCTCTTCCTATTAATTTTTGGAAGAATTTTTAATTAAAAATAATTTTTGGAGAAATTTGCCGAGAAATTTCTCGGTAAATTTCTCGAAGCAAAGAATTTTACGAGATTTTTTTTTAATTTATATTTAATTTAACAGTATAATAATAATAATATATACTTTATTCAATCAATCAATAACAATGTACAAATGTTGAGACAATTTATCACCAATTAATTATGGAAACAATCAAATGTTAGGTTCCTACATAGAAAAAAGTGCTAATAACTGATGTAAAAGCTTGATGTTTGACACCCCACATGCCCATATTTAAGTTAAAAAAAATTGCAGGTAGGTACATGGAAAAAAGTGTTAATAACCTCTGATTTGGCCCTTACTCAGCCCCACAAATTTGATCAATCAGGTTGGCTGCGAAAAGTACTGGGTGAAAGATCATAATACCACTAAGAAAAATTATGGAGAGAAATTTCTCTTCCATCAGAGGAGAAATTCTCGGAGAAATTTCTCGTTCTCGACAAATTTATTTGAAGAATTTTCTCTTCTCACATCACTACCTATACGTCAATATTATTCTTAAACTCTTAAAAAATAAGTATTTTGGCAAATTAACGACGGTTAAAATGTGATGATTCTATTTCATTTTCATTCATTGTGATTATATTTTTGGTGCATCTATCTGTATTCATCTTAGGTGCTAAAATGTCAAGAAAAGGAATCGCAAAGGACTGTCCAAGTTTTACTATTAATGCCCCCCTCCTACCGCCTTGAAAAATTCTTGGACACGTCCGTAGTACGCACGGGAAAAAAGGTAAATTCATTCAAATGAAATTAAATTATTAGTGAAGAGCTTTGCGATGTAATCTACATATCTACGCCATCTGCAAAATACACCAGAATTGAATTTTTCAATACTCAGACGTTCTCGTACAGATTGACTCCCACAAATATGGGTTTCAAACGCAATACAGGTGGATATGTTGGTTTGATAAACAGTCAACAGATGGCATCCATGTCTTAATATCAGCTGATTCATGCAATAAAATATTAATGTATTATAATATTATTATTAAACGCAAGGGAAATATATTTGTTGGATAAAATGAATATTAAACCAAGTAGGTGTATACATATTGTAAAATCAACTTTTTCATTAACAAAATAAATATAAATTCATAGAATTTTATGTGATACATTGATTATATAATCAGACGATTTCAGCGCTCCCTATATGCGGAAAATGAAAGCATCTATGTATGTACATTGTACAATGTACATACTTCATATTATTACGTAATATAACACACTTACCTGGATGTGTTCAATTTTACCATTGGTGTTTATCTATTAATACTTCATCAATATCTACCAGCACATATCTAATTATAACACATATTATACTTATATTGATGAAATGTTGCAAGCTTTTATCAGATAATTTACCATTTTCCACGCCATTTTCTTTCCAATTGCAGTCATATTAGAGGCATAGCCACACATAAGTACATTATTAGTTTTATTATCATTACAAAAAAATTAAGATGAGCTTTATTGATTCTGAATTACTCCCTAATCGCTTCGAGCGTGCCGCAGCTGGTAAAAAAAAAACTTGTTTAGAATATTTACTAATTTTTTTATTGTTTAACCGGATTTGGGTGCAGATGACAAAACAAATGACAAAATCAGAAACCTCGATTGGAGAACCATGTCACACAATGCAACATTGTGTAAAATCTAACAGTGAGAATGGTGGAATTGGTGAACGTTGTCCATAGACACCGAAAGTGATCACTTAAGCCAGCCTATAGCCAATTCGTAAGCGTTGTGACACCTTTCTCACTTCTTCCGATTAGATTTTACACAATGTTGCATTGTGTCACATGGTTCTTCAATCGAGGTTTCTGATTGGAAAAGAACACTTTTTCAATTTGCCTCTGAAAAAATATGACTTAATTAGAAGATGTATTTCTTAAAAGTTTATTAATATCACAATAATAATAATTTATAATAATAAAAAAAAATGTCTAGTACTTCCTTGGGGTCATGTCACGTAATGCAACCATAATACTCGTGTAAATGTTAAAAACAACCATTCTCAGCTACCGCGGGATCGGCATCCACTTATTTTTGACTATAGTCATATTGCGCAACAAAGAGTTTAACATCAAGATCCACTAAATTTAGATCATGTAATGAGTAACCCTGTTGCCCTACACAAGATCTATTCATTTAACCCTCGACAGACCGCGAATCTTTAAAGGCCATCCACTCGTAACTCAGCCTTGTGTATAGGTATTTGTTGTCACACTGTCCTCATTCATTCTTTCCACTTACCCAAGCCCACGTATCTCATTTTCATTAGCATTTCTTTAATTTGCCAATAAGCTTATTTGGGGAGTTTCACAAGAAAGAGTTGAAATGAAAATTAAGGACATTTTAAAAAATACATATTAGTTTAATGTAACTAAAACCAATGTTTTTACTGTATTGATTTTTTCACTGAGGGAAATATACAAGTTGTCTTCTCCGTGTCAATAAAAAAAAGTCAATCAGAACAAGACCAAAAGCTTATTTTTATACTCCGTAAAAGAAGTCGTTCGACGGTGTGACTAGGTGAATATTTACAGTTTTCAATAATATGTAGAAATATCAATAAGCAATAATTCTCTCCTCAATATTAACGACACGGTCATTCTGAATCTGTCACAATTCCTAGGGCAGAAATAAAACTCAAAATATCCATTTATTTACATTTATTTAGGTAATAAAATATAATTAGGTAGTTTGACAGCACATAGGTAACACGTAGTAAGTCTTAATAGTTTCAGTAAAAGAAACTATTATTAACAAAAATCTAGATCATTGAATTCCCTTGTAATAAGCTCAGTTTTGACAAAATAAAATAATAAAAAAAGACTGTCATAAAACATAGAAGTGCCATTTTTGTTATGGCAACACCCGTGACAATAATGACAGTTCATCGATAACCATTCACGATAAAAGAATTTTATAGGTACATCGTTCGCTATTTTTAATTTTAATTGACGACTTATCAAATTAATTAAAAAAGAAAAAAAAAGCAAGAAAATACTGAAATATTTATAATAAATCACATTGGTTCTTAAAAGAGTAGTATCTTTGAACATTCAAATGACTATTAAATATTTTTAAATAACATACCTATCTATATAATGTTGAAAAACAAAAAAACTATGTAATATCTATATCCTAAAATAATAAATTTAAAATTCACATGAAAATAATTAGGTAACCTGAAATCGAGGTAAGTTACTTACAGAATTAGTTATTAATACATTGGGTTGGTTGGAAGAAATCACGCCTTTGCGATAAACTCGCCCTCTATATTATATTGATTGTATTAAATATGACGGTACTTTTTTATAAAATTGTATTAAATATACAGAAAAGAATATATAAAGAAAAATCAGGAAACATCTAAAATCTTAATTACATACATACCTACATTTAAGAGAGTGATAATAATGTACTATTTTAGAGAACCTAAGTGGGGGGGGGGGGTGCGATTGCCCCAATTCATCCATGCATTAATATCCATGAAATGGATGTGCTAATTTATACCTAAACACATTTGGCGTTCATTTAAATTTAAATCGGAAAAAAGTGTTATATAGTCCAAAGCAATATTTTTTTATCAAAAATAATAAAAATCATCGCATTAGCACACCTTTCAACCTGACCAAAAATATTCCAACAGGTAGTATTTTTAAAAATCCTTTTAAAAGTCAAATGAAAAAAAGAAAAGTTTTAAAATAGGAACGATTTAAAAAAAATTAACTCATTGGCATTTAAATAAAAAAATCACAAGAAAAAAACATATCAAATATGTCAAAAAACACACAAAATTAAAAAGTTTACGATTCTTTCTTAAACACCAACATTTTCCTATAGCATAAAAGGGCTTCTTGCACCTGTTGCTTAACCTTTGCAAACCTCTCCTGATCATTTTCCATCCTCTGCAGACGTCTCATCGCCGAAGAGATCTCGTAAAAAGCCATCGTTAATTCTTTGCTATTAAATCCGATAGATTTCAAATTCGATTCATTAACTGGTAAACTATTGTCTCCAACTTTTGTCACGTTAACAATTTGATTGACTCCGTTTAAAACGACAATTATCTTGCTTTTCTTTTGTTTTACTCCGTCAATTAAATCAACAACACCTTCACGAATTACTTTGATATTCAATTCATAAGCCAGTTTTGCTATTTCATCGAGAATCTCTGATATTTTCTCAGATTTCTCCGTCTCGGAGGTGAACACCAATTGCACTACGTCGAAAGTGCACATGGCACTCAAAAATCCCAAATTCATCTCGTTCCAAACTTTGTCAATGTTATACATCGCTTGAATTATATCATAGTTGGCCCAAAAATTGCGAAAATCAAAGTTGTCATTGTTTTCCGATTCTTCGATTGCCTGCACGAAGATACATTGCAAATAATATGACTTAAAATACAAAGTCACAAATCTGTCGAATGATCTTTGATCAGCGATATTTTCATTGGGCAATACTACTAATTTTACATAAGGATTAAAGACATTAAATTTTTCGACATCTGTATACCATTTTGATTGATTGAGAACCAGCAGAATCTTATATGGTATGTCATTATCCTTGCAATATTTTTCCACTTCAGGTGTGAAACAATTTTTAAACCAATCCTCAAACAATTCTTTAGTAATTTCTTCATTTTCGCTGTGGCGATAATAAATGGGTACATCATTTTCAGTGAGATCAGCCAATTCGTCCTTTTTTGTTTGGAAAATCAATAACGGTTTATGTTTGTAAGAGCCGTCGACATTTCCGCATAGCAACATAGACGCAACCTCCCCATCACTATTGCTTGTAAACAATTGCTTATCGTCGTTTATATGACATGTGCCGGCTGGCAATTTTTTCCAATAAAATTCCCCTTCAATCAATTTAAATATAGTTTTATTATTATACTCACTGTCCTTGAATATTTTCTTCCAAAACTTTTCCACGACATCCACAGGTTTTCCCGTCTTTGGGTTGATGGTTTCGTCCACTGTGGTACATTTGGTTCGCGCCTTGAATCTTCTGAACCATCCCGGGCTCGCGGCAAAATTTTTATTTTCGTCACCAAATTTAGCATAAATCTCATCGTAAATACTGTACGCTTTACTTTGTATGCTTGATTGTGTTTGAGGATTACCTAACTTTGCCTCCTGTTCAATCCACTCCATAAGCTGTTTTTCCATTTCACATATGGCGACAGATCTTCTCTTGGTTATCATAGCAGAGTCCAATGACACCGTGCCTTTGAGGTGTTCCTTGATTCTATCTTTATCCTTGAGTATTGAGCTGATTGTTGATATGCTAAAATTGAGATCACGCGCTATAAACGAAGGACCATAACCACTTTCGTACAAATTTATAATTTGTTTTTTTAACGCTAAACTTATGGCTTTACGTTTCCGAGGAATACCACTATCGTCATTGTCGACACTTGGACGTTTTTCAGCCATTGCGATGAGAATTTTTCACAAAATATTACGTAAAATAATGAATGCGTAACTCGAACACCGTAACAAGGTTGTCAAATCCATGCGTACCTATCTACCTAACCCAGCACCAACAGAATATACGTAACATAACAAAACACAAATAATAATATGAAAATGTTATCATTCCATAGAACTACTTCTGCCATCTATTGCCAATGAAACTAATTACTCGTACATATTGTATGACAATGACAGAGGGGGTATATCCTGACAGTCGGTAAAACAGGTATTAATTAAATGAAAATTTTATTGCACGTTTTTCCCAACATACTTAAGTTTCATTAGAGTTTTGAGTAGGTTTTTTTTTTCTTAGACAAATGACATCGGATTCAACGCATTTATTTAAGGTTTTTATAATATTTTATTAAAATTGCATATCGAAAAAGACATATGTATGCTATAGAACTTATTAAATAAAATAAATAATTCCAAAAATTATATTTCAATTTTCAAACTTAAGTATTAAAAAAAATAAGTTTTTTTATGTCCTACATAACTATGATACTACATAACTAGATAACATAATAATTAATATACACAAGAGAAAATTATGGTTTGCTAGAATTATACCCACTTAGGCACTTATATACGAAAACATTAGTCAAAACAAAATGACTCCATAATTTGAAGTATACTCGAAAATAAAAGGAATAAAATATAGATATTTATATAAAAGACATTTCAAATTTGGTCGATGCAATTTTATCAATTCACCTGGAAACTTAATCCTAACCTAACTTGTAGTAAATATTAAGTTTAACTTAATTGTACTTCAGTTGATGTACCTTTGTGGAACTATCTCCATGTTGTGTGTGTGTCCGATCCCGATGTCATATCCATATGATTTGAAAAGTTGAGATTATTTTCACATATTACTTTGCGTTGTGAGCGGTCAATTTGTGCATAAAATTACATCAAATATTGCGGTAAAATAAATTTGAATTATTATTTTCGATATTTGTTTACATTTGTAATAATATTCATTGATATAAAGTATAAAAAATAATAATTGAAAATGTCTGAAGTGCAATGGTGAAACAAAAAAAAACAGCTTAATCATTATTATACGTTGGATATTTTTTCATGTTGAAAATTGCTATTTTTATCTGAACGTTAACAATTTGTGTTTATTTTATCCAATTAGAAATATGTTATGTTATGTTATGTTACGGAATATTAATACGTTTTTAGAATGTTAGTTCTCTCAATAACCGGCATTTCATAGTAGATAAGAAACGTAGATAGAGGCACGTTATCTTAAATGTTTTTCTATTTTTATTTGTTCAAATATTAATTAAATAATTAAGTTACTATATCAAAAAGTGTTTCTTATCTTGTGATAGATTATTTTTGCTTCTGTGAGTATTTTTTCACTTGTTTTTCAAATATACTAAGAGTGTCAAAGACCTTTTCATGAAGAGAGCAACGCCCCTTTCGCTGCAATTTCTCTTTTATGGGTTGATTTTAATAACATGATTAGTGTTTTCTCTCCCTATAAGACTTTAATTATATTAATTATTGATGAGATGAATTTTTTCACTGTCTTTAGAAGAGATTTTTTTTTCTTTCAAAACAGAGTTGATGATTTGCCACATGTGCATTTTGTTCTTTTATGTCATAATAGAGAATATTATGTGTTTTGAATAAGATTATCTGGAAGAGATTGCTCGAGCAATATGCCCACCTTTTGCCATTTTATCATTTCTCTTTACTGTTGTTTTTATTTTGTTTTTAAATAAATATTTATTAATACAAAAAGAATGGTACTGTGCCTTGAAGTCTTACAAATTGAATAAATCTCTTGAAATTCTGTAAGTTTTCTAGTGTCTCGCAAAAGGCGGATTGAAAAATATCACAAATAAGATATTTTGCAAATTCAACTCAACAATAAGGTATATGCCACCCTTCTTGAACATTTTGTTGCTAACTGGTACGGAGAGGACAACCAGCATGTTTAATATATGCAGTTAGTTAACTGGCAACCCCATTTGTCGAAACGCCCTGATGGTATGGATAGAATATGGTATTCCATGTCTTATCTTGATGTTTTATAAAGACCAGTTTTTTTACAGTAGGGCATTGGAAAATGCACAGAGAAGATTAGAAGACAAATTCTATACCGAAAACACTTGATTATGAATCAATATTAATGATTTATCTCTCTTTATCATCATGGTATATCCCACAAGTGGATTAATTGCATGTAACACACACAATTTGTTGCCATTTCCATTACAAAAATCACGTCATTCAACATGTGCCATATCTTATCATCGCTGATTGAAGATTCCAAATATTTTGTTTGTGATATTTTTAAAATAATTCCCGTAAACAAGACAGTCGATTACCCACAGAAAGAGTTGGAGATCTATTCTATTCCAGCAAGTATTTTGTTTTTAATTATCGTCAGATAACCAATTTATTTGACTAGAAATTTTAATTTTTTATCTATATCATTTTATTGTTAGATGCCAAACAAGATTTTATCTTCAACTGTAAACATGATAAGCTACCTACAAGTAACCAGCAACCGCACAAACATTAGAAAAATATATTATTGATTAAAATAAATATATCTTATATAGTATTTATTTATGATATAATAACAAACTATATTGTGTTCATTATCAATGTATATTAACTTCATAATAATATTATTATTTTATTGATAACTTTGACAATGGAACAAATAGAATTAGTTAAGCCATTTTACGCAGTGAAACTTGTGTCAAATACCAGTCTAAAACTGATTCAAATTGTAATTTAATTCGAACGTAAAGTTTGAATACTTTTGTTTTTATCTCCACATTCACAATACGAAATATTGTTAATTCTAACAGTGTTAATTTTATATATAATGAGTTACAATCCATTGGATTGGTCTGCAACGAGTTTGGACTTTCTTCTCCATTCTTCCCTATTCTCAGCCAGTCTTTTCAACTCTACGTATGAGCCACAGTTCATGTCCCTCTTCAGTTGGTCCATATAAGCATCTCTTGGTCGGCCTCTGCCATTTGTGCCCTCGGTCTTACCCTCCGCGATGGCGATGAGTAGTCCTGGGTGCCTGATGTTGTGGCCAATCCAGTTAGCTCGTTGTTGGCCGATTCACTTAAAAGTTGCCTTTTTTCGCCTACCCTGGTTAACACTTCTTCCTTTTCGACGTGTTCCGACCAATGGATCTTCAGCATGCGTCTGTAGCACCACATCTCAAAGGCCGCCAACCGTCCGTTAATTTTAAAACCAGATAAAAAAGGATAAATAAATAAATGCTCTTATTTTAGGAAGAAAGTGCTGTCAATTTGATAAATCATATTCTTTTTAGTTTCAAATTCATTTTGTATTATATATTTCCGATGTATGCCTTTAATGTTTTGAGTAATTTCTAGTAATAATTATGATTTAAGAGGCTCCCTTATACTGTAATCAAAGTGTTTCAATAATGTATATAATATTAATTACTATCCTTCTGAGTGTAATATCATGATTTATCCATTACCTCAAAACTATTGATTTTGAGTTGTCTAGTTCTAGCATTGAACCCACGATTTTACTTTCAATAAGTTGTATAGTAAATTGCAATCTTTGCAATATGTCTTTAACAATATACAATAATTTATTTGCTTATACAATAATAAAATACATCCGATCATGACAGCAAGGTAGTCTTTTTGCCGACATATATGTTAATTAATAATCAGTCAATATTGTTTTTAAACGGAATAAATAAATAAATCAACCGATATAATAGAATGCCGTCAGTTGCAACACCTGTATTTAATAATCTAACAACGATTAAAATATGTTTGTTCACATAACACGAGATGTAAAGATTATTTCTTCAATATAAATATTGTGATTTTCATCCGGAATGCATACGGAATACCAAAATGCATTCCATGGATTTCAGATTTGACTAAACCTTTATACCAGTGCTCCGCAACTGTTTCTCATCTACGGCACACCAAACTTCTTCCTAGAATTTCGCGACACACAGTGGTCTCGAATATTAAAATATTTCTACCCCCCAGTTGCTAAATATACGAAATGGTATAGGAATTTGAAATATATTTATTTATTTATTTATTTATTTATTTAACAACATATACGGCACAAGGCCATTAAACATATACAAAAAATCATATTTAGTTCGATTCAATACAACAATTATTTCAAACGCAGTCACATTTACTTATCACACACACACATACACATAACTATACAATGCAGCAATATAAAACTATAGCACCCGCCAGTATACAAACTTATTTTATAACATTTACAGACTATCCACATTAAAGTAACAATGCTGCTATCCCACTCACACTTACAATCGTCCGCATAAACAGACACCTCGGTGTTCTTACAGAATATTTTCTACAATGTAACGGGTATTTGTACCGACGATTGTTTATATCAATATCTGGATACTAATCTCAAGTGTTTACATTTCTACCCCCCGTCACCCAATTTTCAAAATAGTATAAGAATTTGAAATATTTCAAAAACTCCTCGGTTTTCTTAAAGAATATTTACTCCTATCATTAAGTGTCCGATACTTTTACCGAATATCCAAATTATTAAATACATAATTAAAAAAAAAATGTATTTGGCCCGCTGTATTCGTCATATGGCACACCGGTCACGGAGTACTGCTTTGTACCACCTTTTAGTTCATATGAAACTTTAATTTTTAAATAAGCTTTCTTTAAAAATATTAACTTTTTATTTAATTTTTTTTTTAATTATTTATTAATTTATTATATTATTAATTATTTAATATTAAATCATATTTTTTGGAAATAAAATTGTTAATATTGGAAACACATGCAAAACTTCTATTGAAGAATTTATTTCTGTCTAATGTATAAACTTGATTTCGTTACAAATTTGACTTGCTTTGCGGGAACACAAGATTTTCAATTAGGTAGTGAATTTTCATTCATTTATGCCATCATCATTGAACGAAGCGCAAGTAATGCAAGTTGTTCTCTGTGCCAATTTATTGGCATTATAACAAATCAAGACATTCAGAATACTAACTATTACTAGTTGCATTTTAGTCTATGACAATAGTTTCATAGTGTGAAATGGCTTTAGTAGCAATGAACGATGATTAATAATAAATGCTATAAAATAATTTATCATTATCAAAACCCTTTCAGTTACTCGTAAGACATTGTCGAGTGAAAACCGTCCGCTGGATCCATTCATTAAACATGGCCGATGCACTACCACAAACCCTCGTCCAGTTGTTTAAATATGTTGATGAACACAAGGCGAAGTACATCAGCAATTTAAAAGATGTTGTGGCTATCAAGTCTATCTCCACGTCTCCCGCCCACAGAGCAGAATGCCAGCACATGATGGAGTTTACATCCGATTGGCTGAAGAGGCTCGGAGCCACCGTACAGCTGAGAGACATTGGAATGCAGAAGATCGAAGACAAGGAGATCCCTCTACCAAACGTTCTTGTCGCTCAACTTGGAAACGTAAGTTATTTAATTATTATTTTTTTAATATAAATGAATCAGGAATTTTGATAAACCTATATATACACTCTCCTACTAAATAATTGCTTCAATCTGAAGATGGAAAAAATTGGAACTTCTCAATTGGACGTCTGAGACTCTAACATTGGGCTACCAGCCACCCCTTGAGAATATAATTATATTACACAGTTAACTTGGTGATTGTGGGATTCTTGGAGTTCGTAAAACAACTTCACATAATGGGTAAAGGGTTCGATAGTTATAAGATGAACTATGCAACGAGGGCTAGGAACGAATTTTGGATTCTCAGGGTAAGACTCACAAAAACTGAGAGTATTTTGTTCTGTAAAGCTCGCAGTGTGGTACATTTTTTCGAAATTTTTGTTTTCCAACAATAATAATATTATGTTGTTTCATTCCATATCAAATAAAATTAATTAACTAGAAATTTGAGGATTAATAATTATGCATCTGCAGCTGACAATGAAATAGCAACAATCTACAAGCTATTAGTTCCTTCTAGTTTTACATTTAAACTATTCGACAGAACACCGAGTAATAGACTAAATATTCGGTATTCGGCCGAGTAGTAAAAATGTTGCCGAATAGGCAGAATACCGAATAGTTGCCTAGTATTTGTTGCATCTCTAGTGTCAAGTTCAGTCACTGTGTTTATTGTAGCATTCCATAAATAGAAGGTAGAATCACATTTAGATGTTTACAATACATTTGCTTTCATCACATTCCTATATTAATTATCATATATTTTGTTTATTTATCTTTGTATTTTGGACTGATCTGATTACAAGCAGCTCCATTTCACTGAACTCTGCCTATATACAGTATTATTTTACTATGTTATTGCAGATGCATTGTTTTGTATTGTGTTGAATATTTCCTAATATTATAGTCAATAAAATATAACAGTTAAAGATAGTAGAGTACTTATTGCTGTATGGTATAAATGAGGACATAATTCAAAATTTTGAATTTAGAATTTTTTTGTTCTATCCGTTTGTTCAATATTACTTCATGATGTTTCAAGTCGCACCAACCTCAAACTTATTCGATCTCTGTTTTCTATCGAGTAGTGCATACTAACAGTTTTATTGATTAGCTTAACGTACATAGACAATTCACACAGATCGAGCTAGTCCCAAACCAAGATGAATCTTGTATTATGGGTACTAACGCGACTATACACATAATATATACAATGCACTAAACACATATACCTACATGTAACACCCAGACCCAGGACAATTTGAAAAAAGTCATTCTTCACTTTGCCCGAAAAAGTCATTCTTCACGGAATCGAACCCGGGACTCAAAGGTAAGAGCGTTACCTCTGCGCCACACCGGCCGACAATATCTGGTAATTTTTTGAGCAAAGCAAAATTTCTAGTTGCGCAACATATTCCTATGTATATTGAAAATATGAGTACTCAAAATTGATTATTTTAAATAAATATTGTTCTTATGTTTACTAAATTTTGTATTTTGGACATTCCACCCAATCCTTGAGTGATTAGCCTCAATTTTGTATGGTTGGGTATAATATAGTTATTTTTTTTAAATAATGAATTTTTAATATGGTTATAGTTATATATTGACTTTTTTGATGGAAAAATATTGTGTATTCAATCGTTCATAATAAAATCTTGAGTTCCGTCATTATCATTTTAACCACCCAGAGATTTAAAATGTATATTATTATGATGTAGGTATTATTATGCTATGTGTAATAGTGTGGAGTGGAATGGATGTGATGTGTTACTCATTACATTATGTGTCACTTAAGTGTAATCTTGCTGAATGTGACTGGACACTCTACTAAAGGTCAACAACGAAAGTGACTTAACCCTGATGATTGTGATAGCGAAATTCCCAAAAAAATTATAATTATCTTTTAATTGATACACTTAAATGTTTGGCCTAAATCTCACTTTGTAATTTCCCGAAATCAGGTCTCAATTATAATAATAATAATAACTAGACAATTTTTTAAGTCAATTTTTCCGTTTTGTGGAAAATCTACTGCAAGGGCCCATTCAAGAATCATAACACCTCCTGAACAATAGGGTCCCTGCCTCGAATACCTCCACAAATGGCTAGCGTGGTGGGTAAAAGTGACATTGTTACTTAACTTAGATTATACTTGATATACATGACTTGAGGAGTTGTAGGCATATCTGATTATGTTTTTATTCACTGTATACATGAGAGCTCAATGTTGTGTAAATATTGTTTATCTTCTCTTTAAGTTGTTTAATTTATTTAATGGATGTATCTGCATATTTGAATGAATATTATTATTATTATACTCTCCAGAGGTCTTCAGAACTATATTGAAATACAGTGGTGCCTCACACAACGAACTTAATTCGTTCCAGGAGCAAGTTTGTTATGCGAAAAGTTCGTTATGTGAAACACGTTTTCCCATAACAATACATGTTTAAAAAAATAATTCGTTCTGTAGCATAAAATATGCTAAGATGACATAAAAAAGCTTCTCTCTTCTTCCAAGCAGATATGAGGGTCCTTTGTGACACTTCTTCCCAGGCCTTCTGTATAAGTCGTATTGCCATAAGGACATCAAGTTTCTCCTTCCAAAACTTTCAGACAGTCATATTGTCTCCACCAAACTCGCATTCTTCAAACACCTTATTAAAAAGGGCTCTAGTGTAGAGTTTTTTAAAGTTCGCAATAACTTGCTGATCCATTGGCTGAAGAATGGATGTGGTGTTTGGTGGCAAATACTGCACCTTGATAAAAGGATAATTTTCATGCAATATTTTCTCTAGGTCTTTTGGGTGAGAAGGGGCATTGTCAAGTATCAGAAGGGCTTTGAGCGGCAGTTCTTTTTCCAGCAAGAATTTCTTCACGGCAGGAGCAAAGTTTTCCAGTATCGTGCAGTGCCTGCGCGGGAGTATGCAATACATCGGCAGCGATCGTGGAAGCTCGGGCGACTTCGTTATGTGAAGCGAAGTTCGTTGTATTAATCGTGAAAACAACGAACAGGAAGTTCGTTGTGTGCAGCGTTCGCTGTGCGAGGCGTTCTTTATGCGAGGCACCACTGTATTAAAAAAAATATGCACAAATTTTTTTGTCTCTCACTGCCACACTAGTAGTTTCCTTTGAGTCAATGTTAGTTGGAAGATATTGCAATACGGAATTTTAAACTCCCTTAATGATTTTTGATACTGTAAAGTATATTGTAAAGCGCTGTTTACTCATAACATGACCTCAAGGGATTCTTAATATTGTAACCAATGTAATGTGGATTATAGAATAAATAAAAATACTAATAATCTAGTCTTCCTTGATTATCTCAATTGAGTCCCCTCTTCTAATAGCACTACTATCTCTCCGATGTCGTTGTCATAGAAACGGTGTGCTGTGAATAAATAAATAGAGATAATTTAGTCATGTAATCCTACAATTGAAATTTACCAATAATTGTAATGTGTGAGTTTAGTATTAATCTATCGTATTATATGATTTACGTACCGCTCTATATCTTACGATGATGCGTTATAAATCTGACATAGTAACCGCTGTTGTTATTGCCTTTGTTGTATATATAGTAAACTACACGATACTCTGTACGACTGGGTGATTAATGAAAGGAGATAATAGAGAACAGTACATGTAGGTATTATTATTCACCAAGACATATGTGTGCTATCAAAATGTATGTATATACAGATGTTTATTTGCAATGCCTTTTGTCATACTGTGCTCAACACATGTTCTGAATTGGGATTGATTGAATAGTTTCCTTATTTGGTAACTAGCATTCGAAATAAAATAATTTTATAGATTACCCAGATTTTATATACTTACCTTAGAAATGGCAAATATTAAATAAAAAATTAAATAACAATATTTTGATTAAAAACAGTGAGTGACCGATCACTTTTCATCTAAAATTTAGATAGATAAATAATAAATTTAACTTTTTTTGTTATGTAATAAAAATGACTATTGATGACAATGTATAAACATCTGGATTTATGAACAAACCAAAATATACTTTATATTGATTTCAGGACCCCAAGAAGAAGACAGTCTGCCTTTACGGACATCTGGACGTGCAGCCCGCTAACAAATCCGATGGTTGGGACACAGAACCCTTTGATCTTGTGGAGAAGGATGGAAAACTTTATGGCAGAGGTTCCACAGATGACAAAGGACCAGTGCTGTGCTGGTTGCATGCTGTTGAAGCATATCAGGCACTCAAAATTGATGTGAGTCAAAGAATCAAAGATATTCTCTTATTATTTAGAATCACATGAAATTCTGTAGACCTGTAATTTTTATTGTCCCTTCTGAGGAGCACTACCAAAGCATCCTCAAAGTTCCCAACAGCCCGGAAAAAATTCTTTCACACAACGACATAAAATTCTGGAAATAGGTGGCTCAAAATAAATTATTCAAAATGAAGAATGCTCGTTTCAAATTCATTGTTTGCCTTCTTATGTTATTTCTAAAATTACAGAATATAAATAAACCTTCCCATTTATGAATGAATGAAACGAGTTTCATTGAAGCCACTAGTATTGGGTGTATATATTATATTCCTTGTGTTGAGTTCTATAAAACTTCTAAAAAAGTCGAGTCTATTAAATTTGCGTGAAAAATAGGGGAGAATATTTAGAATGACAGAATACCTGTAGAATATTTTTTTAGTGGTATTAGTAAAGTTTTTTTACTCCAAACATTTGTAATAATGAAAAAATCAATGTTAGTATGGAATCTAAAATAAATGTATTGTGTTTTTTGTTCGATTATTGTAAAATGATATTGTGTTTAATAAACTATTATTATTATTATTATTATCAGTCAAAATTTAATTAGTTTAGGGGATTTAACTACAAATAACTTCGTCCAGTTTCGACACCAAACTGCATGTATCAGTGTGACGACTAGACAGCTTTATTGCCAATAATTATAACCATTATATTATTAATTTCATTTTTACTTTGATATTCCTAAAGTTCTATTATCATTACCACAATAGATACACTTTAGTGTGTTTGAAATAATAGATAAGTACACATTCAAGAAGTTAAACCCACACTTGCGTTATTCAATAATGTTTTGATTTATGTTGTATCTAATAATAAAACTTAAGTAGCAATACCACCACATTCATTTGTTGTTTTGACAACATTCGATTATTGTTCCCGACTGATTGTCATCTATTTCAACTGATTGTCATTTGTTTCGTACTATTATCTATATCGATAACATCATTGTATTCAATTTTATTATTCTTATGCATTGTAATATCTTGTTAATCACATACTTTTAAACTTGAATAATTATTCATTTTATTAACATCTGATATGAATACTGTTGCTTGTCGCAAAGCATAATTAGAGTATCTGTATTTTATGAAATTGAGCAATTAATTGTACGATTGGGATTACCCTATCTCGTTCTTATCACGGTTTGGGATTTACAGTTGCGAAACGTCACCTCTGTTTTCACCTTTTATTCATAATTTGTTAACTTAACAACATTTCATCAAAATGGTTGAATATTTCCATATACGAGGCATGTTTTTTAAGTAAGTACCGTTTTGGAATTAAAAAAAGACGTGCAAAGATATCGCAATAATTTTATTTTTACATGAAAGCCTGTACCTTAATCTACTTTTCTACATAATTTCCGTGAATATTGAGGCACTTGTCATAACGTGGCACCAGTTTTTGAATACCCTCCTCATAAAATTCTGCCGCCTGACTTGTTAACCACTGTATCATAGTAGTCTACTAACTACCATTTGTTCCTGCACTTGAAGAAACACCTGGGTGGTCAGCGTCTTCAAGACGATAACGAAGTCAAAACAGTTGTGATACAGTGGTTAACAAGTCAGGCGGCAGAATTTTATGAGGAGGGTATTCAAAAACTGGTGCCACGTTATGACAAGTGCCTCAATATTCACGGAAATTATGTAGAAAAGTAGATTAAGGTACAGGCTTTCATGTAAAAATAAAATTATTGCGATATCTTTGCACGTCTTTTTTTAATTCCAAAACGGTACTTACTTAAAAAACATGCCTCGTATATCTTTTTATTCAATCATGTCACTTTTTAACAAGTGGAGTATACGGAAGAATAATTTGCATTTAATGAATATACAACTAATCCCGTCCATTTATAAAAACATAAAGTATTCAAAATGAGTGATACCTTAAAACAAGTAAAGTCAGTAATCAGTAGTTTTGAGAAAGGCAACATATTATATGATTCAATTTTTTGTTGGTACTAGAGGACAGCAGTCATGTTTATTACATACAGCTGGTCTGCTGGTTACCCCACTTGTGGGTTATGCCGTGATAGTATAGTAGTAGTAACATTTTAGTTCACAAAAAGTAGTCAAAATAGGCGACTGATTTAAAAAAAATACTTTGCTTGTGTTTCTATGTAGTCTTCATACATTATCTTTGACATGGATATTCTTTATTATAGGTCGTTGGATTGATCCCTGTATCTTCAGATCATCAAAGCTTAAAACACTTTCAGACCTTATTAGGTAACCATGTGCTTGGCACCTTGTGCTCCCATAAGAGAGTTAAAGGGAACTACAAAATGAATGATAATCTTTGTAACATTTGTTTGTTATTAATAAACATTATATTTCAGATTCCCGTAAACATCAAATTCATCTTTGAAGGCATGGAAGAGTCAGGATCCGAAGGTCTTGATGAACTTCTATTGGAAAAGATGAAGCCCGAGGGATTCTTTGACGACGTCTCTTATGTTTGCATCTCAGATAACTACTGGCTGGGGACAACCAAACCTTGCATCACATACGGTCTCAGAGGAGTGTGTTACTTCTTTATTGAGGTGAAGTGTGCAGCACAAGATCTGCATAGTGGAGTTATGGGAGGAACTGTGCACGAAGGTAAGTTTTTTTACTTAGCTGAAATAATTAAGCCGCTAAATCTAATCAATCTTCTGTAATATCTATGTTTTTTTTATGTCATAATTCATTCGACTATTAGTGTTGACTCAGTACAAAATATCATTTTCTCATGGTATGAAGTGAACACTAAACTTTTTTATAAATACATACTTTATTTAATTAACGAGTAGACAATTGTTTTGTCTTTTACCAAGACATTATCAATACTAAGTTTATAAAAAATACAAAATTGATTAGGAAGGTACAATAAATTATGGAGTCAACAATTTTAAGTGGGGGATGAAGTGGGCGGGAACTTAGGGTGGAGTGGGAATATTTTTTAAATGGGTGATGTGTTAGGTACTGTTATGTTATTAACAACTATTAATGTTTTTATGTATTTCTAATGTCTCTCTCCAAATTAATCTTCTATAATTACTATTGTCGTTATGTAGAATCTTAAATGGTTTACTATTGTTGATGTTATGATTGTTCTCCATGAGGTGGTTGGCGAATTCTGAGAATCCTGAATTCCTTACACAATTAGAGGTCCGTGGTTCGATCCCATATATCTTTTCAGATCTGATCTGATCAGATATCTTTTTAAAAAAAAAAAAAATTAAGATGTTCGGTAATCCTTGTTTTTATTTTTCTCGTGGTCATACCAATGTATGTCTTATTACAATCTTCACAGTTTAGTTGGTAAAAGATGAAACAATTGTCTACTCGGTAATGAAATAAAGTGTGTATTTATAAAAAAAGTTTAGCGTTTACTTCATACCATTATGGAAAATACGCAAAAAGTTACGGATTATATTAAAAATATAATTTTCTCAGTTTGAGATTGGTTGCTGATACATTGTTGCATAACACTATCCTAATATGCCTCTAACTTATGTATTTTACATGTCTTTACCATTTATTCTGATAGCATAGGACTCTAGAAAAACTTATTTATCTGCAGTTACATATTAAAAAAAACTAGTGGGAATCGTGTATACTATGTTTATTTGTTTCATCAACGTTCCCCACAAGAGTAGAAAGTTACTTATCAAAATTGGCTTACAATACATTCCATATTGATAGCAATACACCCTTTTATATAAGTGTATGTCAACTGAGATAAATATACGGCTATTGATTCCAATTTTTTTTCACCTTTTTTATGTTATTTTATGTTGCAGCCATGCCCGATCTTATCTACCTGATGAACACTCTTGTGGATGAGAACGGAAAGATCCTAGTGACTGGTATATATGATGATGTGGCAGCAGAGTTCCCCGGAGAGAGAGAACTCTATGACACCATTGAATTTGATGTATCTAGCTATAGGTGAGTGCAGTGTTGTTACACACCCTTAATTACATACAATATCACAATCTAAGGCCTACCAATAGAGAAGCATTTTTTCAAAACTTAATATATGCTGAATTTGTAAATTTTTCAGCTTTGATAAAAATTTAACAATTGTTTTTTTTTTTACATTACCTATTTAAAGAAATTTGCAGCATTATTTTTTTATGAAATTTGTATACCTATGTAGTGGTTGCGGCACAACTGAATATTTATTGTATTGTTTCAGGCAATCTCTGGGAGCCAAACGCCTGGCACACAAAGAAAACAAAGTGGAACTGCTCATGCACAGATGGAGAAATCCATCACTCTCCCTCCACGGAATTCAGGGTATGAAACCAATTTTTTTTTATGTTGTGTCTAATTGCAAACCTTCCTTAAACAATGTAAATGAATTAGAAAATACTTTCTTATTGGAAATAAATGATTGTTAAAAATGTAGGCCCACTGCCAGTCAGTGTTTTTTCCAGACAACTAAATAGGGTTCTGAACATGAATTCCGTTTCTACGAGATTTGCGAAATCGTAAAACAAATAAAGTCTGCAGCGTACCCTTACATCACAACCGTTGACGCTAATACATTGCTGTATGAATTTGTACAGCACTGTTTTGATTCATCTTTGAATTTCACGTATTCATAGTGCAAATATTAATGTTGGCATCATAATGTAAGTCAAAGCTTTTGGGTGCAGCAATCGTATCAAGTCTTTTGCTTTATTATAGCCACTATTTTATCACTTAGATCGCTGGTTTTCATAAATGGCTTTAAATTTTTAAGGTGCTGTTTACGAACCTGGCACAAAGACAGTTATCCCTGGCAAAGTAATTGGCAAGTTTTCCATGCGTATTGTCCCTCATCAGACTCCAGAGATTGTGGCTAAGAAGGTTGTGGACTACCTCAATGCTAAGGTGAGATTTCTGAATCATTTTGATGTTAGGAATGAATATACACACCAGCCTAGTATTGTGAACAGATGATGAGAGAACCATGACGTAAATTTATCTATCCGCATTAAGGGGCTTGAGAAAGGATGTCCGAGAATCAAGTGACTTGATCTCGTAGATTAAATTCTTAAGGACAGATGTGTATTTAATAAGAGAAATCAAAGTGAATATACGAGAAACTACATGAATTTGAAGAAAGTAAAATTAATGTGTAAGGATAGAATGGATTGAATTGGAGTTTCTTCCCCTCTGCCTACTCCAAAAGAGATGTGGTGCAAGGAGATAAATACATTTGAAGATCGAAAGTCTATTAAACGGCGCCTAAGAAATCTGTCATGGTCATCATCAATACATAAGTAGAATGGAGGAAAATAGATACTACATGGGTAAATCATCATTTAATAATAATTTCTGTTATATTTTCAGTTTGCCCTTCGTAACAGCCCCAACATAATGAAGGCATACATGGTACATGGAGGTAAGCCCTGGATAGCAGATCCCAAACATGAGCATTACTCAGCGGCAAGCAAAGCAACCAAACATGTGTACAAGGTAATGTTATATAAAATCACCATATAACTCTAAAGAAAATATTTCATATAATGTCAATGTTTAACTCTTAATTGGCGTCAAAGGTAGAAACAGTTCTATTATTTTACACATTTTGACACAATGGGATGTCAGAGACTGGATTTACTTATTGAAAAGTTTAGATATTTATCATATTTTTTATCATTAATTAATATTAATTTGATTATTAACACACTAGCTGGAAGTTCACATATGTATGTGTATACCTTACCTAGTTAATGCCTATTCAAATAAGTTAACCAGTGGTCTTTACATTCACCTTGTATACAGCAAGGGGGTCGTGGGTTAGATTCCCGGAGTGAACGGATTGTTTCTGATTGTTTCCGGAGTTGAATTGGAATAATTAATAATAAAGTATGAGAAACAGTCCTGTTTATAAATCACTTTTGTTAAAATCGCTGATCAAAGCAATGCTGAATTGGACAATAGAAACATTCTTAGCTGCCATATAGTGTACAAATGTATGAAACATCAATCTATGTCGAATTGTCAACAATTTCATATACAATTAATTGTAAAAATGTTTGCGCTGTTACTTGGTGTATATACTCAACAGATGAAGAACATAATAGTTTGTAGAAAGAATTGATGGGATTAAGTGCATTTTTACCAGTCTAAGATGATTCATAAGCATCAGAGGCCTGAGTCAATAACACACTTTCACTTCACGTTCCCGCTCCGTTAACGTTTGAGTATAGACGAAGTTGCAAGCAAGTGTCAATTTCGTTGCTAAGGTACACAATAGTTACGAAAATTAACACTTTGGCGCAACATCGTCTGCATCCGAACGCTAACGGAGCGGGAACGTGACGCGAAAGTGTGCTATTGACTCAGGCCTCTGGACACTTCCTGCTTCCTTCTAATGGGATGTTGCTTAGTCCGTTGCATTAGCAGACAATGCTTACTTATTTTCATGCCTCAAAGCACTTTTTTTAATAAATTTAGGGTTTATCGATTTTTATTGATAACATAAATTTAGGGTCTTAGATTTTCACTCTGAAAATTCCAGATTGAAATCCCACTGGCAAACTATTTCATTTTTACGAAACAAATATATCACTTAATGGGAGAGTATTTAACAAGAAACTAATCGTATCATAAAAATTGCTTCTAGGTTGATCCTGACATGTGCCGTGAAGGTGGTTCCATCCCAGTGACCCTGACCCTCCAGGAAGCCTCCAACAAGAGTGTCTTACTGCTTCCAGTTGGATGTGGAGATGATATGGCACATTCACAGAATGAGAAGATCAACGTACGGAACTATATCGAAGGAGTAAGTTGACACAATCTAGTTTTATATGTGCTGTTGTATTTATTTGTATAATCTACAAAGTTTGTATTGCAAGAATTACCACTCGATAGATACTCTTAAATGTGCAGTTTTGCAGGAAAATATTATACCTGATTTCTTTAAAATGTGATGTACCCATACTACTATGGTATTGTCCAAAAGTGAAATAGCCAGGGAATTGATTACTGCATGTAATGTTTATACAAGCCGTCCTCTCTCTGTTGTTAAAAAATAAGCTGTTCATAATGCTTGTGCGATATGCTAGTGAGAAGAGTGGAGTGTGTAATACTTAAATAATTGACTTAACTGTGGTACATGTTTGTGGATGACAGCTGAGTTATGAATGACTTATTTTTATTTTTGTAAACCATATTTATACCTTGTTGTCTTTTTTGTACTTTTTACCAATAAATAAAATAAAAATAATGCGTGGCATAATTGTAGCTCAATCTTTCCCTTTGCAGAGTAGAATAATCAGGATGTTTTCAAGTGTCATATAAATGACAGGCATTGGAAAACATTACATATGAAACATTTGCATTGACAAATCGGCACTGTAGTGCCCTAATTATCCTGTATGTTGATTACTTGAATTAGAATTAAAAAAACTAAAAGAAAATAGAGAGGAATGGAGGAGAAAATCCAAACTCCTTGCAGACTAATCCAATGGATTGTGACTCACTATATAATTGATTACTTGCACGCATTTAAAAAAAAAAAGAAATATCTGGGTTTTGTTATGAACCCAAATACAACCTTATACACCTTTCACAGTAAGTTAAAAGCTTGTATCGTGAAAGGGGAGTTACTTTATTTGTTACCTCATTTATGAGATATATACTGTAATGGTATAAATATAATAGTGTCTTCAACAAAACAATCAAAATTTGTGCATAAAACAATTATTACCTACATATTTTTTTATTTTTTCAGACAAAACTTTTGGGTGCGTACCTGTATGAAGTTGGCCAACTGTGATAGTACTAAACTGAATACAAAAGTTGATAATTAATTTTACAACACTAAGGAGTTTAAAAACAAATAGAATAATGAAGTATGGTATATAATTACTAAGTATATACAACTTATATTGTATTGTACCCATGTGTACATTGTATGTACATCATACAGGGTACCGTCACAAATGGAAATATATTGTGCAACATTGTCAAATATTTTGCTTTAAAGATGTTCTTAAATAAATTTTATTCTTGTTATGTATGTGAATATTACGAAAAATCAAAAACTGTAAACTCTTAATACCAAATTATATTGTGCTTGACATCCACACAGCTGGATGAAGCATCAATCTTCAATCATTCGGTAACAATTTGGAGCATTCTTCGAAGAAATATTTGAATGAATGCCTTTGTTACCCTCCTTGGGATGGGTCCATCCAGCTGTGTCGACGCTGCTATTGACAAACATGATACACGGAACAAAAAAAAATGGACGTGTCAATATTGTCACTTGAGTGTACTCAGTGGAAGTTTGTGGTAAATTAGTAAATATAAATTATTTTTTTGTAAAACTTTTGTGGGACTCTATTGATAACAAGTCTGTTTTTAGGAGCCTCTGCTCTGATTAAGTTATGATAAAGGCTAACATCAGGGTGGAAGTAACATATTCTTGACCATAAAAATATATAGATTATCAATCTATACAGTACATATTTGCAATAAAAGTAGAGATTGGAAGTTGTTTAAATTCCATAGATGTTTCAATTCGGTTGAGAATTGTAACAATTGCAATTGTTTTTGTATCGATTCATGCTATACTACACAATATATTTCCTAATTATGTTGTATTAACAGTTTTGTACTAATGTTTTTACTACAGTAATGATATTATTTCTATATTGATTGTGCATCAGTATTCATTATTAAATATTATTAAATATAAAATATATTTTTGCACATATTTGTTGTTTTATTTCATCTTTTATCAATCTTCTAATACCAATTTATAGTCATTATCGTTTTATTCATTATGGTAACATTATTATAAAAAGGGCTTATGGGGAATTTATTGTGGTTCAAAATGTTAGGAGAACTGCATGCTATGAAATTTTACTACTACTAAACCATCACAGTATATTACACAATTGGGATAGCCAGCAGACCAACCATATCTGATTAGCATGTAACTTGTCTTCTCTGTGCCAACAAAGATTTAAGACTAATCAGGTAAAATGCCTTTTTTTAAACACTTGCCATTTGTAGGATACTCGAAAACTTACAGAAAAGATTGAGTACCAAAACAAAGTTGTTTCTTTTTCACTAAAAAAATACTTTGCAGAAAAATTATATGCATATGAAATGTAGGCATGCAGTCTTTTTCCATAATAGGTATATCAGCACACGTGCAGTTGTACAAAGATAATTTTATGTATTTTTCATTTACATATTATAGATAGTTCAGCATACTTACAAAATACACTGTTTGCAGACGTACTTAATTTTGCTGTTTTATAAATAAAAATCCAATTTATGTAATTAATAATTATTATTATTATTTGGATGATTTGTAAAGCGCCGTTTTGTGAAAAAAATCCACCTCAAGGGCGCTCTTTGCTAACTAAGGTTGTGCCAGGATTATTCCGTGAGATTTCTTGAATAGATAATTGAACGTAGTTATGCAGAAAGCAGACAGTCCACAATTACGTATATTTGAGTTTTTTGTCTTACAAGATTTAAAATGTCTAATACTACAGTTTACAAAAACCAGCCAGGGGCCTTTCATATAAACATTTCATAAAAAATACGTTGAAAAAAAAATCAGTTCACTCAATATAATATAGTGTCCATATGCAAAGACGGCCATATTTAAATTATACTTTTTGTGGGCTGTCTGCTTTCTGCATAACTACGTTCAATTTATGTAATTAATAATTATTATTGAGCCATCTCGATCTCGCAAAACAGGCTTTGGAGATAGAGCGTTTAGTGTTGCGGGTCCCAGATGTTGGAACAAGCTGCCTCTGTGTCTGCGAGAGGAGGTGAATGGAGAGAGTTTTAAAAGAGGACTGAAGACACACCTTTTTGCTGGGAGTTTCGGGTGATGGATACAATATACGGCGCCCTTGAGGTCATATTATGAGTAAACGGCGCTTTACAAATTGTCCATATATATATATATATATATTATTATTATTTGGATGATATGTAAAGCGCCGTTTTGTGAAAAAAATCCACCTCAAGGGCGCTCTTTGCTAACTAAGGTTGTGCCAGGATTATTCCCTGAGATTTCTTGAATAGATAAGTCTTCAGTTGGTTCTTGAAACGAGATATGTCTAGCGTTTCTCTGATCATTTGTGGAAGCCTGTTCCAGACTACAGGTGTAGATATGGCAAAAGCACGCTCCACGTACACTGGTTTAGATACAGTACTGGTCACCTCCAATTTAGTTGTAATATCTTGACAAGACCTAAGTGTTGTCTGTCTATGACTTAACGCCTGTCTACCGCAGAGTTCCATGATATATTCTGGGGCCATAACATGAAGTTTATATTATATGTATGTATAATATGAGCTTTTCGCTTCTGTGGTTTCGATAGAACGTCCACCATTAGCCATCTAAAAATTATAGATAATCACTCGTTAATGATGGACGTTCCATCGAAACCGCAGAAGCGAAAAACTCATATATACATAATATAGGGTGTCTCATATTGTTTTTCGTTTTTTGTTTGGCCGTTACGCGCCAAATACAGATAGTGGGGGGAGGGGAGTGGTGTCAAACGCTTGGCGGGCTTTTTTAGTTTAGTAGTAATGGATTTTTTCACGGGACCGCTGCGCGCATTTTACAAAAACAACGATTCGTGCACTATTGTTCGACGTCTCTACAGGACAAATTTTCATTTAACAACGATGAAAAATGTGCCAAGTGCAAATTTAATAAAGGATTGGGTGCGCAAATTTCAACAGACTGGGAACACAATGCCGGATAAATCAACTGGGCGCACAAGGACATCGAGAACAAGCACGAACGCCGACCGCGTTCGCCAGTCTGTTATGAACGACCCACAACAGTCACTACGATTGCGCGCGGCTTCTCTAAATTTAAACAGATCCACGATTTATCACATTATTCGTAGAGATATGCATTTTCACGCCTATAAAATTGTAATTGTTCAAGAAATGAAACCCGATGATCCTATAAAACGAGTCGAATTCTGCAGGACGATGAAAAATCGTTTTAGGAGTTTCAATAACATATGGTTCTCCGATGAATCGAATTTTCACATCAACAGCCACGTGAATAAGCAAAATTGCAGATACTGGGCTTCCGACAATCCACTAAAACTGCATCAGGAACCATTACACTCGCCGAAAGTTGTCGTTTGAGCTGCCATATCAAGTCAAGGAATTATTGGCCCTTACTTTTTTGAAGATGACCGTGGTCGCGCTCAGACAGTTAATTCTGATCGATATTGCCATATGATCGGGACTTTTTTGACTACAGAAATGCAAAACCAGATTGGCTACAACTGCAAGACATTTTTCCAACAGGATGGAGCCACTTTTCATGTAACAAATGACTCCCTAGCTGTTCTTCAAGAATTATTTCCTGAAAGAGTGATAAGTCGCCGAGGAGACATCTACTGGCCACCAAGGAGCCCAGATTTAACGCCTGCTGATTTTTTCCTATGGAGCTATTTAAAAAGTAAGGTTTACAACCCATTGCCACCCAACCTGAATGTTTTGAAGCAAAGAATCACAGATGAAATAAACGCTATTCCTAGAGCGATGCTCCAGCGAGTAATTGAAAATTTTAGTGCCAGGTTAAATGAATGTGAAGGAGATGGTGCGCACTTACAAGCGGTTATTTTTCATAAATAAAAATTTAAAACCTGCTCTTTAACATAATAGTAATTAGAACAAGTTTGAAAAAATTCTTGTGTTTTATTTTTGAGTATCAAAAACGAAAAACAATATGAAACACCCCTTATAATAATTAATTACATAGTCGCTCTAAAACAATATCAATAAATAAGAGGTACTAAATATTTTACAAGCCACATTTTATGCAAGAGAAGAAAAAGGATTATACAGAGAAATAATAATACAAGAAATAATTTTAGGTAACAAATGTATTAATTTACATGTATTTGTTAGTTATGGAAGTTTCATCATATTTACATACAAAATTATAGTTATAAAAATTAAATAAGATAGTTACATAACTTTCTACACTGTTTTCACTAGAAGTTTTTATAAAATAACATATATCTAAAGTTATTTAGTTTATAATTACAAACTAAACGATTTTTAAATAAAAAAAGGCAACCCAAAAATATATACTTTTCAAGGCATATGGAATTTTTGTCAAAAATTATGTCGAAACTGCATTTTGTAAATATATTTTTAATAAAAATATATCTGAGTTCAAAATAAACCGAAACGCACACTAAGCAATAGGTTTGTGTTATGAAAGTGAATAATTCTGGAACAGGATTTGAACCATGGACTCCTTGTTCTGAAGTCTGATATTTTTCCATCAAACTATCAACCTCCTTATGTTTTAACACTTCTTTGTTCTCAGTTAGCATTTAAACAGATAAAATAAAATAAATTAATTGTGCTTAACAAATCTGTCACTATGTTATCGACAATCATGGATCAAACCAGGTCACAAATCAGAGTAAAAATCTCTTACATTTTTCTTTAACTAATTCGTGGTTCATCTCTTGCCTAAACTGATTCAAGTTTATTAACAAAGCGTTGGAATATCCTAAAACAACTAACAGTTTGACAGTGATTTAGTATATAAAATGAACATTGTAAAAAGAAATTTATCTCACAAGGAATAATAAAAATTGCATATTAAATTAATGAAGCACTTTTCATTCATTCGTACCTAAAAAATATTACTGTCATACAATTTCAATTGTCACTGATAAAACTTAAAATAATTAAAAACAAATCTAATTAAAATTAATAGTACTTAAATATTCTAATTTAGTCAATAAATATAAATTATGATAACATCTTTGGCTCCCTGAAGACTCCCATGAATGTAACAGCCCTGGTTGGTTTGTCATAGATGAGATACACAAACGGATGATTACAGATGAACCTGGATGGCTCAGATGGACGGGAAGAACGGAAACTGAAGATGGCTGTGGCAGCAGAAGCAACAGTACCTGAAATTAGAAATCAATTATATATAAATCTCTTATAGAATTTTCTGAAAGAAATCTTTTGATTCAGAAATCAGGCGAATCTAGTGAAAAATTTTATTTGTCTTATTTCTACTTTTTATGTAAGTTATATTATACGACAACCGGTGTGGTGTGGAGGCTAACGGACTTGCCTTTGAGTCACGAGGTCCCGGGTTCGATTCCCGGTCAGGGCAAAATGAAGAATGACCTTTTTCAAATTGTCCTGGGTCTGGGTGTAACATGTATATGTGTTCAGTACATTGTATATATGTATATCGTCCTGTTAGTACCCATAATACAAGATTCATATCTAAGTTTGGGACTAGCTCGGTCTGTATGAATTTTCTATACATGTTATGTTATGGTATTTATATGGAATCATAGACATACTAGACTTGCAGTGTGGTACATTTTTTCGAAATATTTGTGTTCCAACATAAATAATAACAATAATAATATTATGATGTTTCACTCCATATCATTAAGATGATAATGGTCTCTTTCCTACTAATGCTGTAATATAAGACATCCTTTATACCTGCCGAGGGTGTTGCTTTCCCGTTATAAAATAACAATCAATCGATTGCCTTTAAGCATTAGATTGTCTTACAACGAACGTCAGTTTAAAACTGGCAGCAAAATTGATCGGCTGCATGACCGATTTTTTCTTTTAATTACCAATCTATTATATCTTTGTATGGAATATGGAATTTTATAAATATTTCTCGCTAGTCGTGATTAATTATTGTCAGATTAAAGTGACACATCTCAAATAATACTTAAAATTTATGTTGGGTGTGCAGAACATTTTGTCAGCCTTGTGTAGATTCATGAGCATTTAATTATATATCTAAAGGTACATATATTTCCAAAGAAAGCTGTAGATGGTAAACTAAATTGATGAATATCAAAACTGACTAACAAGAAGATATAAAATGAAAAATTTAATTGTTTTAATTTTGATAAATACAAAATATTGTTAATCTTACCATCTTCATCTACGCTGATCTTTGCCTTGTGGACAGCATCATTAAAATGTGGTCCTACAGTGCCAGTCAATGAGCTGAAATCTGAAGTCACTTGGAATAGATCTCCCACACCCATGTGCTCCAAAACCTGGAAATAAAAGAGTTATAAGATTATGTATGCTCAATTCAGAAATGGATGAAGCAATTTATAAATAGCATCAACAAAAAACAATCCATAATTTTTTCCACAATTTTGTAAATAAATAGAGATAAAAAAAAACTTCTTGTTACACAAAAACTATTTAAAATCCTTTAACTGTACAACATAAAATTGATTTTATATCTAAAAAATATAAACCTACAATTGACACAAACAAAATCAAAATGATAATAATAAAAAAACCTTTTAAACTTACACTTCTGAGTTCCAACGACTTTTCCATGGTGTATTTGGGGAACTGAACCTCAACTTGTTTCGGCATCAAGAAATGTCCTTCTACCACTTGTGTCAAGAGTTCAGGATTCAATTTCTGCAAAATCTCGTCCACTCCTGAAAATGTCAACTCAAATTACACACAGTAAGAAAATTCCTGAAATGAGAAATTTTATGGGTCCTTTATTATTTCAAATTTAATACATTCATAGCTGATGTGGAAATAAAAATATGGGTGGCAATTTGATTAAAGAAACTATATTGAATCTTGGATTAAACAACAAAAAACACATGATTATATATGTATGATGAATTTTCCACTATGTATTAAATCATCACTTTCAATTTTAATAAGTCTGCTAATTAATTTGCAGACCTACTCAAATTTAAAGTGATAATTTGATACATAGTGGTAAGCTCTTCATACAATCATGTCTGTTTATTAGGTCTGCTTATTAACATGTAGACCTACTCAAATTTAAAGTGATAATTTAACAATACACTGTGGTAAACTCATCATATAATCATGTCTGCTTATTAGGTCTGATTATCAAAATAGAGACCTACTCAAATTTAAAGTGATTATTTAATAATACACAGTGGTAAACTCATCATACAATCATGTCTGCTTATTAGGTCTGATTATTAATACGTAGACCTTCTCAAATTTAAAGTGATAATTTAATAATACATAGTGGTAAACTCATCATACAATCATGTCTGCTTATTAGGTCTGATTATTAATACGTAGACCTTCTCAAATTTAAAGTGATAATTTAATAATACATAGTGGTAAACTCATCATAATATATAATCGTGTCTGCTTATTAGGTCTGATTATTAATATGTAGACCTTCTGAAATTTAAAGTGATAATTTAATAATACACAGTGGTAAACTCATCATACAATCATGTCTGATTATCAAAATAGAGACCTACTCAAATTTTTTTTTTTTTTAAAAAAGATATATCTGGGTTTTGTTATAAACCCAAATACAACCTTATACACCTTTCACACTAAGCTAAAAGCTTGTGCCGTGAAAGGGGAGTTTGCCGGCACCATTTAAAGTGATAATTTTATAGAATCATGTATTTTTTTATCCAAGATTCAACATAAATAAATAAATAATCTTATCGCGTAATTATCACATTTTTAATGCCAATTAAATCGACTAATTATTTGTCGTTGCATATTCAAAAAGAGACATGTGCGCACATCTTTATTTGGGTATACTCTTTTAAAACTGTTAATTAAGGCACGAGGCGGATTTGGCCGGCCGGCCATTCAGGCTGCCCATATGGCTCGCCCGTGAGGACAAATTTTTTTTGTTTGCAAGTGCGGATAAATAGGAGTCTTTGACTCCTGAGATATCCGGGTGTGTGGAGGGTCCTTTCAATATTGTTAATTAAGGCATTAAAATTGTAGTTTGGACTTTTTATTGGCATGTGATATTATTTTTTAAGTATTGAATTTTATTATTTGATACTAAGAATCACTTTATAAAATGGATATGATGTCATTATGAGTAGTTTATTCTAGAAATGTCAAAACATTTATGAATTCACATGTCCCTTTTTGAATATGCAACGACGATAATACAATATCTCGAAATAGATAGCACAATTGAATATTGATAGCTGTTGAATAGTTCCAATTAATCAATACACTTCAGCTAAACAGGATAAAAAAGAAAAGAGCAATGAAATTAAAAATATTTTTCTATAACTTGACAACTATATAGAAAGAATAATTTACCATTTTGATTAGCAAATGGCGGCAGAAGTACAAACATACTGACATCATCTCCTTTGTATGGCATCTCCAATACACTGGCTCCTAACTCCTCACTTACACCTGAAATGCAAACAAAAACATACATATTCATTACTGCATGACTAAAACCTCTAAAAGCCTGATGATACCGAGGTCTGGGGGAATACCTAAAGGATGGCTCTACCATTACATCATTCAAATGCCAAAGGCATTACAGTACTGGGAATATCATGGAAAGAGTTGGCTCAATTCACGCAAAGACGCTCTAAATGGAGGAGGCTGGTTTCTGCCGTGCTCTTGAGAAGAGCGTTGAAGGATGAGAAGATGATACTGCTGAACTGAGGATAATAATAATAATATTTTAGACAACTTAGTTTGCGCTGTTTTGTGATAAATCACCGCAAGGGCTCTTATATGTTTTTATTCAAATTATTTTTATTAATTTATTTATTTCACGGATTCTTTAATTTAATTTAACATTTAAAAAATTAAGAAAGATGTCAAAAGATATATGTAATAATGTGTTATATGTGATCTTTTTCCACTTTAACCAGTAATATTTTCAATTAAATGACTATTAATGGATTAAATTAGGTATATTAATTTAATTTCAAAGTTTGCTTACCCCTGACAAAAAATATTCTTACTCAGACAAACAATGCACACAAAAGAAACCCAATTAGATATTTACAATAAACACCAGGAAACATGTAAAAGCTTTATATTGTCAAATGTTTTCTTAAGTATTTGAAGAATGCAAATATACAGATAATGTTGTAGGTACATATAAAATATGGTTAGCCAAGTCTTTGACCTAATAAAAACAGCTGTGCAAACAATCTTATAATATACATACACCAAAATGATTTGTATTAAGTATTAAAATATTATTTTTTAATGGAAATTCTATGCGTCTTGACTAATCAAAACATTAATTTCAGCTCAAAATTGACACTAGTTTTGGCATAATTCAAAGCTTCCATTTGTATGAAGTTCTGATTTACTATGTTAATTTTAACAGCGTAGTATATTTCCCTTGGTATTCAATTCCATTTAATGATTGAGTTGACATTTATTTTGTAAAACTTCATATTGATTTATGGAAATAAACACAAACTTTTTGAGTTTTACTATATTTTTAATAATATGCACTAGTGATGTAGGTAACGAATATTCGTATTCACAACTCGCAGATTTCAAAGTATTCACATTTGCAAAAAATATGCGAATGTTTTGCGAATATTATTTTGGTAATAAAGTATCGGATATTCGTTAAAAGTACCGGTTACTTACCCGTTACATTGTAGAAAAAAGTATTGCAAGAAAACGTTCTTTAAGAAAACCGAGGAGTTTTGAAATATTTTATGTTACCATTTTGAAAATTCAGCGACGAGGGGGTAGAAATTTTAATGTTGGAGCAATTGTAGAAATTTAAGCAAGTCAATACTCGCTATTCGAATTCGCATTAGCGAATGTCGGTAACAAATATTCGCATTTGTGAATATCCAAAATCACACATTCATTCACAAATCATACAAAGTCATTGTCAAACTGGAGTAAGTCGAAACTAGGTTATTGTATCTATTAATTAAAACTCAAATGGTGTTTATTTCCATAAATTCCATAAATAGCTAACTGTGTTTGTAAAATGGCGGGTGTTTGCAAAAAAATCACGAATAAAACATTTAACATTTCAATTCAGCAATGATGTATACCATCCGACCTGAATATCTCATGACATTAGACGATGAGAGAAGAGAAGATCCTACTTACCATGGTTGAATTTTCCTTTCTGTCTCATCATGTTGACAAACGTCTGTCTTTCTGGAGTGATGTAGAAGACTTCCTTCTTAGTTCCATCTACCTGGAACTTAGATGTCCATAATCCTTTGAAATGGGCTGCATTGACCAACACCAAATTTGTCTCTGTGTCGATGGAATCTTTGGGGAGGAGATTGTTGATGTTATTTCTTGTGATGTTGGAAACGAGGTTATTTATTTGAGTGCGAGACTCGTCCGGTTTGTTTTTGAAGTCCTGGAAAACATAATTTATTGATTTAATTAAAATTAAATTACCTACGTATTTTTAACCCTCCTATAGAGAGTATAGGGTGTAGTTTGGTGCAAACTGACTCACCTTTTCCAACTAAATATCTATATGCTTTGATAGTCAAAGAAATTAAGTACTGTGAAAGAGGGTCTTCCAGGCTATCCAGAAACTTTGGGAATAAACAATGTTCATTTTGACCATGCTCAAAATATGATCCAGCCAGAACTAGCAAATAATATGATTTTTTTTCTTCTGTGGAGTTATGGAAAAAGAACGATGTGAGGTATAAAAAATAAGACAGTAGACACACTTGGTCATTGAATAGGGCATGTTCAATAACTATTATAATATTTTATGAAATGAGTGATATGTTTCATTGCTGAATTTTAATATTAATTATTATTTATGATTGGTAAAGATGCAGACATGAATTACTTCAATCACAATCACACTTACCAATTTATCCAACTCTTGCTGGAAGAAGTCAATCATACATTGCTTAACTGGAAGATTCAGGTCCACATACACTCTGTTGACAGAATCAAAAGTATAGCTTTCAGATGGCTGGACATTCCTTACGTATTGATCCAATTTATATGCTTTCATCAGCTCTATCTTGTTCTGTAATAATATATATCAAATAAAATTAATTAAGATCTATCAACTATCATGGAATGAGGTAGTCAATGGAAGTAAAATGATGAGAGCATCTACAGATTGTCTCTTAAGTGCCACAAAATAAGATATACGAGATACTTGTAATGATGATAATATTATGGACAATTTGTCTTTGGCGTCATTCAATAATCCGTGACCATCTCATTGATATTTAGAGAAGAGAGATTAGTGATGCATTTTCATGCGAAGATCCCCATACCCAGAAAGGTTGATTAGTCAGACAAAATTACTTGTTTTGTAGGTGCGGGTAAACAGAAGTCTCCCAACTTCTAAAACATCCAGATATGACACACGTGGAAGACTTAAATTACAATTTTGAAGACATAAGTGATGATTATAAATAAAAAATATTATGTAAAACCAAGATACATCATAGACCATTTCATTTATTATGCAGTACAAAAATATCGTAACTTTCTATAAGCACCTATGTTAAAATTTATAATCCAATATGAATTCTGGTAACTTAGGAGTTCGTTAAAATGTAAAATATTACCATACAACTGTAGAAATATTATTTTATCATAAAAGTTTCCCACATTTGGTGAAATATCTTGGTGGAATATTTTTTTGACTTACTTTAATTTTTTTATGAAAATGGAATATTTTTTCTTTCAGTATAATTTACGCATTATTGTTATAATTTTATTTACTTCTATACATTTTGTATTATGTAATTATTGTTTATAACCAAGAGACTAATAAAAGTAAATAAATAAATTAAATAAAAATAAAGTTTTTTGATCAAATTGTCAAAATTGTGAAGAGAAGAATCAAAATCTTTTTCTCTGTATTCAAATTTTCAAACAAATGATTCAGTATTTTCTGAGTGAAGTTATGTTTAAAGCTAGAAGCACACATGACTTATTTTAATTGTGCAATAATAGCATGTAAAATGTAAACACACCTCTTCTCCCAAATACAGAGCAGTCTTAAGGTCTCTTTCGGTTTGTCCAGCTGATGTGAAGTACGCCAACAGCAGAGCATGATATACAGAGAAAGGAGAGAAGAATACATTGTCAGCTCCTTTAACTTTGTTGATTGATTCAAACAAACGCAGGGTAAAGTTCTGTTGGCCACTAGAAAAAACAAATAAACAATACTATTAGAAAAAATAAGCATCTTTTTTTTTTCTTCTTCGTACCAAATCAGGGCACCACTGGATTCTTGATACCAATTTTCTTTGATATCTGATCTGGATTGGATTTCTATTTTGTATGGTTTAGCAAAGTGGTAGATATTTTTCATTTTATTCTTTGGTAAACAGCAGTAGATTGAGCATTGCTTCTAATGAAGCTGTAGGATTTGTATGTAAGGCTCCTGTTACTGATAAACAGGCCATTCTTTGAAGTCTGTTTAGCTTTTAAATGCATCCTTTTGAAATAAGCATCACAGGAGGGTATTGGTTCTTTAAAGTTAGGAGATATGAACATGCCACAAATAATATTGTATGACAATGCATGCACTCAGGAAAGACGTCTATAGTTCATATAACATTGGAGAGCGACAATGGTACTGGCTGGGTCATATTTTATTGAGAATGAAATGAGGATTCTCCAAAAGAGCAGTATTCTTACATCCACAAAGTTTCCAATGGCCTGGATCAGCGGTCGCCATACTTTTTGACCTTCTTAAGAACAAGTAAATCCACAATTTAAATCCCGCGGACCACTAATAGTACATTTTAAGTGTTAGATAAATATATTTACAAAAAAAATATGTAATCAAAGAACACATAAAATGTAGGTAGTTAATGCAATGAATCTTTTAATTGTAACCAAATAATGAAAACTTTATTTGTAACTAAAGTTTAGGGGCACATCATTGTTCATGTCCTTTGTTATTATGTTTATTTTTGAGATGTAAATGTTGGGCCTATTGGCGTATGTTTGTGATATTAAATAAATAAATAAACGTGATGAGTAAGTATATTCTACATTTTTTCTGCGGACAAGCGAAATTTCTTGGATGACTTTCACACTATACATGACACAGAATTGCTATTTTAATCAATATTATTCCACAAATTAAACATATAAATATGAAATTTCATGTTCGAGGCCCATGAAATCATGAAGCCTGATATAAAGATGACCACCACTTCTTATTCTACCTTCTCAATGTACAGTAGTAGCCATAAGTATGGAAACGCTTAACAAAATGTATGAAAATGATCAAATTCAGGTATTTTTTTCTTTTTGTGAGGACAACAAAAGAATAAATAAATATTAAAATGTTAAAATAATTACTTCAATATTTACAAAACAAAACAAAAAAAAGAGAATTTCAATCATTAAGGGGCATCTCATAATGGGCTATTAAGACTCATTAATGTTGGTGGTTGAAATAAAACCACCATTAAATGGTAAAAAACCAATGAGTCATCCAAAAAATAATAGAATTGTAAAAAGAATATTGCTAGTGACACATTTCAACCATAAAAATAAAATATTTTTATGAATAAGTGGATTAAAAACTTAACTTTTCTAGGAATTTAAACAAAGTTCGAAGCGTTTCCATACTTATGGCCACTACTGTATAGTTTCATCACAATATATCTGTCATGAACTACGATAGGTAATTTAATTCACAGTTTATTAAGAATATGTATCTACTATTTGTAGTAACATTTATGATATTGCTGTGAAAATACTGTCACAAACATTGTATAATATAATTCATCTGTGATATATATCATGCCGTGTAAATCACTTAAGTGATCAGTTACTCACATACATAATCAATCACCCAGTATCATAGACAAAATACTAGAAACTTGTCAAAATCAAGCTATTATATTGTAACAAGTGATGTTCTTTCGATTCCACAAATATTATTTTAAATATAGATTCTTTTTTTAAATTATAATAAAATATTTGTTGAACATTTTTGTCTACCATCATGCTGCCTCAAAACTTGTACAAGTAATATCTCAGGATATTAGAGATGTTGACTATGGACACAGGTGATCATGTTATATTTATACCATTACGGTATCCCTCACAAATGTGGGCTAACCGCATGTAAAGGATATGCAGGTGGTCTTCTCTGTGTCAATAAAAATTTTGACATTTAGGATATGTGGCATACCTCACAACTGAATTTAAAAAACAACTACCATTTACAGGACATTCGAAAAAGAATGGGACTTATTTTTTGCCTGGATTTCCCTAGAATGCATAATGAACAAAATTCTCTACATGCCAAACTTAAATACAGTGAAACCTCTATCTATCGTTTTTGAAGGGACCTATTGAAATAAACTATGGATGCGGGAAAACAATGAATGCGGGAGTATAGAAAAAATCACATTAATATGTATTTTAATGTTTAATATGTAGGTACACTCGAGTATATAGGTTTTATAAAAATGATACATGTTTCAAAAGTTATGAATCAATTTGTTGAAATAAAAAATATAGTAACAAAATAAAAAAGAAAGCTGCATGGAGAGCAAAATCATACTTTATACTGTATGTAATCTTTCATCGTCATTTGCTTTTTTATTGTACCTACTGACGTACTATCATAAAAGACAGCAGACAGAATCAACAAACTGTTCTTTCTTTCTCGTTCGTTCTCCAATGTTTTTATACATAAATACGATTTTTTTTGTGTAATTTAAACGGTCAATGCGATAAAATCATATAGAGAAACGATGGATGCGATATATTTTTACGTGTTTTGTATGAAACTAATTCGGAATTGTAAAAAATAACGACAAATACGGGAAAACAATTATTCGAGGAACGATAGATAGAGGTTTCACTGTATACACCATAACTATTTATTTTTTACTTCCTATGAAATTCTTAACACTCTAATGTTGTTGTTGTCATAGGAGAGGTGTATTGTAAAAGAGAGAAAGTAAACCAAGTCATTCTAAATAAAACATGATTCAGTCAGAACTATTGTTTCTCATATTTTATCAAAGATATACTATTTATTTTATTTATTACATACAGTTTTATACAATACTACATTGGTTATTCAAAGAAAAAATTGGTTATGAGGCCGATATAATTTTGCAGTCAGTTTTAAACTAGCGTTGGTTGAGAAACTTTGTAAGACATAACAACTTTTGCAACCCTCAGCAAGTATAAAGAATGTCCTATACTTCAGTAGGAAAGAGACCATTAGCATCTTAATGATATGGAGTGAAACAGCATAATATTATTATTGTTATTATAAATGTTGGAACACTAAAGTTCCAAAACAAATTACTGCGCTACAAGTAATGCATGTCTATGTATGTTATAGAGACTACAGATTTGTACTGAGGCATTGATAAAGACTAACTATAAATGAATGAACAAGAAAACTTACTTATATAAAACTTCTCTAGTTCTTTCTCTAGCTGGACTTGTAGCATCTTCACCAAGAGTAGGGCACTGGGAGTGTGACTCATACACCATCACTGCTAACAACATCAATAATGTAAAATACTTCATCTTCAACTCTGTACTTCTAAATTTTATATCTGAAACAAGGAAAAACAGACATTTCAAATAATTATACTATAAAAGTGTCTAAATCACACGGGGTACCTACTTCTTACAACTAGAATATATTTAGTAAATTTACTGAATAGGTGAAGTTTAGAGAGTTACCTTTGGCAAGACACTAAAAAACTTTTGCTAAAAGGATTGGAAGGAGTCTCATCTTTTTCTAGAGATAATATTGATTGTATTTTATTTTAAACAATATGCTTTTAATAAATGTAAATACGCTTTATTTTAGCATTTTAAAAAGGTCCACAAACCAGTTTGAAAGCGATAAAAGTAGCTTAGAAACTAATATTTTAGCAAAAAGTTTAAATCATCACAAAAAACTAAACATATTTATTACACCTACATAATTAACAATAAAATATATTTTTTTATAATTTCTGATGTAAATTAAATTAAAGTGACTTACCAAAACACTAATCGGGTAATTTTCAAATGTTAAAATTAATTTATAATTCGTACGGAAATGAGAAATAAAAATTTATTACAACAAAAACTTTTTTTGACATTGACAGTTATCAAAGACCACTTTACAAGATATTAACGTCATATTCCAAAAAAGTAAACTGAGAAGATAGAGTTTGTCAAATATAAAGTTGAGTTGTTAGGTAGGTTAATTCCATGAACCAACGTAATCTAGGTACATTGCATTGCAACCGGATGATACTTATCATGGGCACTCCTCGAATTACTACAGCTGATTCAAAAAATTTAAAATAATTAATATGGAATTCATAATTCAGACGAAAAACGCACAAATCATCTACTTAGTTCCCAAAAATTAAATCGATAAATTAGAATGTGTGTTTCCTGTCTGAGAATGACATTATTTACGGTTTTTACTATTCTTTAAATTCAAATTTTTGGTTCGTATTTTGAATTTTTATAAAACAAATTTATTGCAGAAATGTATACTTTACAAATTTAGAAAACAACGACCATTGATCGATGATCACTAAGTTCATCAAAACAATCTTGTTCTTTTTTTAAGATGAATTTGGATTTGAAATAAACCCAAATACTCCACCCATAGATTTTTATATAGAATTCTGTGACTCCACCAGAAATAAGCAATATCTTTGCATCGCGAAGGTAGAGTAGATTGCCAGGGATCTCTCGACTGTATCAAAAAGTGGAGATCCTAATATCAAGCTACCTACCGATCACTTTGATTCAGAGTTTGTACGCAATTCGTAGGCGGAGTGTAAACGATCACCTTGTTACAGCATTATGTAAACATTGAATGAGTGAAATCCCAATGTTGAAATGAAATATTATAAAGTACCAATATAATATAAACACCTATACATAACAGCTGGTGATGATCGTGGATTTCCCTATGCCGTGCATGAATATGAACTTCGGATGCTATGTTATAACTAATTCATTCATCGCTTTTCAATATTTTATTATAATAGGTAATTATTATTGCACTTATTGTGATTAAAAAAACAAATGCAAATAACTCTAGTAAAGGGAAATGAGTCATTTTACTAACTGTGTCTGTGTACACGTAGTATAAGGTAAATTGGAACAATTGTTTTTTCTACTTTAAATTATTTATTTATTTATTATTTATTTATTTTATTCTTTACTGTACATTGGTTACAATATTACATAGTGAAATAGTGGCATAAAAATAACAATTATAAATTCAATGTACAGAGGGCGAGTTTATCGCTAAAATGCGAGGTCTTCCAACTAACCCGGTAACTAAAACTAAACAAAATTAAAAAAAAAAAAACACATGCATACATATATACACCCTTACATATCAACAGTCATAAAAGAAATAAAAATACAACACAAAGTAAACAAAAGAAAAGAAAAAGAACACATGCAAGCAACAATGCACTTATGGACACATAATAATAAAAGTATAACATATTAAATTGCAGCGTGCACATGCATAGGGAAAGGGAAAAGGATTTAGGAGTCAGATGCTAAATTCAATGAGAGAAAATGATTTTTGACAGCTTGTCTGAAAGAATTAAAGGTTGTTATCATCCTGATTTTCGAAGGAAGATTGTTCCAACTGCGAGCACCATGAACAAGGAATGAGTTAGATAAAAAGCTTGTACTGTGTGCTGGTATAGCTAGAAGACGCACTCTGTTAGATCGCAAGGGTAAACCATGACTCGCTAGATACTCGAATTTGACTTTAAGATAGTAAGGGGAGGACGCTAAAAATAAAGCTTTAAAAACTAGACATAAAATGTGTAGATCACGTCTTTGACGTATGGTGGTCCACTTCAGCTGGTTTCTGTACGAGGTTATGTGATCAGTTTTTTTGAGGTTAAAAATATAACGGATGCCTGCGTTTTGAAGTCTCTCAACTTTAGTCAAGAGAACCTCATTAAGATCAATATAAGCAATGTCTGCATAGTCAAGGATCGGTATTAATAAGGATTGAACGAGTAGGATCTTAGTCTTCACTGGCAAGAATCTTTGCAGTCTTTTGAGATTATGTAACGAATAAAAGAATTTTTTTCGAATAGAATTTATATGCTGTTGCCAAGACAGTCTCTGGTCAATAATCAGACCAAGATTCCTAACCGTTTTTGAATATGGAACTGTATCGTGATTCATTTGCGTGGGAGGTATCCTTATATTGTTAAGTCTACCAATTAAATGGTGGCTCCCTATAAATATTGACTGTGATTTGGATGGGTTAAGAATGAGTCCATTGCTGGAAGCCCAATCAGAAATTTGCTTTAGGCATTGTGATTTACAGTCAATTGCAGTTGCAAGGTCATCTAACTTAAAGTGAGTATAAACCTGCAAATCATCCGCGTATAGATGATATTGACATGAAATATGTCGCGCAATTGGATTAATAAAAATCGAGAATAGAAGGGGAGAGAGGATTCCGCCTTGCGGTACCCCTGCCCTTAATTCCACCCACTCAGAACTAACACCACTCTGCAATCGAACGCACTGTGCACGACCCCTGAGATACGACTCAAACCATGCAGCACAAGATGGAGATATATTGAGTTGATTGAGTGTAGCCAAGAGTAGATCAAAATCTACAGAGTTGAATGCACTACTAAAATCCAACAACGTTAAATGTGTCAGCAACCCTCTGTCCATAGCAACTCTAACGTCATCTGTGATCTTAACCAGAGCAGTTACTGTGCTGTGCCCTTCACGGAATCCCGATTGGAAATTATTATGAAAACCATTTTCTGTGAGATATTGGTTGAAGTGTAAATACGCAAGTTTTTCTATTACCTTAGAAAAAAAAGGAAGTATAGAAATGGGGCGAAAGTCCTGGGGACCCGCGACAGTGCTTTTTTTTGGGAGTGGAATGATAAAAGCTCTCTTCCATTTTCCTGGAAATGAGCCACTTTCGAATGAGCAATTAATGATGTGAGTGAGATAAGGAAGAATAGTATGTAGAAAGTGTGACACAAATGTTATACTTATATCATCACTTCCCGAAGCTTTGGATTTGATAGAGGTAATGCAGCGTTTAACCTCTAAATCTGACACGACAGGGAAATCAAAACTATGTCCAGATATACGTGAGTGAGTGTTTAATCCTTGTAAGGTGTTTAACTTGGTAGCATCATCTAGAATGGTGGGAGGTGAGGCAAAATGTGCATTGAGTACGTTCGGATCTAAAGTAGGGTCACCACACGTCATCCCATGTTTAGGGAGCACCAGCGAGTCAAGTCGTTTCCATGCTTGTGTTTGGGAGCAATTTTTGAATAAGTCCTGAGTATAAGATATTTTAGCGTTTCGACATGTCTTGGCACACAACCTACGAAGACTTATGAAATTTACCCAATTTACTGCAGTTGGAGATAGTTTGTGCTTGATACGCGCCCTATCTCTTTGCCTCATCAGCTTACGGACGTCATCGGTCATCCATTGGTTGTTTGGATTCTTTATTTTAACTTTTCTAAGCGGAGCATGTATATTATTGATCTCGAGATAGACATCTTTCGAGATAAGTTTCAATTTACCTGAGTCATTTTAACTCACAAAGATATAATTGTAGTTTTTTTTAAATATGTAACATTAATCATTAGTAACACGATCCACAAATTTAAAAAAAATACCTATCCGAAGTCATGCCATTTCTTAACATATTAAACAAATCTTTATTGGTTTAAAATAAGCGATAAGAATAATGCAGGTAACTATGTAAAATAATTGAGCAAAGGAAATATGAACAGTCATCTGAAATTCAAACCAATTCTATGTAATAAGAAATAAAGCACGGTAAGTGCAAAGATTTATGTAAATTTATATAGTGGATGAGATTATTGAGAGGTCAAGAGTGAGTCATAAAATTCGGAAAAAATTTTCTCAATATTTATTCCACGAACGACAATGCCACAACTCATCTTGGAGGATACAACAATAAAGCTTACAATATTACTTTGTAAATATTATTTCAGTAATTACCATTGTGATGCAAATGACAAAAAATATTTTGTTAAATTTACATAATTATGCTAATGGTTCATATCCAAAACAATTTTTTGAAAAACATTCGTTTTTGTCATTGAAATTCCCGTAAAATAATATTTATTTAAAACAGTCTTTACATTTTGATAAATTAAACTGATAAATGCCTAGACCACCTATGAAGAATGCTTTGTAGACACTTTTGCGCAGTTGCGAAAGATAATAGAAAAAAACAACACAATTATTAAAACAACAAAAAATTATGTATTTAAAATGTACTTTAATCGCTCAGACAATTGATTCGCAGGAATTAAAAAAAAATAGTAGAGTTATTAAAATTGTTTTTTTTTTAACCAACTGAAAATTAGTATTTCTAATGAAAATAAGGTGTGTAGAATAGAAAACTGGATAGAAAATTCATAACAGTAGACCTCGAAAACCTGTTAATATAAGAAAATATCACACCATGTAAAGTTCCTACGTTCGAGGAAATATATAGCACTTACAACATCTGTGCTCTAAGCAGTCTAAGCCATCGAATTTATACAATACAAGAATATAGACAATACAAGAATTGTCTATACTCGGTCATGTTTTGATCACAACCATTGAATTCAATAATAGACTAATGGTCAAACAATGCACCAATTTTCACCCAATAATATCATAGAAGGATGTAAATAAATACACACTATTTGCTCTTTACTTTTGTCACCGCGAGAAATATTTAAAAAAACCAACGAAGCAAAAAAGACTAATTAAGATTCGCTGGGTAAAAAAGAGTTCTGTATGTCTACATAAAAATTAAAAGACGTATTGTTATTCCTCAAATTCTGTTTGTACTGCCATGACATATTGTATGCCATGTCCATTGCCAAATACATTACCTAAGCTACAAACTTTTCTGTCGTTAATGTAGGTGATGTCACCAGATTATGATTGGGTACATCTGTAGGCAGGCTTGGTACTGACTTTGTACTAATGTCATCGGCACCTACTCATATTGGAAATATATAATTTCAGTGAAAGTAATGAATAATCATTATAATATTCTATAGTAGTATGCGTAACGTGAAAAGCCGGCTTGTCAAATAATATACTAAACTTGTGGACAACTATAATAATAAAATTACTTTGTTTTTTTTGTGGTGGCATCTAGCAAGTATATTCGTAATATGCGAATGCGAACGTGTAAGCGGGGTTTATTTTTTATAGGTCATAGACATCGAAAATAATAAGGGTTGAATTTCAAATTTAAATTTAGTCGAGAAATTTTATCATCGACTTTTAAATTTAAATAGAGAATAGAACAAGGAAAAAATCATACTAAAACTTTAATAGGCATTCTTATATACCTACTTAAAGTAATACCAACCTATTTTTTAAATCCTGTATAGAATATGTCTAGAATTAAGAACAATACAAGAAAGTAGACGTACCTCTTGTTTCTTACTTCTACGGCTGGTATCTGACGCAAATCACATTGATTTCGTTAAAGGGCTTACATTGTTATACATAATGAGAGTGAACCAAAGCACGTTATACAAGTAGATTATACAAGAAATTTCGTATTCACATCGTGTACACCTGCCAATGACAAAGTTACGTATATTTTTATGCAGGTACCTAGCAGTAGCAATGTGACATCAACTTGAAATACACACTACAATAAAATAATACAAACCTACTCTGGTGTTGAACAATCAAATCTAGTTACCACCTTTGAGCGCTGAATACAGCTGTTTACCTAGCCCATGTTTCACAATACACTACTGTTCCCATAACAACAGAATCAGAGCGTTGAAGATGTCATGGGGAGAGGTGACTCAATTTTGTGTAAAATCGCCCTAAATGGAAGACTTTCGTTTTTAACTAGTGCCCCCGGGAGAAGAGAAGTCGACGCAAAAAATGTTTAGCTATATATACAACATCTCTTAGAAGTGGGGTAATCAGCTGACCGATATCTTTTAATAAACGTACAAGTAAATTCCTCTATGCGCCATAGAAAAAACATGAAATTCAGGATGAGGGACATAGCTCATTGCTGTTAATATTAAATGTCTTTCATATTTTCAACCACTTTGGATTAATCATTCTAGTTTTGAGTCGATTCATAAGCGTCGAAACTCTGTGTCGTGCACTCCTTAAGGAAGTTCACATTATGTATGTGTATCATATGGGTTAGTTGGAAGATATCGCGCTTCAGCAATAAACTCGCCCATTGCACAAAATTATGTATTCAGTAGTAATGTTGTCATGTTTTTTTTCTCTCTTTGTATACTAATTTTGTGCAATAAAGATTATTATTATTATTATCATATACAACATACTTACCTACCTAGTTAATACCTATTCAAATAGGTTGACTATCGGTGAGTGTGATCAATTGGAATAATTAATCTAGAGCGGTTCAAAATATGATTGACATCTACACTTCTAGTAAATAAAATCCAGTTCCCGACATCCAATTGTGTGAAAAAATTCATGTCTTATATTATGAGATATTTTACGAACTGTGCCTTTCACAGGGCACGCAAAAATGAAGATTATCTAGATCACTTTACCAGCAACGAAAATTTTCAAAAACCGCAAGTTAGGTATATAAAAGGATATAATTATAAAAACGATTACATTGTAGGTATTTGCGAACAGTTTATATCACGGGAATTTATTTGCTAGAAAAGTTATGTACATTGCTTCAGAGTTTTTCACAGAATTTACGCTATTATTGTGACTAATTGTGTGATTTGTTTATTGTTTTTTCAATGCTAAGTTATTTCCTTTTCAAGAAAAATAGAGTTTATTTGTTATGTTTGCAATACAAAATAATAATGACACACCACAATGCATATGTTGGTATTTTATTATTTACTAAAACTACAAACCTATTTTAAATATTCTTTGAAAAAAGACTACGTAATCCTTCACAGAATTGTGATAAAATTAGATTGGTAATAAAAAAAAATGCAATTTAATTACCTATTCACATAAATATAACTGTTAAAAATAGTTTTTGCATTTTAATGGATTTCCACACCTGCTTGACTAAAGACACCAAGAATATCTATCACTTAACAGACATCTCATCTACGCAACCAACACACCGTGCAAACTCCTCTTCTTAGAAAAGAGAAAAGGTGTTCCGATGTTTATGAATGTTCCATGGGTAAAGTGCACTTAGCCAGTCTAAGACAATTCGTAAGCATTGGTGCACCATCCCTGTTTCCTACTAAGGGGAGTTCACACGGTCTGTTGATTGTGTGGATGAGGTTGAGTAATATTATTGAGAACTGTAACTATTGTTATTTTTATTTAGTTTAATTTTATACGATGATTGATCAATGATTACAAAATAAAGTTTAATACCTATTTACTTTTTTCTGAAAAATAAAAAACATCCCGTATAGGACAACTAACATATTCAATTCAGTGATGAGCTATGCCACCCATCCTAAATGCATTTAAATTATTATTTTACCTATTAACATCGAGACACACGGCTGTTGCTCCGCTGGCTACGTCACTTGTAGGAAAAGTTGTGATGTATAAAATAATGTACCTATACGTGTTAATAATGTAGTGGAATAGATGGGCGTATCGGGGAAATTTGGATTCGGGATCTTCAATTGAAAATCTGCGACTCTGGTAAAAAAAAAATATAGACCAGATACAAAAAATTTGTTATCTTGATGTTGAAACATTAACGGTGATGGTAAAAGGATGAAAAAAGTAATTTTACCTCAAAAAAGCATCAAAAAAGACAGCCACAATCTTTGATGCAGAACAAGTTGGGCAAAATACCTACTTGAGTAACAACAATTTGAGCAAATTTACTAAGAAATTTTAGTAACAATAATTTGAGTGAAATAATTACCATCAATTTGAATAACATCAATTTGAACAAAAAAATTCATTTACAAATTTGAGCAAAATAATTACTAACGAATTTAGTTTGATTACCAGGAAGACATAACAAGATAAACTAAACAGTAATTTTAACTTTTAAGTATCGAATTTGTCATTTTGCTTAGTCATTGATAACAAAAACGTTTTTAGTTGTGTAATTGCAGAGTGATAAAAATAACACATCCATTATTTAGTTATCTCTAAATTTTAAAACGTTCATACAAAAAATAATTACAGGTAGCCAACTAAGTAAGTAATTTTGTATCCTTTAAATCAGTGGTATACAACCTTCTACAATGGCTTGGTTAAATGACTTGCACATCTTTTTAATATAATTGGTGCTATACCATCAGGGCCAACTCCTTTTGTATCATCTATACCTACCTAATAAACATTTATAAATATCAGATTTCAAGGTGTTAACTGTGGATAAACATGAGTTAGTTAAATATTTTCCGATTCTTCAGTATTAGAATCATGTAAATTATTCAGTGAAAATACAGAACCAAAAAACGACGAAAACAAGTTCACAACTCCCTTTGGATCGCTCAAAGTCTGGTCACCGTTACCCATTGCCCTTGGATAGCCTCTAGATTCTTTAAGAAAACTCACGAACGAAAAGAAAGACTTGACATTGCCCTTGAGTGACTTCTTAGTGGTATTAATAAAAGACCTATAATCGTAATTCTGCGACAACTTAAGTTTTATTAGAGGGACACCCTCTTCATAGGTGTATGCTCCTCAATTATCGGCAAAACATAACCATAAAACGATTCAACCATCTCATTCACCAGTCCGTTTCCCAAAACGCTGACCCAATCAACACTTTGTAGTTCGAAATTTTTTTCCGAAAAGTTTGACTTAAAGTACATGGGTAATTCAATTTCTGGATCATATTATTTCGAAACAAATCCTCAACAATTTCAAACTCATAATCTATCAACAGTGAAGGATGGTGTGAATCCTCACCAACCAGTGGAGAGTCACATCTGGTAACAGAACACGGAATAGTTGAAAGAACTAAATCTAAGATAACTTGATTGCTGTTATAAATTCCATACTGAAACATATTGAGAAAAGATATAGATTCTATCAAATACTGCGCAACATGACCCGAATAAGAATACGGAATAAAGATTGACACATTATCAGGGTCTTTTTTCCATTGGATTGTTGGGATATTGAAATCTCCAATAAGACAAATGTCCGTTATGTCGTTATAGCTAATTAAACGTTCAGATATACTTTAAAAAAAATGTTTTAAGTATCCAAGGATATGGAAGGCGGTATATATACTACACCCAGTAGCAATGAGCATTTTTCCATGGAACTATGTGTTGCCGATGAAAAACGAATACTGGTAAAAATAATTTCACCAATATCAACCCAAACAAGAATGGGTGAACATCCTAGTGTCCGATTCACAGCAATTAAGACCCCACCTCCATCCCTTTTAACACTCAACATGAAATCCCTATCCTTCCGGTAAACTGTACATTCGTTTTGAAAATGTTCGCTATCAAATATGCCACAATTTAGCCAAGTTTCCGTCAGGACAATTATATCATAATTATTTGCAAATAAGTTTGCTCTAAATTCCTCGATCTAAGACTTCAATCCCCGACAATTCTGATAGAATACTTTAACGTGGTTCACCTTGTAGTATTCTATTCTATATAAATATTCTCTAAATAGTATATAAAATTATTGTAGGGGCCTATACTCACAGCAGTTGTACAGTACTTAAAGCAAACATATAAATTAAATCTCCACAAATGCATACTTCTCCCAATAATAATAGCATTATCAAGCAAACGAAAACATGAAACGATACAACAAATGCGGCCAACACGGAACAGACCAGATACTTTATTAGAAAAATAATATTCGCAAAACATTCGCATATTTTTTTGCGAATGCGAATGCGAATACTTTGAAATATGCGAATATTCGCGAATGCGAATGCGAATATTCGTTACATCACTACTTCCTATAGGGAACGACACTCATTATAGAATCGACCTTGACTTGCACTGGTTCGCTGCGTGATTGACTAAGTTGTGTTCGACATTATAAGTAGGAATTATTATTGAATATATATATTTGTGTTTATATAAAATCAGTGTTCGTTATTAAAAAGAACCTATATATTGTAAACAGGCACAGTTTACAATAAAATGTTTACTAAAAATCTACGATGGTGATATAAAAAAAATGAAGATATTTCAGTTTTTTTACTTTGTTGTTTTAGTTTAATTTTTCCTTAATTGCAATTAAATAACAAAATATTATTAAACTTAATTCACTGTGTCGGTGTATAGGTAGTAGAATTCAAGTGAAACTTAGTGTTATTAACATTTTAATTAGTATAATCAAATTTTACTATATTGTTAATAAAACTAATATTTATTGTATTGTGAGTCCTTTTATGAACCAAGGAAAATACTTTTCGGATACATTTCTTCCAAAATTTGAATGCTATTACTTCATTGTATTTTTTGGTTAAATTCTTGCATTTTGTCAATAAAGCAGTCGACACAAATATTCAAAATTGTTTGTAGACGCCTTATAGTCCCAAAAGGGTTAATATTACATTACATTACCTAAAGGTAAGTATGTATATAAATCACATAAGAGTATAGATGTGTGCGACTAACAATGACCTAAATAAAATAATAATAAAAAAACAACATGTAGCTAAAATATAACATAACATGCTGCAGTTTTCATTACTTATCCATAAGTTAAAATATTATTTTATAACCAACTATAAGCCCGAGTCCACTCAGAGAATAATTAAAATTTAGAAAAACATAGGTATACCTACCTATCAGTGGCGTGCTTTCCATACATGCAAAAAAGCACCGTATGCCTAGCAAAAAGTTGGATATTGCCTGAAATTGATATACGTCTGAAACGATGAGATCGTGAAATATCTCAAATTCCTATACTAAATTGAATTTTTGGCGACGGAGCAGTAGAAATTTGGTGAGTCGGGTATTTTCTTAAATTTGTATACCGAATTGTGGAAATAATAAAAAAAACCATTACGGAAGCATGCCCAATATAAAAGATCTAGTCCCGCCACAGCTACCTATAGACAATCGAGTGTTTTACTCAAATCTTTCAAGAAATAGCGAAAACATTGTGAAAAATTAATCAGAAATCTTGATTGGAGAATCATGTCTACACAATGTAACATTGTGCAAAATCTTATCGGAAGAAGTGATAGAGGCGTCCCAACGCTTACGAATTGGCTCTAGGCTGGCTTTAGTGATCACTTTCAGTGTCAATGGATAACGTTTATCAATTCCATTATTCTCACTATCACTATATAAGGTTCACCAATCGAAAAACATTTAATGCAAACCATAGAAGTACCTAATCATTTCTTGGGACCTCTTAAAAAAAAAATAGTAAATATTCTAATCTAAACAATTGTGAAAATTGTTTAAAAATAACAATATTTTGATACAAATATCGAGGAGTGACTTTCATTTCGTAATTTGATATAAACTAGATATCAATATTCAATCTATTTTTACAAAATTGTACAAAAGTGCAGCTAATTATTACAAGTTTAATTTTTTTACACTTTCCTTAAAAACTCCAAACATGAAAAATCGATGAAATAAAATAAATGAAATTTGTTAAATTTTAATACCTCAAACTCTGTTCAAGAGAAAAAACTAAGCAAAAATAGCATTCCCACTGTAAAAATTAATATTAAAGTAGTTTATTTAATACAATTAAAAAAGAAACATACACTGTTTAAAGTCGATATTTTCTCATAATTCACTCGATGTCGGGTGCCTTGCCGAAAAGAAAAAGAAGAAAGAAAGTCGATATTTTCATTAATTATAATTAATAATTGTTTAATTATTTCTTGAGACTCGTTTTCGTCCACAATTACGGACGTTTTCAAAGGAACTCCTTAATTTTATCAAATAAACATTTATTTATTTATTTTATTTACAAACGAACAGTCTAAAATAATTATTTAAATGCGAATTTTATTTTACCTTTTCATATTTACATTAATCCCACGGATATCATACGATTTCAATCTCAACGGATATAGCAATTATGTAATTAGTTATGTACAATAATAATAATACATAAGATGGATACTGTCTATTTAATTAAATACAGTATCATGACAACAATTATTGTTATGTATATTATATTTAAATGTGTTTAGTAATTTTCTTTATGATTTAACATTACAAAATATTGTCATTAAAAATAAGTATGTGTTTTTTTTTTAAAAAAAAAACAATATGTTAAACACGCTCTTTTGTAATAAAAACATAGGCAATTCTTTTTCAAAACAATGCGCCGTTTTCTGAAAAAAAAAGAACTACCACAAAAGACCTATTTAATAATGAGTATCGTAATATTAAGACTATACCTACTAAGCCCATTTCAGTGATAAGGTGCAAAGAGGAAGTGGAGACTCCATGGTACCGCTTGTATGACTACAATACCATGGAATTCGCAAGAATCAAAGTAATAGATACAAGGCAGGTAACAACTCCAACCAGTAATTTGCACATTCCTGAGTGTTGCCAAGTTTAAAGATAAAAAAATATGTGAAACTCAACAGATACCTCATTTATTTACACCAGCAGATTCTGCAAGTTCACTTTATTAAGAAACAGGAAAGGAGGTTAAATAAATTGAGACAATTATTTCTTTCTAAGATGGATTATTAATTGTAAGAGAGGTACCTACGTCTTTCCACTTATCAGGTCATTATCAATCGTCGTCTCTCTCATAATTTGTAATCTATAGTAGAAAGAAACGTTTGTTTCAATTTTTCAATTTACCTTACTATGGAATTCTACAACGCCTGCACCGACATAATTTATTAGGAAAGGAGATCCCGATGCTATCGAATCGGCTTAGACTGGTTTAGATGCACTTTACCCATGGTACATTCAATTCATCTATCTATCTATCTATCTATTCCCTCACACCGTATCCCAAGTGGAGTAGGCAGAGAGAACGGAACGCCAATAAGATCTGTCCTTACATACTTCTTTCGCCTCCTCCACAGTCATACAATTTCTCATACTCTAAACACGGCCGCCCTTGAAAATTTGATCTACATGTTCAAGCCATGTAGTTCTCGGACGCCCGCGCTTCCTCACACCCCTCCTTTCAACCAAATATATACTCTTTGTCATTCTTTCGTCTTCCATTCGTTCCACATGACCAAACCATCTCAATTTATTTACACGCATTCTATCCACAACACTCTTGCATCCACTCATTCTTCTAATATCCTCATTCCTTACTCTATCACGCAACGTTTTACCAACCATCCTCCTCAGCGATTTCATCTCCACACCATTTATTCCACATCCGTCCTTCTTCACCCATGTCCACGTTTCGCTTTCATACATAAGTGTCGGTACCAGGATAGTATTGTGCACTAGCAATTTTACCATGTTGACCGTTAATCCTAGCACCGGCAACTTTTCTTCTTTCGATATCCTTGTCGCATATTCCATCCTTCGCAAACTCTTATTCAATTCATCAATCCGACCATTCCTGTTGCATTTCGCAAAATCTGTTGGTTGAGTTGATAAGGTGCTGTTGAGAAATTCAATAAAGATCTTTGCTTTTGCATGTGTGAAAAATACAGTAAATACGATAACCACGTTTGACATTGATGAGTACAACAGGTTTAATTTGTTTTTTATCTCATTCCATTAAACAATCGTGATCGTTTAAATCTTAACCCTGAATAATGAAGTCATCCATCCATCGTAAAATGTCTCTAAATGTCAATATCAATCATTATCATAGTAAACGATAAAAAAAACATCAAGATGTATACATTGAGATACATAAAATTATTATTAATAATATTATTGAATGTGCGACATTTAAATGTAGGAATATACATATTATGCTATTATTCCTTCAATGATTTTGAAGAGATTAATGTACATACAATGTAATGATATGCATTTGGGTTAAGGTGTGCGCTACTGTCACCTGCAGAAATTAAAGATAGGTAGCCTTTTTTTTGACAAATAATCTGTAAGGACATGAATACAATTTCGAACCTTTTTACACCGATTAACGGAAAAAATATCAGCTCAAAGGCCAATAAAAGTGCAGGGAAACCTCAAGAGACATCCTTATTTGGAAAAATGCTAGTAATATTTTTAATAATATGTGCATTGTATATAATTATTATTTGTATCGTCGCGTTAGTACCCATAATACAAGATTCAATCTGAGTTTGGGACTAGCTCGATGTGTGAATTGGACAAAAGGACAATTGAATTGACTCAAAGAACAATAAAAGTGCAGGGAAACCTCAAGAGACATCCTTAATTGTAAAAATGCTAATCATAATTTTAATATGTATATGCATTGTATATTATGTGTATCGTCGCGTTCGTGCCCATAATACAAGATTCAATATGCATTTGGGACTAGCTCGATCTGTGTGAATTGTCTATGCATGTTATGTTCACTTTCGATGAACAGGTTTGACCCTGACACTCTGGATGATCATCCAAAGTGAAGCAATGTGAATGCTACTTTTATAATATCTTGAATTGATCTCATTTTTTAACAAATTCGTGCAGGTAGTTGTCGTGGAGTTTCCGGATCCGACTCATCACGAAAATAATTGCCAGTTGGGAATTCCGTACAATAATATTCGAATACACCGTTACCCGCATAGCAATGTCGATCATCAGTACCTACCTAACAATAATATTGCTAATTTAAAATGTCGAAATTATTTTAATGATACCTACATCATTATATTATCTTCACGGAATGTGCAAAAGTATTATTGGAGATACATAACATTATAGCTTTTGTATCTTGGACTTTCCATCGGGAGATACAGTGTTCGAATTATTCTGACTTCGTGACGAATAATTTGTTATTATGAGGGTTTTCGATAGTGTATTATTTAGATTTTAGATTGATGAAGGCGTAGTCAACTTGTAAAAATGTAAGCTAGTTACATTACCTACATACTTCATCTTTTCTAAGAGGTTAATTCCTATGTTGTTTTAGTCTCGAAACTCAATCTAATATCTTAGAAAAGTTAAATCGGTGCATTTGTAAATATGTTTAGCTTCGAAAGTACGTATTCGATATTTTACAAAAGTGTGCTTGAGTAATTTGATGATTTCGATGACCCTCAGTTGAATTGTCATCAAGTGAAAATCGCAACTTATTTAAAAAAAAAAAAAACTTATTTTCAAGAATATATTAGGATTGTGCAGGATTGTGGTTTTAGATCTCATGGATACGCAGATGACAGAATACTGTACAGATTTTGCAGTCCTGATCAGAGGGAAACACTGCAGCGGGATGCTGTGGAGTGTATTGAGAGGGTTGCAGCCTGGATGTCTAATAACAAGCTCAGATTGAATCCTCAGAAGACTGAGTTTATGTGGGTAGCATCCCCTCGTAGGCAACATTTGCTAAGTAATGAGCCTATAAATATTGGAGGCAATGCAATCATACCACGTAGGGAGCTCAGGTTTTTGGGGGTTCATCTTGATTGCTCACTCTCTCTTGATACCCATATGTCTAGGACGGTAAGTTCGGGATTTTTCCATCTCAGGCAGATAAGGAGTGTCGGGAGGTGTCTGCCTGTTGAGGAGGCCAAGACTCTTGTCGGAGCCTTTGTACTTTCCAGACTTGATTATTGTAATGGGGTGTACATTGGTTTGCCAGCAAGTCAACAGAATCGTCTGCAGTCTGTATTTAATGCAGCTGCTAGATTGATCTACAATGCCAACAAAACCTGTCACATAACTCCTCTTCTAAAAGATCTTCACTGGCTCAAGGTTAGAGAAAGAGTAGAGTTTAAAATCATATTGACTGTGTTCAAGGCACTAAATGGCATGGCACCGGTGTACATCTCGGAGTTCTGCGTTTCTGAGGAGGCAACGGACAGGCGAAAATCACTAAGGTCTGCAAACACAGACTCTGTCAATAGACTTGTGGTACCGCGTAGGGGGGGTCTGGCCAACTATATTGACCGTGCCTTCTGTGTGGCTGGTCCGTTGCTGTGGAACAAAATTCCCTTTGAGATGCGAACTCTGGAGAGTGTGGAGGTGTTCAAGACCCTATTGTTCGGGAGGTGTTATGATTCTTAAATGGGCCCTTGCGGTGGTTTCTCCACAAAACGGCGCATCATAAATAAGTTGTCTAGTTATTATTATATATTAATTTGACATTTTTAAGATATTATAAGCTAAGACTTTATTATTATAGTTGTGCAGAAAGCTCAGGACAGAGATGCCTGGAGATATATGAGGGAGGCTTATGTTCAGCAGTGGCTGCATGAACAAGAAAGTATTATAATTATAATGTCTTTGTATGTAGGTATATTGGATGATATATTCGGCGCCGTTTATTGGAGCATCCATCTCAAGGACGGATTAAGATAAAATACTGGACTAAGACTTGATATTTTAACTTGGAGTAAGATGACTCTTACTCTGAGTAGAGATACGAGCCGTTTTGGCCTCATTATTAGAATCCGATAAATAAAGGCCTTCAGACTTTTGCAACATCCGGATGGTCGGTGGACTTCCTCCAATGCACAATAAGACAGCGACATAAAGTTGTATATTATATGTATGTTTATTATAATATAGGTAAGCATGTATGATGCATTATGTTACGGAGTTGGTATATAAACTATAAAACAGTTTACACATGGCTTAGCAAACGAGTGAAAGCGACACATACAACAAACGTACATACATACATAAGAAAGTATAATACAACCATATACAGTGATACCTCGACATACGAGTTTAATTCGTTCCGCACCTTGCACTATTTCAAGTTACTCGTATCTCAAAGCAAATTCCCCCATTAAAAATAATTGAACTGCCATTAATCCGTTCCAGCCCCCAAAATTAGATATTTTTGTTGCGTGTTTTTGAATAAGAAAAATGTATTTATAAATGACAAATATTGTACAAAAACATAATAAAAGAGAATTTAAAGAAATAAAATAGATTTATAAAGTTAGTGTTAACTTTAATTTTTGTTACTGCTTTTCTCTTCACTGATCTTTGCTTTTTTGGGCACGCTTTTCTCACTTTCACCTGTAGGCCGTTTAAAAAAAACATGTCCAAGGGGGTTTCTTCCTCCCTTTCAGAATGTTTCGTAAATGAGTTAGGTAAGTGTCATTAAATAGCTCGTATCCCAAAGCGAAAAATCGCTCGCTCGACGGCTCGTATCTCAAAAAACTCGTATGTACCACTGTATATTTATAATACTTACATATTCGTATGTGAGAAGTAACCTATAGACTATAGAGTGAGTGTGTACATATTATTTTGTATTAAATCTGTATACTGAATCATATTATACGAAGTTATGTATGTAATAAACAGCTAATGTGCAATGGTAGTCTATGATTGTGTTTATATTATTATTAAGACTTATATGCGACAATCAGTATTAATCAATTAATTATAAGTTATTCAATATTATTTGATATTATTTTGTTTATGGCTGAAATAAAACACACATTACATGTAAGTAAGTTTGCGTATTTGTATAATATGTGTTCCCTATGTTTGTACTATGTTCACCAAATTAATTTATCTGTAATCTTCATCCGAAAAATCATGCCAAAATGTTCTATTCACAGAAGACATGGGATTCTATTTGTATTTTTTTTTTAAAAGATATACTTATCTGGGTTTTGTTACAAACCCAAATACAACCCTATATACCTTTCACAGTAAGCCAAAAGCTTGTGTCGTGAAAGGGGAGTTTGCCGGCACCTGGGATCGAACCATGGACCCCCTGTTCACGAGGCCGAGACCCCATCTCCAGGCTACTGTCGAACTCTACTCAGAATGTATCAATAAAATGTTTAGCGTGGTAGTTGACAGCAGGCAAAGTGTGGGAAAGTTACCGGTAAGATTGTCTGATGGTTATGGGGGAAGATCAGTGGAAAATCAAAGAAAGGAGCCTATGTCCCACAAGAAGTCCCACAGTGCAGGTATACTTTTTAAACATAAATATGTTATAATTTTGATAACTGAATTGGAACATTGGATTATGCCCCCACGTAATTTGAGGTTTTCAGATAATTGCAAATACATAGTCAATAATTAGACAATTGACTTTTTCGAATAGTAATAAGTATTTTTTATTGCCTGTTAGTCCGCTGGCTACCCCACTTGTGGGAAGTACCGTGATGGTATAATAGTAGTAGTACCTAAACTCCTTCATACCTAAATCCATTTGAGATTTACATAAGCTAGAATAGTATACAAATATAGTTGGTATTTTTTTAAAATACATTATGAACATAAAACATGAATAAATTAAAATTAAAACAATGATAAACTTGGATTTCAGTAAATACCTAATCCATGTATCCAACAACATTTGCATAAAACATACATAATCATTGAAATTAGTCAATCGGAGCAGTTACATACAGAATTTCCCGAAGTTGATATTCTATAATACATATGTAACTGCTCCGATATTTTTTTTATCCTGTTAGAAATAACAAACAGGATAAAAAAAAAAACAAAGTAACTACTAAGGAAAAATGATTTTAGATGTTAAATAATATCTTATAGTTACTGGATATTTAACAATCATCTGCCTTTAACAGTATACTCTAAAATTCACAGAAAAGAATGCCAACTCTCCTAAATTCTTCATTTTACAGTACACTCGAGAACACACATAAAAAAATAACTCTCTTAAATCTTCCATTTTACAGTACACTCGAAAACTTACGGAAAAAAATGTTAACTCTCTCAATCAAATCAAAGAAATTAGTAGGTGTTACAGTAATAATACGTAAAAAACATGAAATTAATGATATGAAAATAATACTCACAATGAATAATATTATATTTATGTATACAATCAAGATTTCACAGTAAACTTTCTTCTCCTTGATGAATTACTATTGCAAACTAAGACTACTAATTACAAATACAAACACAATAAGAAATAATACAAAAACACTGATATTTATTACAAAAAACACTCCCTTTACAATTTCAATGATTGTTTTGTTAATATTTATAAGATTTGATTTGTTTTTAAAGTTTAATTATTTTGTTTTATAACGGTGAAAGTCACCCGCCTCACGTCAGTTTTGTAACATAACTGAATATTCTTGTATTGGTTGTATAATTTTATACTATAGCCTACAATAATAAGAATAGTGATTAATAGTGCTGCCTATTCCATGTAAAACGGATAGTTATAGTTTGGCCTTAACCGGATATTCGGTGAAACTACACATTACATTGTATCGTCAGGGCACCTCTCACGAGTGAGGTAGCAAATGGACCAAAATCGTGTAGTAAAAATCAAACGTTTAGAATGGTTGGCAAACCTCATCGCGGAATTTAAGAAGTTATAACATATAAAAGTTAAAAGAAGAAGTTAAAACATAACATGTAGGTAAAAACAATTTACACAGATCGAGCTAGTCCCAAACTCAGATATAAATCTTGTATTATGGGTACTAACGCAACGATACACACATATACAATGTTCTAAACACATATACATGTAACACCCAGACCCAGGACTTTGAAAAAGGTCATTATTCACTTTGCCCTGGCCGGGAATCAAACCCGGGACCTCGTGACTCAAAGGCAAGAGCGTTGCCTCCACGCCACATCGGCCGTCAAAGTTAAATGTCTTCTACGTGGTGTTCAACACTTTCATTTTACAGAACACTCGAAAACTCACAAAAAAAGTGGGAGAACTATTCTTTACCGGGGATACAACGGGATAACGGAACAGAGAGAATGGAACGCTATACCTATAGATCTATCCACGTGGTTCATGATCAAGCCACGTGGTTCTCGGACGCCCGCGCTCTCAACACTTCCTCTTTCAAATAGGTATAATATCCTTTCTTTGTCATCCTTTCCTCTTTCATTCGTTCCACATGTCCAAACCATTGTAACTTATTTACACGCATTTTATCTACAGCGCTCTTCTTGCATACGTTCATTCTTCTAATATCCTCACACACAATTTGTATATACCTAATTGAAATTATGTAAATACTATAATTATTAAGTACTGTATATGTTTGCTGCTATTGGTTGAGTTTAAGTTATTTAAATAATTATTTTTATGACAAATCTGTTTTTATTGATATGGCGCAACTGTATTAAGTATTTTAATCGAAAGTTGTTTTCTGTGAAAAAAAAATAATATTTCCAACCATTCTTCTCAGCGATCACGTCTTCACAGCATTTATTCCACTTTTGTCCCTCTTCAACCGACTAACAAAGTTAATTTCTTCAGTTGAAATGTCCGATTTTTATGAAAATTAGAATTTTCACTAGATATAATCATGTCTCTTAAAACCTCATTCTTTATGGCACTAAAAATACTAAAATAATATCATTTTTATTTTAGTATTTTTAGTGCAATATTAGAAAAAACCTAAAAACTTATTTAAATATCTGGGTACCTACCTAGACAAAGTGCATTTAGCGATTGATTACAAACGAAGTTTTCGACAATATATTATAATTTTATGGTAGATTGTTGAAAAGTTCGTTTGTAGTCGATCATGATGTTCCATCGGATATTAAGGTATTCGGCAGGAATAGTAATTCTTGTTAGGATATTAAAAGTGTGATTGCCGGATATCTGTTCCATCTTTAGTAGGTATTTACATATAATTATTATTATTATTAATACCTCTATACCTCCATCAACCATTTACATAGAGACCTCTCTTGTAGAACGCCTTCGTAACATTGCCTATATTTATTAGTACAATGGGTACCTATAAGTTATAAGAGTAGATAGGTATATTGCGTACACGACAGGGATTACAAACAAACGATGCACATGCATCAATGTTTACAAGTAATTTTATGAAGTCACAAATATGAATTTAAAAATGTTTCTATCTATATTATTTTATGCTCTTGAGTTGTGTTATATTATGTAATCCAATAATAATAATACTGGAAAACTTCAAAATTTATGTACTCAATTCATATGGACGTTCGCGGCATCACGTACTTTTCTTACCGTCTTCAAAGTAGAAGAAAGTGTACCGGCAGAGTCCCCGGTAGGAAGGGCTGTTCAAATGTTTGATAATCTGGCAAGGGATATTGATATTTTTCGCGTGACACATGCGGAATTTATTAGAAAAATTAAGAATAACTTGTAGTTGTGTCGTTTGGATGGCTTGTTTATGTTATATATCTTCTGGGATCATATATTGTCCTTCAACTGGAACGATCCTTTCAAGAATCGTCATTGTCTAAAATATTACCATCAAGGTGTTTCGATGTTTCCCTCAGATGAATAATTTCAATTTAATATAGTGGTGAGGGGGGAGGGGTGACAAATGACTATTTTGATCCTTTTTTACAAGTTTTCTCTACTTTGGTAACTTCTGTTTAAAAAATTGTTGATTTTTTAAAAAACACTGAAGAAATACATAACAACAACAAAAAAGATTTGTTATCAACTGCGATTTCTTGTGCCTCCGGTTGACATTTTGTACTTTACGGCAAACTTGGAATATCCATAATCCACATTGTACTGCCAATGTATTCTCCAATCTGCACGTCAATCACTGTCTCTCAACATTTTCAACACAGCTAGGTACCTACTTTGTATAACTATAAGTTGACTGAAAAAATATTTTGTAAAAAACTATTACTAACGAATAAGTGAAGATACTCGTATTAATTTTCGACATAAGAAATGTTTACATGAATTCTTACAACAATATTTATTTAGATATTAATTAACAAAAGAAACAAACGCTAACAGGTCCAATATATTATTATTGATCTCACAGTATTATATGAAAAATCAAAAGTCTAGATGTGTTGGATCCCGAGCTACCCCAACCATGCAGGAATCCCACAAAATATCCTCGGAGATCACAGGCCTAAAACTTTCGATACACAATAGGTCCACGAGGGAAACCTACAGAGAGCGGGGATCAGAGATGAGCAACCCAGGCACTCAGACAAAGAACTATTTCTTTCGAGGATTTGAGCATTAAAATTTAACATTGGGTTACTTAGATTCTAGGTCCAGATAATACTTAATTCTCTCTCTCGCCCTCAACGCTCCTCTCGGGAGCACAGGGCAGAAACCAGCCTCCTTCATTCAGAGCGTCTCTGCGCCAATTGCGTCACCTCTTTCCACGATATTCCCTGTGCTCTGATATCGTTGTCATAGGAACGGTGTATTGTGAAAGAGGGACGCCCGGGCCGACGGAACTCCTGCGAACGGAAGAACAGTGCTCTTTTTGGCCATTTATCATTGGGCATTCTCAAAACATGTCCCAGCCAGGACCATCGTCTCTCCTGTATTACGGAGATTACAGGTCTCTGCTGGGTACGCCGGCGCACAACATCATTTGTAACATGTTCATACCATTTGACATCCAAAATCCTTCTAAGACACTTGTTTTCAAAGCTTAGTATCTTCCGCTCTTGAGCCTTGGTTAAGTGCCAAGACTCACAGCCATATAGAAGGATTGTGGAAATAACAGCAAATAACGTACGGAAATAAAATTTACAGCGTTCCATGTTTTCTGTTTATTTTACAAATAAATTTGTTTGTGGAGAAAGAAAAACATGTGCTTACTAGTCTTACTACCAAAATCATTGAAAACATTAAAGCAAACCTTCTATTTTCAAAATATTAGAATACATAGAAAGCGTAGCCAAGGTGGTCCTGTTCCTCAGCATTGAGAGACTGATTTGGAAGAAAAACATTTGGTGTATCCTTTCATTATCCTGTTTTTAGAAATAAATTTCTGAGGAATAAAGAAATAGAAACACAATTATTACGTACTAAAGCGTCCCTCGTGTTTAGATTATTTACTGATGAATGTAGCACCGATCAAATATAAATTATGATCATAATATGGGTACAAATTGAACTTGTAAAAATATTAATACAATGTCAACTGGGATTTACCTGATGACAATATTGAAGAAATTGCCATATTTTTTGTTTATTCATTGACGTCAAGAATTCTAGATTAGTACTATCGTACTTTTGACGTATATTTGTAATTTCGATTTGGCATAATCAAGATGGTATATTGGCATATTTGGTTGGCATATTTTGAGTTGGCAATTGCCATATTTGTTTGGCATATTTTGAGTTTTTATTTATACCAATAGATAATTAATTTGAATGACTATTGAATATGAAAAATAACAATAAAAATATAAAGAATGTCGGTATTACCTACCTATACCTACATAAGGAAAAAAATGGAAATTATGTCAAGATTTTCAGGAAAATCATGTCATATCAGGAAATTATGTCAAGATTTTCAGGAAAAACATATGAGTTACCTTCACTTTTTATAGATTTTATAACCATGAATTAAAGGAAAAAAGACAACTTATAGGTAGAACTACAGAAACTCATGGCATGAAAAATTATCGAGAACAACTTTCTAACCTACCCCTATTTTTCCCCACTGAGGGAATTTTGTTTTAAAAAGGCAGTGAAACAGTGCAAAATTAAGTTTGCGGAGCAGAGATTAGAACTTATGGGTTTCCATTTTGTGATATTCCGAGCTTCCAAGATTGATTTGAATGAATAAAGACGATAACGTTTTGATCAATTTAATTAGGTACATTAGTCTCTTTTATGGAAATAAAAACAAACTGTTTCAGTTTATTTTCATAAATTAATATGGAGTAGGTATACAAAATAAACGTCAACTCAAACGGTACTTCAGTCTCTTTCTTATGTTCAGTTTTGGACAAAGGTCTGCCATTTAGATATCCACCATATTCTATCAGACCCTGTTCTTTTCCAATGACCATCAGCTATTTTCTCGATATTATTGGACAATCTTGTCAAAGGTGAACTCACATTTTTGTATCCCATTCAATGTCTCCATTTCACTACTTTCTCGTTTTTTTTATTTTTGTTTATCCGATTTATTATATGCATGTATCTCTTCACCAGTGTGAGCTACGTCATATCCTCTACAGTCTCAACTCAAGTGTTGTCAGCCAGTCCACCGCTTCCGGTCTTGCCTCATGTATATCTGCAGTACTTTCTTTTTGATGTTGCCTGGGGCTTACCCATGTTTCTTCATCATGTTCTTGATCTACAATCCTTTCTTCGTTCATCGATCATCTACTATCATTCGAGAGACGTGACCCGCCAAGATCCGCTTCAGCTTTGCGATTCTTTGACCTACATCTGATGTTGTTAACATGGTCTTTTCTCATATTACATTGGTACCTACATGATAGTTGGTTTTATTTCAATATAAATATCTGATGTTAATTATGGATAATACAAACCTTTATCAGTAATAAGGTCAAAGTTCTACTGGTAGGCCTGTGTACACGATGTTTTTATGATAATATAGGGAAAACCCTTTTTCAACCTTCACTCACGTACTAGGAGTGTAATAATATGATCTAAAGTACTCCATAAAGTACACACAAATATGGCATCTAGTTTACCATCATATCATCATTTGTTTATTTAGTACTATAATTTATATGCGTATTAAACAAATAATCAGCATCCTGGACGTCTAGTATTTTAAAGCGCAATGAAAATACCATTTGTGTTGGAACATCGAGTTACATTCTTACACATCCTCTAGAGATCCTTGTTTATTGCTACTTCCGGGATCTCTGGGCACAGTATCTCACTGCATGTAGATATTTGACACCTGCTCTTGTCAACTTCTCCTGGAGCGGCCTTTTATCCTCGTCCACGGCTTCTGAGCACCTTAGTGGTAGCCTGTTTTTTGGCATAGAGAGGAAACGTAAACCAAGCATCATATTTTTTATTAACTTTCTCTAGAACTAGGAATTTACAGTTTCCTTTAGAATACTAATTACAAGGAATTTAAATCAATCATTATTATTCTTGTAATTTTGGAAGGTGCCTACTACAAAACACCTCTTAATCCAATTAATTAAAAGCAATGCATACTAATATTTCCTATTATTGTTATAAAAGAAAATTACTTCAAGCGTAAGTAATATGAATGATTGATTTTTTGTAATAATCACGGATATTCCAGTTATCGAGTCAGCTGGAAAAGAAAATGCACAATTAATTTATTGCAAACATGACATAATAAGAACTTACATTATTGATGTGTATTTGATCAATAGAAATGTCATGTATTATTATGCTATGGTTGGCAAAAGTATGCAATTAATGTATTTGTACCTAACCTTATTGCAAAACTTTTCATTAATGTAACTACCAGAATTTTTTCACAATTCCTCCACAATTTTCTCCCTCCCCCCTCTTCTCAGTGTAGGTATATTGGATAATATAAAAACCCTATATTTAGGTGGGTATTTATTTTTCATCGGAATGATGCATTGTGAATTGTGATAATATACAAAATTCTAAGCTGTAGAATTGGTGAAACCTTTTAAGTTCATAAAAGCAACTACTGTTTGTCAGTAATCCCAGGATCTCAAAATAACATAACATTACATGTATAGAAAATTTACACAGACCGAGCTCGTCCCAAATTAAGAAATGAATCTTGTACTATGGGTACTAACACGACAATACACGTATATACAATGAACTAAATACATACACGTAACACCCAAACCCAGGACAATTTGAAAAAGGTCATTCTTCATTTTGCCCTGGCCGGGAATCAAACCCGGGAATTGGTTCCTCACTTTTAACTATAAGTTTTATTCAACTGCAGAAGACATTCAACATGACGTTCGATTCGGAAGTTCCCAGATATGCCACCCATGTTAAAAGTCTTGATTTTTTTTTTAAACAAGAGACGGCAGCCTGCAGCTGTAGCTGATATTTTCATTCCTTGCAACCAATCCACCAACTAGCTCGTTTGTTGGAGATGCCATGATGGTATAGACAGACAAATAAAATCAATTATAAATGGATTTAAATTGGTGTAGGTACCTACCTACGTTTGATACTATTGTTATGTTTATAAAAATAATATTATTTCGTCAATGTAAACCAAATTAATTTAAATGCGTGCAATGTCACGCTTTGCACAATAATGGGATGGTGACAATGGTGACAAGTAACGACCCTCAGCAATTAGTGAAGCAGGAAGCGTAACAAACATACGGATAATGAACTCTTTGTTATAATATTGTCATGTTTTTTTAGCCTCCATGTTATAAAACAATCAAAATATCCGGTGGTGAGTGAAGTCGGGCAGTTGGGAGTTTTCCCGAATTTTCTTTATTCTTTTAAAGGCAACCTACAGTTTTCGTGTTAGATATATAATATGAGAGTACTCCAGATATTAATTACAGGCATTTTTGTATGATATTTTAGAATCACTGTTTTTGATGATTTTTTTCTATCGATTCGCTAAAGCTTTTCATCTATTTCACTAGTTGTAATATAAATTATCTTTTTCAGTTTCATTATTTTAAGTCTTTGTTACTAATTTACTTTTTTCACCGAAATGATAAAGTTTAAGATATTAGCCCATTTTTTAATAAAAAAAAACATAGGTAAGTATTAGGTATCAAATAAAATTTGGTATTTTTTTAAAGTATCTTTAAGTATCTATTGATTATTACATAAGTTGCTCATAATATTTTAACTCAGGGTTAAAAAACGTGCGAGAAGCAAATATATTTTGTTAAACGGCCATAATGAAAATGGAGTTTCGAGACAGTGTATAGTTTCGTTAGAATTGTATCCACGTGCAATACAATATAATTATTATTACCCATAGGAATCTCACGCATCATTTTCTAGATACGAATAAAAATGTATCAATAAATGATATTTTTGTTAAATCAAAAATCTCACATTCCAATTAACACCAATTTCCCCAATTCAATTAAACCATTTCATTACAATACAGGTGAACAGGGTCCAATCTAGGGGCGGGGGAGCATCGGGGCAAATACCCAAAGCGTGAAATTTTGTATAACATAAAACCGAAGAATTTTTTGACCTTTAAGAAAATTTGGCGACAGCGAGTAGAAAAAATAATAAAGTTGGGATTTTGAGAAAATAGTATTGATCAAAACTGAAGATATTGTAAATTATATCAAACTCCTATACCTTTTTGAATATCTAGCAACAGAGGGATAGAAATTTTGAATGTCAGGGATATCATCAAATTTCGGAATTTGATACCTAAAAAATTCACTTCACTTGATCAACAATACAAATACAAATAACGTAATGATTGTGTTCCTGACTTCTAAGGTCTCATTGTAAAGGCCGGTAAATATTATATTTACCCGGAGCGGCCAAGTACCTAGACCGGGCTCTGCATGTTAGTACCTACCTACTTATGTTAAAGAACAATGAAATTTCTCCTGAATTAATGTTTCCAGTTGAATATTTTTAGATATATACCTATATCTCAGAATATAGTTAGATTTTTATAATCCGAAACAATGGGTGATCAATTTGCAAAATGTTCGCGTGGGCCTTTTATAAATACAGTATCTAGATAATTTTGATTGTTTATTGTGATACCCATTTTAAGTACGTTAGACACTAATTAATCTAAAATTTATGTATCTATTCACAGTTAACAATAGAGAATATTATATTAATTTGTTAATTGAATCTATTGAATTAGAGATTTTGTTTATGTATGCAATACGTCCATGGTATTAAGAATATTACTCAATAGACGCCTTATTCGCACAACCAACAGACTGTCCTTTAAGTAGGAAACAGGAAAGGTGTCCCGATGCTTACGAATCGACTTAGGCTGGTTGAAGTGCACTTTACTCATGATACGTTCACCAATCCCACCAATGCCTGTTTCAAACCACTATATTCGACATATGTTGTGCAAACGTGTCAACTAACAGCAACCATCTTTGAGATTGTGTTCGAGGCTGTTGACAATCTATCGGGTTTCTCATTTGATTAGATTTTCACAACTTCCTTTGTGAAAATCTACAAAATATTTCGTTTACATAACATTCCAGATTGCTTATTTGATGTCCTCTTTTTCATTTAAATCCAGATACTCATTTTTTATTCAGAATAAGTCGAATTGATTTTTTGTCAATTAGCAATTTATTTAGGTAACAGTTAATTTTAATAAAAATGATTCACACACCACACTTTTGTCTTTGTTTTTATTTTGCTGATTGAACAAATTTATTTAGGTAAGTAGGTCTACGTAGTAGGTACCTTTTTGAATGAGTATTTCAAGTAATGAACGATAAATACTGGGAATTTTAGGCTTCTAGCCAGTAAGCGGTTTTCAAAAAGTTTATCGTGTCTATGGCTTATTCGTGTCACTTTGGAAAAGTTTCAGGATTGTACGCAACGGGATTTTGACAGGCGATAGACGCAGCGATCGGAATTGCATTTTTGGAATTTGGTTTTGGTTGCAGTGTTTCAATTTTATATATATTGGTGTTTTTGACGCAATTTTTTCTTTTTTTTGACAATTACAGTGTGCTCGCGATCAGTAAGTACAAACTTCAAAAGTAATTAGAATTACCAAGCTCATTGTGTGTTATTGTTACCCGCATTGGTGCATTCCTTGATATTGCACTCGACACATCCATATACGAGTGTAACATATTGAACTACTGACTTTATTTTTTTCCTCATAATTTCCAATCATGGATGAACTCCATAAACCCAGACCTCCAGATAAACCTCCTCCTTATGACACCAGTACTCAGTCATTGGACCTTCAAGGAGACACCCCAACATCTCCTGCCGAATTTGTTGTAGTTACAACTAAAAAAAAGAAAGGGAAAAAAAGGGCCAAAACTATGGACTCACCTAACCTCAGCGATGAAGAGACCTGTTTTACTAATGACCCGACAATCATACCTACTTCCCCCAAAACTCTTCTCCCATCCTATCAAGCTTCTCAAACCCTCCCCACATCTTCGCATCCTGTAAATAACAATGTAAGAACGATATATAACCATATGGACAAAGGTCCATTTGTTGTTCATGTGTCCAAAACTGACAATAGCCTACTTCATGATATTGACTTCGGGAAATTTTTAGTTAAAAATCAGATTACCACAGCTTGGAACGGGATAACTAAGGTTGGCCGCAACAAGCTTGCAGTTAAATTCACTGACTATAAGGCGGCTAACCACTTTCTTTCTTTGGAAAACGTAACTAAGAATTTTAATGTTTTTCTACCCTCATTTAACATCACGAGGATGGGTGTAGTCTCGATTCCCCCTCACATCCCCGAATCGGAGATCTTGGAAGGCATTGAGATTCCACAGTCCGGTTCAGGACGACTGATTAAATGCAGAAGGTTGAGCCGGAAGAGTAAACAAGGTGAAACGACGGAGTGGATCCCAACCAACAAGGTGGTCCTCACTTTTGATGGTCAGGTGCTCCCCTCTAATGTCGCGATGTACCGAGTTATTCTACCGGTGAAGCCATACATTTATCCCACTCTCCAATGTTACAAGTGCTTCCGATTTGGACACTCCCAAACAATATGCAGATCTGTTTCCAGATGTTACAAATGTGGAGGGAACCACAACAAAGAAGAATGTGATCTTGCTGCCGATGCTATTAAATGTGCAAATTGTAAAGGCAACCATTCCCCAACTTACAGGTTCTGTCCTGAGGCAATCAGACAGAAGAACATCAAAGTTTCCATGGCCATGGAAAGTATATGTTACGCTGAAGCGTGTAGGCTCCATGCAGTAGCAAAACCATCTTACGCAGAAGCAATCAAAACAGTCACCCCCACTTCCGAAAGGAAAACAATCTTTAAACCTGTTCAGCCACACAAACCCCTGTCTTCACCCTCTTCATCTCACAATCATCTCTTACTCTTCCCAAACGGTCAACAGCCTACTATTCCTAATGGTGCTGGACTAGTTAATAGCTCAGCTCATGATCTGTCTAATCAACTATCAATTCAAACCATCCCATACATCTTAGAACTTATTCTAAACTTAGTTAAGATCAATAATAGTAACATACCGTCCAACGTAGCATCCGAAATTAGTTCTATTCTCTCACTTTTTAAACATGGGCAATCCCCAACCCCCTCCCCCTCTTCTCCCTAAGATTCTGCAGTGGAACTGCAGAAGCCTTAGCAATAAAAAAAATGAACTTCTCAGTCTTCTGTCAACCTCTTCCATCGACGTAGCGGTGGTCCAGGAGACGTGGCTAATCCCGGGATCTCATTTTAGCATCCCGGGCTACCATTGTGTTCGGGACGACCGCGTTGATGGTAAAGGTGGTTCTGCCATTTTCATCAAAAAACAAATTCCTTTCTTTCCCATCACAATTACTACCTCTAACCGTAGCTACGAGATCTGTGCAATTCAAACCCTGAACATCAATATATATTCTATATACATTCCCCCCTCTCCAAAGCCTAATTTGGACTCACTCACGTCACTCTTCTCTCTCTTTTCTCCTCCCTGCCTAATATTGGGAGATTTCAATTCCCATCATAACCTGTGGGGCTCAAGCCAAACCGACAGAATGGGTCGTCAGATCCTTGACCTTATGAATGAATCCCACCTATGCCTTCTCAATAATGGGACCCCAACTAGATTCCAAAATCCCAACCAGCGCCCCAGCGCAGTGGACCTGTCACTCGCCGACCCTTCTCTTTCACCCCTTTACTCCTGGTCTGTGATGGACGATCCTTGTGGAAGTGATCACTTCCCAATTCTGCTCGTACCCCCACAACCTTTCATTCTTTCTTCTTCGCTCTCACTAAAAATAAAGAGGCACAATCTTGCAAGGATTGACTGGATGAAATATAGTCAAACTGTAGAGAATAGAATCCCATCCCTACCTACAGTTAATCCTGACGACATCTCGGCATGCTACGAACAATTCGTAGAACTTATAACCGAATCTGTCGAGTCTTCAATTCCAAAAAAATCTGAGAGAAAACTCCGCAGACCTCCCCCTGCCCCTTGGTGGGACCAAGATTGTGAGAACGCAGTTAACGATAGGAGACTTGCGGCGCTCGTTTTCAGACAGAACAAAACCCAGGATAATTTTATTCACTTTAAACATGTCGAGGCCAAAACCAAAAGAACCTTGAAAAAGAAAAAAAAGCAGGGTTGGAAAGACTTCTGTTCCTCTTTGTCCCCTGACACACCGCTTTCTAGGATCTGGGACAATATTAAGAGATTTAGAGGGGTATTCTCACCTCCTAAACTCCATCCATCCTCAGACAAATGGATCCTTGAATTCGCGGACAGACTAGCCCCCCCTTCAGTGCCAAATCACAATGAAATTTCTCATTCCTATTCCCACCCTCCTCTTGGAGAGATTGACAAGGAGTTCAGCGACGAAGAACTAAGGCTAGTCCTGGAATGCACTTCGGATACATCCCCGGGAATCGATGGAATAACATACAGCCTTTTACAAAGACTACAAACGGTTTCTCTAGAATATTTACTCAACATTATTAATACTATTTTCATTACAGGCAAATTACCTTGCTCGTGGAAGACTCAGATCATTGTTCCAATCTTGAAAGCTGAAGCTGACCCAAATCTGGGCCAATCATATCGACCAATTGCACTCTCCTCAGCAATAGCCAAAACTACAGAACACATGGTGAAAAATCGGCTAGATTGGTTCATAGAAGGTAACAGGAAGTTGCCTCCTTGCCTATTCGGCTTCAGGAAGAGAATGGGAGTCATGGACAGTGTAGCCACCTTGGTCACAGATGTCCACGTATCCTTATCCAAGAGAGAGCTCTTGGGAGGTGTATGCTTGGACATCAATAGTGCTTTTGATAATGTTATTATTCCTAAATTGTGTGCAAAGCTTGATCATTTGGGCATTCCTCCTACCCTCTCCTCCTTTATCCGCAATCTTCTATCTGGACGTGAACTGATAATTAATGCCTGTAATCATCCTCCTATCAGGAGAACTGTTCACAGAGGATTGCCGCAGGGCTCAGTGCTCTCACCCATTCTATTCAACTTGTACACACATGATATCTCGCAGTCCCTATCCTCGGATGTCCAAATTCTACAATACGCGGATGATCTGTTCGTTTATAGCTCAAATAAATCCATAGACACCCTCCAGGCCTCCTTGCAATCTTCACTTTCTTCTCTGAACTGTTGGATGTCAGACCACGGTTTTACACTTTCCTCCCAGAAATGTAAAAGCATTGTATTCTCCAGAAAACTCCATCCAGTCCTCCTGAAAGTTAAAGTGGACCAACAGTTGATCAATTCTGTTAACAAAATAAGATTCCTGGGGGTCATATTGGACTCTGGTCTTAGATGGAATTCTTTCATTGAACACTTACACTCCAAGTGTCAGGCCGGTCTCAATGTCATGAGAGCCGTTTCCAGGGTCTGGTGGGGTTGCCACCCCTCGACACAAAAAATTTTCTACACTGCATTTATCCGCAGCCACTTGGACTTTGGATCCTTCCTAATAGCCCCAACTTCCAAGAAAAACTTGTTGAGACTGGACCGGATCCAGTCTCAGTCTCTTCGGTTGATTACGGGTGCGATGAGATCCTCCCCTGTCAACGCCTTACAGGTAGAGGCTGCGGACCCCCCACTTGAACTACGCAGACAGCTCGTATGTGACAGATTTTTAGTCAAAATCTTGCGTATCATCGATCACCCGCTGTCTCACAAACTTCAGCTCCTCTCTTACTTGGTAACCCATTTACCGGTATGGAGAGGTAAAGATCCACCGACTCTTGTTACTAGCTATAGAAAAATCCAAACTCCCTTGTTGGAGAGCTTCGCAGTTCTTCCTGTATACTCTATGTCATTTTCCACTCTAAGTTTTAAACCAAAAGTTATTCTCAATCTGGGTGTCAGTAATGGCACATTCGCACCTCGTATTTTTAAATCAATTATTGATTCTGATTGGCACGACTGGCATCTAATCTATACAGACGGCTCGAAAAGTGATAGAGGTCGTACAGGGGCCGCCTTCCTTTTTGAAGACAACACCAATAAAATGTTCAGGCTCAGAGACGAGTCGTCGGTTTTCACAGCGGAATGTCTTGCTATCAGAGAAGCTCTAAGGGCTCTGACCATTCGCCAGCTCAAGGTTAAAACTCTCATACTCAGTGACTCTCAAAGTGCTCTCCAGGCCCTTCTCTCTCCTGCATTGTCCAGACCAGATGATCTATTATCCTTAGAAATTAGAGACCTCCTACATAAACTTCAGACTTCGGGTGTAGACGTGGTTTTGGGCTGGATCCCAAGTCACTGCGGTATCCCGGGCAACGAGGCGGTAGACATATTAGCCAAATTGGCTACGGACCTCCCTAATCCATCTGGATCTGTTTCAGCCTCTGATTACACCTTATTATTTGACCGGAATCTCATCCAGTCCTGGCAGGCAGAATGGTCAGAGACCAGTCAACTCAAAGGAAGAAAGTATGCCTTAATCCAACCCGATGTGTCAATGAAACCCTGGTTTTCAGAAATTTTAATGAGTAAGGCTGACACCTCCACAATCTGCAGAATGAGATTAGCTCATTGCTGTACCAGATCCCATCTATACAGAATCCACGTTATCGACTCTCCTCTGTGCGACTGCCAAGAGGAGGAGGATCTTGATCATTTATTTTTCGAATGCCCGATCAACAACATCTACCCAACTTTGATTAATGACCTGGCACATTACAGGGTTCCACTACCTACAAATATTTCCTTGCTCTTGAGTTCTAGAGACCAAAACATTTTCAAACTCCTTGTCCTGTTCCTCAAGACCCATTTGATGAAGCTTTGAATGTTGAATTTTTGTATTTTTTCCTGATTTTTTGCTGATCTAATAATTTTTTCTTGCAGTTTCTGGCTAGGAACACCCTCAAGGGTGAAAGCCAACAAAATAAAAAGAGAGAGAGAAAAGTTTCAGCTGTCAGTTTATTGTCAAAATTCGCAATGGCGGGGGTTCTTACGAAATGTTTTAATCGTTATTTTCTCTCTTTAAAAAATAGAAACGGCATCTTGTCACAACTTTATTCGTATAACAATACAAACAGTCATCATCAGCATAATAGAAACGGTGACAATTATAAGAAATATTCAAACAAATATGCCATTCCAGTGTCGTTATGTTTTGCGGGGTTTTTAGGTTATATTGTGTATGAGAAAGATTGGATTTCTTTTCCTGCTTTAAACGCTGCTGTTCCAATAAATGGTGGTGGTAAAGGGGGTGTTAGTGGAAACGTTCCTCTTGCAGGCAGAAGAGAGAAATTTAATTTTATATCCGATGTTGTTCGTGTTGCATCTCCTTCAGTGGTTTATATCGAGATTGTAGATCCTACTCGATATGATTTTTTCACAAAACAACCAGTGAGTTTATCAAACGGTTCTGGCTTTATTGTGCAACATGATGGACTTATATTAACCAATGCTCATGTCGTAGTTGGAACTCACGGGACTGTGAACGTTAAATTGCAGGTACATATTTTTATTATAAATTTAAGTGGAAATTATCAGAATTGTGATGGGAGCGATTACTGCAAAACTCCAGTAATCTATCAATTCCATTATGCCATATTCTTCAATGATCTTATTGCCAAACTAGATATGATAATGAAATTACAATTTGCATGCAAAAAATATTTATAAAAATAACAGTGATCTTGCCACTGCAAATTGCTCTAGTATTTTAAATTTTGTATTATTTTGTTAACACTGTTTTATAATGATGATGTGCAAAACGAATAAATAAATATTAGATATTGATTCAATTTAAAGTAGGTGAGTTTACATTGTGAAAATTCAGTTTAATATAAAATTTAAAACATAATATTAAAAACACTGTTTATTTTAAATTTTGCATTAATATTAGCTACATCTATTCATACTATCACAGTAATTCTCACAACTGGGGTAGCTAGTGGAGTGACTGTATGTAATGAACATACAAATTTCCTATCCTGTACCGTAAAGAATGAGACATCAGAATGGGTGACATAGGTTATCAATGAATCAAGAATGTTAAAAATTACTGACTGGAATTTGACGTAATGTTTTATTATTAGGTATGGTGTGTTGTGTACTACGACCTATAAGATCTATTGTACTACCCCTTAGTTTGCTTATCTGGGGCCGTAGACAAACCGTACTTAGCGATGGACTACTGGTGAACTTTTCGACAATCTACCTACATATACCATGTAATTATGCATTATTGTTGCAGTTATAGTCGAAAATTTGTTTGTAGTCAATCACCAAGTACAGTTTGTCTAGTAGATCTGGTGTCTTACAGTTAAAGAAAACCCACTAGTGCCAGACATTTCATAAGGCTGAGAATTTAGAGTGGAAAAGATTCCGCTTCTACCCAGTGTAATGATGATGTTATTATATTGTGGATGTAATTTTACAGAATGGTTCCATATACCGAGGTGTTGTAGAGAGCTACGATATGAAAGCAGACTTGGCCACTGTGAGGATCTCTGTGACTGGACTCCCTGCTATGAAGTTGGGGAACTCTGCCGACCTCCAGGCAGGAGAATGGGTAAAAATAATACTTTTTTCTTAAAGATGAGTCTGCCATTTTAATAACCCTGAACAACTTCGCAGTAAGCGATATAGTTATTTTGAAGTGAGAGTAAACCCAGAGGAGAAGAATTCGAACTTTGGATCCGTTAATTGAAAGTCTGAGACACTACTATCAGGCCACCGACCATCCCAATTTAAGTTTAAACAGTTTCATTTTATAACACCATATTGATCAATAATTGAGTGACTGAAGAAGAAATACCGGATGTAAATCTTGGATTATAATATTTTTTTTTTATCCTGAACCCTCAATAGATTAGATATTAGTTTTCCTATGAATATTACTGATACTTTAGTTAGACGTAAGCAAATAAACATGTGAATGTACTAAAATATTAATTTGGGTTTATTATATTTCTTTGTAGGTTGTAGCACTTGGCAGTCCCCTTTCTCTGAACAACACCATTACTGCTGGAGTAGTCAGCACCACTCAGAGAAGATCAGATGAGCTAGGAATGCACAGTAATCAATATTCTTTAATATTGTATTGTCTATATCTACACTGTCATGGCATCTCCTACAAGTGAAACTAGCCAGTAGATTAGTTACATGTAATTAACACTTAGGTCTCCTCGTCCATGCCAATAAAAAATATATTAATATGTTCAGGATTCTATTGCATGTTAAATGTTTTATGAATACTGCCCTTTCACAGGACGCTGGACACTTTATAGAAAATAGTTAGAGCCCTGTTCTTTGCAAGGGATAGATAATGTATCTCTCTCGCGACATTTTAAATTATTTTTAATCCACATAACATGTAGGAGAATATATTATAAGTTGGTGTATATGTGATTTGATGAGACAAATAACTCAATTCAAATATCTTATTTGTTTATTAACTTTTAGCCGATATCTTTAATTTAGTATTTTATTATAAAATATGAAGACTAGACGGAAAAAACATGCGTAGTCAGTTTTTTTATAAATTTGAGTTAAGTACACCATTTTGTCGGTTTTGATCGTATAAAATGGTATGTCATTAAAATAACTCAATAAACATTATCAGTCAGTGGTAAATCGTATTCAAAGATTTGGACAAAGCGGAAAAAATGTGTTTTGTCATTAAGATTTACGAAAGAAATGTTGTGTGTCCGTGCGTTATCGGAAGAAACATGCTAAGTCAACTAAACCATGCAAAGTGCATGCGTGTACATTGCATGGTGTGTGCAGTACTGCAGTTTAGTGTTGTTAGTTGAGTAAAGACGTCTTTCAAACTATTTTTAATTAAAATGAGTGATAGTGATGGTGAATATGAAAATGTTGCTAATATTAAGCAAGAAGCTAAAAAGAAAATCGTGTATGGGAGGTTAAGTGATGCTAACAGGCGATTAAATATACAAAGTCACGAAACGGGAGAAGATTGTAATTGCAAACGATTGCAATGTTTTAAAAATGTCAGCGAGTATCAAAGAAGTGATGCTAACAGGCGATTAAATATACAAAGTCACGAAACGGGAGAAGATTGTAATTGCAAACGATTGCAATGTTTTAAAAATGTCAGCGAGTATCAAAGAAACGAGATTTTAAAACATTTCAATGAATCACACCTCCCAAACTCCCACCCACGCAGGAATCCCCCCAAGTATCTACCGAGACCCAGACCCAAAGCTGCCGAACAGTCCCATCAGACACCAAGAGGGAAGCCAACAGACTATGGGAGTCAGAGAGTAGAAACCCAGTCGTTCAAATAATAATAAAGTCACAACAAACACATAAAAAAAATACATCAAAAATCAATTTAAAAAATTATGACTCAATGAAAAATAAAAACAAAAAACAATGTACCTATGTAATTTATTTCTTTGTTTTGTATTCTATACCTAATAAATATATGCATTTAATAAATTATCAATTAATTAATTCTACATCAGAAAATCCTACTAGTATGAAATATAATAAATAAATTATTAGTTTGTATCATTCAAAAAGTGAAACGACTTAGCATGTTCTTTCCGTTACTAGATAGACTTGTATTATTAGTTCCGTCCATAATATGGTGTGATGTTAATAAAATATATATTACGACGCATTTTATAAATATTATTTGAAATATGTATTCCATAATGATAAAAAAATAAATAAACTCGAAGGAAATGCACAATATCGAACATAATTTACATATTAAATATGTTTAAATTAGTTTTGAATAGAAAAAATCCATTTTCTCGAAATCATAAATTATTGACTATGCATGTTTTTTCCGTCCAGTCTTCATATGGTATTGTAAGTAATTTTATTTATTGCTTAAAATGTCGGGGAATGGTTTGACAGATTATACTTTTGCACCATTCACTATTCACATAGAACACACACATATCATCACACAGAAAGCACTAATAAAACACTTGGAAGACATTAGATTTCATTCTTGAAGATTAAAAAGTATATACAAACATTTACAATTTTAAAGTAGTAAAACAGACATCATTGAATTATTCATTTCTTACAGATAAAGACATGTCTTACATCCAAACCGACGCTGCCATTACGTTTGGTAACTCTGGCGGTCCCTTAGTAAACTTGGATGGAGAAGCAATTGGTATAAACAGTATGAAAGTCACGTCCGGGATATCTTTTGCCATTCCTATTGATTATGCAAAGGAATTCTTAGCTAGACGTAAGTATAACTACTTTTTATACTTAGGTAAAGGTTAGCTTTCAGTTCACAGTTTAAAATAAAATAAATTGTTTAAATTATTTTTAATTTTTCATACACAACATTTATGTCAGCCTTATTAATGCAATTCAACAACATTGTGCAAAATGCAGTCAGAAAAGTGTCTTAATATGTACTTCATTTAGTGTATATAAGTCTAGAACTAATTTATAAGCATTGAAACTGTTCTTATTTATTTATTCTTTACTGTACATTGATTACAAACAATTACATAAAAGGTAAACATTCATGTTAGATACAATCAATATACAGATAGCAAGTTTATCGCAAAGGCGCGATCTCTTCCAACTAACCCAATTAATTAAAAAAAATCCTTCCTTAACCTTTCCCTTACGGCCGCAAAAAAATCCACGCGCTCCGGTGATGTACACTCAGTGTACATTATTGAATTACTTGTTTTTTTAGTCATAAAAATGGAATATTTTACATTTTTTTGCTTTTACCAGCAATTATAAAGATTGTATCTACATATAAATGTGAATATATGTATCAAATATTATATTATAAGGACTGAAAAATGGAAAAAAACATCGGAACATGCAAAATAATGATCGTCATAAATTTGAGTAACAATCCACACGTCCATCCGGCGTCTAGAACAGCAGCAAACTAATGAAAGAATGAGACGACACGAGTGCAGTGCGTAATGATCTACTGCGCAGCGTTCTTCAACGGATAATATTTGCGACAACGACAAGGTGTTTCAAATAAAATATAATATTTTATATATACGACATGAAATTAATATTAAATTTATTATTAAATTACACAATCAGTTAGAAATATGATCACATGTAATAAATACGGTATTTAATGTACATGTACTTAAAATTATTATTTTTTATAACAGAATTAAAAATAAACATAATACGATATAACCGTGAACATTTTTGAACATACATAATGCTTAGATACGAAGTTATTAATCAAGAGGTAAATAAAACCTAATAAATATTATTGATCTTATGCATACCTACACTTAATGATAAATATGTCAATCTCTAAAAGTCAACAGAATAATATGGATGTACCTAACTAAACATTATCATACACAAGTAAGAAAACAAAATTATAAACAAGTAAGTACATAAATAATTCATAAGTTTCGCACATCAAAATTATTGTGTAAGTGCCTACCTAAATGGAAATAAAATATTTTAATTTAAAATAACATAAAATATATTATCAATGAGCGCAATGTAGCAAAAAAATAAAATAAAACAATAATGGAAATATTTTTGATAAAATAACAAATAAATAAATAAAAAAATATTCCTTACACAAGCATTAGGATGCTTAAAAGGAGTGGAGTATATTGTCTAAAATGTGTTTATATGTGAAATGTTGATTTATGATTACATGTTTAAAATTTAAATAACATTAAAAGTAAATAAATATTTATCGGAATTAGGGATCACAAATACTTTATTATCACTCTGTAGACAACACTAACATACCAAGGATACGAAATGACTCACGCACACAACTAATGTGTCGCCAGGAGTACAACGAAGATGAGCCGCGGTGTCAAAATGTTGTACTAAAAATTACATACCTAAAATACAGTTTGAGTCGATCATAGCGCCAGGATTATTCATCATGTTCATTAAAGTATATTATACACATTTTCGCGCCATAAATACAAATATGCATACGACAAATTTTCGCCGGATTCAACTACAAAATATTTTATTGTGTCGCAACCAATAAATATTTTTATTTCGCGATTCTTTTATTCAATTAACAAATATATGACGGAGGATTAGCTAAAATATCATAAATGGGATTAGCGTATTTACGAAGATATTCACACAATAAGGGGCAATGTCAACGTAGTATACATCACAGGACAGCGAAAGTTAATTAAATTTTGCACAATTTTATTTGTATTCTGCGAATATAGTTTTGTAATTATCTAAAGAATGTGATAACATAAAGAAAATTGTTGGATGTTGAGTGTTAAACTGTTCTGTTTGGTGATTCAATATTGTTTGTAATGTATTTTTACTTGTGAAATAAAATGTTTTGTATTCTTTTTTAGGGAAAGAAATGCCAGGAGATAAAAAGATATCTAAGAGATATCTGGGCATCACTATGCTGTCTCTGAGTGACCAAATATTACATGAACTGAAGATTAGGAATCCCGGAGTAAGTATTTAAATTGAGACTAAATATTATCAAGTCGAGATATTATTAAAGAAGTCAATAATATTACATTTTAGATATTCTAAGTCACTATGGATGCAGAATTCAAACTCAAAATGATATTCTTGTTTTAGCTCAATCATTGAGTAGCTAAAGCTAACTTATCCACTGTAAAACCTCCTTTTGTCAATTTACACTGCTTACAATTATTAATTTTGTCATGATATCAACTATCTGTTACATAATAAGTTTAATTTACTCAAATAATTTGTATATTTTTTCAGTTTCGACAAGATATAACTCACGGCATTCTTGTTATGAAGGTTATCGTAAATTCTCCAGCGTATAAGTAAGTATAACTCTATAAAAATTTGCAAAGTTATACTCGAGGAAACCCACTGATCATTTGAAAAGGGCAGAAGTCTGTGGTCTTTCACTTAACAGAAAAAATTATAAAAGCAAAAGTTATGAATTATTATGACTTGACGAACTTAATCACCATCTCTCTATAAATACTCACACCATCTGTCTGTAAAATCTCACACCAAAAAATATCAATGCAACTTCACAGGTTGACAATATGATAAAACAAAGAGGATTGTAAAAAAATAAAATATTTTCTAATGTTTATATTACATGGTTGCTTATATTTTTAATGTTTCATTGATTAAAGTTTCCTTTTGTTGTTTGTTTTTGTGTATGAATTGATTATTGTAAAAAATTATGTATGAACCTCATTGGTGTAAAAGGCTAAGGACGTAGATAAGAGAAATAAATAATTATTAAATTATATGTATTTATTTTTAGGGGAGGATTAAAACCAGGAGATGTCGTTACACACATCAATGATAAAAAAATGTACACATCGAACGACATATATAAAGCACTCGAAGAAAAGACACCCGTGCTGAAATTACATGTGATCAGAATTCAAGAAAATTTAGTACTCAAAGTAGTCCCCGAAGACCCCAGTATTTAGATTAGACAATTGTGATTATATTTTAGAAAATTTATATTATTATTATTAGCAAATCGTCGTTGCATATTCAAAATGAGGTATGTGCGAACAATTTTATTTAGGCATACTCTTTAAAAACTGTTCATTAGGGCATTAAAATTATTGTTTGGGCTTTTTATTGCCATGTGATATTATTCTTAAAATATTAATATTTGATATCAAGAATCACTTTACAAAATGTCATCACAAGCAATAAATTCTAGAAATGTCAAAACATTAGTAAATTTAGATACCCCATTTTGAATATGCAACAACGAAATACACATTTTTGAATGTGTTAAAATTATTTTTGAAGAATTATTTATTCCTTATCGAAACAAATAAAACAAGCGTTTTATTCTACTATTGATTTATTGGATGAGAGAGACGTCTTTCGTCTTATAAGGACATTGTCAATCTCTCATCGAATAAATCAATAGTAGAATAAAATAAAACACTTGTTTTATTTTATTCTACTATTGATTTATTGGATGAGAGAGACGTCTTTCGTCTTATAAGGACATTGTCAATCTCTCATCGAATAAATCAATAGTAGAATAAAATAAAACACTTGTTTTATTTATTTTAATATGGAATTCTACTACCTTAACACCGACACAGTGCATAATTATTTATTCCTATATGCTTTCAATTATTGAAAGAAAAGCTTGTTAAAATAGTTTTTTCTGCTGTCCAAATCATATTAATATATACTATTATGACATTTCTTGTAAGTAGGGTAGCCCTAATGAATATACGGGTCGTCTTTCCATGCCACACTAATATACATTCACGTCATACGAGTGGCACCCTTCATTGCTGAAGTTGTTTGTCTTCTTTTTGAACACCTATTTTTTACAAAACGTTCAAACGACAAACTTGCTGAGTATGAATAATTTTTGCTTGAATGTTCTGAATTCTACAAGAAAATATTTATAAAATGTCATGTATTTTTATTATTTCATATTTATTTATTTAGCAAGTTTATTACTGATGCGCAATATCTTCCAACTAACCTAAATTTTTCACAGAACTAAGCAAATCCTTTGCATGTAAGAAGGTAAAACGTACTTAATTAGCATAAATGAAAAATAAAAACTTATTTATTTATACAATGTTTAAAAATATCCAAATCTTTCAATGTGATTGAAATTTCTGCATAATCTATTTATATGAAATCCAAAATCAATGTGGTTGTTTATATTTTAATTTAATTTATTTTTTTTAAAGTGTTTTGTGATAAAATGTCATTGCGTACTAAATGTACCTACCTAGTACAGTTTCTGTTGCATATTATTTTGATTGAAATATTATTTTTTTGTTTTGACAAATGTATTAGAAATTTATATGATAGATCGCCACAATGTGTTGATAGATCATTTTATTGTATGTTTAATTACAATATTTATAATAAAATCATTATTTTGTGATAATATAAAATTGATTTTTTATTTGCATCTATTACCTTATCAACGCCTTTGTCAGACAACCAATCTGTCATCAGGAGCAAAGTGAAGACTGCACTCTTCACCCACGTCTTTGAGACAGTCTAATGACTGTTAAAGTTGTCAAAATCATCACCATTATCTTAGCGAGATGTATTTCCTTATATTCATACGATTCATTGTTGTTCAATCTAGTTTATAAAAAACCCAGAGAATATTTTTATTTCATCTTATCATTGTTGTAAAAAAGTGTCACTTTTATTTTGTGACTAAAAGGATGGATCAATCTTTGTGTAATTGCACACCATTTATTTATTTATTCATTCTTTACTGTACATTGATAAAAAAAACAATTTACAAGCAATGCTGATGTTACCTGCATGCATCTAGCATGTTGCAATACTATATTATAAATGAATAACAAACCGTACCACTTTTTCAGTTTATCGGATGATCATGGTTAAAGGAAACTTCTTTACACAAGGGTTGAGAAAGGAAACAAACATATTATGATAAAAACACATTTATTTATACAAAAAAGTAAAAATATCACAGATTATTTAGTAATTTGCACCACTGGGCATTCATTGGAGGTATTAATTATTAAAATAGATAAAAAAAAATATTAAAAATCAATGTTATAGGGCTATTTATCACAGATTAAAAATACTGCATATTGTCAGTGGATCCATGAAATCTCCCATGAGTCAATTTTTGAATAATGAGGTATTGACACCAAATTATTTGTCTCGTCCAGTCGCATCTACCAATGAAATAACCTATACTGTACTATGATATGTCCACAAAAAAGTTATTGCGAAAAAAATCTCTTTCGTGCTGCTCTTTCTTAGATAATTCATAATGTAACTAAAAATTTTTTTTTCCAATCATGCCCAGAAATTCAATACACTACAGAATTACTAAGACACCTTCCACATAACGAATCAGACACACATAAAATGTCATCTAGCAAAACTGTTTTTTTAATCTCCTGTATAATCTTGATAAATGCACATTGAAGATTTCATGAATCTATCAATGACATTCGTATTATGTTGCACTTTTGTCATATAAATAAATTTGGAAACAATGCAGTACCCCAAACTGCGGTAGAAACACCGCTGTTTAGCAACATTGTAAGAACATTAGGCAACATTTGAAGGCCTAATACAATTTACATGGCAGAGATGTTGATCCACTAAAATCCACTAACCAACAAACACCTTGTGCTTCTTTTTGAGTATGCTAAATAAATAAAAAGTGTATACTTACACAAACAGAATCTCTGTATACAAAATGGAAGATCTTCGGGACAATTCCGCTGCAAATAACAATAATTTGTGATGTAATAACATACTTGAGTTGCTTAACCATATATTATTATAAAAATGTGAAATTTATTTGATGTCTTCTTAAATCTTGTCTTAATATTTTCAATAATAAATCTTATGTATTCACTAGTCTAGTCTATAAATCTCAAATATTGCAGAGATCGACCTAATAAATAATTATATTTTACAACAATTATTTGTGCGCTTAGACGATTCTACATCGCTTAGAATTATGAGCAGTGTATTTAATTCAAAAATATATATAAAACGCAATAAATCTACACAATTAGATTATTAAACTGTAGATAGTTCTGTGTATGTTTGTTATAGCTAATTAAATGCAATCGGGAACAATTTTTAATATAAAATTAATACAATATATTAATTATTATTATTCGAACATTTATATGTATTTTGACATCCGCCTTTTTCATATAAAATTAAGCAATAACCTTAGTTGTGACTAATAAGAATTAAATATTTATATATAAGGAACGAAGGATGAATCTAAGCTGGAAATTTTTTTAATAAATATTTTAACATAAATGTGCACCAAATATATATAAAAAAGCTACGTTTGGAAAATATTGCTTCACATAATAAACTTAATTATATATCCTTTTGCAATTTTCATTATGATTGAAATGAAAACACAAATGAATTTATTATGAGATTGTTTCGGTTGTTGCTTGAAACAAAAAATGTATTGACTTATGCCGTTATGAACTGAGTGTATTGGTATTGAACAAAACACATTAATATAATTGATATATATAAATGGAAAATTTTCGTATAATGTTAATTGCATGGAACTTGATTAATAAAATATAAACTCTTTGGAATTCTGATTGATTCTTTCATAAAATTTAGTTCATTATTAAGCGATTGCGAGATGTACATTCAAAGTAAATTATTCATACTATAAAATTTTTAAAACAATCCTCAATCCGTAGATTAAAAAGTTCACTTATTAAATTAATTATTCTTGGCATTTACCTATTTCGTTGGGTTACGATAATGAACTCACATAACTTATTCTTTTTTCTTTGTATTGGAAAAGATAAACATGATGTAAGCATTCTAAAAATATTGTTCTTTTTTATTACATTACCTTTTTTTCACATCATTTTCTTTCAATGAATTTTTATTTTTGATGATTTGAAATCATTTTAACTTTAAAGATGATAAATTTTAACTTTCACAAATATGAAAGATCAATCTATATTGATAATAAATTATTGAGTCATCACCTCGACACATTATATAAAAAGCAGAATTTTGAATAAAAAATACTTGTGTATTTTTTTCTTATTATCAACATTCTACAGGTATGGGTCTACATAATGTGGTAATGTGAATTTGCGTCATTTTGTGAATTCCTTTACGGTAATATTAAAATACATCCACAAATCAAATTAAGGCTTGAAATTATTGTTATTGAATGAATTTTGTAAGATAAATTTTCAATTCGCTAAAAATTACTGTCAAAAAACTGATGAGATGGTAGACATAGCAAGCAATTTTGTAATACCTGTGTCCTCTTTGTTCTAGTATTCATCAAAAGTACCTCTTATTAATTTTACTTTACTATTATTATCATTGAAGTTATTAATCATCTTGAATGTCTTAATTTTCTGTTGGCTAAGAGAGGACAGCTTGCATGTTTAATACATGCAGCGCAGAGGCCTGAGTCAATAACACACTTTCGCGTCACGTTCCCGCTCCGTTAGCGTTCGGGTGCAGACGATGTTGCGCCAAAGTGTTAATTTTCGTAACTATTGTGTATCTTAGCAACGAAATTGACACTTGCTTGCAACTTCGTCTGCACCCGAACGCTAACGGAGCGGGAACGTGACGCGAAAGTGTGTTATTGACTCAGGCCTCTGGTCTGTTGGCTACCCCACTTGTGGGATATGCCGTGATTGTATAGCAAGTACAAGTTATAAACTGTAATTATGTGTTGACTCCACATAATTAAATACTTGTTCTTGATGTAGAATTACAAAAATAATTGCAAATAATTAAGAACTATTCACGAAGTCTAATGTTTTTGTCAACAATTTTAATTAATTCAAAAATTTGTGTTTACGACATTTAAAAGGAGAGACTAATGCCTCATTTCTTCCAGAAATCTAAACAGATTTTACTATTTTGAATGTCGATTTCTTTACTTTGTTTTTAACAATAACACAATATTACGTCCAAATATTTGTGATTTGATCAATGTTTTTAATTATTGATTTTTTATAAAATGTCATAATTTATTCTGTAAAACAATTAATGAATATTTAAAGCGTTTTGATGTTGTTTCTTTTATTCTTAAACTGAGCGTACTTTTTTTCTTTTGATTAAAAAAAATTTTTTTTTATTAAATATTTACCTTAACACTTATAATATCCAAATGTCTTAAAGACATTTTCTGTGCATTTTGCCTTACAAGGTTAATCAGTTTCATATGCACATTACATTCTGGAAATAATCTTCTTACATATGTTAAATAATAGGATACAAGGATAATATGACTCGGGCCAAATTCTCATTATCTGACTATATAAAAATGATATGGTAAATATGTCATAGAGTAATATTTTAAAATATTTTTATGCGTTTCTGACTTATTTATGTCGTCTGTACCAGTTATAAAAAAATATTCACTTATATTTATCCATGTTTACATGTGTTCACAATATTTAAAAATAATAATATTGATTCAGTTGGGAATAGATAAAAATATTAAGTCATTAAAATATTTGTACTTATTACATTATTCGTAAACGTGTGCGATTGATTACTTTAAATAGAAATATATGAATATAAAAATATACGAATTTATAAATTGATAGTTAATTTTATAAATTGTGTAATATGTACAACAAAGATAAGAATTTTCAAAGAATGGCAATATAAATTTCAAAAAAGATAGACATTAATTCTCTTCTCAAGACCATCCACTCGTTTGCGAGTGATGTATAGACATTAATTAATATTGCTTCAAATAATATGGCAACATCTCAACACAGTAAAATATCAAATGATTCAGAAATTTGAGTCTTCAAAGCGTCTGATAAAAAATAAAAAAATAATTCATTTACCAAATTTTCCGTAAAATATTTCTTAATTTTAATGATTGTGTATTAACTTTGTTTCTAGGAGCAAACATTTTAGAACAAATGTTATCAAAAATATATGAAACACTGATGAAAATGAATATATATAATTTGGCCCGAGTCTTGTCTGCGATGTTTTTTTTTTACAGAAAAACCTCTCCGCATTTATGCACCTATTTGGAAACAATTTATTAAATTCTTATTTAGCATTTATCCCATAAAATTAATAATAATTATCATTGTATTTGTAAATTTTGATTTGTATGTATTCCTAAAATATTTAAATCTAACCAACAAAATTGTGATACATGTACAAGCAGTTTTTATTTGTTTTTATTCTAAATGTATATAAAAACGGATAGTTAAATAAATCTACACTATTTTGCTTTGCGCAAGAGCTTATTTCTCTGATCAAAGTGGAAAACATTTGATTTTATCTTGAATATAATAAAAAAATACAATCTATACAATAAAACTATTTCAAAAATTAGTCCACTCACTACCTTACTTGTGGAAGATATGCTGTTATGATAAAAAGATGCTTTTTTCTTCTATTCTCTATAAGCTAATTTCCGTAAGATTCTAAATTTAACATGTCACAGCTTTAATTACATAAAAATATTTACAACCGCACTTGGAGAGGTTTAACTGCAGGATATATTTTTATAGATAGAGAAATAATGTGATTTCTCATAGAATAATATGAATATTTTGATAAAAACACGAGATGCATTTTTTAATCATGTTTTTATTTGTTTTTTTTTTCATCATTATCATAATAATATTTAAATTTCATCATATAATAATGTTTTTCTTAAAATTTAACACATTCATATCATCATACACTACTATGTAATTAATTAATTTATTTGTGTTTATAATTATACAAAAAAAAAATTACATGTATGTGCTTTGCTGTCTGTCCATTTGCAAATAATAACCAAAAACAACTATTGGTTCACAAAACAAAAACATATCAAATTTTGTTTTAAAAAGCAATGAATTTTTTCAAACTATCTTTTTTCGATGGCTACCCGACTTGCGGGAGATATCATTTGTGGTGTAGATATACAGACAGAATTTCTTGAGATTTCAATAATGTTAACAATACTAATTTTATACAGAGCAATATTAAGCACCTAGATAAATAATATTTGTACTGTAATCTTCATACTTACTTTAGCAGAAATATATTGTAATTAATTGTATTAATGTTTATTCTTTTATTTAAAAGGATCTTGATATGTTTCTTCATATGCATTTTGTTGTAAAATAAAAAGCCTGAAATAACTTTCATTTTGCCCTTCTAATTTGTAAAAAATATACAAGCCAATATTTTTATGCAGAGATGGACAATATCCCAGAAAGAGGAAAAAATATCAAAATAAAACAAAAAGTAGGTAAGAACTTACAATTTTTCTACTAAATACACAAATAATTCTACTATTTATCCTCCTGAGACCTACGGTGAAGTATAATATACCCTGTATTCAAATATTTTTGAAATTTCCCTTAAAATTTTGCAAAAGAGTTTTTGATACCAAAGAATGTCTATTAACTTTTCAAAACATTCAACACAGTTTTGCAGTATTCTGTTATCTCATAATCCGTCAAAGCAAAGTTTAATCACGGAAAAAATTAGAAATACCCGGATACCCTTTCATGATCCGCAAGATAAAAGTAGGAATACATTTTTATTAAAAAAATACACTCCCCCCTCCCACTATGAGTAACCTATGTTGTGAAGGAAACTCTGTCATTACTGAAGTAAATTTCATTAATATAATAATTATGTAACACAAGTAATTAAAACTAAAAAAAAATAAAGATATTTTGCAGATCCTTAAAAATAAAAGAATGTAATTTTAATTCAGTCTAGACATTTAATCAATTTTTATTTACTTATTTGGTTTGAAAAATTAGACAATCGAGTTGATTCAAATATTTGCCAAAAATTAATTACAATTTGTGACATTCTCAGTGCTTATTGTCAAGTGACTACAAATCAAAGATAAAAATAACAAATAAAGTTTCTAAGGACTCGGTTATTAAACTGTTCTTATGACAGAGCATTATAAATACCTTGAAAAGAGGTATCTTACTAAGTTTGCCATGAGATGAAATAAATAAGCATAAATTCAAAATTTACGAAACCAATTGTTGAAAATATTTGAATCAACTTGATATAAAAATGGGATGTAATGAAAAGATACAGGGGCTTATTTATTTATTTGACAAAAATACATAAAATATATAATGCGTTATGTCAAGAAAAAATAGATAATTCTCAATTATATTTTATTTATTATTTATCGTATAGATAAAAATATAGTTTATTTACATCAATTACAAATTAAAATCCCTCTGTATGCAGCAAGAGTGTTCAATGAACAAAGCTGAACCAAAATAATTAATCAAATAAATTACAATTAAACTCTTCATTTTTAAAGTATTTTTGATTGAAAAACCCAGATTTATAATACAAACAAAATATGACAATGATAATAGCAACACATAACATTAAATACGTGTTTATCGATGCTAGGTATCCCAGAACAATACCTACACATGAAGCTGTCATTGTGGTTTATAAGAGAGAATTTCAGAGCCTCTGGCAAGTCGCCCGGTAGCTTAATTGGATAAAACACATCTCGCGACAAGATGGGTTGCGGGTTCAAGTCCCACCCGGCGCACTACCAAGTGAGGTGACGTTGTCTTTTCTAAGCCGTACATGGTAGTTTTGTGTGTTAAATTTAGATTAAATACGTGTTTATTACATGCAGAAAGTCCTCAGGTAACCCACTTGTAGGAGTGCTGTGATATTCAACTTTTATTTTATTTTGTTAGTTGGGGTGAAATATGCATCGCGACCTATAAGATCTATTGTACTCCCCCCTACTCAGCTTTCCCGGTGTTGCAAAGCACACCCTCAAGTCCCAGACATCTTATGAAGTCTAGGATCTTGAAGGGATCCAAGGTGTGGAGAGACTCCACTTCTACCAAGTGTCTACCTAGAGCTTTGATTCTTGCAATTGCCACGGCATTGCATTCCGCTAGGAGATATTCAACGTTAGATCATTCAACTTTATTCACTGGTCACTCTTGTAAACATACATTTAATCAGGAAGCAAAACAAAAAATATTGTTGCGTCAAAACAAAAAAAGATCTTCATTTATTTAAAACAAAAAATCAATTCGTCATTTTACAACACATATAATAATGATAAAACATATTTTTCCAGCACATTGTTTAAACCTAACAACAACAACACTGCTCATTCAATGTCCATATTAAAAAAAAAAACTCATTACAGTAGTTGATTGTAAAACAGAATATTGTCTGTTTTTGTTTCTTTTAATATTGAGAACGTGTTGACCACATGATAGACAAGATAACTGAGACAAAAAGAGAGATACATTTTAGGTAATTTTTTGTCTCATTATTTTTATATATTTTTCCAGTTTTTCTTTCTCATAATTCTGTAAAATAATATAAATTTTATAAATACATAAATAAACATTACATCATAATCATCAAAAATTCTTAAAAAAAGCAAAAAATTGTATTATAAAATATCATTAATCAACTATCAAAAGTATTTTATTTAAAAAAATAATAATTCACATTGTTTAATATTTATATTTGCCAATTAAATTGTATAAGAAAAATTAAACAAAGCCTTTTTGGTAAACAGGTTCATTTTGGTATAAGATCTATTTAATGTGTTATAATTGCATTCTAAACACAATATAATATAGCGCTGTTTGGCATCAGGACTACATGAAAGATGTGTTTTCATTACACTTATCAAAATTATACTTAAAAATTATAAATAGCTTGAAAAATGAGAGAAAATTTACTATGTATATAATTAAGAGTCAAACTAATTCGTAAGATCTATGTAAACAATATCACATTTTTTTATACTCGATTCATTATTCAACAAAATATTTATATGTATATGGACCTTCAATAAGTTTCGTAATTTGAATATTCTTATCATATATAAGCATTTGTGTACTCTATCTTAAATATAATGTTATGGGAATCTTAAAATTCTACATTCCTACTACTGCAATGAAATAATAGCCCGCGATTGATAGCATAATTCTAAAATTTCAGGTATTTCAATAGCCTATCTATCATTTTTGTACCGAATCTTAAATGTAAATATATTCATAGTTACTTTTCATACTTTTATTGTTTTTCTTATATCTATCACACTATAACTAAAACTGCAAATTATCAACTTGTAATTTGAAATAATACTTAAATACTCATTCATTCTATTACGCCATTTCCCACAAGTGGGGTAGCCAGCGGACTAACTGCATGTAATAATAAACATGCGAGTCTTTGTCTCAGATCACATCCAAAATGGGTGGCATACCTTATGTCTGAATTTTAAAGTTAAACATCTCATATGGGATGTTTTACGAATACCTGATTGCAGGACACTCAAAAACTTGCAAAAGAGTGGGGGACCTATTTTTATCGGGGACTCCACAGCTCAACACTTTTAAATAAATGTGAATAAAACATCAACCATAGACATGACTATTTTGCCATGCTTCAGAAAGAAGCTGAAGACACGTCTGTTTGCTTGGAGTTCATTAGAAATATTTTTTTTTATTACTTTTTAATTTACACAACATATAGCACCAGGCCTTTTGCATAAAGTTGTTTTGCAATTTTAGTAATAGTGTAGTATGCAATATTGATTGAATATATTCTAGTGATATTGATTATGATGGAAATGAGTATAATGTTGCACATACCTTATAATTGTGTTATGTCTAGAAGTCACCAACGTAGTAACCATCGTCGGTATTTCTGCAGACGGCAGTTCTCAATAATAGGCCGGGGCATCACCCGCACCCGTGTAGCCAACAGTGGCTGCGTAACCTGTTGTGTCTGGATAAATAACAATAATAAACAAAATTATAAAACTGGCCGTGTATTGGATAGATAACAAAATTACAAGAATAAAAATTCAGCAACAGAAAGGTAACAATTTGACAACTGCATTTTACGTAGATAAGCCTATCCCTAATGTCACGACATATCCCACAAATGGGGTAGCCAGCAGACAAAAGCATGAAATAAACACTTTTAATTTAGCAATTCATGGTTTAATTCTGTGTTCCCAAGAGGAACGTTGAGGATGATGAAGATGATTCACAGTTTATAAAGGGATTTAATCTCAAACAAGAGTTTGGAAATATAATAATTTAATCTAACAAAAAATAATTATACCATAAGTTGGGTAAGCAGCCGCTTGTGGAGGTGGCTGATGGTATATGGGGTACTGTGCCGAGGGAGCGTATTGGGGCACAGCCTGAGCCTCGTATCCTGTCACTGCTGTGGCACCAGGGCCTGCAGCAGCCGCAGTGGCGTACTGACTGCCATCCTGATACAGTGACGATGTGTCCTGCACTGCATACTGTACACTGAACAAAACATAAACATACAGACAAATTAATATTTCACAATTGCTGGACTCTGAAAGTGTTCACCTAAGCCAGTTTAGATCCAATTTTTGGGTTTTGGGAAGCCTTACTTATTTTCTCAATCTCTGCAATCTGAATATATTTTAAATTACATAACAAACCCAGAAAAAACCAATCAAACTGATCTCCAGTACTGTGCAAAACGCACAGCACATGGAGATGCATCAAAAATATCCTCCATAGTGCATGTAACAGGGCACAATGGACACTCCAACAAGGTGGTCTGTGTTGCACCAGTCACACACTCCAGATTTGTCTTGTAGGAAGCCCCATCGTTCTCTATTGTCACGGCAGTTTAATTTAAGTTAAATTAAAAATTAATTTAACAGTCACATCCTCTATACATACCCTGCAGCTGGTACTGCAGCTACGGTTTGCACTGCAGGGGCACCGTATGCCTGGGCAGCATACGCAGTCGGCGCAGGTGCTCCGTATTGAACTGGTGGAGGATAGCTTGTGCTCTGGGAGTATACACTGAAACAACATATTGAACATTGTAACAAAATTGTTTTAAATATTTAACAAGGAGTGAACACTTTATTTGTTTTACAAGTTCCATATGAAATGTAATATGATTTCTTATAAAAAAAATTCTACATGCATTATACTAAAATATATAATATAAAAATATTGTCCAAATGATCAAAATTAACTCATTTTTATAAAAACATTGAGTGGTTAGGTATTGGAAATGGCCAAATAAAAAAAAATTTTTTTATTTTAATGTAAGCAGAATTATTATTTGTTTGAGGTTCAACAAAATATATTATACAAAACAGTTGAATTTATATACAGTAAACCCTCGCTATTTCGAACCCCGTTATTTCGAAATTCGTCGTAATTCGAAATATTCCCCCCAAAAATGTCCCCATAATGAAATTTTCATACAAAAGACATTTATAATTCGAAATCCCCGCTAATACGTAATTCGAAATAATATTTGGTCCTTTCAAAACAAAACAATAGAAATTTGTATATTGTAATTCGAAAACATTTGGTTGCCATAAAAAATACCCTTGTTTTTTCCCAAAGCTCCTTCAGGGACAATAAAACTTATTATGTGAAATTTGTGTTCACACTAATACACATAAAGGACCTACCCACTACCCAGCTACATAATAATATATTTTAACAACGGGATTTCCAAATTTCTAAGTAGATCTCCTATGTTGTATGTAAACATCGTAAATGTATTGTATTTCAATATGTACCTATCTACAGCTGTTTTGAGTATGTACCAGGTACCTGCTACCTATGTATATCCTCTGGCTCATAGCGTGATCGATGTACATTATGTACTTCCGTGTTGTTCATGGGCGTCTCGTCATACGTACCTATACCTACTCGAAATATTTTGTGTTTTAATATTTTTATTTTCCATTCCAAATAAATAAATATTTTATATCCGAACTTTTATACACGTTTTAAATACAAATTTGGTCAAAAATATTTTTCCCATTTTTTAACATTTATAGTGAACTTTTAGTAACGTGTGTGAAGTGAAGCATTAAAATTATGTATTTTTAAATATTCGACTGTGTTTTAGGTACGTATTTATATTTGTGTATTGTTTAGGTAGGTACATGCATATTTAGATTTACATGTGTGTGTAATTTAATTATGTCAAAAACTGTTAGTTTCATCAATATTTTATTATCTTCATTGTGCAAAATGCAAGGATTGGACAAAAACGTGGTATGTGATAGAAGCTTTACATTTATGATAAACCACGATACGCCCATGACGTCTTTATTACGTATGTTTTACTACAAACTATTCCATTCTTGTACAAAGGGTCGCCTGTTTATTTGTAATGCGTATAAGAGTAGTAGAAATTGTTAGCCCTTTCCATGCGGCTCTTTCATCAGCCTTACAAATGTTTTTTTTTGTTTGAACGCGCGAAATTTAAAAAAACCCATGTCCAAATCAGCTGTTTCTATTACGTATGGTACCTATGGCTATAATATATATTATATACTGCGTATATCAAAATTATTTCGAAAATTTCGATTTATCGGGGTTTTCGCTAATTCGAAATCAGATTTTCGAGGTCCCTTGGATTTCGAAATAACGAGGTTTTACTGTAGTAAAATTGTAGACAAAAACAATGCTGGTATCAAAATTAGTTAAAGCCAGCGTATTTCATAAACAAAAATGGTTAAATCCAAACTGCCCAATAGGGAGGAAACACGTTGGCAATATTAGATTTTTTACTGGTATTTTGCTATAAATATATTTTTCCAATTTAAAAACGAAACCTCTCAATTATTCAATGTTTACAAAACTATAAAAAACGAACAATAACTTAAATGAAAAAATTATCACAAGAGAACAATGCAATAATTTATCTAACACCAATCACAATATACTGTCGTTGCATATTCCAAAAGGGGTATGTGAATTTATAAATGCTTTGATATTTCTAGAATAAACTGCTTATAATGATATCATAACCATTTTATAAAGTGATTCTTAGTATCAAATATTAAAATTCAATACTTAAAGAATAATATCACATACCAATGAAAAGTCCAAACAACAATAGTAATGCCCTAACGAACAGTTTTTAAAGAGTATGCCTAAATAAAATTGTTCGCACAAACCTCTTTTTGAATATGCAACAACGATATGTATCTATCTGTGTGCAAAAGAAAAAAGGGGACGAATAAAAAAAACACTACTACAAAGGAAGAGCAAAACAAAATTCGCTTGGCAGTCCAATATTTTAAATACAAGTTTTTTTACTTGTATGCGGAATTCAACAATCCATCATTTTCCACAATGTATATGACCAATATTTAGTGATGAATGTAATAAATTGAACTTGATTTGGCGATAAGTCAATTCTTTTCCTTTAGCACACAGAATTATTTCTAAATGCCACAATGTAATATATCAGAATCTCTTTTGAAACATTGTATGTATTACTTGTAATCAATATAAATAAAAATTCAGACGTGAGAGCAATAGCAGATTTGGTAGTTGGTGTTTAGAATTCAAAATTTTGTCCTAAAAATTAATTTAAGAAGTATATATTCAAAAATTGAAAGAGTGAGTGTAGATCAAAAATGCTGTGACAAATTAACCTCCAAAACACTTCTAATTTAATTGAATTATTGTATTGTACGAGGTGATGCAAAAATATGCTGTGAAGTATAAGAAAAAAGCCCAAACAGGCAGTGAAGAAATTTACAGTGTAAAATGAGTGTACATAATAAAAATATTTGTAAATTTCTGGTATGTTAAAAATGTATAATAGTTGTATTTGATTAATACGTAACACATGGACACACACATATTTTTTTTATCGAAAAAAACCTTTCATTCATTTTTTTACATTAACACAATCAACGGAAAACCAAACAACAATTAGAGATTTTTTTTTGAGATATTATATATAAAACATCAACATCTATGAAATTGCATCCATAATTAATAATGATTAATGAAAAACAATGAACATTTATGTACTATAAAAAGTATACACATCACACAACTCTCGACAACATAAACAAGTACAAAAATAGTATGTATTGTTTTTATCAAAACTGTATAAATAATATAAATACCATCATGCATAAAGAATTGCTAATAATCTATATTAAAACAAGCATTAAGGATAATTTGAAGTTTTTTGTAAGAAGGTAAAAAAGTAAACATTTTTATGATTCATAAAGAATTACATATTTGCACTAAAATGTTGTTTAAAAATGACAAACATAATATTATTTTGGTTTCGATATCAATGATATTTTGACTACTAACCATTTATGAAGTTACATATTATGTACATATTATGTAAATTTAACAACACACAAATCTATCATACAAGGTTTAGGAAAAATAATGTTATCTTATTTTGTAGTTCAACAGACGGGACATGAGCCCAAAACCCATCCTTTTACCAAGATGTGCTTTAGTCCAATTTAGCTACTAAGCTACATACCAAAGACTCTTATAAACCCCATTGAGAGCTTCACGTGTAGGTATTGTTCTGATACACCTGGCGTAGTTACTACATGCTGATACTTCTGACCCCCAAGACAAACCGTACTTGGCGATAGACTACTAACAAATTTTCGACTATAACTGCAACAATAACGCAAAATTACACGGTACATGTAGGTAGATTGTCCAAAAGTTCGCCAGTAGTCGATCGCTAAGTACGGTTTGTCTACGGCCCCTGATAGTTTTGTGTATTAAATTTAAATTAGTTTCATCTATGAACAAGGATATAATATACTTGCTCTTTGTACAAAATACTTTAACATTATTTTACCAGTAAAATGATTTTCTAAAATTTATTTCACTACCCTTCTTACAAAACACTGGCTATAATATTTCTAATATACATTAGTACATATATCACCATTAAATTCATTCCAAATCAAGCTAACAAAGTCAACTATATTTTTCAAAATAATTATGATAATGTAACAAGATTAATAATAAATACAACACAAGAAAATCATTTGATATTTCATAAATTTGTTAACGATTCATATTGTGAAATATTTATGTATTTTTTGAATTGATTATTAAAAAAACATTGTATGTAATACATAATTAATCTATAGTGAAAAACAGAAATGAAATATATATTATCATAAATCAAACCTAGTTTACTAATTTTTAACTAATTTTGAGCTGATTTAGTTAAATTTAAACGATTGCAAAATACATAAAATTTAGATATACATATATTATATGTATTACAAAATCATGTTTAACAATATTTTTAATAAATTATACGACTTGAAGTATCATCCTCCCATAACATCTAATTTTTTTAACATCAGTTTTATTAAGACTTGTGTGATTATTCAAAAAGATCTAATAGAAATTTGCGTGTTAAGTACACTAATTGAAAATTATACTTGGGACTATACTTCGGAACACACAAATGTTATTGCATAGATTTTTACTATATCAAATATATTGAGAAAATCAACAGAATAATTCAGAACCTTCCATATTAGTCGTGTTCACATTTACAATGGTGCAAGCGAAATTTCTATATCTCTTTTCTTCTCGTTGTCTCAATAGAAAAGAAATAAGAAAGAAAATAATTATTTTTCTTCTCCATTCTACCCTATATCAACTAGGAGAAGAAAAGGGAGAAAGAACATTTGTTCACGCAATTCTTTTAATCGGTTTAGAACTAAGAAACAAATAAGCAACATTCTAAATTAAACATATCGACTATGCTCAGGACAAAGGCATCAAACCACAATTTTGGCAAAAGTTGTTTTATGTTTTGAAGTCAATCATTTGTGTCTTGTACACATTCTGGTAAAAGGATTCAATCCACAAAAGTCTAGTTTTTATAGAAAAAGCAAAATATTTTTTTTAGCAAGGACTTAATTGCAAATACCCAATAGGACAAAGGACTCAAACAGCATAAGTTTCATTATTAACACCAAAAAATTTCATCCAGACATAATTTTACGGCGAGGAAAAAGGCATCAAACCACATAACCCCAAACATGCGACACATATCTCATTAACATGTTGCTAAAGTTTGTCAGGACAAAGGATTTAATCAACTTTTTTTTTGATTTTTTGCTTATAACTTGATAATTCCTGAATATTTTTTCTTAAATTTTTATGACATGATAAAAAAAACTACATTACTAAAAGATGGTAAAATAATAATGACAAAAATTTTAAATTTTCTTTATCCTACAGTTTTTTGCTTCTCCTATAAAATTTGACCAATGTGGTTTGATGCCTTTGTCCTGAGCACAGTCGATATGTATTTAACATTTGACAATTATCATGATCTGCACTCGATAATGGAATTAAAAATTTATCGGAACACCAAATCAAAACAAAAGGATTCCTATTTGTGGAATGTTTTTCTACTCAAATTTTCACACCTACGGATTCACATGATACACTTAATAGATGTTGAAACATTATGATTTGAAGCACAAATTCGTGAGCATATTATTATAGGGGCACAAATCTTTATACATAATTCTCAAGAGAATTTGCAGTATTTTGCAATGTGCAAATTAGGTTGAACACTTATCTTAAGATTTGAGTGAAGTTTTATTTGCTACTGTGTATTGGTACAGTATATAATAACAGTGTGCGATAGGACGAATGATACAATAAGTTGTACAATAATACAATATAATAAATCTTACTTTTGATAATGTTCTGCAGGGTGTGTTGCAGTATTATAACTCTGGTAGTGAGCGTTACTGCAAATATACAATAAATATACACACATACATATATTTGAATAGGTACATTACATTTGTACATAGTAACAATCAATGTATATCAATTATTACATCATATACGCAAATAAATTCTAGATCAATCCAAACCCACAAATGATTAACCACTAGCTAAATAATTTCATAAAAACATAAAATACATTATCTCTGTACCATATATAATATAAAGATAATTGGAATGCCAGAATGAAATTACAAGACACACAGTTTAAGACATGTTTTGTTTTATTGTATGTTATTGTTATTCTACAATTCAGATTAGCTGTAAAATATTGATTAAAATATTACCCCATATACATTGTATTGTACATATAATAAATGATTTATAACTCTATGCTTCAATTTATATTGTAACCAATGTACAGTGAAGAATAAAACAAATATGTATTTAAATAAAGATACATGACTGTTGTTGCTACATTAAAAAATTATTACTATTTTTTTTTAACAATAACTTGATTCAGTTGAAGAAATATGATTATATGCCTGACTACTTATTATTATTACAGCCTTCGGCCAATGCAATCACAGAGAAAATTACTTACGAAAATCTTTGAAATTGTTTATTTAAATTTTCTTTAATAGTTGCATAATTTATAGAAGTTTTATTATTATTATTTCTAAAAATTTCAAAAATATTCCTACTGATTTTCATTACAACCCAGCTGCATGTAATGACAAATAATATTATATGATTTTGAAAACATTAAAACACTCAACTGGTAATTTATCACAAAATGTTTGTATATTTAGATTTGAATATGTGAAACAAATAAATTTTTAAGCTTTATACGGCTATACAAGGGTTAATTGAAAAATATTGATTTTTTTTTGTGATACACTAATGTCATGTACCTAGTGAAAAAATTAATCAACAAAATAATAACATTTTCTTTAAACTGAGTGGAAAATTGAAATATTTATAATATAAACACCCAAAATTCATCTCCATTAATAAAAAAAATTACAAGTTAAAAAATCAAAAATTTAAAATAATTAAAATATATTTCTCTCATTTTTTAGACTATAGTGTACTCAGAAAATTAAAATGGCTCAAACATCAAAAACATGAGACAAAAAAAGTTAAGACTGAATTTACAAAGAGTTTCATGGAACGGTTTTGGGAAAAAGTATGTTAAAAAATTATTTATTGTAAAAAAAAATCATTTACACTTTAGCGCAAACATGGTTAAACAACATAATGCTTTCCTTAAAGCTGAGATCAGTTAAAATCTATTGCATAAAGTATGTTACACAATAGATTTTAACTGAGTTACGGATAGACAGATAATTGAAACCGGCCATATGAAATTCAGCATTGACAAAACATGTCACTAGATACTAAACAAAAATACATAAATAATTTGAAATTACTACACATTAAAAATAGTAATGACTGCTGTGCAAAAAGTGTGACCAAAATATCTTGTTTCATTAAAATGATAAAATAAAATTCTTGAGGTTTTTACAGAAATGAATTGTTTTATTTATTTATTTATAATGGTAAAAAGACACTAAAAAAGTTTTCACTGAAATTTGCAGAGTGGAATTAAAACTTATTATAGTACAATCAATTGAAAGATAAGAATAATGTATGACTTACGTGTGTTGTGCATATCCATTGGGCTGTGCCACCGGGGGCTGGTGGTGCTGTGGTGGAGGTTGGTGGTGGATTGGTGGGGGTTGATGCTGTAAATAATAATGCAACACTTAATATGTTAACAAACATACATAGAATTATTTAATCAAATGATTTGTAACAGCCCTACCAACCCTCTTTCATTATATATTGTTCTGATGCTTCTATCCTGAATTCACATTGAGAGTTAACAGGTAGAAGAATAAAAACCACGGCACCAATCACAATTGGTATTGGTTTACCAGTCGATGGAATAACTGTGCACTATGAACATACATACATACAGCTATCTCTGAGGATTTAATATCTTTACACTTCTTCTTTCGTAAAAATTAACCTTCTTCGTTGCCCTTTCCCAATTGACTACACATACCTAAACTGTCGCAAAGATTTTTTAATTTTTTTTTTTAATCTTTATTGTACATTTAAGTAGTACAAATGGCGGGTTTATTGCCTGCAGGCAATATCTGACAACCAACCAGTTAGATAAGATTATTATTGATCAAAAAGTTTCACTAGAAGAGTGTTGTAGATAGAATGCATGTAAATAAGTTTTGACGGTTAGGGCCATGTGGGGTGAATGAATGATGAAAGGGTGTGAAACAAAATTTATATATTTGAAAGGAGTGTAAAAAAAGCGCAATTTCCAAGAATAACTTAACTTGACCATGCAGCTCAAATTTTCAAGGACGGTCACGTGTTGAGAAATTTGCATACATGTACGAGTTATTGCACTAGTGTGGAGGAAGCGAAGGAAGTATGTACAGATCAGTGGCGGGACTAGATTTTTGATACTGGTCATGCTTTAGTAACAAGAAATATAATTATTTGATAAATAAATTTAAGAAAATACTAAAATTTTCAAAATTAACTTTACGTTGGTATAGGAATTTAAAATTTTTCACGATCTTATGGTTTTTGTATTGGAATTTTAAATGGGATTTGGTCATTTTGCAGTCGTAAAAGTATGTCATTGTGGGCATGCATTGCTTTTAAGCATGCATGCAAGGCACGCCACTGGTACAGATAGATCAACATGGGGTTCCGTTCTCTCTGCCTACTCCTCTGTGTGATACGGTGTGAGGTTATAATATAGTACAGTAATAAGTCTCACCATCTGTGCATGCTGTATATGCGGCCTGAAGTGATTCTGATTAGGTGTCTGCATTTGCTGATGTTGTATATGTTGCTGTGCTGCATGCTGCTGTTGTTGCATAGGAGGACCTTGTTGCTGCTGCTGGATGTTGTGTTGTGGCTGTTGTGAGTAGTCCCTGCGAGGTCTCTTATTCATGTTAGTGTTGCCTCCCTGATTGTTGTGCTGTCCGCCACCACCTGGACCGTTGTTCGGTCCACTCAGCAGATGATTGTTGGGACGCTTGTTGTTTATGTTTTGTGGTGGATTGCTACTGTTTATTCCGCTTTGGGAATTCATGTTGCCACCTAAAATAATAATTGGTATTTTTTAAATTGACTCAACAAATTAATTCACACCAGAAATCACCAAATATCGTACAACATTTTTGTACCATTGATATAGTTGCTTGTTACACATTGTGTAAAATATATGGGATACAAAATATGATGTTTCAGCGGTACAGTTCACAACAGAACAGACCCAAATTAAGATGTATGTTCTACTGTCTTCTAAGGTCAATATTGATGAGACATACATAAATCTGAAATGTATCATTTTATTGGAAACAGATGTCATAAAGCGATAATACTTAATAGAAGTTCATTATAATGTATTTTTTATTCTATTTACATAAGATAATAAAATATTTAGGACTACTTGCAATGTGATTTATGTTATGTCACTAATACATAAATTTTATTCCACTTTAACCTTCACGCTATGTCACCAAATGTACTTGCATTCCTTGAGATTGATGCTCCATTAAACGGCGCTGAATAAATCATCCAACATACATACAATACATTAAGTTATTATATTGAGACTAGAACTTTGCATAGCTAACCTGAAAATTTGCTGAAAAACAAAAACGATTCACTCACCAGTCAATGGCACATTATTCTTAGACGGAGGTGGCTGAGGTTTAGGTTGTTTCTTCTGCATTTGATTTTGCTGTTGTCCCGGAGGTTTTTGTGAGTTAGGATGCATGTTCTGAGGGGGCCCTTGCTGTTGCCCCTGTGACGGAGGGCCTCCCTGGTGATGTGGTGGTTGGTTCTGATTCTGCTGTTGTTGATTGGGTGGTGGTGGGCCTCCGTCTCCTCTATTATTAAATCCACCTGAAAAATAATTGTCGTTACGGTGATTGCTGTGGAAGCCACCTGAGGAAAAAGTATAACTGTGTTATTATCAAAAGAAATAACGTTTTCGTCAAAATAATTTGTTGTGATGAGATGAGTGAAAACATGAACGACTGACAACAACTGTCTTTTTATATCATCACAGCATTTGACATAAAATATTGAAGACTCCAACCTAACGTTTGGATATCTCAAAAGTTGAAGGAATCTCTATTTAACTGCACTTACTAAGCAAGTGGGAAGTCTGAATGACTAGATGACAACAAAATTGACAAAGAATTGAAGTAGATAGTAATAGTGAAAAGCAAAGCTGAATTATAAATGAAAATGATTTGGATATATCTATGGAGAAAATGAATGATTGAAGAATGGCAAAGTATCTGTTTGCTATAAAGACAATATTCAGATCAAGTTCCTGGGATGAAGATAGATGAATCTTGATTTGAAGAAACTATTGATCAGAAAACAAGATGGTTCACAAGTATGGAGTAGAAATAAGGAAATTATATCCCAGATACAAATGCAGTTTATAAAGCCAATAGCTAATGGATTCAAACATATATTTTGTCTCTACCATCACGTCATTTCCTATGAGTGAGGCAGCAATTGGACAACTGCATGTAACTAACATGCAGGTTGTCATTAAGAATGGGTTACAAATCTCATCACAGAATTGAAGTTGAACACCTACCTTGAAAGCTTTAAAAATCCCATTCTATTCTCTAGTTTTCCAGAAAAACTCTGGAAAACTAGAGAAAAGAATGGGATTTTTAAAGCAAAAAATATATGCTTTACTATCCTTCCCATCTACAAAAGAATCTGTAAACTTTAGCTATTTTTTGTGTAAGAAGAAGAATGAATGAGTTGCCTTGATACATTATATAATATTAATTATAGTCTTTGTTACCTCTTCCTCCGCCCCTGTTCCCTCTGTTGCCAAAGTCTCCTCTGCCCCTCATGCCGCCCCTGAAGTTGCCTCGGTTACCACCAAAGCCACCTCTCTGATCTGCAAGGAAATGAAATATAATTTTAAGTTCTCTCTCTTGCAAAGATTTTCTCATAGCTAAAGGTCGTGATCTCCTGAAAAATATATTGCTTTGTCCACTGATCAAAATACAGTCTGCTTTACTTAATCCGTCCATCTCATTGCAATTCCTCACCTTCATCTCTGATTTAACATAATTTTATAATGTAGCTACAAAAAACAAATGAATTTAATTAGAAAAATAGTATCATATCTTACTATTCATCGGGGGTCCTCTAGGTTCCAATGCCGGCACGGGGTGAGGTCCGGGGCCCCTGGGTCCTGGTGGTGGTCCCATCCTAGGGCCACCCGGCGGTGGAGGCATTCCGTGCGGGGGAGGTGGGAATGGTCCTCGGTATCCTGGAGGAGGGCGAGGCCCAAAGCCCGGACGCATGGGGCCCATAGGACCAAAACCAGGTCTCATTGGGGGGCGCATCATCCCTCTACCTCTCATACCCATACCCCTGGAAACATAACATTGATTTTGTTATAAACCCAAATACAACCTTATACACCTTTCACATTAAGCTACTAAAAGTTTGTGTCGTGAAAGGGGAGTTTGCCGGCACCTGGTATCGAACCACGGACCCCTTGTTCATGAGGCCGAGACTACCTCTAGGCTACCGACGAACTCATATGAAAACATACATATCAACAGGCACATCAAACAAGACTAAGACAAACAAAACTGAAGGTAATGATGTGCCCTATAATTTTATTTTTAATATAAAAATGAATTTAGGCTAATAGTAACTCAAATACACCAGGCTAAATGCCCTCACAGCAAGCAATATGCTTGTCAGTGGAAAGCTGATGGTAGGATCTTAAACCAGGATCTCTAGATTAGAAGTCTGGCACTCTACCATCAGGCTACCAACCAGCTCGGTAAAGACACTCGGTTACTCGGTTAATAGGCATTAAATGGAGATTACTAGAACAACAATAGGTACTGTATATTTTTAGTGTTGCAGTTCGAAGGATTAAAAAATGGTGCCAGAGAAACAAATCATTCAAAATCATTACCATCACATCTCCCACAAGTGGGGTAGCCAGTAGAATAAATACATGTAATTAATATACAGGTCATTCTCTTTGTGTCAATAAAAATACACATTACCTTCCTCTGTCAAATCCACCCCTCCCTCTCATGAAGCCCATCATACCAGGAGGCCCCCTGGGTCCTGGTGGAGGCCTGGGGCCACGAGGTCCTGGTCCATTGTCCATATTCAAACACAGAAAATGAATTCACTGAAACAATATTGATTTATCTATCAAAACAACCATGACAACAAAAATCTGGGACTGCAAGCGCAATCAATAAATACATTTAAATACAGAATATTCTTTCTGTGCCATCGAAGCAATAAAAATAGTTCAAGTTGGGTGGCAGAATTCATAAACCTAAAAATGACAAGTCTTAATGTATGTAGTTTTTCAATAACAACCGTTTTTACATAACAAAAGTGGTAGTCCTACAGTAATTAAGTTGATTACCTAATCAATTAAATATTTCAATGGTTACCTATCTAATTGTAAGTCACGACATGAGAACTCTTTACTCCGTCGACGTAAATCTTTCACATGTAAACCGAATATAGGTTAGTCATGTATCACAAAATCTGAATTGATTTTTAGAAATAATTAACACATCAAATTAAGACCAATGTTTTCGCACGTTAATTTTAATTCAAATTATCTAAAAATGCGTGTGTTTGCCAAACAAATTACCAATTTATGCGTGTTTATTTGCAAACAATTGCTGTCAAAAAAACGATGCCGCGGCCCCGAGGACGCCTTCCAAAAAAATTGTTATTTGCACCATGACAATGAATAAAACTACTTTTATATAAACTAATTCACACCTAGAAGGAACAATATATAAAATTTCTATCAAAGTAGGCATTTCGTTGAGAAAAATTAGGAATTACAAGTTACCTGCTATCCCAAACGCGTCCACACGAACCAAAATGGCGGTCAATTTACGATCAACGATACGATTATGTATATTTCATAGACAATTAAATAATAAAGATGGGTTTACATTAGAAGAAACTATTGTTTTTGTAAGTCAACGTAATAAAAAAGCGCCTAACGGGCTGTTTCACCACCTCTGGATAAAGTTCTAGATAACAATCCTTAGGATAAATTAATCTACAAGATAAACTGAAGCGAGCGTTTCACCACCTACAGATTTCTTACGGATTGCTATCCGCCAGATAGCAGTGGCAACGTTGTAATTTCATGCGTTTTTTGAATGAATGTATGCACGTAGGTAGGAATATATCGTTCGTTGCCTAGGAATATTATCTAGGCAACGCACATGTAAACAAATTTTGACAGTTTAACACTATCTAAGACTTATCGGCCGGATAACTTATCTGGAACTTAATCTATAGGATAGCGCTGTCAGGGAGTCGTGAAACGCATTTTTCGTTTTATCTGTTAGATTTCTGTTGGATTGGCTATCTGGCACTTTATCCAGAGGTGGTGAAACAGCCCGTTAGTAATCAATAATCTAAAAAATTAGTGTTTTTTTTTTCATTCATATTAATGAAAACAATACCTACATAAAATAGGAAGAAGAAGACCTACATGCTATTTTTATGGTCAAATTTGATATGTATAACAGAGGCAGTTATGATGTAAATTAAAAAAAAAACTTTACTGACTTTGTTACATTGTGATTTTGTTACATTATATTTAAAAAGTTGTTAATAATGAATACAACATTTTTAATAGAAGTAGTAAATGAAACTTTTTTTCTTTACATTTCTGAGGAGTACATTGGAAGTGCAAGGAAAGTCATAAAGGAAAAAATAAAAACATAAGTGAAATAAAAATATAAAAAAAATATTACCTATTCAACAGCAATGTCATAATTTAAAAGAAATTCGAATGTAAATCATGTTTTATAATAAGTTAATAATAGACAATTGCAAACAGCATAGTTGTAGAATCAGTTAAATACAGTAGTCACAAATTCGTGCTGTACGAAGAAGAAGATACTAGTAAGCTTTGAAATTAGGTCAAAAGATGGTGCACATGTAGCGCCAATCATTTCATTTTCAAAATTATTTTAGATCTTAAATGTAATAAAAAATACGTTTATGAACTTGCCTATCAGCTAAAAACCTTACTACATACCAAATAATTAGATACTAAATGCTTTAAAACGTAGGTATTACTTCTTTAAATGTTTTTAAAAATTATAATAAAAGAATCCGAATAATTTTACCATACTCTTGGATTAATAAATCAGAATATTATTGTTTTAATTGTTTTTCAATTCAATTTTTTACTACTGAGTCACATTATTTATTTGACTGTATAAAAAAAATTACATCTTTACCTTTTGGTAATTTTTTCACTAGTTAGTTGTTCAAATCCTGTCACACAGGATCAAAAGATCATCCCTCGGAATCTAATTCTGGGCCTCATCAAAGTCGATATTCATATAAGAGTTACTGTTTTTAAAACTTAATAATAAATGATAAAAAAAAAACACAATTTATTGTATACCGACTCTATTAGTTCCAAAACTCATTGAAAGGGGTATTAGAATGATGCTTTCTATTCCTATGTATTTTTACCTTAAAATGGTTTAACTTTTCTCAAAATTAAAATCGATAGGTATTATTAGAAATTACGATTACGACTTGTTCTGGGATTGTTAAGAGGGTTGCATTGCATTACTTAAAACATAAAAAAGGAATGAAATCAGCGCGGATACTCTATAAAATAATACATTTGGCATTTGGTGTTATTATGAGGGTACCTACTTTTTACTTTTGGGCAACCATGTGTAAAAATTTGTAAAAGCATTCTCATGTCCAGTTACGAGAGTACGGTATAAAGAGGAGAGATTTTACTTATTTCAGCGTACGGGGTGTACCTATGCCTCGAATCGTTGATATAGGATATAGTTCGCAGTCATAGATTAACTAGAAACTAGACGAATCCTGAAAATAATCCCACAGTTTCTTCATCTGTGGTTCGGCGTTTTATTACATTTTTATTGGTGGCTTTTACTTAAGTGAATTTCCACTCATTGACATTTTTTTACTCCAATTAGGTACCCACAAGCTGAACAATATTATCTGAAGCCTTCAGATAATATTGCTAAATTTTTGACGATAAAGTGTGCCATCCATTCTAAAGGTCCTTTTTTATTGCCACAATGAGGGTAACTTGCATATTTATAACATCTGGATAGATTTTTCTTCTAGGCAATATTTTACTTTTTTCTCCATGGCAATATTATTTTACGGCTATCAAACGATCAGCATAATATTGATGTTATGTTCAGCAGAAAAATGTATTTTGCCGATAAATATTATCATGTTGATATGATAATAATATGTACTTATGCCCAGCGAGAATATTATATTTCTATTGCAAATATTATGATATTGTAAAACTCTAAATTTAATCGACCAGCAAAATTATTATTTGACCGGCATAATGATTATTTGTCCAGCAAAATAAATAAATGAGCAGCAAACCGTGAGCTAATTTTATTTAAACTTGTGAAAGCTAAATTTTTAATCTTATTCAAATAATAAATCTTTGTATGTAGCATCTTTTTATGTGTTTTTATATGTAGCATCTGAATGAACGACACTAGCGTTTTTCGACATTTCAGCGGAAACTGGCATTATTTTCGTAGTCATCATTAATTTGGTAAGAAATCACAAAAACTTCATGTGGATCCGAAGGTAAATCGGTGTGTGAAAAATATTGTTTATCTAATATTTTCTGCCGGTCAAATAATAATTCTGCTGCTCAAATAACAATTCTGCTGGTCAATTAATTATTTTGTTGTGCGAGTATTTATTAAGCTGTTAAAAAAAATTAATTTGCCGATATAACCAAGTTTGTTGTAAAACAAGTGTCGCGCTTGTTTTTTATTTATTGCCGATGAAAACAATGTTTGCTGTGCAAATGCTGATTTTTTCTTGCCGAACGAATGGATTAATAGCCGAACAAATAATTAGTTCCCTTATTTTACTTATTGGATTAAAGTTTGACCATCTCTCATTTCCGGAAAATGTATGCTCATCGGAGTCACTAAATATTACCAAATCTGAGAAACAACATGAAGCTAATCCAAACGCCAATATGATCCACTGTCTACTTTACTACCCATATGACACAACACCCAGTATTCCAACAGGAAGCCAATGGGAAAGGTTCATCTGTGGGACTTTGTAATAAATACCTACAAATGTAGGAACGGATACAAAATATATTACATTTCATATACTAACTAGGTATATTTTAAACTTATACATAGGGAACATAACTTTTTTGCGAAGCGCTTAGGTCACGGGCTACTTCAAGATTTTCTCTAGGGGCTGGGGCAACAGCTTAGCAAATTTTTATGACAATTTTAAATTGTGCGTAGGTACCTTTTCTATAGCCTCAGTAAAATAGGAATTTAAAATGTTTCACTTTCTTTCGTGTTTTTTAAACTATTTTAGAGCCACCTTATATTTAGTCAATAAAAGTAAGGGGGAGGGGCAGCTCCCCACTTCGAAGTAATTTTTTTTTATATATTTTCCTTACTTCAATACTAATTTTGCTTACTTTCTTATTTTTTTTCGAGATTCTATCCTTTGCCCCCCCTGGGTAAACCCATGTTGCAAACTATAATGAAATAATATTTATATAATATTCTATAGATGAAACGTCTTGGTCATATTCTAGAATGCCCGATAATAATTATGTAAATCATATATTTATGTACTTTTCTAAAGGAAATAATAAAAAAAATGGAAAGAAATGGAGGAGGCCTTTATCCACTAGTGGACGGGAATAGTCTGAAAAGATGATGAGCAATACATAAAATCATCTTCATTTCCTAATCCTAGTTACTTTAACCACTTTCTCTAGACATCCTTGCCCATTACTATTGCTTCCATCCTCTAGAGTTCTAGACTATCGATCTAAGGTAATTTAATGATATACATTTTATTTGAAAGTTTTTTTTTTAATTGAGTTTTTAGTGTTTTTACCGAAGCATTAAATCTGATCCTGCGATAGATACTTACTAGAAGTATAAGGTCCTATACCTACTCGGTTTGAAAGTAGGTAATTTAAAAACATTTTAATGGTCTCTATAACTGTGAGAGTTTCACCGCAAATGGTGAAAGTTGTGAAAAGTTAATACTTACATATATACATACTGATGGTATTACATATACCTATTATAATGTATTTTACTTATTACAATATTAAAATGTAGGAATTATTATATACATATGGGTAATTTTATACATTCATTATGTAGGAAGTGTTTCTATACTATGTATTTTGTGGTGTGTTGTAGGAATTTGTCTGTTATAGACCTTTTGCTATTATTGTTTGTATTTTCGCCAAAAAACTGTAGGATTTTAACAGAGACGCGCTAATTTTAAATATCGAAATAATTGCCTCTTTTCCACGCAAATACGATTGTTTATATTATTTTATTGTCTTCTATGATTGGGCGTTGCACATATTGATTGAGTGTTGTATTATATTCTTCTGATCCCTCTCAAATGAGTTGATAGCCATAGAGAGTAGTATCTATAAAATTATCTATCTATACCCTCACGCCGCATTCCAAGCGGGGTAGGCAGAGAGAACGGAACGCCTTATATATCTGTTCTTACATATTTCTTTCGCTTCTTCTACATTCATACAATTTCTCATGCACGCACGTCGATTTCTCTTATACGACCATCCTTGAAAGTTTGATCCACGTGATCAAGCCACGTAGTTCTCGGACGCTCGCGCTTCGTCACACCCATTCTTTCAGACAAGTAAACCCTCATTTTTTCTCCTTTCTTTCGTTCCACATGTCCAAACCATCTCAATTTATTTACACACATTCTATCCACAACACTACTCATGCATCAGCTCATTCTTCTAATATCCTCATTAAAATAATTACATATCCCTAGATGTTTATGTACGGCGCGGCGATAGCGTAATACGATTTAGGTTCTACACCATTCTGAATACCGAATCAATAAACAAACTAGGCTTATATATAACATAACATACATAGACAATTCACACAGATCGAGCTAGTCCCAAACTAAGATTAATCTTGTATTATGGGTACTAACGCGACGATACACACATATACTATAAACATATACATGTAACACCCAGACCCAGGACAATTTGTCTATATTTGACATTTTTATAACACTTTGATTTCTCTTTGTGATGTCTTGACCAAATTTTTAACTTATGAATTTTAACTAATTGACTTTTTACTATATTTGACATTTTTATACCACTTTGATTTCTCTTTGTAATGTCTTGACCAATTTTTTTTTTAACAATTTTGTATCTTATTTTATAAATTTATTTATTTTATTTTATTTTTTTATTCATCATTATTACAAAACATTTGAAAAAAACACATGGACAGAAATAATACACACAATCACAAATCAAAGACAATGCATTATCCTACTCATGATAATGTTATATTGTCTGTTAAACTCTCGTTTCTTTAGTCTAATTGTTTTGTGTCTTTTTTGTAACAGATCGTTCCTTTAAAAAAAAAAAGTCATTCTTCTTCACTTTGCCCTGGCCGGGAATCGAACCCGGGACCTCGTGACTCAAAGGCAAGAGCGTTACCTCCGCGCCACACCGGCCGACTGATTATGTTTTTCCACTTGTTCAGTTTAATGAAAAAATTCTAGACATTCTGAAAAAAGTCATGTCCACGATCAACTTACGACATAATTAATAGTTATCTATGTTAATAATATATGATATATAATGTAAAACAAAGTATTTTATTGGCATGTAAAATTATTATGAAACCAAGTTGGTAAATTTATATACGAAAAGTTTATTCATAATATTACCCATATTATATTTATACAAGACTTGTTATTCTCGAGTTATAATCCAATATATAAAATTCTCGTGTCACGGTGTTACCATACCTACTCCTCCGAAGCGGCTGGACCGATTTTGATGAAATTTTGTGTGCTTATCGGGTAGGTATGAGAATCGGCCAACATCTATTTTTCATACCTCTAAAATTAAGGGTGGTCCACTCCGATTTTTTTTTATTTTTTGGTCATATTTTTATTATTTTTATTGTTTTATGGTGAGGCATTAAAAAATAAATACAGACCTAAATTTTCACCCTTCTACAATCAACCCCTATATTTTAATGTATATGGAAAAATAACGTATGCCGGGTCAGCAAGTGTATTAATAAAAGTATCCCGTGGAATAATGAATGGCCTCCCACTCTTTCCTGTAAGTTTTCGGGTGTCCTGTAAAAGGCAGGAATTTGTAAAACATCACGTTTTAGCTACTACTACTACTACTACTACTACTACTACTACTATGCCATCACGGCCGGCATATCCATATATAGGAGGAAGATGATAGAATGTTTTAATCAGACTTATTCTGAAAATACAAATTTAATTTAATGTTTATTTTATAATTTAATTTGATTTTTAGTCATTGTAGTCAAAGTTTTTTTAGTCATTGTAGTCAATTTTTAGTCATTAAGTTTTCATTGTTTTGTATCTTGTAAAATTGTCCACTTGTAATATTTTTTTGTAATCAAAGGCAATAATGCCGTAATAAATAAATATTTATAAAAAAAAAAAAAAGATATATCTGGGTTTTGTTATAAACCCAAATACAACCTTATACACCTTTCACAGTAAGCTACTAAAAGCTTGTGTCGTGAAAGGGGAGTTTGCCGCCACCTGGGATCGAACCCCGGACCCCTTGTTCATGAGGCCGAGACTCTACCTCCAGGCTACCGACGAACTATAAATAAATAAATAAATATCCCATAAGTAGGGTAGCCAGTATACCAGCAGCACGTAATAAGCATGGAAGTTTTCCACTCTTAAGGTTTTCTTCTTAATGTGTGAATATTGAAGTATTTTCTTCGGTTAATTTGAAATCAATTTCAATGTCTTAAATGTATAGTTATCAAAACTGTTAAAATAGTCCGATGCAATCGAAAAAGATTTATAATAGGTACCTAATGTATAATATACTTTACTATCACGGCATGTCCCACGAGTGTGGTAGCCAGCAAAACAGCCACATGTAATAAACATGAAAACCGTCTTCTCCGTGGAAACAAAAAAATAAGACATGAGATGGATGGGTGGCAAACTTTACCGCTGAATTTAAAACGTATGTCTTTATTTTTTTTCGAATTTTTGCCTTTTATATGACACTCAAATATCCATTTAACTAGCCCCCTAAAAATTAGAATTATTTTGAATGTCTTTTGTATGTCATCTTTAAAGTGGTTATAAATAGCACTAATGGGGTGTAGTGATTTCTGCAATAAAGTTTTTATCCCTTGTGTGAGATATCTTTCCCAATTTTTATAAAGGAAACTTAATCGAAGGGTGCATATTGTGAAACTAACTCTACAGTAGGAATTTTTTATATTACATTCACAAGGACAATAATACTTAAGTATGGATATGTATTTAGTCGCCTCTATACTTAATATGCTGAATAAAACGAGATTTCAAATTTCTGCCCTCTTCGCCCCCTCCTACTCAAGTCTGAGGAGTCTCATATGGGTTGAGATGCTATGAGCCTGATATAGGTATATCATACAGTTCCTTGTTGCGCCGGATGCGCCACTGTTCCCCCTCTTTCACTGGTCAATATGTTTTTTTCAAGATCTTACTGGTATGTAATTAAAGTAAATTTTCAAATAAATAAATAAAAATAAATACAGTAGTATGAGTATAGAAAAGAGACAATTAGCATCTTAATATTATATACCTAGTGAAATAGTGCATTATTATTATTAACTTTGTAATGTTTTCTGAGAAAATTTGTACTGCATTTCTAATATATTAGGTCAACGCATAATTATACCACGCGGTTCTTTTTGACAACTTTGAGTAATGTTGATTTCGCACTGCGTTTATAGGTAAAAGGTATAATTATATTATTAAATTAAATGCAGTTATCTATGTGAGAATATAATAATAATTAATATAAATTATATCATTTAATAAATGTTATTGTTTTATCATACTTATTACCTACTTGTCACGACCGGGTGTTGAACTCAGTGTACATCAACAATACTCCAAACACAATCATTATCTCTGCAATAACTATTCATCTCTGTTGGCACGTTCATAGTATCTACTTTGAACGTACTTACCTACTACTAGGTATATTGTTGTTCACTATATACCTAGTCACCTATTTGCTGTTATCCATCTTGCGCCGTTCAGTGAACTGCTGTGATAAAAAAACAACTGTTATAAAGAAAATCACACTCTCCAGTAGATATCTTATTGAAATATTTATTATTTGTATAATTATATATGATGCTGTGCGCCGGCGCACCCGGCAGAGATCTGTAATCTCCGTAATACAGGAGAGATGATGGTCCTGGCTGGGACATGTTCTGAGAATGCTCAATAATAGTTGGCCAAAAAGGGCACTGATCTTCCGTCCGCAAGGGTTCCGTCGGCCCGGGCGTCCCTCTTTCACAATACACCGTTCTTATGACAACGACATCAGAGCGCAGGGAATGTCGTGGAAAGAGATGAGCAGAGACACTCTGAATGGAGGAGGCTGGTTTCTGCCCTGTTCTCCCGAGAGGAGCGTTGAGGGCGATGATGATGATGATATTTTGTATTATTCCGTGGAGCACCCGGTAAAGAACTGTTCAGGGAAGAAAAGTTTTTGAATTCGTATTTTTTTCTTGGCACTGAAAGGAAAGCTTGCATCCTTATTTCATGCAGCTGAGAGCTATGCCGTGATAGTATAGTAGCAGCAGATATTATGTTGTATTCATTCATTCATACCATCACGGCATTTCCCACCAGTGGGGTAACCAGCGAATTAACAGCAATAATAATAGGAAATATAGGATATTCTCCGTTGAGTCGCCGCCAAAGCATAGGCCTTCCACTCTTTTCTCAAGTTTTCGAATATCTTGTAAATTTATTTATTTACCAAATAAATAAATTTACAAAAATAAAAAATTATAAAACTATACAAAAAATACACATTTCACATCCAATTAAAATAAGCAGTTACAAACTAAAAAAATTGCAAGATATTGAACGTCTCGTGTCTTACATTTTATTGTGACTCAGAGAGTACTACCTGTATGATTATGACATGATAAACAGTGTTTTATTTACCAACTATGATTGGGTATTCTCAAAAAATTACCCAGTTAGTCAAACCATCATCTCTCTCGCATCGCAAAGACTACGATTGACGCAGATTCGCTCTGAATGGAGAATGCTCGTTTTACCCCTGTATTTAGAGGGTCTCTAATTTTTATTTCCCGTTTCCCGGGAAAAAAACGAATACTTTGCCGGGAAAAAATACAAATTATTAGTCATGCAGATTGCCATACCGATACCGAAATCTTTGTTTAGTTAACTGTAATAGTCGTGATAAACTTGTAGAAGCTGACGAATATTTTGATATGAAAATATGAAAAATAATATTAATTACCAATATAAGTGTTATACTTTAAAAAAAAAACTTAATTATAGCTTCAATGTATTCGTTTGAAAGAAGCATAATTATTCTAAATATAATTCGAAATCGGAGGTGTGTTTGGCCGACAATGTATAAGAATCCTACAATTTTTCATGTTTTTTTTTTACATATTTCGAAAAGTTAGATAGTTCTTAAAAATATTAGTGCAGCCAACTGTCATTTTTTTTGTTTTATTCATGGATATTAACCGATATAAAAAATCTTTTTTTGTCGAAATTTCTCATTTTTTAAAGTAAAAAATCTTTAAAAAGCTTTGCCAAAATCCATAATATTTTTTTGCTTGATAGGATGATCAAAAATTAAAAGTTTATATATTTTGTAAACAATTTTAATTTTGATATAACATAGAGTACCTAAATAAATCTCGTCAGTCAGCTATTTAGTTTTTTTTAAGCAAATTACTTATATTGGTAACAAAAATTTGATTTTTTTTTATCAAATCAAAATGTTTGCAAGGGTCAACAAGTTATGAGAGATTTTATACCAAATTTGTTGAAAATTGAATATTTATAAATATAATAATGAATTTCCCGGGATTCCCGGGAATCCCGGGAAATTCATTTTAAAATTTCCCGTTTCCCGGGAATAAAAATAATCCGGGAAAAGATACCCACTACCTGTATTCCCAAGTGGGACATAAGAAGAATAAAGTAAAACAGGTTAACGTTAATCCAAAATACATTGAAGAACCCGTACCGTCCACCCGGATACCGCAGAAGTTTGGAAACTTCCGTTTATGCGAAATTCTACAGTTAACAAATCTTGTCCACACCGAAGGTGCGATAATGGGCAGCTTGGAGGGCTGGCCGGCCAAAATACACCCGTGTGTCCTTCGATGTCCCTCTAGCGGTTAATCTGGAAAAACTACTTTTAGCCCTTTTTTAAAACACCGACAATATGAAATTTGTTTACAATAATAAATATAATTATATACAGTAATATGTACTTGCACCGCCGCCAATTTAGATGTACGGCGTAACTCTGTTATTACTTTGTATAAATAAATGTGGATACCAATCGTATTGCTACAAAGAGGATTGCGTGTTTTTGACAATCGTGTAAATGACATGTAGGTATTTGTAAAACACCACGAATAATTTGATGTCTCCAATCCAGCAGATAAGGTATGCCAATACCATCCATCCTTAATGTCTTATTTTGCGGAATACACCGTGATGGTATAGATTTTGAATCAGGTACTTGAAGTTGGATGTAGAAGGTGAAACGAAAATTTGTGATCGCTACACAACTTTTTTTGTATCGTAGACAAAATAATTCACCCATGTTGTAATATTAGAATTAGAGCGAACAAACAGATACACTATTCACATTTATAATTTTAGGTATTTAATGTCTTTATTCTTCTCGGTTATATTTAAATAAGGGGTCGTCCCTACAATTAAAAATTACCCTATTTTTGAAGCACGATTTGACTTTTGAAAGAAAACTGGTTGATAGAGAGGATAAATATTTCTTCTCGTTTTACTTAATTTTATGAGCGAGCGAAACTACGCCATGTCGTATTGTGACCAAAGTGACTTATGAACATCGTATTGTAGTTCTTATTAAACTCTTTTTAATGGCATAATTACCTATCTTAAAAACGTGTTATATTTTGTGATCCATAAAAACTAGATAGATTATGCATTGACTGAAGTTGGATGATATTTGATATTGATATGGTCAGCATTGTCAGCAATGAGGTTTGCCACCCATCCTGAATATGTTAAGCTTTTGTTGGCACAGAGAAGACGGCTTGCATGTTTATCCCATACGGTTGGTCTGCTGGCTACCCCACTTGTGGGATATGTCGTGATGGTGTAGTAGTAGTATCTAGTCGTAAATTAAAAAATCCAAAATAATGCTACTCTAATGATACCTACTGTGTAAAAAAAGTGGAAAAATGAACTGAAAAATGGCGTCTCTTGACATAGTCTACTTTCGCTCTGACATACTGATTTGTAGATGACCAAGTTGACAAATAGCTCAGTAAAAAAAATATGAATAATGCCTCATTTTGTTGTAGATAGGTAGGTATGCTTTTGTACTCTTCAGTGTTCCCTATTTAGTATAATTTGGGGACAATAAAATTATTTACACAATTTTGTGCTTGATAACGATAAAATTTCTGTCGAAACCTAGTGGCGTATAGTAAATTTAAATTAGGTATGGTTTAAATAAATTCAAAGACTAATTTAAAATAGAGACAAATAGTCCCTTATATTTTGGTGCAAAATACTCGTAGGTGTCAAATATTAAAGTGTGTTGGATGTAAAACTAATTTAACCTTAGATTTAGTTAAGGTAGTCCCTTATATTTTGATATAAAAAGTTGTCAAATATGCGTAAGTGTGGTCCATAACAACTACACTTCCTGAAGAGAATGTTACAGACGATGCAGTGCTTTAAAAAATCTGCAGTGTTACTCTTGATACGATCTTAATCTTATCTTGATCTTAATCATAAGACGTGCGGAGGGACTATAGTCAAAAATACCGCGAGTTGGTATGCACTATGCACTTATTTTTGACTATATTCACTTTGCGCGTCGTAAGACAAAATTAAGACAGTATTTAGATTGTGCCTAGAGTAGCCCTACAGAATCCTTTTATAGTAGGTAATTTTCTAATAGTTCTTCACTTACACAAATGAGAGCCAAATACGGAACTTCATTAATCCCGAGTTTTTTAGAATATTTCTTTCATAATATAATATATTTAAATAAGGACAGCAAGGTTACTGTTGACAAAATCTAAATTCGATTTTTATCTTGTCTTGATCTTAATCCTACGACGCGCGAAGTGATTATAGTAAAAAATACGTGCATACCAATCTCACGGTATATCGTATTTGACTATAGTCCCTTCGCGCGTCTTATGATTAAGACCAATACTAGATTAAGATCGTATTTAAATTGTGTTAAGAGTAATCCTGCAGGTCGCAGTCGTGGAAGGATATATATTGTAATAAACGATTTAAGTTGTTGAACAAGCATAAAAACTCTCAGGTCTTTTTGGTCACGATCTTCAGCAATGATTAATCGACTGTGACTGATCTGATGATAATATTATTGTTGGCAGCTGTATCTAATAAAGATCACGGTGTACTCATAAAACAGCACTACTACCTTTGAGTAGAAGAAGAAGGATATGTACCAAATAATATAATTACAATTATTCAACCCTTAGGACATCGATGAACCACTCTGTAAAGGTCTACCGATCCTCCTATATGCAGCTGTGAGACTTGACTTTTAATCTTACCAATTCAGGGTTCAGGAGCGTGTAATAGATAGGCACTCAGTTTTTGAACTATATTTTCTCTGAAGATATTAGAGAAGTAGGTACCTATATTCTACAATTGAGATTGTAAGAGTGGAAAATCATTTTGTCTTATAGAAAATATTATTGTTCATATGTCGAGACCAATATTTTGGAAATGGACAGTTTGACTGAAAAGACAGTAGGTACAACAAATAATATTGATCAAAAATGTGTGAAAGGTGTATAAGGTTGTATTTGGGTTTATAACAAAACCCAGATATAAGTATCTTTTTTTTTAAATCAGTTAAGTTTGTAAAAAAATAATTACTTACCTATATGTTTTAATGTTTTGTTTTCATGATTAAAATAGGGATATTTGGAATATCTGGAAAAGCTCTCTTTGATATAACTGAAAGTTTTCGAGTGTTCTGTAAAAGGCAGATATTCGGCAAATTTAAGATTAAAAACGGGAAATATAGATATTTTATACATACATACATACCATCACGCCGCTTCCCTCGCAGGGTAGGCAGAAAGGATCGAGCGCCACTTCCTTCTATCTTTGCATACATCTTTCGCTTCCGTCTCTGTCATACAATTCCTCATGCATGCTCTCCTGTTCAATGCGCTCAACACATGACCGTCCTGTAGGATTTGATTTAAATGATCTTGCCATTTAATCCTCGGACGTCCACGTATCCATGAAGATATTTTATCCAGGAAAAAATTGGAGTGCTGGACTAACTGCGTGTATTAAACATCCAGATTGTCCTCTCAGTGCCAATAGAAAATTACATTCAAAATTGGCGGCATACCTCATCGCTGAAGAGTAGATGTGAATATTGTCTTATTATCTGATCCATAACATACATCAGCAAAATAAAGTAGAAACCTGCAATTATTATACCTAGTAAGTTTTGATGGCAGTCGTTAGAGTTTGCCGCAAGGCAAGCGTCTTGCTTCTCTGTAATTTCTACTGCACTATAATTACGGGAAATAAAAATTATATTTGATATGTAAGTCTGTTTGTTTTCAATCGCAATGTAATATGTTATTTATTTTTAATGTAATTTCAAAAAATAATAGGATAGACAAATACATACCTATAGTTTGTTTTATTATCTTTTTCCTGTCTCATACGTCATGAAAAAGAGTGGATATAAAACAAAAAATACAAACCAACTGTTTTTCTCAATCTTCCCCAATAAAATTGGCTTTGGAGATAGAGCGTTTAGTGTTGCGGGTCTCAGATGTTGGAACAAGCTGCCTCTGTGTCTGCGAGAGGAGGTGAATGGAGAGAGTTTTAAAAGAGGGCTGAAGACACACCTTTTTGCTGGGAATTTCGGGTGATGGATACGATACAGAAAAACTCAAAGATGTATCTGGGCTTTTGTTAGAAGTCCAATCGATAGAAATAAAATGCTTCAAAAAAACAAGAAAAGAGAAGGCAAGATGTCTTATGTCATTCACACGAAGAGGACAACTTGCATAATTATTAATTGTTACATGCAGTAGTTAGTCTACTGGCTACCCCACATGTGACATACGATAGACCAGTGGTTCCCAAAGTTGACTGGGCTCCGACCCATCTAACGAAAATTTCCAATCTTGAGACCCACATTTTAGCTGTCTTAGAGAAAAGAGGTCATTAATATTGCTAATGTTCAGATTCTTTGGTAGCAAGTCATGGAACTACTTACTGCTCAGGGCCCACTCAATATTCGCTCGCGACCCATAGTTTGGGAAACACTGCGATAGATTTATTGATGAAGTTTGTATTTGTATAAAGTAAAACAATATTACATTGCATTAATTCATACATACGACATTTTACATCTTAAATTCAGCGATGAGCTTTGCCACTCATCTTGAATGTCTTGATTTTGTGTTGGCACGGAGAGGACAGCTTGCATGTTTCTTAGATGTAGCTGAGCCCGTAGACAATTTGTACTTGGCGATCGCCTACAAACGAATTTTCGTCAATAACTGCAACAATAACGCATAATTATACGGTACGTGTAGGTAGATTGTCGAAAAGTTCGCCAGTAGACGATCGCTAAGTACAAATTGTCTACGGGCTCTGGTCTGCTGGCTACTTCACTTGTGGGATATGTAGTAGTAATAATTTATACAGTATGTACAATCAAACAATATTTATACAATAGTTTATATTTTTTACATATAGAAGTGGGAGTTTTAAATAATGAAATATAAGACACATAAATCAAAAGGCGGGTTTATGACAAAGCATTGTAATTATTATAATCATCATCATCATCATCATCACCAGACAGACGAAAAAAATTGTACATCATTTTTTATTCAAAAAAAAATTACAACAGGTATCTATAGGTAACATAATCTGATAAATATTCGACTACGTTTAAAGGTATGTAAGTTTGTTTGTATAATTCGCATATTATGCCGCTTCCATTTCGGGATAGGCAGAAAGGATCGAGCGCCACTTCCTTCTATCTTTACATACACCTTTCGCTTCCGTTACTGTCATACAACTCCTGATGCATGCTCTCATATTCAATATTCTCAAAACTTGACATTCCTGTAGGATCTGGTTTATACGATCTTGCCATTTAATCCTCTGACGGCCACATTTCCGAGCACCATTTCTCTGAAACAAATATATTTTCTTGTCCATTTCGTCTTCACTCATTCTTTCCACAAGAGCAAACCATCGTTAACTTATTTACACTTTATTTATATATTCTCTATGGACAGACACATTTATCAAACAAATTGAAGGAGACCCACCGTCCCCACCGACCACCCGGATAGCGCAGAAGTCTGGGGACTACCATTTATCGAACAAATAAAAGCTAAAAAGAAACCAGAGCTGTCTGTTCAATTTTGCACCCATTTTCTATAGACGATGTTGATGATGGATTGTACGAACATAGCCGGGCTTATAGCTAGTATTGTAAATACATACATACATACCTACGTACCGAAGTACATATAATAGTTTTATCAAATTTTAAAATCTAGACAATTTTTTATACAGTTCAACTTACCTTGCCTTGCCAACATCCTTGTCACTTTTTACACTGGGCCATTCATCTTCCTTCTTAGAATTTAAATAATAATAATGCATACACACATATATAATATTATAATGTACCTGTATTATAACTAGCACATTCTTACTAAAAGCCCCGCTTTTATCATTCAATAATTTCAACAATGTATCTTTTCAATACAGATTCTTTCTTACTTCATAATAATATAGCTAGGTAGCTAGGAGTTTCAAATACTAGCTCTTATATCCTATTTTACTTGAGGAATAATTATTATAAAATTCATCTAGGTACAAAAAAAGCAATGGCACATTTTATATATTATGAAAATGTGCAAAAAGAATATAATAAATAAATAATTTTATTACATCACCAATAATTTTGCCTGAAAAAATGAAAAATATCTTACAAATGAATATTTAAATGCAAATTTATATACATCTTGATAATTCGCTCATAATTTGCGTAAATTTCTTCATCTCCTGTCGTCCTTCAACGCTCCTCTGCGAAGTTACATAGTAGAAGCAATCCTTCTCCACTTAGAATAGCGATTCTGCGCCAATTGAGTCACCTGTTGCCACGTCCCTGTTAGAACGGTGTATTGTGAATGAGGGTTGTTGTTCTCATTTTGGCTTTTTATTATATGTGAATATTCATAGTCTTCTAACTTCTGTTGGAAGTTACAATGAAAATGCATATTTAAACATGGATAACTACACATGTTTTAAGTTAACCTAGACTAAATAACTTAAACCTTGCTTACCAAGCAATTTGTTACAATATTATAATAAAAAATGATATTTACTTGGAATATATTTAGCCAGACATAAAGTCGGAGTTAATTTAAGTACTTCCACAGTACAAAATATAAGCGTTAATTTTTTCTCATTATCAACATGTATTTGAATGTTATTCTTCACTTTATGTTAGCTTGATGATGAGAGCGGAAGCTATTGAAAGCCAACTCGCTATTAATGAAGCCTTTGTGAAAGTGCTAAATATAAGTGATTTATTCATTCATCATGAACTTCCACCAAGTACCGTCAGTTGACAATATTAACTAAGTACATAAAGTTGGAACAATGCTTCTCTCTGTTTGTAAACATGGTGTCAATTAAAATATCAGTTATTTCGTTTTTGTAAGTGCTTCTAGTTTTTAGTTTTATTATCAAAGAAAAAAGCTCACTGGATGATACTTCGTATACAGGGCATTATTTTCCTAACTCTCCCCTAAGCGTAATAATAAATTATGTATTGAAGATGAATACACACACTTATAATATGTACAAACAGACATATTATTTATATGAGGATTGCTTGATTCGTATTTCGTATACCTACTACGAACTACGGACACTACGATATTATGAAACACACAATTTCTTTAGTCAAACCGCGCCATTCATCGCGGTGAGTCGTTCCTGTTTGTGATGCGTTGGAACATTCAGCAAGATATCCAAATAATTACCACTCGAAAGCTACGAAAGTATTTTTTGAAAAAGGAATACATTCTTATAAATTCGGCGCGCTTTTATTTTCACCTGTCACAATAATGTTCTAAATTCAAACTGAAGCTGTCAAAATATTATTTTTGTTCCATTCTTCGATTTAAATATTACATTTTTATTGTGTGAACCATATACTGTGTGTTGCTTACTGTTTTTTTTTTCTTATTCTCTTTCTTTTTTAAGTTTTGTTCGTCGTGAAAGCTTGTCTGCGTTGCTGTGGCTAGTGAGTTTTTTTTTGTTTATTTAAGTTTCATTCGGGTACACGTTACTTATTTTATGAGAATATTAAAGTAATTATTTCGACGAAAGTTGTGCAAAACGTTTTGTGTTCTTATTTTTGAATTTTATTCCACGCAAGATCTTGTTTTGTCAAGGATTTAAAATAAGAGCATCCACACACCACTTCCTCGTTGTATTGGGTAAGTTTTTTTTACTCTTTACATTTAGGTGCCGACTGCATTTTATCCAGAAGTAGGCACTTCTTATGCGTAACTAAGTACATTGCTTTATGGTCGTACCTACATACATTCACATATTTATGAACGTACCGTTCGAATGGTTTAACTTTGGTTTTCGTGAAAAATTGTTTTATTACAAAATTATTTAAATAATCTCTGGAATAAAAAATGACTCTTGATTATTGTGCAAATGATTTGAACGTCATGTAAAAACCAGGATATCATATCATTATTATTTTACACCTCCTTATTTTGCAATGAATCAAAAAAAAAATTATAATTTCATTGCGCAGTGAGGATGTTCCTGTTTTCGCTAGATGTAACTAGATACCAATAAGATAATATTTACTTACTCTAATCGCTAAAGAAACACTGTAAACCCTAGAAAAAAAACAGTTAACACTGTAGAGATTGAAATACACCAATCTTGATCTTGCAAATGAGTTTTTGTTAGCAAAAGGACAAAATGAATATCCAATATTATTTAGGAAATATATAAAATGAAGCGAAAATTCAAAATCGCAAAAAATGGATCTCCCACTTTTTTTCTGTAATTGTCTTGCGAGAGACAGATATAGGTTAAACATCCCGTGTGTATCGTCGCGTTAGTACCCATAATACAAGATTCATCTTAGTTTGGGACTAGCTCGATCTGTGTGAATTGTAAAAAAAAAATCATCTTCAATTTGACAGAATGTCCAAACTTTTATTGGCACGGAGCGAATGACCTGTATCTTTGTTACATGCAGTTTGCCCACTGGCTGCCCTACTTGGGAGAAATGCCGTTATTGTACGATAGAATGAATTAATAGAAATAATGTACAGTGAAAACTATTTCCAGAGGAAGAAAGAGGGCGTCCTATTACCATTTTACATTAGCGTAGGTCGTGCTAAATGATGTCCGGGGCAACGTTCTCTAATTCATTCATATCCTACTGGAACTATCAAGAAAAAAGTACTTAACTATATTTTCTCCATATAATTTTTACTTGGCCCTTAAAATACTTAATATATTTATTAATAGACATGTACCTACTGCACTATTTTAGCTATTAAACAATAATTATCAATTACACAGTATGAAAAAATTACAATATATTTTATAAAAAAAAATATTATTGGGACACTACGTGCATTTTTCCTATTTTATGCTTTTGCACACTCATTGCTTTGTAGATTTTATTCACTCAAATGTTCAGTTATTCTCCATTAGTTTAGTTATATATTTTATGCTTTTGCCCACTCATTGCTTTGTAGATTTTATTCACTCAAATGTTCAGTTATTCTCCATTAGTTTAGTTATATATTTTATGCTTTTGCCCACTCATTGCTTTGTAGATTTTATTCACTCAAATGTTCAGTTATTCTCCATTAGTTTAGTTATATATTTTATGCTTTTGCCCACTCATTGCTTTGTAGATTATATTCACTCAAATGTTCAGTTATTCTCCATTAGTTTAGTTATATATTTTTTTAATTCAATAAAATATATAAGTATCTGGGTTTTGTTATAAACCCAAATACAACCTTATACACCTTTCACAGTAAGCTAATAAAAGCTTGTGTCGTAAAAGGGGAGTTTGCCGGCACCTGGTATCGAACCACGGACCCCTTGTTCGCGAGGCCGAGACTCTACCTCCAGGCTACCGACGAATTGCTTTGTAGATTTTATTTGCTCAAACGCTTAGTTGTCCTCCATTAGTTTAGTTATATAGGTATATCATGTCTCATTCTAATAAGAATTATATTATCCAGTTTATTGTGTCGGTGCTCGTGTTGTAGAATTCCATCGATTGATAATGACCTGATAAGTGGAAAGACGTCTCTCTCGTGATCAAAAACTTATAGTAGTAAGGAACACTTGTTTCAATGTACCTAATATATCCAGTAAATAGGTAGTCAGTCAATCCAGTGACTAGGTATAATTGAAAAAAACACAGTATGTACTTCCAAATGACTTTTATTAACTTCGCGTACTAGTATTCGGAGACTCTCGTCTCCATCATCAGGCGATTAGTAAAAAGTGAAATATGATACAGAGACAAACAGTATTTATAGGATTTGAACAAAAGAATGTTGGGAGAAGCCCGTGTTGATAAGAAAGTAATTATAATTCAATGATAAAAAAAAAAACTATTGGAAAGTGATCTGCTGTGATAAAAAAAACTATTGGAAAGTGATCCGCTGTGGACGAAATTAATAAAAGTCGCTTGAAATGGACTTCCAACAAGTTCCTTCGGTTAAAAATATCAAGAATCCAATGACTACTTCATTTGTGGGAGATGGCATGATGGTGCAAATAGATAGAATTTCTTTGAAAAAATACGCTCAGTATCAGATTTGTGTTTTATTCTAAATTACTGCACTTAGTATAACATACTTAATTGAATTAATATGTGATAAATAATTCTGTACTGCCCTCATTGCAAAGAATTGTTAATATGACGCCGCAGTCAAAAGTTTAATTTAAGTATATACGTGCACCTACTCTCTGCATTGCTTTAATAATTATTATGACATAGTGTGCTCTAAGTATCACAACTCAAAGAGCTTATTGGGTGACTCTCTTTGCAATACACTGGTTACTGCACTTTTTTGTCAATTTTCGCTAAATCAAGGGCGTAACCGGAATTCATTCTGCTTATTTCTTTTATTTGATGATACCTAGTATTTTTTTTTAATTATGGTAGTATTTTTTTTTATAAATAGATATTTTTTCATGTCACACAAATAGTATTGTGTGATGTTCACACGAGACGACATAAAGGTCGAACGATTTCGCTTGCATAAAAATCTGTCGTACGTCCATTGATCGTGAAACATGTGCACACAGTCCACCGACATAGATCAATCTGTCAGATGTGCTTTCATTTGACGTTATTTTCAAAATGGCAGACGTTGAGGTGGAGATCGCGGAGTGTTTATCATTAGTTTAAAATAAGTTAGTTTAAATAATAAAAAAGATAGAGGATATAAGGCGCCTTTTTAATTAAGGAAACATACGCCACAAACCAACGACAAAGATAACATTGAAAGAACCTCTACAAACTCGGATATCTCAGGAGTCGGAGACTCCTATTTATCCGAATTTGCACACATCACTTTCATTTCCTCAGGGGCGACCCGAAGAACAGATCAACATAAGTCGCCTCGTTGGAACAATAAACAAAAAGAAACAAAAATAGCCCATATTGGGAAAAATTAAAATAAAGTGATATCACACAATACATGTGTGACATAATTAACCATAATAAATTAAACCAATATTATACCCAAAAATTAAGTACAATACAATAATATACACACACACACACATACATACACACATTCATACACACATACACACATATATATACAGAAAAATAACAACTGTTACGAAACAGAAATCGGTTATAATTTTTTTACCATACCTAGATGTGGAATTATGGATACCTACCGCGCGTATCTACGCACGCGCGCAGCGGCCCACCAACAAACGAAAGTTGAAAGTTGGTCAACTCGAGACGATATCGTTTTTACTGGTTTTCATCGTTTCAGATTTATTAACAATCTGTTCACACGGTTCAAATGGCTGACGATATTTTGGTTTCCTGACGATATTCACCTCATGTGAACACCCCATTCGAGCCAGCTCATTGTTAATCGACCACTGGTTTTTTGTGTCGCCCATTTAAATATTTCCGAAATAATTATTATTTATCGTGTTACAATTTGCTGGTTTGATTTGATACATTGTCGCATAATCACTCCAATTGCAATGTAAAAATATTACACACCTCTAAATGGTATTTGTTGAATGTATGTATGTAGATTTTCTGAGACAACTTACTTGTGGGTAATGTTATAAGTACATAATTTTCATAAGTATATATTTATCTAAGTAAACAGACAGGTATTTTGCTTAGGAATGCATATTTTCTGCATTAATCCAGTGCAGATGTCAGCAATCTTTTTAATGCGTTACCTCAATGAGTATATAGTGTGACACTTATATCAATTTATTTATTAATTCTTAGGTTCAAAACAGATGTTTGATTCATATTATAATCATTGTAAAATAAGCAGAATTCACACAAACATCCAAACCATGTATATTACACCAATAGATTGGGTTTACCGCTTCCTGAGAAGGTCTGTCTTTTTTTCATATTCCTTGGAGTTGGGGGCAAAATGTGAGATCATAATTGTTACCCTTTGAAGCATATGGCAGCGATGAGGCTTGCCACTCATCATGCCGTGTCAAAGTGGATGAAGGGCACAAAGAGGAGAATGGAATGCAGGCTAGGAGTTTTGAATGTGAGAGGAGGGATGGTGAGAAAGACGGACGAAATTATTGAGATGATATGGCGTTCCGTTCTCTCTGCCTACCCCACTTGAAATACAGCGTGTGGTTATAGTATAGTACCTATAGATTCAGGCATTCTAACTCATACAGACATCTTTCAATTATTCACACTATTGTAGTTTATTCAATAAAAATATATAAACCAATATAAAAAAAAACGCCATTCATCCTGATTATACAAACTAGATAAGTGAATCCATTGACTACCCCACTGGTGGATAAAGCTTAAATGTCATAGACTATAGATGGTTAAATTGTTTTTCAAACGCCATCTCACTTAACCAGGTTAAGTGATTGAGTATTAGATGTACCTATTACAGACTATGTAAATTCATAAAATAAATATTTCACCAAACTCTAGTATTCCAATGTATGCATACTTCTGGATTTTCTCTCTCTATATGCAAGTGCTGCACACATAGTTTCGCGAGTTAGTTAATATTTACTTTCATACATAAATAAGTTTAATATTTCCTGTATAAAATCTTAGATTAAACAAACACTCAACTCAACTAACTATATGTAGTAGAATTGCAAGACATTTTCTTCTTGCAATAATTTTCAATAGTGCAAGTATCTTCACCATACGGGGCTCGATTTCAAAGTTTTTTTGACAAATTAGATGACTTGCATTATCTCCATATGCCCAGAATTAATTGGCCAGTCTTGACGACTCTCTTTCGCAATATACCGTTCCTATGAAAATTTTGAAAATTCAAACACAGGTACTGCGAGAAAATATTCTTTAAGAAAACCAAGGTGTTTTTGAAATATTTCAAATTCCTATACAGTAGTACTCTACCATTTTGAAAATTCGGTGACGGGGGGGGGGGGGGTAGAAATTTTAATGTGTGTGCATTTCTGGAAATTTGAATTTTTAGTGTTAATTTTCTTATAGCGGCCCGTCCGTAGCTCATAATCTTCCCGAGTGGCCCTTGTTCCCCATAAGATGGCTTAATATTAGCGAGGTGACTTGTTTCCACTTTATGCTCCCGATAAAAACGTTGAAGAGCGTTAAAAAGGACGGAAAACGTTAAAGCGTTAAAAGATTTTTAAATAGAAGTCCTTGGGCTCCTGAAATATCCGACAAATATATAGTTATTTTAACAAGAATATACTCCAATATGAAAGGATTTTTCTAATCTCTTCAGACAATCGTGTAGGAGGTCTTTCTCTACTATTTTTTACCTTCGCGAGGTCTCCACTCCACAGCCCTTTTTGTTCATCTTAGATATTTTAAGTATAACAACATGCTCCACTCTCACAATACAAAACTTACATTACTTTTTGTATGACTTCAGCTTGTGACTCATACTTTCTTCCTGGAGACTATTCCATTAGATGTTGGATTGTTTGGGACTGAGCCCCACAGTAGCATTCAAGAAACCCCCTCCTATCCCTTTTCCACATTAGCTATAGTTAGAGCAGACTTGACCCGTAAAATTACTACAAAAAATACATGAAAACTTATGGAAAACAGTGAGAGACTTATTCCCTCGCAGTCTCCACGGGTAATAATTCGTTGTGTTGCTTATCAACTGGTTATTATTATTTTTATAGAGATAGTGAGTACCTATAATTACTTACTTGTTCTTACCACAAATACCACAGGTTTGATAAAATGTGTAATGCAGCTGATTAAACGCATAATTATAGTAATAATAATTATAATGTACCATTGCTAAAATTAAATGATAATTGTATTACGAACCAAGCCCATAAGTTCTGTAAAAATAAAGATTTCGAGCACAATAATGTCTTATTAATGAAACATTTCTGGGTTTTAATGTAAGATTTGGTGTACGCAAAACACCTCTGTATTTCACTTTGTATTTGAGTTCGTCCGTTATAGCCTGGAGGCAGAGTCTTGGCCTCTTGTACAAGAAGTGCGCGGTTCGATTCCAGGTGCAGGCAAACCCCTTTTCATTTCACAAGCTAACTGTGAAAGGTGTATAAAGTTATATCAAGGTTTATAACAAAAACCCAGATATATTCCTGCTTTTTTTTAAAGCCCTGCAAACCAGAATATGAAAATGGTTGCTTAGTGTTTTATTTTCAACAACGGTGACGACTTATTGACTCCTGACAGTCCTGACATGGTGTGCACGTGGAGAAAACCAGACGATTCTGCACATAACCAACCATATATTGTATTTCTATACATAAGGTATACATGCCCTCCGTATACCTACTGTTTGAACTCATGAGATAAGAGTCTAGCAGACCATAGAAGGAAATAATGATTAACTACTACCCATGTATCCCACAAGTGGGGTAGCCAGCGGACTTACTGCATGTAATAAGCATGCAGATAATCATCCCCGTGCCAATAAAAAATGTGACATTCAGGATGGGTGGCAAACCTCATCGCTGATTTTAAGATGAAAAATATCTTTATTTTTACGAACACCCACATACCTTTTACAGGACACTCGAAAACTTAAAGATAAAAGTAGGAGACAAATTCTTTCCCGGTAGCTCCACCGCTGCCAACCCATTTCATCTTTATGATAAATACATTATTCCAATTATCTGCCTTTTACAGAAAAGAAAATTACTTATAGATTTATTACTTGTACATAGTTAGTCTACCTGCTAGTCCACTTGTGGGATATGCCGCGATGTTATGGTTTTATTTTGGCCAATAAAGTTTTATTATTACACATATTATAAGGGATTATGTTTATACGTATGTATGTTCAGATATAGCATCCTTTGATATTGAATATTCTATAGTAGGTACTATGCATTCTGCGACGGTGCTGCATAAATATTGGCGATGTTCATTGCGTTATACATAATTATAATATTATATTGTATTATTGCATGATGGCTTCGGCGGCTATCTGAACAACAACTGTTTGTAGACGGGAAGAGCTGAGCCTGCAGGCTATATTGTTGTGTATGATGCCTATACTTATTATACCTATAACTTATTTATATGTATGTTTTCTCTTCTCATATCGGGTCTTGCCCTCATACAAAAATGTTTTCAATCTGTGCATATTTTTTTAATATTTTCTCATGTATGTAGGTATGTATGTTTTGTGTGTATGCATTTATGCAATATGTAAACACATTTTACCAGAAATCCGACGTTGGAATAATCTCTCTTTCTTTGTCTTAGAACATTTCAATCTTGTAATGGATTTAAATACTCCATCAAGTAATATTTATTATTGTCTTCTAACTCAGCATCCGTCCCCTAATCCTTTCAAATAGTTCCCGGTCCCTTTGGAGTGTTGGGTGTGTGAATAGTGTTTTTTTTTTTTCTCTTTTTGGTGTATATAGCGATTTTTATTCTTTATGATTTTTTTGATGTGTGTTTTGTTTTCATATGATGTGGTTAGATGGGAGAAATCACTAATATAGTGATAATCTTGCCACTGCATATCACATTTTTTCATGTAAATTTTTTAGTTGATATTGTTGATGATGTGCTGAAAGATAAAACAAACAAATAAATAAATAACTAAATATGTTCAATGAAGAATAAAATGCATAAACTAGTAGTAGCAAAAGCAACTACCTATATCTATACAAACTTGGAGCCTATAAGCGTGTTTCTGAATAATATAATTATATGTAGGTACTTATCTTCTTTATTCAAAATGTCATTACAATTTAAATAATTTATTTTGAAATGCGCCATTTTGTGAAGAACCCCCGTAATGGCGCATTTTAGGAGTCATAACATCTCATGAATAATAGGGCCTTTAACCTCATCTTTGTTAATACCTTCACTCTTCCAAAGATTCACAAATGTGTATTATGAACATATATAAATAAATTTTCACATTTATTATCTTTATATTTATATGGCGATCGTAGTTTCTAAATCTACGTAAAATGTATACATTAAATGTTTGATTTCCTTGTTGGCGCCGAACGTATCAGCTAGTTTTCACTATATATCTTGGCAGAGTTGCATGAACCTTTCTACATACTAACTACTATAAATGAGATAATCTGTATGATCATTCGAAGGAACAATGTTAATCTAAATATAACGACCGGACGACCGGTGTGGCGCAGAGGCTAACGCACTTGCCTTTGAGTCACGAGGTCCCGGGTTCGATTCCCGGCCAGGGCAAAATGAAGAATGACCTTTTTCAAATTGTCCTGAGTCTGGGTGTTACATGTATATGTGTTCAGTGCATTGTATTTATGTGTATCGTCATATCTAAGTTTGGGACTAGCTCGGTCTGTGTGAAATTGTCTGTACATGTTATGTTATATAAAATAAACATTAACATAATCAATGGATATGGAATGGATAAATACACAATTACACATACCTTCATCCCTAGTTCCTGGAGGCCCACTGTGTCGGGGTATTTTTACAAGAGACTATTTCTATTATATTTTCAGGAATTCTGGCCACTTCAGTATCTATATACATCAGATACAAGAAAGTACTGGAAGTGTCTTCTAGTATGCCTTTGATTAATTAGGTGCGTGATCTTACCAGCCTTCATAAGACAATGCAATATTTTATATGAGTATGAAAATTACGCTGGTTAGCAAATATGCAAAACAAATCATAATTATTAACTTAAAAGATTTTATTCTTATTTTTTGAAAAAAAGCAAATCCAAGAATAAAAAAAAGCACAAAAGAGACATCATTTAAAGGACACAACAGAATCAAAGGAGAGTCTCTATCCTGGCGATAAAGTCATTGTATGTTATGTTGAAAATATCGACATGACCATTCAAGTCATTAAATAATATATATTCGGGATGGCTGGAAGAAATCTGCCCTTTGGTTCAAGTAGAAATGTACTTGTATACTATACATAGTATACTATCTACATATTTGGATACCAATAAAGTTGTATTTATTTATTTTTATTATAGATAGAAATTGGACAGTTATAAGGTGCATTTAAGAAATATTTCAGGCTGCTCAGCTTAGAAACATCTTGTCACAAGTGATGATTGAAGTTTGTCGAATCTGACACAACAATAAAATAAAAATTAAGGAGAAATTATACGAGCAAAGCCGGGTCGATTAATTAGCGTGAATCACATTCTTCTTTTTTATTACCTTGTGCATAGCGAGGCAGTTTTTTTTAGAACAACCTGTGCAAGAGAAACAGAACATTGAGGTAGTGCTGATGACTCACATAAATTTACCGACCGAGGTCGTCTCCAATACGCATACCTACACGAGAGGATTGCAAACTATTGATAAATAAATAATATGAAATAATATTTTATCTATCTTTTTTGCATCATTGTGACATCTCCCGTAAATGGGTTAACCAAAGGATGTAAAAACAAACGAACAAAATTATCTTTCAGGATCGGTGGCGTCAAAAGTCTACCCATGGACAATTCTCTCCTAAATATACGTTTTTTTTTGTTTTTTTTTTTAAAATGGGCAACATTCAAATTAAATTTCACATATACATACATTTACACACACACATACAAAAAATTTAACAAATTATCGGGATAACAGTATAGAAGTGGGCAGCTGAGTTTAGTTGAGTGTCTGAATGTTGAATAGGAAATAGGTACGTATACCTACAACCAATTTTGAGTATCTATCTATGTATTACCATTATGGCACATGCAGGAAGTGGGTTAGCCAGCAGATCAACTGAATGTAATAAACATACTGTCCTCTCCATGCTAACAAAAAATTAAGACATTCAGGATGTGTGTCAAATCTCATCGCTGAATTTCTAAAATGTAAAGTGTCTTATTTTATCTAACACCTACCTTTTACAGGACACTGGAAAACTTGCGACAAAGAGTGCTGGGAGATTAATTCTTTGCCAGGTGCTCCACGTTTTTTTGGGATATCCAATTCTATCAAAATTTATAATAATTTACCTGACCATCTCATCAAGTTGAAGACATCACTCTTCTTACATAGTTTCCCGCGCCCTTGAGATGGATGCTCTGTTAAACGGCGCCGAATAAATCATCCAATATACATACATACACCTAAAAAAGTGCAGAAAACTAATAAAAAATTGTAATACTGTGTATTGTTGGGTCAAATATACTTTGTATATTATTTTAAATTCACAGAATAACTTATTGTATTGTCAAACGTGTTACTTATATATATATTGTTTTGCCTAATCATAGTAAACTATTTTACCTATGATATCAGTAACCTTGCTTGCTCTTTTGAGGTTAATCTTAGTTAAAAAAATAAATTTTAAAGAAGTTCCGATAGAGCGTAGTCTACACAATTATATTTATTTATATTATTCTTAACTGGGGTTGTAGAAGGGAGGAGGGGAAGGGGCAGAGTGCCAATAAGATGGAGCGACCAAATTAAGGAGGCCACACAGAGCTCACTTCACGGGGCCTTGCACATGGCAGAGGATCGCTCAAGATGGAGACAAATGGTCTACAGAACGACGCATGATGGTCACGATCCACAGGATTGAGGGACCGACGGAGATGATGATATTATTCTTCACTGTACATTGGTTACAATATTTCAAATCGACACAAAGTATTATAAAAATATCAGTAATACAATTCAGTGTACAGAGGGCGAGTTTATCGCTGGAATGCGATGTCTTCCAACTAAACCAGTCATAAAAAAATAAAGAAACATACATACATATATCAACAGAAATAGTAAAAATAAAAATAGAACATACACAGACATTTAGACCATAAACGTGTGCGTATGATTTTTTTTTATAATATTAGGTACCTATGTCATGTAATCGCCAAATTCGTATTATTTGAAGAGCAAACTGTTTTTGTTGTTATGTGAGCATTATTATGTATTTGATTTGTGTATCAACAGTCTCAAGTGAGCCGAAAATTTAAATAATTTTAAATTAGTATAAATATTTATTAATACAGGTAGAAGGCGAATAATACAACCTACTTATAAATAGTGTGATATAAATCAGCATACCTACATGCAATATTTTAATATTTTATATGACTTTCGATTTCAAATATGAATAAATAAAAATAAATTAATATGTTCTCTATAGATCTTTGAAAATAATTCGATTGTCCCTCAATGCTCCTCTCGAGATCATAAAACAGAAATCGACTTTTTCCATTCATAGCGTCTAGTGCCTATATAGTTCCACTTATAGCACCAATTGTGTCAGCTTTTCTCACGATATTCCTAAAGTTCTAAAAAAACGGTGAATTGTGAAAGAGAGTCGTCTAGACCGTCGTAAATCTTGCGGAAGAATATTAATGTTTAATAAAAACAGAGTAGGTACCTATATTTATTTTTCTATTCAGTATATCTTGTGACAGGTGCTTCACATAAAATTCGCTAATGTGAAACATTTAGTATAAATTTTACATATTACCATCGTGGCATTTTACTCGGGTGGGATTACCAGCGGATAAGTAATAAACATGCAAGGCAAGTCGTCCTCTCCGTGCCAATATATTTTTTTAGACATTCAGACTGTTCGCGATCAGCTTCCACCGCTGTAAACAAACTTGTGGAGCCCAACAGGGCAAACACTTCCAAATTCGCAGAGAGGAGCTTTAGCGTTGCGGGGCCAACTGCCTGGAACCGATTACCAGCGGATTTAAGAAAGAACCAACCCACTGCAACGTTCAGGAGTAAGCTGAAAACACTGCTTTTCAAGAAAAGTCATGGCGCCCTTGAGATGGTCACGGATCATTAAACGGCGCCAAATATAAATTGTCTTTATTATTATTATTATTATTATTATTCTGCTACTTCATCGCTGAGTTAAAGATGTTCAATGCTTATTTCTTATGTTTTACGGAATTTATTAAGTTTGGGTGAACGCATCAAAACTTCGATTATTTTGAATTATTTTTATGTAGATATGTAGTATTTTATCTGGAGAATAACAATCCGGTGTAATATTGTGGTTTTTTTAAGCGCAAAATTATTTATTTGCATTCTTCGTTCGCGTTTGACATGTCACAAATACTTGAATTTGTACGTTTGACTGATTTGTAGATTAGGTTTGTTAGGTAGTCTGGTGTTTTTTTATACAAAAGCACATTTATTGACAATAATTTCATTATTATATAATTTCATGGGTGAAATACTATATAATTACGTGAATACAAGTAGAAAAATCTTTTTTTTTGAAAAGTTCACCTCTCCTTAATAGTTACCTGTTTTATAAACGACTGCCTTTTGAAGGACACTTAAAAACTTACAAAAAATTGTGGCTTATCTACATGCACCAGGTTCTAGAAAATAAAATCTTTCATGTAACTAGCCGTAAATTTTTATCATCGCATAATTTAATATTCACTTTTTCATTCGAAAATTTATCACGATAATAATAGATTCACGCGTTTTTATTCAAAGTAAAGCGTATAAAACTAGTTTAAATGTAATAAACTAATGTACATAAGCCCGGTACATCTATCTATTTAATAGCTATGTAATATTACATTTAAAAATTTAATTCGCTATATCAGCTGGTCCGTCTGTCTAGCCACAGTCATGTTTAATTCAAAGCCTGGGCTAGACCAGACTCATACATCAGTCGGGTGTCAAATAATAATCCGTACATTTATATTATTATCCTAGCTCTATTTATCTATCTATGACCATGAAATTCTTGGAAATTATTTAATCTATGCACATTTTTTATAATATTTACTAGAAATCGCACCCTATTCATTGATTGAAGAAAATCATTGATGAGATTTTTTTACATACCTACATTTCGTTTGATTTTATTGGCACTAAAATATGTTAATCACGACATTTTAAAAATATTTAGTAATAGTTACTATGTAGGTACTACACCACATATTTAAAAAAAAAAACACTACCGGTTTCAATTTTAGTTTGACACTCGTCAACGACGCAACAAAGCGTTGAAACCGGTAGTATTTTTTTTAAATTATGTGGTGTGGTACAAAATAAATATTTCTAAATATTTTTAAAATACATATACATTTCACATAATTGTTTGGATTTACAGAAACAAGCGCTTTATTTATGCTTTTGTTGTACTTTTTTCCTAGACAATATTATTTTACTATTTTCCTAGACGTTTTTATTTTTTGGGGAAACAATTTCGTTTTATATTACTTACGAAATATCCAACCGGCAATACGACCATATTTTATTCAAATATAAATTGTTCCATAAAGAATTTAATTTAATTTAATTATTGTACTATGGTAGGTATATACCTACGTAACCCATCCTGATTGATATAATTTCGAGGCACGAGGAAGATAAGCTATCTTTTATGAAGTAAAAGTACGTGTTTATTTTACGAAGTATGTCTGCTGTAATGGTATAGATAAATGCATTTCATGTCCTGATGCTTACGAATTGGAATAGGCTGGTTTAGTATCGGTGTACTATTTCTGAAATCTCATTTTCAATATGAACAATATTACACAGTCTCTTATAGAATATAATATAAGTAAATAGTAATTGGGTAAAAAATAATTTGCACAGATGAAAACAGACAATAAATGAAAAATTCGTCTAAAATATTTATTCAATTTACAATTTTACATAATAAATTAAAATACCTTGTGAAAAATATTCAAATATTGCTGTAGAAAAATATTAAGATATAAAATAAGTGGCTAGATGTTCAACTTGTAGAAAAATGAACATAACATGGACACCGCTGGTCAAAGGTTGAAGCCCAACAACAATTCACCTTGACAAGGATTCTCGATGTTTATTTTCTTAGATATCGAAGTTTGTACTTATGAAATGTTTCTCAGTTGCTATTGTAATAATTATAAGTTTAATTGTAATTTCAATATGACATAATAATTATTACGTAGTAAATCGTATATCTTAAGTGGTGTTCACATTTGGCGAATATCGTCAGGTGAATTTCGCTTCCATAAAAAGCAAAATTCGCCGGACGCCCATTAATCGTCACACCTGTTCACACAGTCCACCGATATAAACACGATCTGTCAGATGCGCTTTGATTTTGAAGTTGATTTCAAAATGGCGGACGTCGAGATGGAGATCGCGAAGTGTTTATTATTACTTGAAATTGTTATAGTAGAGGTTATAAGGCGCCTTTTAATTAAGGAAACAAACGCCACAAACCAATAACAAAGATAACAGCTGTCACGAAGCGAGAAACATTATAAAATTTATAGGTTATAAAGTTTTTATCATAGATACGAGCACCGCGCACATCTACGCATGCGCATCGTTTTTACTAGTTTTTATCGTTTCAGACTAGCTGTCATTTTGTTTACACGGTTCAAACAGCTGACGATATTTTGGTGTCCTGGCGATATTCGCCAAATGTAAACACCACATTAGCAAATACAAAAAAAAATATCCATTCAATTCTCAAGTGGGACTAATGATGGCTAGAGAGTAGAGGTCATAATAATCGATTAATCCGAGAGATTTATTATTGATTTGTTCGATAATTTAAATTTTAAACACTTGAGCATCTTGATATATGATACAGTCAGTAGATCCAATAAAAAAATCATTTCAATTCATAATTGTGAATAAAAAAAGTTTGATATGGGCATGGTAAACAAGATATTTATTCAAAACTCACAAAAATGGTGATGTAAGATTTTAAAGTTACTATTTTGAAGTTTAATTTGATCGAATCTGTCGAAATTACAAGACACACACAAGATTTAGTGTTTTATGATCCCAATGAGTATAATCTTTTTTCCTTCCATTGTCAAAAAAATATTGAAATTAATTCCTTTAACCCAGTGGTCGGCAAAGTGCGGCTCCGGAGCCGCATGTGGCTCTTTGCCCCCGTAAGTGCGGCTCTCACGGCCCAGCGTAGAGTCAAATTAGTTAGAGAATGAAAAATTTGAAAACGTGAAATTAGAAAATAAATTTTTAAAAATTCGTTACAATAAAAAAGAAATTTCACCATAAGTAATTCCTAATTTCCCTAAATTAGCGAAAGTCTAAAATTATAATAAAGGTTTACTAAATTAATAAACAGATTTGGCTCTCGATTTTTTTTTGATCGTGTAATCTACATATTTGGCTCTTTGGCGAATAAGTTTGCCGATCACTGCTTTAACCAATCGATTATTAAAACATTTCGATTGAAAATCAAACCAGAATACAAAAATCATTCGATTTTTTTCGACAAGTCATTACTACTAACCGTACGATTGTATAAAGATCGAGCAATTATTCATTCGATTATGGAAACATCTCGATTGAAATACATCGATTGCATAAATCGTTCGATTCCTTTACATCGAGTCACTACCATTATGGACTTCGAGTGTTTTGTGTAATAATTATATATTCCATTTTAAGCATACCGGTTTATATACAATATATTTTGCTCGTCATTGAAAACATTTGCTAAATAAATTATTGTATTGATCTTCGGATTAATGTAATATAAACTAGCTTTAATGACAAGAGGCACGGGTTTGTAACCAGATCCACTTGCCAAAAAATGCGCATCATCTCTTTGATTTTTAATCGATTTATTTATTTGTTTACATATAGCATAGCATACATTAAGTTGTGGATATAATGTGTGCAACTAAGTTTCGATAATTCAGACACGTGGAGCGAATGAATGATGAAATGATTAAGAAGAAATTGTAGTTATCTGAAATAAGGGGTGTATTAAATCTTGAACGTCCTAGAACTACGTGGTTTGGCCACGTGAATAAAATCAGAACGATGTTGAGTAAAATAAATCGGGGTGGATGTAGAATAAATTGCATGAATCTAGAGGTTATAACAACTAATAAAGTATGTAAGGATAGATCGATACCTGCCTTTTACAGAACACTTGAAACATTACAGAAACAGTGAAAGATCTACTTAGAAAAGCAAAATATTAAATAGAGCAACATCCTTTATATGATGCACGTTATGCTAAATTGTTTTTTAAAAATGGAATGTAGAATAAAAAAGAATTCGTAATTTCAAAAATGAAACAAAAGCAGCAGCTTCAGAACCGGGAGAGTGTTATACATATCGTTGTACAATATTATATTCCCTCGGAATAGCATAGTGTTGCCACACTCGGGTTATTATTGCCCTCATTTCAAAATTATTTTTCTCTGGAAATGTAATAATTTCGTCTCTCTTGTATTTTTTTATACAATAGCAGGAACACGATTGGGTGATGTCACTAGGTAAATCTTCTTTAATTGAAAATTATAAATCATTTCTATCGATCCATTATTTGTTTAATAAGTAAACGGTTACGGGAATATTTCTAGGAGAAATCACTGCAGGGCTACTCTTGACAAAACTAAACACGATCTTAATCTAGTCTTGATCTTGATCATACGACGCACGAAGTGACTATTGGCCAAAAATACACGCAAACCCATCGCGCGTTAGCGGTAGCGCGATGTTTTTGACCATAGTCCCTTCGTGCGTCGTATGATCAAGATCAAGACTAGATTAAGATCGTGTTTAGTTTTTTCGAGAGTAACCCTGCTGTTCGTATTTGGAGGTATATATTTCAAAAAAAATTAAACTAAACCATAACTAACATACACTTGATTGTCAAATTCTTGGAGAGGAATAATATTCGAGTAACTGGCATTTTGAAAACTTCGGGACACCTTTCTCACTTCTTTTAATTAGATTTTGCACAATTTTGCATTGTGTTTGTGTAACATGGCTATCGAATTAAGATGTGTGATTGACCTGATTGTCATCTGCGCTTTGGGCCCGAAACCAGTTGAACAAAAAATGTCAATATTCTGAGCTTTTAATAGTTCTCAGCATTGAAATTTGGAGATATAGTGCTATTTTTCTCTTGTCTGTTTGTTTTTTTATATATTATGACCAATTCTGAATCATAAAATAATTTAGTTGCACTAACTAAGTCAACTAAGTGTGAGGAGATAGTTGAGTCATGATAATTAGTTCTAATTCGTATTCACAGTTTTCCGTACTAATTTAGTTCATTAGTTCATTTTGACACCTTACTACAACTATAATTTTCGAGAATCTATGGATTTCGTATTCAAAATGAAATTTTAGTTGACAGCCGACGACTAAAATAAGTTGGATTTGGCAGAATTTTATATTTTGGAAGTGTTAAGTTGTTTTTTTCAATTAAAAGTAAAAATTTATATTTTTAGGGCCCTCGCAACTATTAGTATGTATAAATTGTAAAATTACACCACCACCGACGCAAATACGAACGCCAAAATATACCGGCAAATCTGACATTTCACAATTTTTACGCGCGACAACAATTACTATTAAATTGTTGCCAGAAGTGTAAATCGGAACGTGAAAAACATTTTGTATTGCGGCATCACTGACTAATATTAGTTTGTCCCATAGATTTTACCGTTTGCACTTGGTGGTTCTCCAGTTTATAGTTGTTTATAGTTCATAACTAATGCTGAATACTACATAATAACTAATATTAAACAACTTTTTAGTTAGTTAGTTCATTAAGATTCAGAATTGGCCCTAATATAACACAACTATTGAAATGAAAAAAAAAAACTCAACTATTTTGAAATGGAATAAAACTTGTGATTTGTGCTTACAGATTATTTTCATCTGAATTGGCATGTCTCTTTTGAATGAAACTTTAATAATGTTGTTGAAATACCATTAACCAATTTGCCATAATTTTATTATTTTTAATTGTGTTAAAATATTATTAGATGTTCAAAAACATTGTGAAAATACCCTACTATACATTTTCTTCCCGCTCGCTTTCTCTGTATTCCAGAACTAATTTTCCATGGAATAAATTAATAATTTTCTCTATGGTAGGTACATACTACTACTACTATTAACACAAGTGAATCTTATATACATCCACATACCTAATTGCAACAATAATAAATTGACGGCCCGTGTAGTGCAGAGGTAACGCTCTTGCCTTAGAGCCACGAGGTCTCGGGCTCGATTCTATTTTAGAGCTAAATGAAAAACGCCTTTTCTACGATTATCCTGAGTCTGAATATTACATGTATAATTATATTGGCTGTCCAGTTCCATAACTCAACAAGTAGAAAAATGTCCTATAATCGAGAAATAGCGATTTCTACGATTATCCTGAGTCTGAATATTACAATTATATTGGCTGTCCAGTTCCATAACACAACAAGTAGAAATGTCCTATAATCGATAAATAGCGATTTCTACGATTATCCTGAGTCTGAATATTACAATTATATTGGCTGTCCAGTTCCATAACACAACAAGTAGAAATGTCCTATAATCGAGAAATCGCGATTTCTACGATTATCCTGAGTCTGAATATTACAATTATATTGGCTGTCCAGTTCCATAACACAACAAGTAGAAATGTCCTATAATCGATAAATAGCGATTTCTACGATTATCCTGAGTCTGAATATTACAATTATATTGGCTGTCCAGTTCCATAACACAACAAGTAGAAATGTCCTATAATCGAGAAATAGCGATTTCTACGATTATCCTGAGTCTGAATATTACAATTATATTGGCTGTCCAGTTCCATAACACAACAAGTAGAAATGTCCTATAATCGATAAATAGCGATTTCTACGATTATCCTGAGTCTGAATATTACAATTATATTGGCTGTCCAGTTCCATAACACAACAAGTAGAAATGTCCTATAATCGAGAAATCGCGATTTCTACGATTATCCTGAGTCTGAATATTACAATTATATTGGCTGTCCAGTTCCATAACACAACAAGTAGAAATGTCCTATAATCGATAAATAGCGATTTCTACGATTATCCTGAGTCTGAATATAACATGTATAATTATATTGGCTGTCCAGTTCCATAACTCAACAAGTAGAAATGTCCTATAATCAAAAAATCGCCATTTTTGTATATGTATATTACCCCTATGCTTTAAAAACACAACAGAAAGTGAAAAAATATACTTTAAAATAATCACACAGTTCAAGACATAATAACGTTGCGTTTGTTCCGCTCAATAGTTAAGCAATTCGAAATATTTATTTGTGGATTTGAAAACAGTTTCATTATGTTTTACCATAACTAAATATTTAATTTATAAAGCGAAACGGCTATTTTTTAGTTATTTGTTTGTGGAATAGGAAGAGTGGCGTTGATTGTGTGTATCAGGGATGTTGCGGATGTCGATTTTTACACATCCGCGGATGTGAATGCGGATGCGGATTTTTGAAGGCTCACATCCGCGGATGCGGATGCGGATGTTTAAGATGTTATACAAAAAAAAAATTGGAACTATCTTAGTTGGTAGGCCCCATTGTCAAATATGTGGCGAAATTGTTGCTACAATAATATTATGGATTTTTTGGCGAAATATTTTTTTTCTTCTTTGTTATTTGCAAACATAAAATAAAAACGCGTCGGATCTTGTCACCATTATTTTTGTTCCCATTGGTTAAATTCAAGTGCAAACGGCACGCGCCATTCGCCTGCCCCGCCCCATTTCTTTCTTGACGCAAATTGTCTTACATCCGCATCCGCATGAACATTCGCATCGATTATGGCGGATGCGGATGCGGATGCAGATGTCCAAATACATGCGGAAGCTCCGCATTTGCGGATGCGGATGCGAATATTCGCAACATCCCTGGTGTGTATTACCAATTAAATCAAAATTGTATTTGGCACATCGTATATGTGTTGTGTATCGTCGTGTTTACACTCACAATACAAGATTTATATCTTAGTTTGGGACTAACTCAATCTGTGTAAATTGTGCGTTTTATTATTATGTATTCTATATATAAAATACAATGTGTACACAGATAACCCATTAAGTACGTATAGTAGGTATAACGTTATGGGATTGTACGTGGTATCAATGGTTACCGCAAGGGCATAGGGTGGTTAACAAAGGTTCACTATAATAGTCTAAATAATTCGTAAAATTAATTTTATAATTTTGTATGTTCATTCGTTTGAACTAAATGGTATATTACTTTTGAATAGAACCTGAGTCTTTCACACTTTTCTTTTATTTTGTAAATGACAGATATTTGTAAAAAAAAAATCATCCCTCTATCTATTCTACACCTGCATTTTTCTGAAGCAGGGTAGCCAGTGAATTAACTGCATCTAAGAAATATACAGGTCGCTCTCTTCGTGTCATAAAAATAACAAATTCAGGATAGTTGTCATACCTCATTACTGAATTGAAGTTGCTAATTAATATTGATTGATATAAATAAATAAACAAATCATTACTTTTTACAGGACATGACATTATTTCATAAAACATCACGTACCTACATAGTTGGAAGACATTGCTTCTCCGATAAACTCGCCCATTGCACAATATCATTTATTAGTATACTAGAATACTAGATTAAAATCAAGAAGGCTGTTCTGGTCCAGAGCACCGGTCCTGGAAAATGGTAACTTCAATGCGGAACAGGCATGGCGGAATGAATGGGATAGTAAAAACACAAAAAATAAATACTTGGTAACAGACCCAACCAAAAGACTTGATAGTTTTACGTTGGACCGTAGGGAGTGGGTGAGATTGAACCGCATTAGAACGGACTGCAGCAGAAGCGCAGCGGAGCGCCATAAATGGGGGTACATTGCCGACCCTAGCTGCGATTGCGGGGCAACATCACAAACCACGCAACATATTGTTGCTGATTGCCCTATTTATAGGTTCCACGGTGTGATGGAAGGTCTTAGTAATCTGACAACCGAAGCCAGAATTTGGCTGAGGGATACAAGAGTCATTTTATAAATTCTAAATATTTTGCGATTGTATTTTATTTTACAATTTTATCTTTCTGACATTTTTTTTTTACAATTTTATCTTTTTGACATTTTTTTTTTATTAGTGATTTTTATGATTTATAGCGCCTGACATGCCATACGATTATATATATATATATATATATATATATATATATATTTATTTGTATCACATTAATTAATATCTTTGTAATTATGTATGCTCTTTATCGAGTTCGTCGGTAGCCTGGAGGTAGAGTCTCGGCCTCGTGCACAATGCACATGAGTTGCGTGGTTCGATCCCAGGCGTCGGCTGAATACCGTTTCACGACACAAGCTTTTAGCTTACTGTGAAAGGTGTATAAGGTTGTATTTGGGTTTATAACAAAAACCTAGATACTTGTATCCTTTTTAAAAAAAAATGTTCATTATTATAATCTATTTTAAGATACTGAATTTCCTCAATTCAGCGATGAGGCATTCAAACCATTTTTATGGTACCGAGCTTACCGGTACCTTTACGTTTTTTACCTATGCTCTGTGGTTTCCCACTTGTGAAAGACAACTCGATGGTACAGATATATACCAGATAGTAAATATTATAATATACACCTACATTATGTAGAATGTGTTTGTGGGTTATACTTTGAAATTTATGTTGAACTGAAAGGATATTTCCTGCACATTAACTTTACATACATTGTGTTTATTTATTGAATCGTTCAAATGAAAATGTTTTGTTTATATCCAAATACTGTTATATTTATTTACGTGTATGTTAAAATATACACCAAGTATATAAATATTAAGAACATAGAATAAAACATTTCGCTTATTGTTCTTAAAATCTGTAATTCGGGAGAAATGTTGGTCGTGTCTTGAAAATATTTTAGGAAAATTAATAAAGTAAAATAATGGTTACATAAATATCGATATAGTTTGTGTTTTTTTCCGACTAAAATAAAGTGTTTTTTATTTGATAGTTTTGTTTTTAGTGTTTATTGTTTTTGAATTGGGTGATAAATTTTAGTGAAACAGAAATATGAAACTAACTAAGTTTAACAGAAATATGAAACTAACTAAATCTAACAAAGTTTGTGACATTAGAAAAAGTTTACATAATTTGTATTGTTAAAGTAGAAAAAAATTAATTTTATTGACAAATAATATTGTAAATGCTCTCATTGGGTGATTTAATAAATAATAACGATAATAGCGGATTAGTGATCCAACTAATGCCTGATTTCTGTTGCTACGATTATGCTCGTTACTTGCAATTTCTTTGACTACCTTCTTTGTTGAGGATGACATGATCGTACAGATGAAAAAATGGATAAACTGCTAACGTTTGCTCATTTTTATGAGAAATTAAGAGAAGATTTTTCGCTGTAAAACCGTGACCTTACTGCTGTGACCTTATATTTTAAAGGTGATACAGGTCAATGGATTAGCATTATTGATTTGTTTACATGAAAAGTAATCACTTTGAGAATTACCACTGTAATTATATAAATATAAATTCTAATTACAAATAATTTGGTAGTTAATTTACTTATTTAAATGTTATTGCTAAAATTGATTTTGTAATTTAACATCCGATAAAATACATAAATAAGAATTTATTAAATTTAATGTAATTATTTGGTTATAAAAATAAATGAATAAAAATACCCATCCATGGGGGCCCATGCTTCACACATTCACACCCATATACAGTGTATATCACCAATGCGCAATAAATGGCAGTTTTGGTTTATAGTGTCAGGTTGTGGTTCCCAAAGAGCTGATGAAGCAATATCTAGAACCCATTATGATCCAGATGCTACTGAAAACACGATAGTTCTGACTGGGTTGTGTAAGGTTTTGAAGATGACCAATCATAATTAACCAAAAAGAACATAGTATTTTCATCCTTATCTTTTCAAGGACCTAAGAAATCATCTATAGCGAATGTTACGGGAAGATGTAGTTCATTTGATTAAGCATCACTCGGTCTGTGCATATCTGTTTATAGCTTATTTTATTCAATTGAATTTATGCTTTGGTAGACGTTCGATGATTTCCCTCATTCAACACGTGCCCGTCCTTGAGAATCAAATCTTCCAAGTTCACGTTCGTGGTCATTCATTTAAATTAATTTTTAATTACAGGTACCTAATTAAAAAAAGCTTAAATATGGAAATGAAATTAGTTAAAATAAATAATACAAATAATTATTAATTAAATGATAATAAAAAAATATTAAACTATTAACGATTTTCAATAAAACATAGCTATAATCATAAAATATAGATTCGCTGGTTGAACCATACTGTAAAGGCTATATTCATATTTCTTTTAGAGATGATTACGTGTTGATGTAACAGTATACATTATCGAGTTCTCATTTCACTGTTCTCAGAAGTGCCCTGTGATTTATAACACCTAGTATAATGTAAATAACACTTAATTTTTACGAGGATCCTTATATTTTGCGTATGAAATGCTTCATTGTGTATACTTAGAAGAAGCTGTATTATAGAATTATTATCTTGTTTTGAATAGCACCTTGTGACAAAGTGAATTAAGGGTCTATATACACGACAGAAATAATATTTTGACTACATTATTTTGTGCATAATTTAATGTCATTGCACATTTGATATTAATATTTGGATAAATTTTTATCGATGTGTGTGTAGGAAAAGAAGTGAATTACGACGGTGAAGACTTGTACAGAGATTGATAATTGTTGATATTTTATAGTATCTAATAAATATACTTGGACGGAGAGTACGACCTCATTATCATTCATCTGCACAATCAACAGATTATGCACACTCCTTTTAGTAGGAAACGAGAAAACTGTTTCGATGTTTACGATTCGGCTTAGGCTGGTTAAATGCAATTTACCCATGATACGTTCACCAGTCCCACTAACTCCTGTTTCAAACCACTATGTTCAACATTTGTTTAGCACGCATGTCATCGGAACGCTTTTCCTGTTTTCTATTAAAAAGAGTTTGCACAGTTTGTTGTTTGTGCAAAAGAGATGTCTGTTGAGTAATATTCTAAAAAATCTAGTAAAATGCGATTACTACGTTTAACGTTAGTATATAAATGTTCCCGATGCATATGTACGTTCTCGGCATCACGATTTTTTTTACCAACCTCAAAGCAGACAAACATATTGGCAAAGTCCCTAGTAGGAAAGGCCAATGTTTAATGGTCTAGCTAAATAAATTGATATCTTTAATTTGACGTATGCAGAATTTATGAGGAAAATTGAAGATATATTGTAGTTGTGTTGTCTTCTCGATGTCGTTTACGGTTTCCTTCTGGGATCGGAGTGGTCTTTCCATTCAATTACTTTTCAAAATAATTGACGGGTTATGATGATACCAAAATAAGAATTTGTAATGAGTACATATTCCCTTAATCGCTATCTTGTCGGTGATTTACACGAACGTAATATTGAATGATATTATACGAAGTAAGCGGCACAATGACAAAAGAACAGTAACTCCTTTTGAATTATTATATAACAATGAATAATAGGTACCTGTTATTTTTATCAGCAGTAGGTTGTTAATAACAGGTACCACTTCAGATAAATTTTGTTATCTTTTTTAACATCCGTATTGTTAAGGACCCGTAAATTTTAACACTTTCTAACTTAACTAGCCTATTGTATCACAAATCATTTGAATAATGAGTTTCGATTGCCGTAGGATAATAAAAATATAAATTCTTACTTATATACTCGTATAAATTTAATTAGTGTTGTACCTATCTCGTTATATTTTTAATCAATTTCCTAATCTATACTGGATGTATGACATAATTTACGCCATAGTGAGGATGATATCTATATTTATTTTAAAATAAAATAACATTATCATGTACCATGTAGGTATAGATGATTCACACAGAGCGAGCTTGACCCAAACCAAGATATATGAATCTTGCATTATGGGTACTAACGTGGCAATACACAAGTATATAAAATGCACTTAACACATATTATACATGTAATACCTAGACCCAGAATATTTTGAAAAATCATTTTTTTTATTTTGCCCTGGTTCAAAATTGAACCCGGTATCTCGTGATTCAAAAGCAAGAGCGTTACTTCCGTGACACACCGGCTACCGAATCATTAGATATATTATACAGCTTTTATGCTTTTATATTTATGTTTTTGTATTGTTTTAAGTATTGTATTATCGTTGTTTTTAAATTTACTTTGACTTTTTTAGAGAATTTTAACTTTTACTTTTTTTTCCTCAAGACTGAGACATTTCTGGTAAGAGTGGAATCTTCGCTGGTCTACATGTTAAATGTATTAATTGTCAACATATTGTGTAACGACTGTTTGATTCTAAATATTGTAAAAAAAAAAATAAAAAAAAATAAAACAGTTATTCCGCTAGCGACCATGCTTATGAAAGATGCCGTGATGCGATTAATAGAATCACTGCGTGTAATAGACATAAAAATCATCCTCGCCGTGCCATGAAGAAATAATACATTCAGGCTAGGTGGCATACCTCTTTACTGTTGAATTGAAGACGTTAAATATCATATTTGTGATGTTTTACCAATACCTTGAAGTTGCTTGAAAACTTGCAGAAAAGAGTGTCATATGATATTGTCTAAGTATAAGCAGAAGGTGTTTAGGTAGAGTGATATTATTTTTGAAAAAAAAATAGATATTTCATTTGCTTTGAGAAACAATAAACCACTTATTACCTGATTATAAATTCCTCAAAACCACAAAAAAATATGAAATGATTGTTTTAAAACTAACAAATAAAATCAGTCAGGTATAATAATATAATCTATCTTATTCATCCCCTAAAAGTAACACCCTTAAAAATCTATCCAACCCTTCAGTATTGAAATAAAATAAAATATGAATTGGTTTCTACTCATTAGTTTTTGAGTACCTCTACTAATCACACACTCCTTAGAACCTTTTTAACTATGAATTATTACACCTCAAACAAATGCATAATTATTTAACACCTATTCAAACAAATGCATAATTGTTTAAGATCATTTTGTATTTATCATTAATCCTAATCCAAATTAATGTATAGATCCACACCAGCTACCATTGGAATAACTTAAAATGTTGAAGATCATGAGTAAGGGAATTTTCCAAACCTTCGCATATTTTTCCACGAAAGATTATTGGCACTTTAAAGTTAACTAAGTGTTTCCTATATTTTACTTCCGATTATTGTTAATAAAGAGCCGACAAGAACAGGTAAATCGGAAGAAGATTTTGGATTTTTTCAGATTCTACGTACTCACTATGAATGATAATTATTATTATTGTGTTTCGTGTTTAGTCTTTATTTTTATATGCACAATTATTTTGTTTTGTGTATCTATTTATCTAATCTTTTTCACAATACACTGCCAAAGATTATGACAGCAATATGAGAATGTTTGCCTTTAGCTTGGTGGCTTAGTGGCGTGACTGCATAGTTCAAATTCTCGAGTAATAGATTCCGCGAGCATGTATGAGAAATTGTATCAAAATGAAGGAAGTGAAAGAAGTATGTAAGGATAGATTTATATGACGTCACATTCTCTCTCCCTTCTCCACATGGGGTATGGCGTGAGGGTATAGTTTTTCAAAGACCTTCACCAAGGTTGTGTTCTTGGTCAGTCTCAAGTACCTATATATTTATTAAATTTTTACATACACACATTACTCTTCCTACTCTGCTCAACGCAGCCCATTCATGTCCATAAAACCATTCAAAATTCTTACCATCGCAGCAGTCGAATCACACAAAAGACTCGGCAGGCCCGTGAAGAAGTTGACCCTTCCCTGGGATAAATTCATTTCTATTTTTCAGCAATTCACATTCGAACAGAATATGATAAAGACCCGCTACTTCTACCTTATAATTACACCTTGGAGACTCCAATAAATTAAGTAATTCATTATAATCGAAATATTGTATCGATTTCGTAACAGGAATGTTCGAGTATTATAATATGCACGTTTGTATGTATTTTGGTTTCATACTCTTCAGCAGTAAAATCGCAATAAATCCGCTGGCCGTTATTATTATTATTATATTTATACTCTAGTGGGCCATAAACTGTGTAATGGAATGTTTCACGTACTACTACAAGGACTACTTGGATGTTATTTATTATTTACAGTATGTAACTACTACTAGTCTTAAGAACGTGGCGTTAGACGGATTAGGTAGTAGGTAGGTACGTTAATCGATAATCTTACAAAATGATTTCATATAAGACAAATCTGAATTTTCTTTGAACTCGAACTGTCCCTCTATGTATGTATGTGTAGATCACAGATAATGTTGAAAATATTACTACTACTACAACATGACGGCATCTCCCATAAGTATCTGTATTTTTATCTTGTACGTGCATACTTATTTTATTTATTTGTTTATATCAATACACGGCTTTAGCCTTTTATAATGTCAATAGCATCGACCACAAAGCTGTATGAAAACGCCAATCATTTATTTATTTATTTATTTATTTATTTTTATTTAAGCACATTCACGGCTTTCGCCTTTTACATGTTAACAGCACAAAATAAATATAACAACAACAAGCAAATTCAAAGTCATAAAAAATAATAATCAAAATAAAAGTAGGTAAAGATAATAATTAAAATAACAAAATATAATGTTGAGATGTCAGTTCATAAAAGTAATAATTTAATTTATATGTAACGTCAAAATATGTACAAACACACACAAATAGATACAATACCAATGTCTTTAAATAACAAGTAATAAAAATAAAATTTTGAATTAAAAAAATCAATTAGATCAGGAATAAAAAAAAATAAGAATTAAGAATTCAATAATTTTGAAATAAAATCATCGATCATTTCTGTGACAATTCGGAGCGTTATGCGGAGACGTTGTTGATGAAACAGTTTAAAAGACAACTAAACACAAACAGACGCAATAATCACAAAATCAGAAGTCAAGAATATATTTTCGCATAAATTTTGAGAAATCAAACAAAAAGAAAGAGTCAATAAAATAATGCAAAACACAAGTAGTCAATTGGAAACAATAGGTCTTTGTTAAATAAATTTCATCAAATATGTCAATATTATAAGCAAGCATGAATATGTCGAAGAAATAACATAACAATTCCGAAAATAAAAAGTGAATATCAACAAGATAAAATGTATGTATGATAATAATATAATATTCAGATTCAAATATGTTTATTGGGATTAATAAACATTTTTTTTACAACAGTAATTATGTATTAGGTTTATTAGGATATTAAGAGAATAAATATACATACATACCATCATGGCATTTCTCTCTAGTGGGGTAGCCAGCGGACTAAATGTGTATTAAAGTTAGATTTTTAACTTGGTCTTTAATAATAGTATACAGCCTCAAATAATGCACATTCACTCATACAACTTTCGAATAAGAATCATATTATATAATATGTACCTACATACTATGAACAATATGGTATCTTTAGAACATATGTAACAAATTCTTACTTCGTCACAGGTGACAGAGAACCTTGGTGTTTTATAGTGTTTTAATAATCATACTAAGCTTCTACAACCCCCCATGGGAGATGGGAGATGCAATTAGACTTAGGTCTTACAAACTCAAATTGTTACCAAACTCCGGAGCTTTTAACCTAACTACGAAATTGAGCAATTAAATCCGAAATTCCCAAGTAAAAAAAAACAATAAGTTTTGATGTCATAAATAACACTCAAAAAATATATAATATATTGTCCTAATTTAATTATATACGAGTACGAGTATTACTACTACTACTACTACTATACCATCACGGCATATCCCACAAGTGGGGTAGCCAGCAGACCAGTTGCATATAAAACATGCAAGCTGTCTTCTCCGTGCCAATATAAAATTAAGACATTCAGGATGGGTGGCAAACCTCATCGCCTCAAACGAGTATTACTATATTTATTCTATACTACATTTTTTATGTTGTGATATTGTGTTTTAAATGGAACATTTTTAGAAGTCATACTTGTGACGTGCGATTACGAGAATGTAATTTATTTTAACCTCTAAAAAAGTTCACAATTGGGTTCTAAGAAAAGGGTTTGGGTATATTTATGTCGAATTCAAATGCATTTTTTTTAAACTTATTTCATAGTAAAAACATAAAATAGGCAATAACTACATATTGTGTAAGAAGGGTCGAAAGAAGTATGTGATAATAGATCTTTATGATGTTTATTTCTCTCTGCCTACCCCACCTAGGATACGACATGAGAGTATAGTATAGTGCAAATAAAAAATAACATTTTCAAGTTAGCTGCTATCATCCAACACCATTTAGAAAAGTTTAATAATATTTTTAAGATAAAACATTGAATAAAAGATATTTTCATAAAATTTTTAACTCTGAATTTCTAAAATGTAGAATCAAACTCCGGAATTTGTAAGCTCCGAATATTCTCATTTATACTACTTACAGGTATTTATAGGTAGTACCTGCAATATCTGGTATGTAATATTGTGAGTTAGGTACTGAGTGCTATAAGAGTTCTGAGGAGACATACTACTCACTACGTGGTAAGCCTCGTCTAATGACATGGTATATGACCACAAATTGACGTACAATCCACTTCAAACTTTACTATCAACTTACTTAGATAATATAAACCTACTCCTACCGTTTTATTATTTCCGCTCGCGAGCTTATTACTAGACAAACTATACACGAATACAAAATCAAATCAAATCATAAAGAAAAATTATTGTAAAAAGAGAAGGTCAAGCCAACCCAAAATAATCATTAACTCTGCTTGATTCTTCCATCCGCAAGGGATCCGTCGGCCCGGGCGTCCCTTTTTCATAATACACCGTTCCTATGACAATGACATCAGAGCGCAGGGAATTTCGTGGGAAGAGGTGACGAGATTGGCACAGAGACACTCTGAATGGAAGAGGCTGGTTTCTGTCCTGTGCTCCCGAGAGGAGCGTTGAGGGCGATGATGATCTGCTGACGTCATATCGACTTCCAGTTCCATAATTCAACAAGCAGAAATGTCTTATATTCCAGTCTTCAAGTCGCCTTTTTGTAATTTGGGTATATTTACATTATATTATGCTTTAAAAACACAACAGGAAGTGAAATATATTATTTTATAATAATCGCACTGTTAAAGATATAATTGAAAGACATTGTTGAAACCATAAATTTTTCTAACCCATGAAACTCTCATTGTGCATAAACAATGTGCTTGAGTCGTGAGAGTTAAGTGAGTGGATAGTGGGAGGATTCCAAGTCTGAATATTTGCTTATTTGATTACAATAAGAATGCATAATTTGTAAAAGATAATATCATATTATGATGTTTGAACATTGAAGCACCTAAAAAAGAACAGAGCCCGTAGACAAACCGTACTTAGCGATCGACTACTGGCGAACTTTTCAGCAATATACCTACATGTACCGTATAATTATGCGTTATTGTTGCAGTTATTGACGAAAATTCGTTTGTAGTCGATCGCCAAGTGCATGTTTGTCTAGAGGCTCTGGTGTAATAGTACTTTTTGAGTTTTATCAAGAATTTTATTAAGGTGGTTTCTACTTGAAATTTTTTTATCAAACTCTCGAGAGTTTTACAAAATAAAAATCAACAAAAAGTCATATTAATTTATTGTATTCATTGATTTGTGCTTAGTTATTATATTGTTCTTAGTTTAATTTACTCTTGTAGTGGTACAACACCATTTAGTGTCGCTATTTCGACGTGTCGGTAAAAATGTAATTTCCTATTTTACTTTTCTACCTCTGCCTCTCTACTTCTCATTCCAACAATTTTTATTACTCCATGTACCATGGGTGTTCCCAGGGACGACAACAGGGGGCAGGTGTCCCTTCTAGGATCCCGAAAATAGTAAGAAAGTAAGCAAAATCAGTATGAGAACATTATGGGAAATTGACGTCAAAATGAGGAGTTGCCCCCCTTTAGAAGTTAGACCACTAAAATATATAAGGTGGCTTTAAAATTGTTTAACAAAAAATAAAACATTTCAAATTTCTATTCCAAATTAAAATCGTGTAAGATTGAGATTTAAAAGAGGTTCGCACATTTGATAGATAGCTAATAAAATATACGTGATTTTAAAATATTATTTAGCAAAAAAGAAGAGATAGTGAAATATTCCAAATTCCGACACCAAATTGCCAAACTGCTGTCCCCCGCCCAGAAAAAGTGCTAGATACGCCCATGATATATAGGTACCTATACCTTCTTCGTAAATCTCACATATTTTTTTGTCTGTTCGCAAATTATGTATGTTAATAATGTGTCTTCTATAGACTCTTTTATAAGGTAAAAGATATCAATAAAATCTATCAATAATCTCTATACAAAACCTTATTATGAAATCTTTTTTTGATTTTGAAATAAACCTTAATACGCCCCAAATACCTCGGTAGCCTGGAGGTAAAGTCTCGGCCTCGTGAACATTGGGTCCGTGGTTTGATCCCAGGTGCGGGCAAATTCCCCTTTCACGGCACAAGCTTTTAGTTTACTGTGAAAGGTGTATACGGTTGTATTTGGGTTTATAATAAAACCCAGATATTACTTTAAAAAAAATACTTGTGTCGTGAAAGTGGAGTAAGTCGACAAAGGGAGAATTGAACCTGAAATCTTTCTTTAGTAAGTCCAAAACCCAACCTACCATCAGGCCGGTAGGCCAACTCAATATTACTATCCACAAATTCCACAATGTTGTTTTGTTTATTAGGTGAGTGAAAGCTAGTGATACTAATAATATGTTTCTTCGCCACCCGTTCCCCATTCCATCGCCAACCATTCCCTATTCTACAGCCATTCATTCCCCATACGTCCCATTCCATTGCCAACGCTTCCTCATCCTCATCCCACCCCCATCACCCATTCATTTTGTTATTTCATTCACACGCGTGTAATCGTGGAAATTTTGAACGTGCTTTGTTGAATTTGGATATTAGCTTCCAAATTGTCGTGAATGAGCTTTTTATCATTGAACTTACGTGTAAGGCAGGTATAGGTACTCATTACAACTATTTTTAAGAAATCGAGATGAAATGAAGTACTACAAATGAGTTGAACACATAATAAGGATTCGGAAACTGAATTTCTCTTGTTCAAAATTGTAAACGTTAGTCATTTTTGGATTTTAACTATCTAGATTAACAATTTACATCAATGCAATAGCGAAAACCGAACAGAAATATTCAGTCTTCACTCCGGTAATCGAACCCACATTAGGTGCTTAGGATGCGAAGACACATACCGACTGTCCAGAAATAATGTCTTATATTCGAGGAATCACCATTTCTGTATTTATGGTATATTAATTTTATCTTTTAAAACAATAAAAACAATAAAATAAAGTGAAATTTGCTATTATAATAATTGCACAAATAAAGACATACATACGTTATCTTTGTTCCATTCAATTATTATTATTATTATTTGGATGATTTGTAAAGCGCCGTTTTGTGAAAAAAAATCCACCTCAAGGGCGCTCTTTGCTAACTAAGGTTGTGCTTGAATTAGGTATTCCGTGATATTTCTTGAATAGATAAGTTTTCAGTTGGTTCTTGAAACGAGATATGTCCTGCGTTTCTCTGATCGTTTGTGGAAGCCTGTTCCAGACTACAGGTCAATAGTTTAACTATTCGTAGAATTTATTTATGGAATTGAAAATGGGTACATTTTTGTCAATAACTCAATATTTCATACGAAATGAATTGAAGGAGTGAAGCTGATTGTGCGTGTTAACAATAAATCAAAATTTTCGAAATTTTCCACTCGTTGAGTTTTTGAACTAGACAGTCAATGTGTAAATTTAACACATGAAACTACATAACATGTATAGACAATTCACACAGACCGAGCTAGTTCCAAACTATGATATATGAATCTTGTATTATAAGGGTTAGTAAAGACAATGGTATTGCCCAGGGCACTACCAAATAAGGTGTCAAGTGTTAGATTAATCTAGAATGGTTTAAATCCAAAAATGAGATATAAGTTTCCTAGATGTTGATGTTCTACCGGGTTTACCGCGTCTCGTTGATCTCCCTTCTTCATCTTGACGTTTCGACTCTACTGATTGAGTCATTATCAAAAGTATGATAATGACTCAATCAGTGGAGTCGAAACGTCAGAACGAAGGAAGGAGATCAACGAGACGCGGTAAACCCGGAAGACTGTCAACATCTATAAATGAAGACCACGAATGCCTGCAACAACTAATTTAAGTTTCCTGCCCAATTATATGTGAAACTGGCGTTAAACGATCCATATCTTACCTACAATTAGTGTGGGTCAATTTGACACAAAATCGAAAATATTTTAAACTATTATAAGACAGACATGACCGTGACTACCTATTGAAGTAACATTTTTATTATTTTCAACTAGAGTATAGTAACCTTGAAAAGCACTTTTCAAACATTATTCTGCTATTTCTGTAAATAAAATATAACAGCTTTTGTGTTTATAAACGAATAATAATTATACCTAATAGCAAAGTGTGAATTTATGGTTTAACAAACATCTTGTCAAGCTTTTCATGCTTTATTCAACACAACTACGATACTGTTGACTAGCCAATCGAGGACGGGTGAAAATAGAAACAAAAGTACGTGCAGGAGCCAAGGAGTATATTTGCCAACTAATATGAAAATTGTTACATAGAACAATGCATCGGTACATAGTACATAACAGTATTACAAGTGAAAATATATTAACATATTCCCAAGGACGCACGAAGAGATGCCTCGATGTTTTCAGTGGACTGTATTAAATTTTATTTTTGCAGGAGCCAAGGAATGGTCCTTTTTAATATTCTTTTAAATATTGATTTATTTAATTATGTTAAATTTTATAACACTTATATTGAAAGTTGAGTGGCATTTTTAATATTATTTATAAATATTAATTTTTAATTAATTTTATTATTTTTAATTTTAAAATTGACTTTATTATTTTAAAACTTTAATTTCTTCTTGCACGTGTTATGTTTTAAATGTCCAAAATTTGAATTTTAATTGTTTTAGAATTACATTTTTAAATTTTGTATTATTTAGCACTCGATTAACTATTAATATTTTCACTGGTTCAATTATTATTACTTATTTTAAACAAAATAAATCCAGTTCGAAGGACCATGTTGACTAGCCTGGTCAACAGCAACTAGCCATAGTTAACACTTTATACATGAGGTATTTTGGTTAAACAGTGAAGATCAATTTATTATAGGTTTAATCTACATTTTAAATTTCACACATGGTATAAAAAAAATCGTAATATGTAAAATATCTGATAACGTTGTTGACCGACGGTATTTAGTGGAAATCATGTTATATGAAGCATCAATATTTAATTCGTGTATTTAAACTATATTTAAACTGTATTAATCGCTTTCGGATTTTCAGGCTAACATAATCTAATGTTAAAACTGAATACATCATTCTGTAGTATCAATTTTTTGTATTATCAATATAACACGTAAATAAAAGTAAGAGAAATTGACATGTGTTCTTTGAGAAATTATTATTATGAATGTAGAAGAAGCGAAAGAAGTATGACAGGACAGATCTATATGGCTTTCCGTTCTCTCTGCCTACCTCACTTGGGATGCGGCATGAGGAAATAGAATAGGATATAATAGAATAAAAGATAATACATTTAACATCTTCATTTCAGCGATGAGTTATCCACCCATCCTGAATGTCTTTTTTTATCAGCACGAAGTCTTGAAGTCTCGATGTTTTTCTTGTCGAATGTCTTTTATTTATATATTGAAATACGTGTATTAAAGGGAATGTTTATATAGAGGGTATTAGTTTTCGCAATGCCTAGACTGAAAGTAGCGGCGCTTATATTAAAGGTGATACAAACAAACATACAGACGTCAGCGTCGCCTCGATTAGGTAGGTACTTGCGCAATTAATGTTTTTATGAACTGACTAGCAAACAATAAAAAAAAAAACGGTGGCGTCTATTATATTTACATCTTCTCATCAATCTGGTCTATTTTTGTATAGATAGCGTAAACATTGCGGTTCCGCTAGACATTTTATAAACAATAATTAATTATTAATTCGCCTGTTGACCTATATTGTGTTAAGTAAATCGATTAACAAGAAAATCAAAGAGAGAAAGAAAATAATAGGAAATAAATTGTTTTGAAAACAATTTTTTATGGCTATAGTCTGGTTGCGGTAGGGTTTTTATTTTTTCCTGCAGGATTCCTCTTGACACAATCTAATTACGATATTAATCTTGTCTTAATCTCAATCATACGACGCGCGAAATGAGATCACCGCGACGTCTATAGTGTTTGAAAATAATTAAGCTTTCACAAATTTAGTAATAACATGAAAACTGTTTTAGGTCTACGTAGATTATGTGAAAACAAATTCAATATGGTCGGTACCCTGAAACTAGAGTCTCAGACCTTCAATTGAGATATACGGGTTTAATTCCACCCAATGCCGACTTACTGCACCTTCACTACACAACATTTTACTTGCTGTGTAGGTATCTGCAGTGTATTTGGGTTTATTTCAAATCTAAATTCATTTTAATTTTTAAAAAATAATGTGAAATATATTTTCTAAAAGAACCATCGCTTCGAGGTTTTGCGATATTTGTATTAAAGTTTTTTCATATGTAATAGTGATTACTATCCTCTGATCAAGTTAAATTTAAAGTCAGAACATCATAAATATTAAGGTTTCAATTTCAATCATCCCCGATTGATAAACTACCCTAAAATATGTATCAAATTTGATTGGAATTCGTTCAACACCACTAAATAATAATGTACACACCAACAGGCCACTACTACCCTTAACACATATCACAAAGGCTAGACGCATAAAAAATGTATTTCGTTAAAAATAACAAAAGTCTACCTTCACTTTTTTACCTGAATCTAGTTACATACTATATATAATATTATCATCACCTTGTTTACACATTCTAACAATGTAAACATAAATCAATACAATAAAACCACATTTTTAGAATATTATTTTTATTTTTATCGAAATTCTAAACTATTTGTAATAGGTAACTTATTTGACAATAACGATGTAGGTTCAGAGACAGTAGGTGTGCATAAAAATATGTAAATATCAATATTTCTAAACACAGTGAATTTTTTACTAAATTTTTAAAGAACTCGAGCGCTTTTGACATTTTCAAGAGGACTGAATTACTTAATTATGTAAATCTATGGTCTTCTTCTATTACTGACAAGTCAGGCCTTCCCCGACGTCGGCTATCATCCTGGCGTAGGTCTTTCTGTCCTATGACGGCTGGAATAACTCAATGATCTACTATCTTAAAATTTGTCTACACATAAGCAAGCCTCTACAGAGATCCTTTCATTTTGCGCAAAATTATTACAATATATATTAGTTTTTTTTATTACAGGAAATTTAATCAAATATACTCTAAACACCCTTACAGTATGCAATAATCTTGTGTCGTGAAAGTGCAGTAGTTGGTGGCAAGAGGAATTGAACTCTATTATTGAGATACTATTGTCAAACTACATACCATGTCAAGTTCCATGAATTTATCAAGTAGGTATATGAAATTACAATGATGCGGAATAAAAATATAATTTAATACTTGGACAATGATAGACAAATGCATTTGTCTAATCTTACAAAAGTAGACCCGGAATTTTGGTCAATGACGTAAGTATTAAATTCATGAAAAAGGAACAGCAATCTTATACTGAAGGAAAGACCATTCCATCAATAAGTAATGTGCCTGTTATTTTTTAAAACTTATATAATAATTATGTAGGTACAATATTCTTGGTCTCGCTGTACCTATCTATGTACATTCCCAGATATTTACAGGATGCTGGGAACTAGTTTCTGTTCTCCTACCGCAGACCAGAAGATATCAATTATCACCCTGTTACAACATTTAAAGTAGGTACTCGTATATTGTAACACAATATAATATCACATAATATGTCGTCGCCCGATTGTTAGATTCGCCAGTTCACTTAATGGCTAGGCGGCTAGAAAATGCCGGCATTCAAATAAATATTTTTTTATTCTTAATTCTTCATTATCTCCCATTTATCATTTACAAGAAACTTGGGTTCATCAATATTACAATAATACAATAGAAAGGGAGTTATAAATATATAACATACAAAAAAAAAATGAGAAATCAAGGCACAATAAAAATATAGACATCATTTTTTTCAGTACTTGGAAAGGGAAAAAGTATGGAAAGGGTCCCTTTAGTATCATGTCAAAGTATTAAGTATTTCTCACCACTTTCCTCTGGATGTTTTCAGAGCTGGGGCCCTATTCTCCAATCTCGATTGATAAATGTCACCTGTGAGATATGTCGATTGAAAGACTCGCACGAAAAGTCGAATGGCAGTCTACGACCCTATTCTTGACGCCATTCGAGACTTAAACGGTCGACATTCGAGAAGCTACCGGCAACGTCGCACTTTTTGTATGTTTTTGTATGTGGTCATCGAAAAATGACATTTATTTATACCTTTTTTCACGAGATAGCGCTGATGGCGCTTTCGTGTGGGGAGGCACGTGACGCACAAAGATGGCGCTTTTATATGAGGAGTCACAATCAATATCAAACTTTTCGTTATATTTTTATTCAAACTAAAATACTTTATAAATGCGGCATCACTTTATTTTATTTTATACTGTTTGCGAAATATAAACTACCATTGAGTGACTCACGGCAGCCATTTTTATCAATTTTTGACATGTCGATTGGTGTGACATTCATCTCGAGTGGTGAAACACCACTCGACAAATTCTCGCATGATATCGTGTGACATGTCGTCTACGACTTTCAAGAATAGGGTTTTTAAGAAATCGATCGAAAGTAATAAAATCTCGCTTACGACATCCATCAATCGAGATTGGAGAATAGGCCCCCTGAGCTCCTATATCATCCAGACTCAACGAAACAAAAAAGAAAAATTCAAAAGGAGGGCTCAGGATTTGCCTTAAGGGCTCCCCTGACAAAATGTTATAGTATGAAAAAATAGTTCGTAAAAACAAATAAACAAATTCATAGTAAAAAAACAAATTATAAAAATAAATTGTAATAAATAATGATATGTCGCCATTTCGTTGAATCACAATTTATTAATTTCTGCCTGATCGAAGCAAACCCGATTGTTGAAATTTAGTTTCTTTATTTGGCACCGTGGCACTAAGATCGATAAACGTTGCGTTATACAATCAGGCTAGATCTCTGCTAGCAATTCAGTTGAATGCCTTCGTTACTAATCGCCTAGGCATTTAGTCAACTGGCTTATTCCTACATACTAGGTACATATTATATCTTATGTTATACAGTATACACGATGTATAATTTATGTAGAATTGTAGACCTCATAAGATATCGAACCAGCACCCGCATGGGTAAATAAACATTACCACTCCGCCACATACATACCTGAGAAATTCTATCCTAGCATGTAAGAGTCTTATTGATATTCAAATTTCCCATTTTATTTATTTTCTTGTTTTATTCAAACAATATCTGTTTAAATAGATAGTTTTTTGTAAGACTAAATCTGAGAAAATAACTACATATAAGACTAACTAACCGAAAGACCTCAAAATGACAACGTTTCTAACTTCTGATCTACTACTACTATTATACCTCATGGTATTTATTAATTGTGTCGGTGCACACGTAGTAGAATTCCATAATAATGCAATTTGAAACAAGTGTTCCTTTCTACTATTGTTTGTTAATTCGCAGAGAGACGTCTTTCGACTTATAAGGTCATTATCAATCTTTGATATCAAATCAAATATCTTTGATTTCAAAGATTGATAATGACCTTATAAGTCGAAAGACGTCTCTCTGCGAATTAACAAACAATAGTAGAAAGGAACACTTGTTTCAAATTGCATTAATACCTCATGGTATATAACACAAGTAGGGTAGCCAGCAGATCCGCACATGTCATAAACATGCAAGCTGTCCCTTTTCGCCCATAAAAATATCTTAGACATTCATCATCATCATCGTCCTCAACGCTCCTCTCGGGAGCCCAAAGCAGAAATGAGCCTCCTCCATTTAGAGTGACTCTGTGCCAATTACGACACTCCCTGCGTTCTGATCTGATGTCATTGTCATAGGAACGGTGTACTGTGACAGATAGAAGCTCGGGCCGGTGGAACCCTTGCAGACGGAAGAACAGTGCTCTTCTTTCACCTATCCTGATTAACACCTCTTCGTTTTCGACGTGTTCCGACCAACGGATTTTTATCATGCGTCTTTAACACCACACCTCAAAGGCCGTCTACCGTCCGTTTTCACTCTTGCTGATGGTCCACGTCTCGTAGCCGTATAGCAGAAAGCTCCATACAAATATTGTAATTAAATTAATATGCATTTAAAGGTTAGGCATGTATTTATATAGGTAACCGTATCAGGTAACTTCGGTAAATATTCTATTTGTATACCCGGTACTTACCTACATTATAATATTATGTAACGGATACTTACATAAGTTCATTGAATACTTACAACAGGAATACTATACAGATAATACAATCCTCACACAAATATAAGATATTATGTATGCTTGTTTATATGTTATTATCATCTACATACACTTTTATTACCAAACCAGGAGATCTTCTATAAAACTTTGCATCTTTGGAGGATGTTTCTTGTATAATATCCTTATTTGATAAAAGAAATATTTATTTATATAAATTTATTATCGATAATGTTTAGGCAATACTAAAATATGTATTCAAAGTGACACTCAAAACATACTGATTATTTTCCTTAACTTCGTTGAACTCAATAGAGCTTTCAAAAACACTGAATTTTGACACAATTGGGTGTCTAAACTGGAAACTGGATTTTACTAACAGAAGTTCACAAATATATGTGTATCATATACAACATACCTACCTAATTAATACCTATTCAAATGTGTTGACTATCGGTGAGTGTGATCAACTAAAATGATTAATCTAAAGTGGTTCAAAATATGAATAAATAATTTTAGCAAGACCCTGAACAGATAAAGAGGTTGGGGTGACTAGGTGCAAAAATAACCAGCAAATGCGGAGTTTTTGAATGGAGAGGACACGGAGCTGCTACTGTGAGGAGGAGCAGAGTGATTCTTACTTATTGCAATGGCCGCTGATGCGGAATGAATGTGATGAGAATGACCTAAAAATGGCTAATGACAAGGTGATATACGTCGCTGCATACTGGAGTGGCAAGGTCTGAAGTCCGGACTCGAAAATTTATTTAGTTAGTACTAATTTTTAGAAGGGTCGCTTATGCTTTTATATATTTTTTTTCACTATATTTTGATGGTTACTCTTTGGATGAAAATAGGTTTTAAAACTGGTATTAAATATGTGTCACATAGAAACAGAGTATTATGATATTATTATTGTAAGAACACCTAGTTCGCAGTTGAGAGTTCGCTACCCTTATTCATGTACTCTATGACCTCTATTTAAAAGTACTTTACCCACTACAGGTGTATTGAACTACAAATTGGCGTTTGTTTTTTCTATAAAATTGGTACTTTTCACGTTATTTTTACCGAAAGTGCCTACGGGTCTAGATTTAATCTAATTATTCCTATTTATAGGCAAAATAATATGGGATTTTACTTTTATTAATTCAAGCTAATTTATGTTGGTATTTTTAATTATGTACATGTTCAAATGTTGATAAAAAAAAATAGCATAATTAAAAAAGAGTTTCTGCTCCTTCTTTGGGCGGCAAGTCTTTAATTGGGAGAAAATCTCTCTATCCTTTGTAAGACCAAAAGCTCTCCACTTCACATCACGATGCTTCATTTGAAATGAAACATGCTTTAAGTTCGTTTAAAAGGCAGGTACTTAGATATGCTTAAAAAATATATGTCAAAAAAAATTTAAGCAACTTCAATAATTATTCATCAATGAGTTTATCAATATTATTTATTGATTTGTTGGTAGCTTTGTGGTAGTTTCTCAACAATGTGTTTAATTTTTTGAATCAGAAAAACTGCATAAATATCTCTTCTTCTATCAGTGCCATATCAGGTCCCCCCAACGTTGGCGATCACTTTGGAGAATGCTTCTCTGTCTCGCGCTGTTCGGACCAGCTCTCCCATATGTGTTACTCCGGTCCATTGCCGTATATTCCGCAGCCACGACATCTGCCTCCTTCCCACTCCAAGACGTCCCTTAATTTTGCTCTCTGTTATTAATACGTATCACTATTTTTTTACATTCACGCAATCAATGCTTTGACAGTGATCTTGCTATTCTCAAACCCCATATTGGACATAAATTAATTTGATTTTATGGTCGTAATGCGTTTATTACACTGCCAGGGGTTTTGAATACTCATCAACTTGTTAAAACAATTTCGTTCTCAGAACCTATAATATCACCACTGTAAAATACACTCACCTTTAATACTTACAAGTACCAACAGAGAAATGCAGCCGTAGATAGTTATAATATCTATCTACTGTCTACCTTCCTATCTATGTCCTACAAACTCTAACTGGATAACTCCACTTGCATACTTCTATGCTTCTTCTTTAGTATTTGAATTATACTGCTCGTATTCTGCATACAGTGACTACTAGGTAGTATTTATATAATTATGATTGTGCTTCGGGGTAGCGCCCTCTATGTATGGAGTTCATATACCTACTCGGATATTCCTTGACACACTAAAGAGTGAACAATGAAAGTGAAATAATAAGAATTATGAAAAAGTACACCCTAAGGTTTTGAAACCTTATTTTTTTACTTATTATTTATTTACACTGATTTCAAGTGATAATACACTAAATGACTCACATTTAATATGATTTTGCCAACTAAAAAGTTCTGAATCCGAGCGTCTAAATTCAAATACATTCAAAGTTAGCAATTTTGTTGTATTGCTTATGGGGTGTTCACATTTGGCGAATATCGCCAGGCGAATTTAAAAATAAATCGCCAGGCGAAAAAACCAAATTCGCCGGACATCCATTGATCGTCACACTTGTTAACACAGTCCACAGATATAGAAACGATCTGTCAGATGCGCTTTGATTTTGACACTGTTTTCAAAATGGCGGACGTCGAGATGGAGATCGCGAAGTGTTTATTTTTAGTCAAAAATGTTTTAGTAGAGGTTATAAGGCGCCTTTTAATTAAGGAAACAAACGCCACAAACCAACAACAAAGATAACAGCTGTCACGAAGCGGGAAACATTATAAAATGTATAGATTATAAAGTTTTTACCATAGATACGAACACCGCGCACATCTGCGCATGCGCGAATCGTTCAATCGGACGAAAAAGTTGGATGGTGGTCAACTCGAGACGATATCGTTTCTACTGGTTTTTATCGTTTCAGACTAGCTGTCATTTTGTTCACACGGTTCAAATGGCTGACGATATTTTGGTGCCCTGGCGATATTCGCCAATGTGAGAACACCACATAAAGTGGAATAGGTTTTCAAACCCGTGGTCTCTTGATTGAAAGTCTTAGTCTGAAATTTTTTTTAGAAGTTAACGTGAAAATTAATTGAAAAGCTCCCTTGGAGTGATACTATCACAGTAGGTACGACGCTATATTTTTTTTATGCATTGTATTCATATGAGTGCGTTAATTATGGTTTTATTTGGGTTAGTTGGAAGAGATCGCGCCACTGCGTTTTCCATAAAATTGTATGTACTGTGATCAATTTATAGTAATGAATGAATTCAATTCAATTCAATTTATTCAATAAATAATATTATAAAACTAACTAAAACTATTACATGTAATTATCTTAAATTTAACAATTACAATACTTTTTATCTACTATCCCCAAGCAGTAATAAAGATTACTGGTATCAGGGGAATAACTAAACTATTTTACCAACTTAATCAGAATAATATGATGTGTTATATAATTATAAAGCAATATATTGAAATGTACATGATATGCAATTTAATTAAGTTGTAATGTTAATACTTTATTTCAATATCTATTGTAATTCACACTGATACGGTTTTCACATACTTCTTTATTTGTTTATTGAATGTGTTCATGGATGAGCTGTTCTGTAATCGAGTTGGAAGGCTGTTGAAGATTTTTATAGCTGAATGAAGGAATCCGTGTCTTTTTCTATTCGTACGTGGAATGGTCGTTCGTAAGTTGTTGAGTTGTCTTGTATTAAATAGTTGACACATATCGCAAATATGTACAGTGATGTACATTGTGCTATGTAAATTTGAAAATATTGCTATGTAAATGGCATGATCGGATAAATGCAAAAAAAAACAACGCAAAGAAACGTCTTTTGACTTTAGAGGTCATTATCAATCCTCATAAGTCGAAAGACGTCTCTCTCGCGATGTTTAATCTATAATAGAACGAAATGCTTGCTTCCATTTATCCAATTATGGAATTCTACGAATTGTGTACCAATACAATAAATTAATAAAAAGGTAAATCTTGTAACCTATGTAGTACAATATAAACAATAATATTAATAAAAAAAAAAACAAAATAAGTGATCAGTTAATACGAAAGAAAAACATCAGAAGCGAGTTTGTCATCTCAAGAACTTTGATCAACTAATGCTATATCAGCATATTATTATTATATATTGTGTGCTTTATACTTTTATTATTTGAGTTAGATACCTCGTTAGGTATTTGTTAAAGGAGGTGAAGCGCCCTGTTAGAATTTCCTTGGGAATTTCATAATGTATATATTATATATATCCCAAGAATTCTAAGGTATTTCGATATTGCCTACTACTACCTACGTATGTACATACTATCATCATAATCCTAGATAGACTAAATAGAATATACAAATGATTCAGTGAACATAGCTCTGGTATAAGTGACCCATGCCCAAATATTTATATCAATTAATATATAATTATCTGTATCATTGACTTTATAGTACTCTGCAAATATCCGTAGTCTCTGTCAAACAGGAGATAATATAGCCATAGATGGACCATTTTTTACTCAGAATGATGACCGAAAAGAGTTTTTTAGAGTTTTTTATATGCGCTTGATATTTTATGAACACCCGCCTTTTTACAGTGGAATTTACAGAAAAGATTGGAAGACCTGTTCGTTATCTGGAGTTCTGCAGAATATCTCAACTAAATCCTCTACTAGTTTTAAATAGAGTGAACATAAGGAAAATTTCATGATTTACAACTATCAAAGCTGACCTAGTGCGTCCGTGTGACGCAGAGGTAACGTTCTTGACTTTGAGTCACAAGGTCCCGGGTACGATTCCCGGCCAGGGCAAAATGAAATATCCCTTATTTCAAATTATCCTAGGTCTGAGCGTTACATGTGTTTAGTGTATTGTATATGTATATCGTCGCGTTAGTACCTTTAATACAAGATTCATGGCAGAGTTTGGGACTAGCCCCAAATTTGTAAATTAATTGTCCATTATGTATGTATGTATGACTAAAGCTAGAAAAACGTCATCAAAACTCTGAATAGAATTTAGTAATATATTTAACGTAAATAGGTAGGTAATCTCGACAATCGAAAACTTACAGAAAAATGTGGGGGTCATTGCCGGGTATGCAGCAGAACGTAAATTATAGATACATAAGTTTAAATATTTTAATTTAAGTATTTTATTTTTAGAACAGTCTTTCAAATCTATATCACAAGCATGCTTCGGAACGGTTTCCTATTTACATATGAATAAAGGTATTCCACAACCGCATTTCTCATCATACTATTTCCAGTAGGTAGATCGTATTGGTAGTTCCTATCCACATTCCTATCCTGGCTTTTCAGATACCTACTATAATCTACCCACACAGTGACAGAGGTAATACCTAACCTGACTGAATATCTACCTAAACAAATAGGTGTATTCTCCTTTAAGGTATACCTAGTAGACCTATCTTACTACTACCAATAGTAATTCCTGAAATACCCACATTAGGAACACAAGTCTGAAAACATTCTTGGTATCCTTTGAATGTTATCGTACTTAACTGAATTTGCTGCGAATTATTAACTACTGCGTATCTATATTTGTCAATATGTGTTGGTATACTTAGGTATATTCTGTTGAATTTTTATTTGTATTGTTTACCTACTATATTCACAACGTATTTTTTATGATATTACTGTATGCACATAGATATTGTATGTACTGAGTATTTTATTGGTGGAAACTTTGTTATTATTTGTGTATTAGGTTTTATATATGTTTGTTGTTTCTTGTTTTCTGTTTAAGGCTATTATGGCCGTCCATTGTATTAATAAATAAATATAAAGCATCATAATATTTCATCGCAGCTTTTCTCATAATTAATGGTAAGAAATTGTACATTTGTAAAAAGTAAAATATAACATAATCACTGAGGACACCAAGACCCATCTGTGGGAGAGCATCCATGCCACAAGTGTGATAGTGTGTCTGTCTCGAATAAGCATATTTAGCCATTTGAGATGGCATAGCAGAATGGATGCTCCACAGCCGAATCCACTATGAACTTTCAGCACTCACAACACTCGCCTTATTGAGTTGTTGGCATATAAAATGACATTCAAACAATTATTATGAACAACTCACACAGATTGAGCTTATGCCAAACTAAGATAATAATTATGAACCTTGTATTATGGGTACTAAGGAGACGATACCCACATTATATGTACATTGTACAATGCACTAAACATCAAATTTACCAGTACCTCTTATTGAAGTGGAATTTCACAAATACTTTTAACTGTGGAATTGTTGCAATATAATTATATTGTGTAAACGCAGTTATTTTAGTTAAATAAATTTAATGGTCTCTCACTCTATTCTATTAGTTTTCGAGTCTAAAGATAAAACATCGCATTGAGTTCGTCGGTAGCCTGGAGGTAGAGTCTCGGCCTTCAGAACAAGGGGTCCGTGGTTCGATCCCACGTGCCGGCAAACTCCCCTTTCACGGCACAAGCTTTTAGCTTAGTGTGAAAGGTGTATAAGGTTGTATTTGGGTTTGTAACAAACCTAGATATATCTTTTTTAAAAAAAAAAAAAAAAAGACATTTAACTTATTGAGTTCAGCGATGCGGAATGGCAAGTCTAAACTTTTACTGGCACTGAGAGAATGACTTGTGTGTTTATTACAATAATCTTCAAACTATTGTTTAACAGGCTTTCTTACAGTGTCACGATTAATCGATATATAACCTACCTAAAACAAATAATAAAATAAAGCCACTTTAGACAAGTGTTATTCAATCTCCAAGTAAAGAATTATAACAAACTTATCTAAACTTATAAATTTGTGGGAAAGAGTTTAATTTTACTCCGGAACTCTGTGAACGTTTTTCAAGTTCGCTAATAGTAGGTAATTAGTTCCACGTACTGCCATCCTGTTAGTTAGAAAGTTTGTTCATTTCCAAGTTCAAATTTCATAATAATTTGTAGCTTCGACTTGTTTGTATTGAAGCTCCTACGTAAAACTGTATATAAGAGGAAAAGGGATGCGTAATGAATGCTGAAATTTTTTATCGAGGAATCGAAATTTTGCATCGTGTGTAGCATAACTGTGACATCAATAGTGTGGATATCAAGCACATCAGCTCTAGCTGCCTGTTTGATAGCTTCAATAATAATAATGATAAATTATTAACACAAATGTATATACATAAGTGTACTCAGCACACTTTCTCTAGATAGAGGCTGCAACTTTGTAAAGTGGTTAAGGAATTTGAAATGTTTCACAACCTCCTCGTTTTTGTTAATTATTTTTTTTAGACCATTATATCTGACAACTGTCAAATGTGTAATCATTTTTTTAGGTCTCAGTTTTGACAATTCGGTCAATTTGGTATGCTTCATTATCTTCTTACTTTTGTTCAAAATTTTTATAGCCACCTTAGCTATATTTTGTAACTCAACTTCTAGAAGGGGGGGGGGGGGGGGCAGCTTCCTCTTTTTTGCTCCCTATTTTCGTACTTTTCCTATACTTTGAAACTAATTGCCTGTTTTCCTGTTATGTTCGAGATCCTTAAAAGTGTAATTTACCCTCTTTTGTTTCCCTCCTGGGTACGACCATGTAAATTTAAAAGACAAAATAAGATAATTAAGATAAGTTGAGAAATATCAATTAGGCATGTCTTGAAAATAGGAAATGAATTATTCGAATTTTAGGACTTAGGTACTTACTTACTCTAAACTACTGCAATCTAACAAATTACTAATGTTTTGAACAAAATATGATATCTGTAGATGTTAAATTTTCTGTTATGTACCTATACGACAAACATCTATGCTTTAAGAAAGATTTCCATTATATGTATTTTATAGTTCGATGAAATGATTGCAATCACTCACGTGTAAGATATACGACCCTATGCATAAAATACCTACTCGAGTTTATTGTATTAACTAAGGGGTTAAGCAAGGTTAGGCTATATAAAGTTTGTTATACTTATACTACCTTATTTAACAACCTCATAATCTTATAACGAGTCTTGATATAAAATAAATCTCGTAATAAAAAAAAACGTCATCGCCATTAAATGTTTCTTGATCATGATTGGTATCTTGTTTTTATAGTTAAAATTAATTGTAGATTGCCGGAAATAAAAAAAGTAATAAACTGCGTCTACAAAAAAATGTAAATTACATTTTTTATAAATGTATGCATGTGTGTGACCACAAACAAAAATTATTACATCAAAAAATCATCCTGCATAAAAATATTTATGGCTCAAAATGACAGATTATCTGCTGTTAGTTGTCACTCCGTAGGTTTTTCTTATTTATGCTTGTTTCTAATTTGTTTAAAACTCTGTGATTCTTCATAGTTAGAATAACGACTTGTTCCCACACCGTGTTCATTAGCTCTAACCTCGCTGTTTTGTGTATGGAGCATTTGTATTAGGATATTTTATTTATTTATTTATTTTATTCTTCACTGTACATTGGTTACAATATTACATAATGAAATAGTGGCATAAAAATAACAATTATAAATTCAATGTACAGAGGGCGAGTTTATCGCTAAAATGCGATGTCTTCCAACTATCCCGGTTTATTTTAAATATTTTACATTTGCACTTTAACAAAAAATAGTGGTCCTTTAGCTTTCGTTATATCGAAACTTTACCGTGTGTAGGGACGATGAGACTCGTTTTATTGGTATAGAAAAGTATCTACATAATATAAAAGGTATTTCAATAATACGTAATAGTTTAGTTTAGCTATTGTCGGTGGTTAGGTTACTTACAATAGAATCGCTATAAATAGATCGCGCGCTTTCGTGACCGTGGAAACTCTATGCGTGCTTGGCACAGAGAGTTCGTGGAAATGTGGATCAAGCAAAAAACATTTTTTTCTATGTCAGCATAATTATTTTTCTTTCCTAGATATTTTAGTCTGTAAAATTTACCTATTTACTCCCAGAGTCTTTTGATATAATACATTTCCCATTATTTTCTGTAATACTATTAAGAATCCCCAGCTTCTGTTGTCATCTTTTTGCATGTTGATTGTGTTTGTTTCAAGTTTGTTCTTTTTGATGTTATTGTACTGTAAAGACTGTTTGTATATTGTGTTAATTTTTATTTATTTTATTTTATTTAACAATAATTATACAGACATGACAATACATAGACTATTTGATAAAACTTAAATCTAAACATCCTCCTTATAGAGACAAGTCTCGTGTAAAGGAGGGTTAGGTTACTTACAATAGAATTTATAAATTAATAAATACAGTAAATTGTTCATAAAGTATATTATCACGATATTCAACATATCATCGTGAATTTAAGATGTCTTGATTTGTTTTGTCGTATGGGAATATAAGCAGGTTGTTCAATATATTTCGATCATGCAACTATTGGCCATACCACTTGCAGTAAATGTCTTGATGATACACAAATACATATTTTTTCTTCAAACTTTAAAGAAGAATCAGTCAACCAAGTGCATACCACTGATTGTGTGCCTCATTTGAAAGCTCGCGTCGAAAGTTTGAAGAGTTTCAAAGCCTTACAACACTAAGGATGTGTCTGTCATTTCAATGTCTAAAAATATTAACAGGTTTTCAATCTGCTAAATTTAAAAAGTTATGTAATAATGAACAAAGGTTTGAACTAAAAGTTTTGTAACACCATTGTTCTTAGTATTCTGTGATTCAATAAAAATATTTGGGTCTAATTAAAATTTAAGGGTTCTTTGCTATTTGACGTGGTACATAGGTCCCTCTATCTGATATCTGAAATCATTTTCATTACTATGCGTATTCACGCATGACCTACTGCTGATATAAAAAAGTTAGAAAACTAATATTCGTTTTGTGTGTGTAGTTTGTTGATGATATTCATTGTGAAACTAGCTTTTAAACCCACAATTATGCGTCAAAGCATGTATTAACGTCTGTCTTTATTCTGAAATAACCGCAGTGGGCTTACTAAAACTTAACTATTGGATTTACACTTAGTGTGAGAAAACGCGGGCGTCCAAGAACCACGTGGCTTCATCGAGTGTCATGTGTATACATATCATCATGTGTTGACTAAAAGAAATCAGTGTGCGTATAGGTATGAGAAAATTGTATGAATGTAGAAGAAGTGGAAGAAATATGTAAGAATTAATCTATAATGCGTTCCATCACCTCTGCTCTCCCCACTAGGTATACGGCGAGGGTAGTATAGTTCTGAATTTGTCAGACTCAGTTTGACAAATATATTACATTTCGAAACCTAGGTCACTTTAATAAAGTAGTAAATCTAATTTACCTACCATATAGTAGATCAAATTCTCAAGAATGGCTGTGTGTTGAGTAAGAGAAATCGACGTGCGTGCATGAATGTAGATGAGGCGAAAGAAGTATGTAGAGGTAGATCTATATGGCGTTCCGTTCTCTCTACCTATCCCACTTAAGATGTGGCGTGAGGAAATAGATAGATAGATAGATAGAAATCTCATATATTATACCGTATTTTTTATTATTATCAAATAAATCATCAAAAATATTCATAAAAATCTGTCAAAAATATTTCAAAATGATTATGAATTACCTATAAATATTGCACTCAAATTACAGTTAATTTATAAGTTATTTTAAGTAGGCAAGTTAATTATAATAAGTGTTATTTATTTATTTATTTACGTTTCATTTGGAATGTCGTAAAAATTCCACAGATAATGAGAAACCGCAGGAGTTTAGTGTGTGTTTATGGTACCACCTTATTTTAATCATCTCGCCAGGTATTAATATCAATACAAGATGAAATATGTTGATGAAACTATGTCGAGTTGAGATATTTAAATGATTGATGCACTTGGGCGTGTGTTGTACTACTACCACTGTAGCGTCACGGCGTATCCTATAAGTAGGGTAACCAGCAGATCAGCCGTATGTAATAAACATGCAAACTATCTTCTCTGTGCCAACAAAAAATAAGACATTCAGGATTGGTGGCAATAAACCTCATTGCTGAATTTAAAATGTAGAATGTTTATTTTTATTCAGACACCCGCCTTTTACAGGACACTCAATAATTAGTTTGTGTTGTATATTTGAGAATTAATATTTTTCCTCGTAATATTCCTCTTGTGAATGTAGGGAAAAAATTAATGTAACTGATTTCGAACCAATTCTGCCACTGCCAAAGCTTATTTTCCTTCACAGAAATATAATAGAAATCTATAATGTTATTTTTTTTTGTATTTTTTTTTTTGGTTATCAAATTGCTCTCATAGACATTTTTTTTAAACTTGAATATCTATGTTTATTTGTCACATGAATTTAAAATACGCTATCGCGATTTCAGTGTTCTTACGCCATTGACAAGCTTTTCAAGACTCAGTAGAAATTGTTACATAGTTATTGCCTCTAAAATAAGTGAAATTGCTCTCATAGAGTTTGTCTTTAGTCATTCATTCTTATGGCATACCTCATTAAGCCTTTTCATTTATGATTTATTTTTTTTACTTCTTCATTGATTGATCTACAAGCCTACCAATCTTATAATATTTTTTATATTTAAAATTTTAAAAATTTTAATAATAAAATAAAACAAGTATGAAACATCCCATTTCATTTCAAGAGTAATGCAGTCGACGATTGAGTATTGACATAGGTACATTCTAAATTATAACATACTTAGGATAGTATACAACCATTCCTCGCTCATCCTATACACTGAAGTGGCCCTCAACCTTTTTCACCGTAGTGGACTGGTCAACGTTAAATAATGTTAAAGAATATTTACTATTTTTTTTTATTGTTTAACCGGATTTGGGTGCAGATGACATAATCAATCAGATATTTCGATTGGAGAACCATGTTTTCATAATATAACATGGTGCAAAATGTAATCGGAAGAAGTGAGAAAGGCGTCCCAACGCTTATGCATTATGCATATGCAGTCCATTTGAGATCTGAAATATGAGATCCCTAAAAGATGGTTGCTTCTTAGGTTTGCATAAAGCGTCTCTCGATTGGTGACAGTGAGAATGGTGGAATTGGTGAACGTTGTCCATGGACACCGAAATTGGTCACTTAAGCTAGCCTAGAGCCAATTCATAAGCGTTGGGACGCCTTTCTCACTTCTTCCAATTACATTCTGCACAAAGCTACATTGTGTAAATATTGTTCTCCAATCGAGATATCTGATTGATTAAATAATATTTCTACGGCCCACTGAGGGGAAGCTTTTGATTATTTACCTATGAATCTTTTTTGTGGGTCTCAGATTCCCAAATTTTTTTTTTAAATTTTCTATAAAGTCAAATATTTTCTACCTCATCCTCCACCCCATCAACAGATTTTTTAAAAGATATAAGGTATTTGACATATCGTTGTTGCATATTCAAAAAGAAGTTTGTGCGAACATTTTTATTTAGGCATACTCTGAGCATTAAAATTGATATTGGACTTTTGTGATATTATTCTTTGAGTATTGAATTTTAATATTTGATTACAAGAATCACTTTTTAAAATGGTTATGATGTCATTTATAAACAGTTTATTCTAGAAATGTCAAAACATTTATAAATTCACATACCCCTTTTTGAATATGCAACGACGATATTAATTTCATATATCAAATTTGCTTTATTTGGTATTAAATATCGAAAAAGAAACGACACAACGCAAAAGGTCTGACCTTCCATTTCTCTCCGCGGATCGGAGGTTGAAGACCACTGCTTTGAGGAGATCGTCCATCTCATTATAATTATCTTCATTCCATTCTATTTTCTACATTCCTAATATTCCTATCCTAGCCTATGTAGTCCTAGACCTGCCGTTACTACGGATAGTGATAGATAATCTATTTTAATGGTGATTTATGTAACCACTTAAATGGCAGAAATTACAAATCTTTTACTGTCGTTAAATCGAAATTCCTATTCTATCCTGGAAATATTCGTTTCCTTTTGCTTTTTCATTCTCCCATCACGACATATCCCATAAGCGGGGTAGCCAGCAGACCAGCCGCATGCAATAAACATAGAAACTATCCTCTCAGTGGCAACTAAAATAAGACATTCGGGAAGAGTGACAAACCTCTTCGCTGAATTTAAGACGTAATATGTCTATAGTTTTTTTCGAACATCTTCCTTTTACAGGACACTTGAAAACTTGTAGAAAACAGTAGGAGACCAATTCTTTGCCGGGTGCTCCACGGAATATACTTTTTCATTAATATATCCATTTTTTGGATAAGGATTCCATCTTTTGTCTCGTCTTTTTCCAGAGCTGAACTTGCTCACCTCCAAAAAGCAACAGGAATAAATATCATCGTTCCATGTTTTTAAGACCGAACTAGTTTTTTTTTAGACCACATAATTTACGTATAAAGATTCTGGATGTCTAGTAAATTATATTATTAGTATTTGAATAATTACAAATTGAATAATGACTTCTTAGATTTTTTCGATACTGAATGTATGATTGTTATCCTGTAATTGTTAAAAATTACCAGACAGATGATTTAAGCTTTAGCATTTTTGTTCTTATGTTTTAAGTAAGCATAACAAATATTTTATTTTCTAAAAGAGATGAATCTCAGCTTTTGTTATAAACCGAAATACAACCTTACACACCTTTCATAGTAAGCTAAAAGTTTGAATCGTGAAAGGGGAGTTTTTCGGCATCTGGGATCGAACCGCACACCTCATGAGACCGAGACTCTACATCCAAACTACTGACGAACTCTTATTTGTATGGGAAGTATTTATTATACACATTTTGCTTTAACTTAGAAGTATAGATAGTTTGTTATTTTTCAACTTAGCAAATACAGCTAAATATATAAGTATTATTAAAAAAATGTCCACGCTCTTGAGTTGGCAACAACTTTAATAAATTCCTTTAAATTAATTAAACGTAACGAATGTCAACTTCATAATGTCAATTTATTAATTATTTATATATTAAATCAAGTAAAAAATAAATAATTTAACACAAAACTAGTTTCATATCTCTCATTTCACACGCAGTAGTTCAGTCTGTCAAGACATATACACGTATGAACATAGCATGGTAGTTATACATTAATGTTTATCTTCCTTATCTGGTATTGGAGTGAACATTCAAAACTTATGTTGTCACAAAATAATCCAGTTTTCCAATGGACAACTTTTAAGGATTTTGTTTTCAAATGAGCATCTCACATTACGCCATTAATTTGGTAGTTGATTTTACAGCTGACAGATGATTTAAATGTACCCGTACACTGAGCAGTGTTTTACTAAATTTGAACCACGAACCTACTACTCGAAAGTCCAAACTAGCACCAGGCTTCTAAACACCTCTTTTTGCATCCTGCAAATATAATTTTCGATCTGTAGATCTGTACTAGTACGGTTTAACAGAAACTTGACAGTCGGGGATGTTAACTGTTGTACCTAAAACATTTTAAGGATTCATGCGATCCTTAGAAAGGGCTCATTAAGAAAGAATTTGCATGAAGAGATTGGTTAAAGTGGTAATCTTTATTCCTGTAACATCCACAGGAGAAGATGGGTGCGATCCTTTATGGGAGTCATTCGACTATCTCAAGGGCGACTGCGTCGGGAAACTATACATAGTCATGAGTTGAGTTACCTAAAACTGGTAATATAATATCAACTCTCCTGTTCTATAAATTAACTACCCGAAATTCTGATATTCCAAGATCTGTCACGTGTAAATTTTGAAGAAGTATGGAGGTGTACTGAAAATTCAAAACAAATAAGTGTTTCCACTATAATTATATTATTGAAATTTTAGACCTTGCATGTGGATTTGAAAGAATATCACTTTCTACGTACATACCTAAGTTGACTTGTACGTCATCACGGCAATTACCAGTAGAATCAACAAATAATAAGTGAATGATGAAGAATCCAGTAAAAATGAATGATGAAAAATCCAAGTTTTCCTGGGTTACTTTTTCCTTTATTTTGCTACTGCACGTTTTGTTCGTTAGGTCCTTGCATATACTCTTATGATTCGAGATAGGATCTGTTTTATTTATTTATATATTTATTTCTTTTATTCTCATCTAGCTGTCTTGTACATACTCCCACAGGTCTAGGAATTCCCTTCAGGGAATTGAAGTCTGCTATTAATAGACAGTGGATGGACACACAATACAAGGAATAAGACACTACTATTTCAGTCAATACAGTGTCCAATTAAAAGCAACTTCTGTTCTTGTAATCAAATATAAAAAGACGAATCATGCTGGAATCGTTACAGCTGTAGACTAATGGGGTGTTCACATTTGGCGAATATCGCCGAAAAAACAAAATTCGCCGGACACCCATTGATCGTCACACGTGTTCACACAGTCCACCGATATAGAAACGATCTGTCAGATGCGCTTTGATTTTGACATTGTTTTCAAAATGGCGAACGTCAAGATGGAGATCGCGAATTGTTTATCTTTAGTCGAAAATGTTATAGTAGAGGTTATAAGGCGCCTTTTAATTAAGGAAACAAACGCCACAAACCAATAACAAAGATAACAGCTGTCACGAAGCGAGAAACATTATAAAATTTATAGGTTATAAAGTTTTTATCATAGTTACGGACGTCACGCACATATACGCATGCGCGAATCGCTCAACCAGAGAAAAAGTTGGAAGGTGGTCAACTTGAGACGATATCGTTTCTAATGCTTTTTATCGTTTCAGACTAGCTGTCATTTTGTTCACACGGTTCAAACGGCTGGCGATATTTTGGTGCCCTGGCGATATTCGTCAAAGTGAGAACACCACATAATGCGTGGGCCATAGGCCAACCTGTGCACATTTTGCAAATAAGTTATTATGAAGTTCTTTTTTGAATCAGCATAATGATTTTTTTGCAAGTATTTCAAAAACATTGTGGTTAGATGGAAGAAATCACTTGATAGCGATAATCTCGCCACTGCATATCGTCCTACTATTTTCAATTTTGTATTATTTCGTTGACACTGTTATATAATGATGATGTGCAAAAAGAATAAATAAATAAATAAGACATTTACTACTAGTGAAACAGAAATAAACACGCAGAGTGTCCTCTCTGTGCCAACAAAAAATAAGACATTGAGGATGGTTGGCAATAAACCTCATCGCTGAATTTAAGATCTAAAATGTTTTTATTTTTTCGAAAATCTTCCCTTTTACAGGACACTCGAAAATTTACGGTAAATAGCGGTAGACCAATTCTTTACCGGTTGCTCTACGGAAGAAATTTAACGTCTTAAATTCAGAGTAAGCCCACCAATCCTTGACGTCTTAATTTGTTATTGGCACAGAGAAGACAACTTGCATGTTCATAACGTGAGATTAATCTACTAGCTGTCTCACTTACGGGAGATGTTGCGATGGTATGGATAGAAACATGGGCGAGTTCGTCGTTAGCCTGGAGGTAGAGTCTCGATTTCATGAACAAAAGGTCCATGGTTCGATCCCAGGTGCCGGCAAACCCCCCTTTCACGACACAAGCATTTAGCTTACTGTGAGAGGTGTATAAGGTTGTATTTGGGTTTATAAAAAAACCCAGATATATCTTTTAAAAGGCTTAAAAAATAAAATAAAAGGCTTTTTCAATTTTTCAAAATAAATATTGCATTAATACCGAATATGATCAAATAAAATCGTAGTAGTATGTAGCGGAATTTACCCCAATATTCATTATTAAATAATATTTATTTTGACTGCTTTTTAAGTATCTAAGGTATGTACAAGATTTCAGAAATAATGAACCCTTTTTACCACCGTGCACGCTTTTTTAAAAATAATATCACAATACATCGGTAGGTATAGGTATATAATATTATATCGACTGCCCAGTTCCATATCTCGACAAGTCGAAATTTACGAAAATTTTGAGTTAATTAATAATACACATAACCAACGTCACTCTTCTAATTCCACAAATAAATAACTATAAAAAAATCACGGTTTCTTTTATAATTATATTAAATATAAAGTCATGTAAAATAGCCTGTTTTAAATTCCAATTATCAAATCAAGTGTCTTAGGAGGATTTTGGATGTATGTAAGGTGATATGAAGTGATATGAACATGTCACGAATGATGCTGTGCGCCGACACACCCAGCAGAGATATGTAATCTCCGTGATACAGGGAGACGATAGTCCAGGCTGGGTCATGTTCTGAGAATGCCCAATGATAGTTGGCCAAAAAGAGCGCTGTTCTTTCACCTGCAAGGGTTCCGTCGGCCCGGACGTTCCTCTTTCACAAAAGACCGTTTCTATAACAACGACATTACAGCGCAGGCAATGTCGTGGGAAGTGGTGAAGCAATAGGCGCAGTGCCGCTCTGTGCTCCCGAAAGGAGCGTTGAGGGCAATGATGTTGATTTTCAATTTCACAAATAAATATTTTGAATTGTTTTATTAACGAACGGATCTTGAACAGTTCTATTGTAATATAGTATATATCACTTTCTGTTGTGTTTTTAAAGCATAATATAAATATACCAAAATTACAAAAATGGCGATTTTTCAAATATAAGACATTTCTACTTGTTGAGCTATGGAGCTGGACAGTCGATATTTTGTTCATACTTTACCGGCTTTTGTCTAAATTTTAAATGTTTGCGGCCTCCGTCGTTCGCGAGAGAATTGAAATTAGCAAATTAGGATGTATATTTATTTCGTGTTTACGTGCCGAAAATTCGGTCCTAACTTATATTTCAGCTTGTTCCGAGCATTTTTCTTAAATTCTTCTAACTTAACATAGTGTATTGAAGTACATCCTAAGTTAGTCGGAAGCATTTCATTTATTTTATATTTAGACTAGTATTGTACGATGTTTCGAATTTTTTGGTTTGATATGATTGCTTTGAATCTTTACACTGTTGACATACTCCACTTTCACAATATATGAATTTTTGGAATAATTATTTATTTAGTTATTTATTCCTTACATTGATTACAAACAATTACATAAAAGGTAAACATTCAATTTAGATGCAATCAATATACAGAGGGCGAGTTTATCCTAAAGGCGCGATTTCTTCCAACTAACCTAAAGGTGTCAAAACAAAATAAAAGCCAAATTACAATAGTAAAATAAAAACAAATAAATTGAAGAAAAAAAAACTAACTTCAAAAAATAAATAATAATAAAAAAAAACATCCATATATGTACATGTATATTTATATACACAATAATAATAATAATAAAAAAACAAGAAAATACTGTAAGGGAAGCGTAGGGATGGGGGGGGGAGAGGAGGAGTGATGGGTTTTAGGTGCCGGATAAATAAGTCTTAAGTAGCGGTCTCTATACTCCGTTCCGTGGAAAGAACATGAAGGTCAGTCCTCTTTTTCGATATTCTAAGCTAAACTAAGTTTAGCAAATTTTTGAAATATTCCTTTACAAAATCAAGGAAGTCATGAACATGTCAAATTTCTTTACCCAAAACAAATTATGCCGAATTTCGAACTCGGTATTCGATTGAAATTATTATTGTTGTGGTAGGTGGAAAGTATTTTCCTTTTATTCATATTGGAACAATACCATTTGAGGTATATATTATGTAGGTATATTATAATATATAGATAGTATTAGGTTCTCGTTGTACGTAATAATTTATAAGGCAGTAAGGTAGGGTCAATAACAAATGTTTGAACAATACGCGCGGGTTCAATATTATATTATGTATTATACTAAAACAATAATAAAATGCTTCGCGATCGCGAGTTTAGGCTGAAATATGTTTACATATTAAAGAGGTATAATAGCGGTTATGCTGTATATGAGTGATATAAAGAATGAAGTGATCGGAAGAATGAATTGTCTCGAACTTCCAGTCGAGAAATTTCGGATTCAATATAACTTACTTCCAACCTATTCCACTTTCCCAATACACACGTATTGCTTTCTATGTGGATGTGTGGTGTGTGATTGGGCTTATTTCTAATCCAGATTCATCTATAGAAATTTTGAATATTTTTGGGCATTGGTGTGCATATTCGTCAGCTCTTACTCGTTTCGTTAAGTTTTCGAGTATCCTATTAAATGCAGGTGCTCGAAAAAATTAAAACAATTTTCATCTTAAATTTAACAATGAGGTTGGCCACCCATCCTGAATGACTTAAGTTTTTTGGCACGGAGAAAACAACGAACATGTTTATTATGTGCGGCTAGTTTGATGGCCTCCATCAAGGAATTTCCCACAAATGGGGTAGTTAACAGACCAGCTGCATGTAATAAACATGCAAACTGTCCCCACCGTACCATCAAAGAATTAAGATTGTTGAAGGGTGTTTGTGTTCACACTGTGAAAATTCATATTCAGTAATTTAGTAACGTTAGAGTTTGAATAAATGTGGTGAAAATATAACAGTGTTTTGATTGTTTTATAAATTACTTAAAGAATTAAGAAGTTCAGGATGGTTTGCAAACCTCATCGCTGCATTTAAGATATAAATTTCTTTTTTTTTAACACCTACCTTTTACAAAACACTCGAAACATTAGATATTATACCTACCTTCAGTAATTTTTTATTATTTACTGATGGTGTGCTAGTGGAATGAATAAATACAATATATTACTCTCTAAAATTTTCCCTGTTTTTTTTTCTCAGTGCTCAAATCAGCGAAGAACAAATCAACTTAAATCAATTATTGTTAAAACCTGAATGCGTAAATTAATCATCTAGTCTGAATTGTATTGTTGAATATGATTTGCACCCATGGGTCAGAGTGTAAATGTGAATTATTACTATGCTTGTTGGCTCTCAGTAAAGTTATAAATATACCTCCATACATATCAGCTACACTACAATAAGAATAGTATAGTAATGGAAATGATAGGTAGGTACCAATCTAATAAATATTTTAGTCTGTTTGTAAGAGTGTGTGTATGTTTTTTTAATAATATATCTTTTATCGCAGATTTTGAAAAACATTGACTTATGGCCTATTAAAAATCCTATCTATCCATGACTGTTGATTAAAATCTATTCTATTCTATTATATCTTTAAAGGCCATCTACTCGTTTACGAGTGATCAGGTCAATTAAAATCTATTGTATAAAATATATTACGCAATGGATTTTTATCGACAATAGTTGATAGATTATTGAAACGGCCATTAAACGTTAGGAAGAACTTGATTAAAGCTTTCGTCTTTAGAATTCTGCTATATGGTAGTGAGATTTGGACCATTAGCAAAAGTGAAAGCGACGGTTGGCGGCCTTCGAGATGTGGTGCTACATACGCATATTGAAGATCCACTGGTCGAAACATGTCGAAAACAAAGAAATGTTGATCAGGGTTGGGAGATTAGGTAATTCCTTTAAAAGATCAGCCAACAGCGAGCAAACTGTATTGGTTACAATATCAGGCACCCAGACCTTCTCGTCACCATCGCAGAGCGTTAGACTAAAGGCAGAAATAGTAGAGGCCGACACCTATATAGATTAAGTGAAGAAGGACATGAACAATGGCATATACGTTGAATTAAAGACTGAGACAAAAAATTGAGAGAAATGGAGAAAAAAATCCAATCGCATGATGAATACATAATAATATATTATTAAATAAAGACTAATTCTATCGACCATGACAAAATTGTAAAAAGAGAACATTTATAAATGATGTAGCCATATTTAAAAAAAACACACACAAAAAATCTCAATTACGTTTTTTTATGATTTTTTATGAAATAAGGAAAGTATTGAAACATCCTGAATATCCTTTTTTATGAATAGAAAAAGACGACCCATATTTTCATTACACGCAGATCATATAATTGGGTGGAGGTGAAAGAATAGTAGGTACATCATGCTTATGTTCTTTGATGTGTTATTTGTCCATTTGATGAATAATATGTGTGCATACTCGAGTATAAAACTAGTTTATGATATTTTATTATGAATTTACTATGTCATCTGTTGTTGATTGCTGACCCCCATAAACCACAATAATAATTCATTTATTTATTACCCCAATAAAAATAATTTAATATACTTACTTGCTAGCATAGCAGTAGCTCGTTGGGTACCCACCTATCATTAAATCATGGGTTCACTACTGACTATATAGTATATGATTATAGCATACATGCCAACTTTGGCAAATTTAATTCAACACGAATTCCATATATTTATTTTAGTTTTATTTATAGATGGTGAAATGTGAAAATGTGAAGCTTAAATTTTAGCAGAAGTTTTTTAATGTACACTCAATATTGCCATTTAACTGAAATAATTATAAAATACACATCGAATATTAGCAACGAAACTGAAAATATACGTTTTCCTGAAAATCACTTGAAAAGATTTAAGTTCGCCTTAAGACGACATGTTTAATGAAATTTATGACATTTTTGACAACTAATATATTGCATATTCATAACAAATAATCGTTTTCTAGTATATTTGAATCAATATGTGGATGCTGAAAATCCAAAACACAAAAAAATGCGAAGTATCATAATCGAGGTCAGTATCCAAAGTATCTGAAAAACAATGGAATTTTTTCACTCCAAGAATAAAAATACTCCAATCATAACTAATAAAATCACGATAACTGACAATTTATTGTAAATCAAAATTGGCCGAATTTGGTGTCCCTCAGGGACCTGTATTGTGCCCGAATAATTTAGCAACATTATAGTTTCAATATTCAATATAGCAATATTCACTACTCGATTCAATAAAATATCGTTATTGTAGTTATTTTATATCATGTCAATAGTAAAGTACTCTCTACTGAGAGCTTTTTTATTATTTAATTCAATAAACTGGAAATTTAATATGCGGGTGACATTTTGTAACTAAGAATGATCAAACTAACGATATTTTGTTCAACAAAGTTGTTCTTAATATTATTGGTTTATGCATAGATTGTTTTCGTCTTCTTAAGTCTAATGAGACATCAATGCCATATTTCACAAATTCTTGTGACAAAACTATCAAAGATGAGAAGTATTACGAAAAAGGTATCACAGTTAACCAAGAAAATGAATAGGTGAGGTTTGCTTGCTTCCTATATTTCCATAGGGTACGTTAAAAAGTGAAGGAAGAAGAATTTAATAAAAGTAGGTATGTAAAATTACGTGTTAAAAAATTATCGCCCGTTGCATCACACTTCGTCGCCCCTACTTTTAAAAATGTGGCCCATATTTTATTTAAAAGCTACTCTTAAATTAATTGAACGATCAATTGATTTTAAAAGCTTTTTGATTAGATATACTTACCTACTATCTATTTATGTAGGTATTTCATTCGTTATTTGTTCCAAAATCCATTTATTAATTTTTTGTGTGATTCGAGTGTGGTACTTATATTGTTTTATTTTTTATTAAATATGTAAATAAAATGTTTATAAATTGGAAATTGGTAGCTTTATTAAATGTTTGGTTTTGAATATTTATACATTAATTAAATTTCCGGGTCGCTTTCAAATATTTTATTTAAATAGAAATTTCATTTCATTTTTTTTCAACCCCTCTCATCAATTAGTCAAATTAATTAAATCGAGGACAATAAAATTCCCATTTTTTGTAGATTTTGCGACGAAGAATGGATCTCCCACTCTTTTTTGTTAGTTTTTGAGTATCCTGTAAGAAGCAAGCATCTCATATAAGACATTTATAATCTTCAGATTCAACAATGCCACCCATCTGTAAATCTTATTGCAACTGAATGGATGAATTCCGTTATTTTTATTTATATTTGCTAGCTACCCACTCTTGGTAAATGTCGTTATGGGATGAATAATTTAATTATAGTATCATATTTTTTAACTATTTTTATTTTAGAGTAAAATTGAGTTTCAAGTTGGTGTTTCAAGCCTTGCCTGCTGCTAGATCCTATAGGCGGTTGGTGGTTTGAATTACTGGAGGTGTGGTGGATTTCGTAAAATAATGCATTCATATAGTAATTCCACTTCCTTTATTTGATTTCCATCCATGATCGAACGAATAAATATACACCGTATAATATTTATTTATTTATTTCTTGAAAACACACAACAGACAACAACTATATATATAATGTACAAGGTAGAAAAAAAATTAAACATTTCACTCAGTCATCATCCAAAAACCGTGCGTCACAATTAATTTACATTATCTCAATATTTATTCATTAATATGAAAAACACAAACACACACGCACACATCAATCATTCGTCTTGCTAGCACACACATACAGTCAATTCCACATTCACACAAAAACATACATATATACTTAAAATTATACAGATGCATAATATATACAACTTTAGCAGTAATACAAAATTCTCAAATTAAAATACGTTGTTTAAAGAAAAGTTATAAATATATATTATTTATTGAATAAGATTAGAAAGATATAAGAACTTATTGAATTTATGAAAGGAGTGCGCCGCATTAACGCTCCTAAAGAGGAACTGCCGCTGGTCAACATCAAACATACATAAATACTTTTACATCAATGATTGACAAATAAAAATATTTATTTATTATTGTACATTTATGAAAAAGAAATGCATATAAAACTACATTCACATTACAGATGTTATCATTATAAATCATCGAGCTCATCGCAGAGACGTGATTTCTTCCAACCAATCCAAAGTTACAGTTTTTATTTCGCTTTTTTTCTGGAAGAAAAATTTTCCTCTTTCATTTCGTTAATATTTAAAGCTCTTCGTGTAATCTTTTTGTCCAGAAAAAAGTTTTTTTTTAACGAGAGCTTATTGTGATTATGTTTAACAAATGTTTCTGTGGAGCTTTTCAAGGTTCATAATGAAAATGAAAGATAACAGACTGATGCCAGTAAAGCTATTTAAATATTTATTTATGATATATATATATACAAAAATAGCTTTGTAAAAATTACACAGCTTTTTTTCTAAAGCTTCCTCACGGCTTAAGCGATTGGCGTTTATAATACACTGTCCCTATAATAAGGGTATCAGACCTTGAAGAATGTCTTGGAAAAAGTGACTGAACTGCAGCATAAACGCTCTGAATGGAGGGGACCTGTTTCCAGATGTTCTCTAGATAAGCATAAAAGGACAAATGGCAGTCTAATATTGTCTTGTCTTGGATTTTCGATCGAATGATCCCAAGTTCGATTTCTCCCTCTGCCAAACTAGAACATGTCGTGATGCTGTGAATTTATGGAAATGGATACCAAACTACCACATTTTTCACGACGCAAAATACCGTGAGGATGTTTGATTAATATTTGGACTCATTTCTAACCCAAAAGTCATTTGAAAAAATGATTCGTGCAAAGATGGAATTAAAAATTTAAGAAAAAGTAGAATGTAAGGGAACGTTATTGGTTCATGATGGTTAAGGATGGTTGTGATCTAGTTTTTGAATGTCCCTTTTTTTAATAAAATCTTGTACTTCCGGTACTGTCTATGACAATATCATTTTGAAGTTAGTAGCAATTCCCAAAGTATCTACTTTCCATTGTTTTTACCAGATGTCGTTGTTGTATCTTTTCGTTTTTGTACGTGTATGTAATATTGTTTTAAGTATTATATTATTAAAATACAGCTCTCGGCATTCACTATGCAAATTGAACAAATTGTTGTTCGTGTATATTGCGTCTTAGAAATTGCCCATAAGAATCTAAACTTGGTCGTACTTTATTCATGGCTTACCTCGATAAATGCGATTATTTGAAAACTTGAAGATTTGCGAACGCAAATTTAAGTCATAAGATATCATGTTACATTAATTGTAAATTAAACACTTATTTATAGTATATCCACTGTGACTTTTTATTGGACGCCAGCTGACTTTCAAGAGCAAGAAAGTGAAAACTTTTCGCTAGCCTGATGATGAGAGCGGAAGCTCTTGAAAGCCGGCTCGCGACCAATAAAAAGTCACTGTGGATATATTAAAGAAGTGTTTTATTTATAATTAATTCAACATGAATTTCCACCAAGAATCGTCGGTTGAAAAATATCAACTTTATTATCATGTTACGTTTTCAATGCAAATAAAGTAAAAGTACATTGATAATAATTAAAAAAAAGAAATATTTTACTTTGCAATTTTTGTAAGAAGAATCAATTCTTTGTGACCCGCGGAGCTCTTCTATTCCGAGAACTCCAAGTTTTATAGATCTCTAATTATTTTATGTAAGCTTACAGGCGTCTTGAAATATTGACAGGCATTTTTAAAACATTACGTATATCTTCATCATCATCATCGCTCTCAACGCTCCTCTAGGGAGCACAGGCCAGAAACCAGCCTCCTCCATTTTAGAGCGTCTCTATACCAATCGCGTCACCTCTTCCCACGACATATCCTGCGCTCTGACGTCGTTCTCATAGGTATAAGACATTACGTATAAGACATAGAATATTCTCAATTTATAGATGAAGAGTTTTCCACTCATCTTTGTGATTATTTAGAGGTTAACTTTTATTTTTGTTGAAGGCAATTATACTACTGACTACCCCACTTATAGGGAATACTGTGATTAAAAAATAGGAAAAAGTGTAATTAATACCTAATATGCTCATTATAAATGTATTTGTTATTTTGACTAGCACACTAACACAGAAGATTCTTTTCAGATGTTGGGCTGAATAAACAAATTTGTAAATATCATTTACATTGTGTCTTGTCCAATTGTAGGTATCTAATAATTGTTCTATTATTTAATTATCATTGTTTCTTTCTTCAGCGTTTCAATTTTTCAGCGTTTCTTTGTTGCGCTGATTGTAGGGCATTTCTTTAATTTTGCTTACCTTATTTTTATTTAGCAATAAAATTGTATATTTTTTTTTAATTTATCTCACCTTTCAATTTTAATTCTTATTAATGTTTCGCTGTTTGCCGTTGGTCTGTTATTGCTATAATTTCATTTTTTATGTCGCTGTCATTGTTGTTATTCTTCTTTTTGTTCATATTTCAAACATGTAATAGGCCAGAGGCCTGAGTCAATAACACACTTTCATGTCACGTTCCCGCTCCGTTAGCGTTCGGGTGCAGACGATGTTGCGCCAAAGTGTTAATTTTCGTAACTATTGTGTATCTTAGCAACGAAATTGACACTTGCTTGCAACATCGTCTGCGCCCGAACGCTAACGGAGCGGAGGCCTGAGTCAACAACACACTTTCGTCTCACGTTCCCGCTCCGTTAGCGTTCAGGTGCAGACGATGTTGCAAGCAAGTGTCAATTTCGTTGCTAAGATACACAATAGTTACGAAAATTAACACTTTGGCGCACCATCGTCTGCACCCGAACGCTAGCGGAGCGGGAACGTGACGCGATAGTGTGTTGTTGACTCAGGCCTCGGGAACGTGACGCGAAAATGTGTTATTGACTCAGGCCTCTGTTCCGTGTGTATTTATGAATAAATAAATATATAAACGTGAAATATCTAAATTTGAAAATTGATGGCGTAATAAGCATACCCAATTAATGTATGGTTATGTGGGTGTGTATTTATGTAGGTAATACTTAGTGATGTTTTTTTTAAAAAGGAAAATGACCTATATAGTACAAAAAAATTAATGTGTATTGCACATCAGTGCGATAAAATAAATCAGCACATTGCGCCTGAAAATCAATTACCTACACAAATAGTTTTAGGAACCGTATTACAAAAATCGTTTAATTATAAACACGGTATATATTATTATTTTTCTGTATTTAGGTTTGTGGATTAACCAAGGGTGTTATGGATCTATAGTGAGGATTGCGGGGTGTGCAGGTGGTTTAAGGGAGGGTTACTGTAGAAGTGGTGGTTGTAGGATGGTATTCGCAGTATTGGTGGGATTAAGCACGAAGGCTTATATTGAATATCAAACAGATTCCCATCTATATTCGGAAGAATGTTCCAAGTACCTACTTGGAAAAGGAAATACATATATACTGTACAATATTAGACAGACCAAGATTTTTGATGAAATCATTACTAGTCGATCTGTCAAAATTGGGGTATCCAGCAATTCAACGGTGTAGATATATTATAACTAAATTCTACTTTTCACACTCCCTTCCTAATTACAAGGTGCACAAAATCCTGCACATTAAACTATTCATCGTTAATTGAGTCAGATCCTCCTACAATTTTTCATTTAGTGTTATTTTTGGAAGAGAATTGGTTTTTGAAAAATGTTATTTAAGTTCACATTCACAACATAACCCAGTTAGACCCATCATATCTCCCGAATCAGAAAAGATAATCACTTAAATGTTTTTATAGGAGTGTTGGAGTAGGTACAAATTATTTTTCAACTTTTACCAGCACGGAAAGAACGATATGCATGTTTTTACATGCAGTTACTCTGCACCATCCTTTTTTATTCTCAGCCAGGTATACCACATCGCAATTTGACAAAGTTACAGTTTGCTTGATATTGATATGATCAGTTCAACGCATTGTTATCCTGCCTGGAGGTCTTCTGTATCCGCATCATTCTTCTGAGTTTCTGACCTACAGAAAAAACAACACTTTTAGTGATTTTTTTTTCTCGAGTTTTGTAAACAGAATGAGTCCAGTTTTTTTTTTTATTTTACAGAATCGTGTGAGATGATTCCTTTGAAATATACGAGACATACAAACATTACGTTTCAGTTTTATGGAATGCCATATTTTCCTACCACTTCTATTTGTATCTCTTTTTGCTTCGTATTCTTCTTACTCTTCATTGTAAACATGTTTTCTATTCATTTAATTTTCTGTTTATTTTAATAATAATAATAATAATAATCATTTCATCCTTTTGAGTTCTTATTTCAAAAGGAAAACGACGGATTTAAGTACATAATCTAAAACATGTTATACCTATTTAACTGTTGTTTAGAATATTTACCTATTTTTGTTTATTTAAGTGGATTTGATGGATAAAACCAAATAGAATCTTGATTGAAGAATCATATTTACGCAGTGTAACATTTTACGAAGGTCCTCGGAGAGTCGGTTCCAGATGACGGGTCCAGCGACGCCAAAAGCCCTGTCATAAAAGCAGGACATGTTTTCTTTATTGATTTCGTCCAGCATATTGGTGGATGTCTTTGCTGAGCGTAGAGGTCTACTTGCAGGTGTTTTGAGAACACAAAGCTTAGAAAGTGTTTCTTTTTACGAGATTGTATGCATTATGTACTTCTCTCGGCATTCCCCACAATCATGGCAATATAGGGTCATAAATTAGCTACGTTTGATTCAAAAGCTTTTTCAATAGATGACTTTCAGCAAAGTTGGGCATACAGCTTATTCTTCATAAGCTTAAGCCATTGTGTACCTACTTAAAGTGGGTGGATGATATTAAATGTTTTTTACTTTTTTGATATTGAATTTATAATGAAGTATATTTTATAGCTCTAATTGAATTTATAATGAAAAGTATTTTTGTAGCTCTAATTGAATTTGTTTATAACGTCAAAATTGTGCCCGAGCTTTTTTTTATAATAATATTATGAATTTTTAACTGTAGATATGGATCTTACCTATTTGTTCATTATTATGAATGTTAATTGACATAGAAAGGCGTATTGCTTCCCAAGATCTTACCTGTTTTTTTTTTATGCGCCTAAACGATAAACTCGCCCTCTGTGTATTGATTGTATTTTATTTGAATGTATACTTTCTATAAAATAGTTTGTAATCAATGTACAGGAAAGAATGAATAAATAAATACATAATGAATCTAATATATAAAATTCTCGTGTCATGGTGTTTGTTATCATACTTCTCCGAAACGGCTGGACCGATTTTGATGAAATTTTGTGTGCTTATCGGGTAGGTCTGAGAAATCCCCAGCATCTATTTTTCATACCCCTAAAAGTTAAGGGTGGTCCACCACAATTGTTTTTATGGACAATTTTTTTTTATGGTGAGTCATTAAAAATACATACAGCCTTAAATTTTCACCCTTCTACTATCAACTCCTATTTTTTATTAGCGATATTAGTATGCGGCAAAACAACGTTTGCCGGGTCAGCTAGTAAAAATATAAATGTCATTCAGAATAGATTAAATATTTTTGCCTCTCAAAAATTGCATATACGAATACAAATTCTGAAACTTTTGAATGTCTGGATAGTATTTCTTGTTATAACCTAGGCTATTGATCATAATTATTTACTAGGATTATACATAAATGTAGGGGAATGAAATTATTTACTATTTATTTAAAATATCTTACACCTATCAGACGAGTTCAGACGTATTTAATGATCGGTGATCGGAGTAGCATATTGCTAGTTTTTCGATTAGAATTAGTAATGTACTCGTCGATATAAACAAAATTTCGTTATAATCAATTTTGTGTTAGTGAAACACGCAGTGTTTGATAATCTATTTCTTAGAATAGTGTTTTAATAAATTGGAAGCAAGATGTTTTACGATTATATTTTTACATTTCATGTTGAAAATAAACATTGTAATGCAAATGAAACAGAAAAAGCTTCTATGAAAAAATTGAAGGTCGTGATCAAAAGATGGAATTTCTGAAATAAGCTGGTTTAAATTAGTTTTTTTTCTGTTACCTGTGGGAGTGATACGTTGCTGAGCAAACTGTAAATTGAATAATTATTCGCGGAACAATCAACTTAGTAACGAAGCATTATCAGTGTACCAGGTCAGCAAGTTGTAGAAATTATTATTTTATTACAAAATCATTCACTTTCATATCATCCTCAAAACTTGACCCAGTTGGAGTATCATCGAGCCGATATTCTGATATGCATTAAATCAGTTTTTTGCAAATACGATGTCCATATTTTTTTCATTAATGTCAGCTATTAGTAAAAAATCCTGGTTGGGTTACATATTCAAAATAATAAATTATTGATTGTTGTTGTCTAAAACTATTTTCTGTTTTGTTTTTCCAACGTACCTAATAGATAATTTTTCATAATACATCATTTCTTTTATTACAGAGTAATAATAATGTCATGAGCATGATGTGACTTGATAATAACAGAATCGCTCAAAATGGAGGGGACTAGTATGCGAATTTCAGCGAAAGTGTTTGTGTGACATAATATATAAAATTTCTATTACTACAGAGTAATAATAATGTCATGAGCATGATGTGACTTGATAATAACAGAATCGCTCAAAATGGAGGGGACTAGTATGCGAATTTCAGCGAAAGTGTTTGTGTAACATAGTATATATAAAATTTCTATTACTACAGAGTAATAATAATGTCATGAGCATGATGTGACTTGATAATAACAGAATCGCTCAAAATGGAGGGGACTAGTATGCGAATTTCAGCGAAAGTGTTTGTGTAACATAGTATATATAACATTTCTATTATTACAGAGTAATAATAATGTCATGAGCATGATGTGACTTGATAATAACAGAATCGCTCAAAACGGAGGGGACTAGTATGCGAATTTCAGCGAAAGTGTTTGTGTGACATAAAAATATATAACATTTCTATTACTACAGAGTAATAATAATGTCATGAGCATGATGTGACTTGATAATAACAGAATCGCTCAAAACGGAGGGGACTAGTATGCGAATTTCAGCGAAAGTGTTTGTGTGACATAATATTATGTAACTATAGGTATGATTCAATCACAAGATACGTATCACTTGCAGAATAGAGAAAAAAGTATAAGGTGTTCCGACGTTTACGAATCGGCTTAATCTGGTTTGAGCGTTTTATACCATGGCAATTAGGGAATCCAATCCCGCAAAAGCGGGATCCCGTAAATGCGGGATCCCGCACCTTTTTTGCGGGATCAGAAATGCGGGATTACTCATGCGGGATCCCGCACTCTTGCGGGACTGAAAAAATGTTTAAGAACGGGCTCAGACGACGTTCTGATTATTTATTAAACCCAGCACAGCCTCAGTAATAAGTTAGTTAACTACTTTGCCTTTGGAACTCGTGACTTTTCTGTAGAATTTGTATGGAAAATAATTTGAGTTTCCAAAATCTAGATGTGATCGCAGCAACAACCGACGGTGCAGCAGTCATGAAGAAAGTTGGGAGATTATTATCAGCGCACCACCAGTTATGCTTTGCACATGGGTTCCAACTCGCTGTTCTTGAAGTTCTATGCAATCAGAGACAAGAAGAAGAAATACAGTCAAGTTGAAGTACTCGAAAAAAGACCGGATGGTGGGAGTGATAATGAAAATGTAGATGATGATGACGAGAAAGGTGATTTTTCGGTAGAGGAAGACATTCAAGAAGGAGATTTGCTACCACAATACAGGTAGATAAGTATTGTCAGACCAATAAATTTTTCAATGAAAATCATTATAACTTATTCCATTTGTTATTTAAGAGGACTGATTCAAAAAGTCAGGAAAATTATTAAGCTTTTTAGTTCGAAATCTCCAGTAATAAATGATCTTCTGCAAACATATATCAAAGAAGAAATTCTGCAAAAAATTACAGCTGATCCTAGATTGCCGAACGCGCTGGAGCAGTCTCGCATCAATGTTATCGAGGTTTAACTAAGTCAAACAGTGCATATTTAAAGCAGTTATTGATCTTAAACTGACATCATCTTCATTTTCATTCACTGATGAAGAATTTATAACATTGAGTAATATTGAACGAGCTTTAGAGCCAGTGAAGCTTGCTGTAAATGTCTTATGCTGCGAGGACGCAACATTAATTACTGCAAAAACTACATTATGTTTCATGATACGCAAACTGGATCGACAAAATACCAGGTTAAGCCAGGAACTTGTAGTGTCGCTATCTTGCTAAAATTAGTTAGTTAACTACTTTTCCTGTCTATAAAATAACGCCGTACATCAATGACTGTCGTGTCGCTGTGCTTAGAAGGTCCTAACAAATATCTAGAAAAAGATTCAGGATCTACAAATGTGGTGGACGATCCATTCTTTTATCCAAGCAAAGTTACACTTAGAACTGAAATGAAGTGTTTAATCGAGAGACTGCTGTCAGACTCGCAGGTATAACCTGAAACTCATAACCAACAAGTTGATGACAATGGCGATGAAGAAGACACGCCTTTATCGAATCTATTGAATGATTAGCCTTCGCCTATACTAGAAGATGAATAAGAGCACAGTCTCCGTACAGAATGGGTAGCCGAGTAATATAAAGTCAATTCCACCAACAAGTGTGGAAGCTGAGGGTGATTTTTCCGCCGCCGATTATTTATGCAACAAGATAAGATCAAATCTAAAAGATGGAACGTTACATACCTACTTTATTATTTCTTAGAAAGTTTTATCAGAAAAAACTATTTTTTTATGCCTCTAAACTAATTAATATGTTCAATTGTCAATACAAATTACAGATCTATAAGGAGAACTGTTAAATAATGTATAATATCGTTCCTTATAAGAAGCTGATTATTTATGGATACCTCTAAAACATCATTATTTCCACTTGTTAATTAGTAAAATGAGTAATAAATCTGCATAATAATAAAAAAAGTATTAAAATTAACTCGTCTTTATTTAATATATTTTTTAAATTACTGAGTACCTACTTGAAACAATTTTTTTATTAAAAAATCTCAATCCCGCAAGTCCCGCGGGATCCGCGGGACTGACGACCCCAATCCCGCAGGCTTGCGGGATCGCGATTTTGATGCGGGATTGGATTCCCTAATGGCAATGTTCACCAATTCCACCTATATCTCTTATGCTTCTCTCATATCAATCCTTTAATAGTGGGTGATTGCACTCATTGCTGTATAGAAACATCGTCAAGCCAGCCTCACTTCATTTCATGTTTGAAACTTTCAGTGAAAATTCCATGCTATCACTGAAAATCGAACCTATGACATCTGTGTTGCAAGTCAAGTACTTTAACCATCAAGCCACAGAGGGGTGTGGGTGTCCTCTGAGTAATATTATTATTAGTTACAAATTACCCACTACGATTTTACCGACTCCTCATATATTAGTTTTTCTAATGAACCCGCTGCTATACAACTCTATTGCAACAACTTATAATAATATGTTTCTAGGTACTCAATATATGTACATGAAAATAATATGAATAAGTTCGAGTACTTAACGATTAACAATATTGAATTGCAGTGTTAATTTATTTAACCTTCGTCATAAAGCTAATATAAATATAATATTGTTAGTGTGTTGCTGCTTTGTGTATGTACAATATACAGTAATACATTATCAACAATAGAATGCAATTGCACTATTGTAATCCAATGTTTTCAATGAGAGTAAAATATGTAAAATATGCCGCTGAGACCGATCCAAATAACGGTCTAACTTCTGTGAATTTCGGCCATAAATAGATTTTAATTTAAAGTTACAAAAAATCTTTTTATCTCTCTCTCTCTCTTTCTCGGGGTCCAATCCACTAGATTGATCTGCGACAAGTAACTTTCAATATCTCTCATTGTTGACCAAATCTACTTTCACAGAAAAATCTTATTGCTTAGTGTGATGTTGTTTGGAGTGTATTAAGAAAAAAACTTAATTAAAATATAACTTCCTTCTTACCCTTCATCACACGACAAGTTTTAAAATTCTTCATACTTTCTTATGAGGTTGACATAGTGTTCGTGAAATTTTTGTGGCATGTGTTGCGAAACATGTAATTTATTTTGTATAAAAGTATGTACAGGTTTATAAAAAAATGATGTAAAAAAGTTGATCAGAGCAGTTCCAATGCTTGTTTACCTCTACAAATTTCATACAAGATTATTATAATCGAATCTGAGTTTGGGTAGCATGAATTTTATAATATTTTAATGGATTTCGGCTTAAGCCAAAATTCTGTTTTAGTGTAAATTTTAGTTTCGATCGGAAACTGTATGGGTTTTACATAAATGTGTCACTGTACTGAGGAGTACTTTGCAATAGCGCTAATGGAATTTTGCACAAATTAAAATCTATTATTGCTTCTACGTAATAATAACAAGTTGCTTGAAACTAGTTTAATATCGGTTGTTGTGATACTTTGATATTTAACACGATTGGAGTAACCGAAGATTGTAAAATATTTTTTATCACATTTGATTTCCTTGAAGTCGAGCGATCTCGTCGTGTTAGCTGTCCAGCTTTTAATAAAAATAGTAAATGTTCAAAAATTATCTATCCAAATCTGACTTTCATATCTCTAAAAAACTTTTTTCTGGCAAAAAAAGTAGTTAAAATACAAATTCTTCTTATCATTAACTAGGTTATATCAAGAGATTAGATTTGGATTGCAATTTTTTATGCTTTTTTTTCAAATTAATAATAATGTAATCATTTCTCTTGTTCGCAGGAAATCAATTCACAACCAAGAATGAAACATCGAAGAAAATAAGTTTAAAGCTGTTTTACAGCTAAACTTTTACATAAAAATTGTGTGCTCTGTGTACTGAGTATTGAAACCAAAGATAAATATTGAAATATTACAAAATGAAACTCTGTACGGCTGTTTTAGTTTTAGTAACAAACTTAGTTCTCAGTTCAGCCAACAGACACAATGTTCAAGAGTCGGAATTCGGAACTGTACCAAAGTTACGTGATAGTAATAACAGAGCTAAGTCAGGAAGAAATGAAAGAAGATTCTCCATCACAAACCAAGGGTCAGAAAGCGCACACGAAAGCAGTGAGCACCGTTTTCTTGAACCTGAACCCGAGAGAGAACAGAAAACAAAGAATAGGCTGACGAGGAGAAAAGCTGGTGAAATCATTCCTAGTCGCTTAACAGATGATGATTTTGCGAATATCAGACGAAGTTCTGAAGAGATTCTGAAAGATTTCACTGATATTAATATTGGAAGTAATCCTTACTCTAAGCACACTCCGGAAGAATATGCCAATGCCAGATCTGCTACGGTGAATTTGAATGAGAATCCTCGGAAATCTCCTGATGAGCATATCAACGAAGGACGCAGATCATACGGTTCGTCAAGACATCGAAATGGAAATAATAACCACAGGCATCAGCAAGGCGATTTACATAGAAATGGCAGGCAAAATGAAGATCACCAAAGGGGTAGAACAAATCACGAAGATTTTTATAGAAATGAAAGAAATGGTGATGAGTTTTCAAGAAGAGTCAATAATGGTGATGATTATGGTAGAAATGTGGAATATCCTCGGATCAATCGATACAATGATGAATTTTACAGGGGTAGGAATGGAGATGAGAACCAAAGACGAAGATCTGATGATTTCTCCAGATCTAGAAACAATGGTGGTAGTCGTTCATCTCCATCTTCTTCGGCATTTGGTTCTCCTCCTCGAAGTTTTATACCATTGCCACAACCCAAAGAAAGGAAACCAAATATTGTCTTAATTCTGACTGACGATCAAGATGTGGAGCTGGGAAGTCTGAACTTCATGCCGAGAACAATGAGACTCATCAGAGATGCTGGAGCTGAATTTAGACATGCATACACCACAACACCAATGTGCTGTCCTTCAAGGTAAGACATAGAGATTTTTTTATAATGCACTCATTTTTCTCTGTATAATTTTCCAATCGTCTACAAATTTTATCTTAAACACATTGCATCCACTTCACTGAGATGATTCTTCATGGATTGACAGTCCATCAAATCGAGACTTCCTACAAATTCTTTTGCCGGCTCTATGTACATAAATTCCCACTCAAAAACTTTTTTTGTCTATCCAGAGTCGAAACATCTGCCACATATCATACCCAGCTTCATTTTAAGGTAACTCATCCTTCAACAATATATACATCAGAGACTCTGGTATTCTCTTTCAATCACATAAATCTTTACCATCACGTTGTCTACCATAAGAAGGACACCCAGTAGACTTGCATGTAATAAAAATTCAGGTCGTACCCTCCATGCCAATAATAATAAACCATTCAATCATCCCGGGCCCGGGCGTCCCTCTTTCGCAACACATCGTTCCTATAACAACGACTGGAACGTCGTGGGAAGAGGTGACGCAATAGGCACAGAGTCGCTCTGAATGGAGGAGGCTGGTTTCTACCCTGTGCTTCCGAGAGGAGCATTGAAGGCAATGATGATTCAATCATTCGTGGTATTTTACAAATAGCTGTCTTTTATAGGACATTTATAGAGCACGTTATCTAAGATGCTTGTCCCTAGAAAAGGGTATATCTTTACCGTGTATATAGTCTATATTATGACTAGGTCTATATTAGTATGGCGGTTAAGCTTAGTTTAATTTGTAATTATTATTTTATTAATATTATAATGTCAATTATAAATGATACAGATATCAACATTTGTTGAAGATATAAAAAGTAGATTAGTTCTGAATAAGTCCGATAGAGGGAGGTCAGGCAGATGAGTAGCCAATTTGAATATAGAGTCTACTAATCACAGATGATTTCAAAAAGAGTTCCTTTTTAGCAGTCCAGTTTAATGTATTAAAATAGTGTTTTCTCTTAATTAAATTTATAATTTGTAAAAAGATATATAATTGTTACATCCTTTTTTTGATAAAAATAAAACCAATGTAAGTACCAAACATTCTATTTTATTTCACATAACATAATTCACATCCAATCATATACAATAAATGCTTCACATTAACAGAATTTGCTGATTATTATTTTTTTGGAAAATTAACAATTCTTATGACTCAAACGATACATGTCCTATAATTAGGAATATATTATCAAATTTACAAAAATGAACTAACAAATAAATTAGACTATTTGCTACAGTTTCTATGTTTGCGTGATCAGCCTAATTGTGTTTATATCAAAGTTCAACTAGATACGTCTTACGATTCTGTGATTTGCTATCATGAATGTAATCATCCTGATCTCTATTATTTCATCATCATTACAAACAGACATCGCAGTTGTTTGTTTACAGTACAGTTTATATAAAACAATAACACACTTGAACGACTTTCCTGGAAACGTTACATATTTAAACTTGTTGTTATTGTTCAAATAGCACACAATATATCGTTCATTGTTTGAGTTGAAATAAATGCAGAATGTGTTGAAAATATTTGTTATGGATGTTTGGAAAATATTGTCCATTTTTATAATAGTATTATATAGTTTCAGTTTCGTGGATCGCAAGTACAATGCCGTTTTAGTTTGACTACCACCTTTCTTCATCTGGTACAGACCAGGGATGTTGCGGATGTCGATTTTTACACATCCGCGGATGTGAATGCGGATGCGGATTTTTGAAGGCTCACATCCGCGGATGCGGATGTAATGCGGATGCGGATGTTTAAGATGTTATAAAAAAAAGTAGGAAATATCTCAGTTGGTAGGCCCCACTGTCAAATAAGTGACGAAATTGTTGCTACAATAATATTATGGATGTTTTGGCGAAACATTTTTTTTCTGTTTTGTTATTTGCAAAAATAAAATAAAACCGGCAAAAATAGAAACGCGTCGGATCTTGTCACCAATTTTTTCGTTCCCATTGGTTAATGTCAAGTGCGAACGGCACGCGCCATTCGCCGGCCCCGCCCCATTTCTTTCTTGTCGCAAATTGTCTCACATCCGCATCCGCATGAACATCCTCATCGATTATTGCGGATGCGGATGCGGATGCAGATGTCCAAATACATGCGGAAGCTCCGCATTTGCGGATGCGGATGCGAATATTCGCAACATCCCTGGTACAGACCTCCGCTATTTGTATTTTGTAAGTCTATAAATGAAGTAGCCTCTAGGTCAGTGGTTTTTTTATCACAGTGGATAGGTCAACGTTCGATGATTTTAAAGCAGCCCGTTGTAAGGAAAACATGAAAATGAAAACAATTAAATAGTTAAACAATGAAAATGTGAAAGTGAGGACTTTTTTGAAAAATTTACAATTAAGTGTATTTTTTTTACTTTTAAAAAATTTTTTTTTTGTTTTACTTATTTATTTATATATTATTATTATTATTTGTTTTTGTTTAATGGGTTAGTTGGAAGATATTGCGCTTCAGCAATAAACTCGCCCATTGCACAAAATTATGTATTTTATTGTTATGATACCATGTTTTTTCTTCTTCTATGTATACTAATTTTGTGCAATAAAGATTATTATAATTATTTTTCCAAACCTTAATTTTCATTTTTAGTGTGAGAAATATTTGTGTACTAAAAATTTTCACTAGAAAATGTAAAAGATAATATTATAAACTTGAATTTGTTTAAAAGTGCCCTAGCACTGCTACGCACACAATCACAGGTAATGTGTTTCACAGAACACGTGATTGTATTAGTAACCGAGTATCATCACTGTGATTGGTTGGTGCATTGTGTGTTGTGTGTAGTATACTCATTACTGAAGGATGTGTTAGTAATCATTTACCTATGAGCGGGGCACTCTTACATGAATTCTATTTTACTACACTATCATATGCATACATTTAGAAATGATAATACTATATTTATTTGTTCCTCAGTGCAGAAAATGACGTTTTAATTCTACTATCCTAATATTACACCATTACCGTATTTCTCATAAGCTGTGCACTAACTGCATTTCATAAATAATAAAACATTCAGTATAGGTGCATACCTCATTCCTGAATTGAAGGTGTAAAATATCTTATACGAGATGTTTAACGAATATTTGCCTGTACAAATCATATAACTGCTGAAGGGATATAGAAAAGAGTAAAACTCTTATTTTTTGTCAGAGATTCCACAGAATAGAAAAAGGTTCTCTTCTGTGATAAAAAAAGCATAGATTTAAAGGTGTGCTTTTATCAGTTCAATCTAAGAATTTACAGTGGCATATACTATATCGACTCTACCATTTCTCATCATTTTCATAATAATGAAACGTTTCATACGAAGTTCTATGAGAAAACGAGTTCTCTCGAAGGAAACCATTTCAGACCATTTCAAAAATTATTGCACATACGTGTTCGCTTCCGAAATCATGAGAAGTGTGACTGGTAAAACTTTAAGAGATAAAGTAAGAGATGAAGATATTTGAGAAAGGAAAGATTTCTTGAAGAGATTCGTACACTTTTAAACAATATGCCAAACTGAAATTAAGATTTTTGGTTCTTTGACGTTAAATATATTTAAAATCACGTGTCCTATTTTACATATTATATTATACAAGAGGTATATTGACTGCATCACTTTTAAGAAATGTTGGCATACGGTTTATAATAATAACTGATGAAGATACGAGATTAAATAGAAGGGGTTCTCGTTAGTTCCTGTCTCTTTACATTTACATCACCTCCTCTTTGATCTTCCACAAAACTTTATCTTAAAAGCACTTTAAAATATTTATATCTACACAGATTAATTTAATGATAGCTAATGTTGTGAAATCGTCCCAGGTAATTATATTTTACGATTATTCCTCGTTTTTCTTGCTGATTTAATACGTGTACTTACTATGTATGAGTATCTATATATTCTGATGTTTTGTTTGACTATAAAAACGATTTAATTGCATTTAATTTACGACTTTGTTTTTAATGGCTTTTTCTTCCAAGCAATCGTATGCACCTTAATTATTTGAGTTATTACTGGCAGGTATACATATAAATGATGCATTATGTATTAACCAGTTATTTTCAAATTTCAATAATGCAAAAGTTAATTCGCTTACGTTGTTTATAGATCGTTATAGGTTTTGTACATACATACATTTAATTCACTGTGTCGGTGTTAAAGTAATAGAATTCCATAAGGATTTTTTTTTTATATAACAACATATTATAAAAACATTTATTTTTTCTACTTTATTGTTTTTTATTGCGAGAAACGTCTTCATCTTATAAAGACATTGTTATTGAGATTGACAAAATGTCCTTGTATGTCGAAAGACGTCTGTCTTTTTGTGACGATTGTGACAGGTTTGTTTTTAATACTTGTAAAAAATACAGGTTGTTTTTTAATCCTTGTGACAGGTTTGTTTTTTAATACTTGTAATTTAATAATTGAAAAAGGTGGTTTCAATCTTGGTCTGCGACTCTGACACATACTGGTTAAGAGTAGGTGAAAGGATCCAATACAAACTATGCCTTATAGTCTACAAGGCTTTGAACAATATGGCACCTCATTCACTTTCTGAGCTCTGTGTTCACAAAACACCTGCAAGTAGACCTCTACGCTCAGCAAAGACATCCACCAATATGCTGGACGAAATCAATAGAGCAAACAAGTCCTGCTTCTATGATAGGACTTTTGGCGTCGTAGTACCCGTCATCTGGAACCGACTCCCCGAGGACCTCCGTAAAAACCAATTGATAACAACGTTCAGGAGCAAGTTGAAGACATCGCTCTTCTAATATAGTTTCCTGCACCGTTGGGGTGGATGTTTCATTAAACGGCGCCGAATAAATCATCCAACATACGTACATACATATATTTTTTGTAATTACTGTGTTTTTACTTAGTAGGGCAGTATTCAGTTCCGAGCACTACGTAAAATTGATGTGATATTTAGGTACCGCTTCTTGTTGCTAATAACAAAACAATAGAATCAACCAAATGTATGAACAATAGAATAATATGTACATCGTGTACTTACATACATATAGCTTTAAATAATGTACGTAGATTTATGTTATAATATAGGACGTGTGTTTATGTGTATGTATGTACGTATGTGAATATTCCTCCTAACTTGTACTTAGTTACTAGAAGTAATGAAGACTGACAAGGATTATTTGCGAGTGCCTGTTCATACATATATATATATTGTTTTAAGTGTGTAGGTACTATAATATATATGTACATAGGTACATAATATGCGTGTACTGTTCTGACGTATTCAATGTTTTCTCTTAGGTCTCTACTTAATGTTACCGTAGGTTTGAATAATACCTATCAGTAAAATCTAGGTTTTACTAATATTAATTTACTTTGTGAGTTTCATTCGTACCGTACATTTTTACTGTATAATATTTTGGTATACCAAAATATTTTTATTGGTAACTTTTTCTTTTTGTCTCTCTATCATACATTATAAATATAAATTTATTATAATCTGGGTTTTCACATGCACATTTACATTGTTTAATTAATATAATTATAAGGTTTTCATCAAATTCGCTCTCAACGCTCCTCTTGGGAGCACAGGGAAGAAACCAGCCTCCAGCCTCCATAAGGTTTACGGTTTATAAAACTTGAAGTTGATCCTTTGGATACACCACTTTTGTGAAAAGCCGTGATGGTGTGAACGAAATTATATAAAAATATTATTTATCCTATTTAGGAAAAAAAAATGTTTTCTAGAATTAGGAAAAATTATGTTTTTACAAGTTTTTTTTTTTGACATGACAGGATGAAATTGCCTATTTGTTACGATATATTATAGTTAAGCCTTAACCTCCAGATATCTTAGTATTTTATTAATATCATATAACATCTTCATCCACTTGGGCCTCAATTATTAAATACGCCATGTATCTTTATTATGCTAAATGTATATTTAGAATAAGGATGAATCTCTATGGCGTTCCGTTCTCTCTGCCTATACCCCACTTGGGACATGGCGAAAGGGTATATTATGTAGTATAGTACCTATAGTAGACTAATCAGAAAATCTGCGCAATAGTAAAATATATTGACTAAATTATGGTAAATAATACAAAAAAAAACAGTAATACCCAGAATTTACCATAATCCAATTATACTTTAAACTTAACAAGAACTCGTAGTAATAATTTCATAATGTGTTTTATGCCTACTTAGATTAATTACAGGGCATATACAATAATAATAATAATGACTTAGTGTGAGGATTTAAGATATTTACTTAATTAAACTAAATACGTATATAATAATATAATTGCGTAACTCAAGGGACAAATTTACCGAATGGAACTAATACGATAAATACATCACTATATTTCAATACAATTATTCATTTAATTCACTGATGCGATGCTTTGACAGTTAACAGCCGAAATTATTGTGACATGTTATATTGATTATGAAATTAAATAAAACCAAATGTTTTCTTCTATTATATGTATGATTTATTGTCTACAGAGACGTCTTTCGTCTTGTTAGGACATTATCAATATAAATGGAATTGTACTAATTTCTTTTCGTCGGTCCCTCAATTTTGAAGATCTTGACCAACATGCTTAGTGCAGTCTGCAACCTGCTATCATCAACTGCTTACTCCTGGCAGTAATAATAATAATATACATAGAATGACCCAGGTGCAGACAAACTCCCCTTTCGCGACACAAGCTTTAAGCTTAAGGGGCCCCTTTAGCAAAAACGATAAAACATTCAATTTTCAACAAGTTTGGTACACAAACTCTCAAAACTTGTTGACCCTACGAACATTTTGATTTGATAAAATATGAAAACAAATATTAATTAACAATATCAAACTTTAACTTTAAAAAAAAACTCGATTTTAGCTTCATAGTATTCGTTTATAAAAAAGCATATTTATAAAAATCGAATTCGGGGGTGTGTTTGGTACATAAACACACGAGAATCATACAAATTTTCATATAATTGTTTTAATATTGAGAATATTTACATGGTTATTACAATTATAGAACAAAAAAATCTACTTTTTTTTGTTTTTTTTATGGATATTGACCAACTTAAAAAATATTTTTTTGATAAAATTTCTCATATTTTGAAACCAAAAATCACCACATGAACTCAATTTTTTGTAAAAAAAGTTTGCTAAAATCTTTAGTATTTATATGTTTGATAGTATGAATAAAATATATATAAATATATTACAAATAATTTGTATTTTGATATAACAAAGAGTACCTTAATAAATCTCGTCAGTCTGCGATTTATTTATTTTTTAGTAAATAACTAATATTGGTAATAAATATTTGATTTTTTATTTTATCAAATCAATATGTTCGCAAGGGTCAACAAGTTTTGGCAGTTTTTCTATCAAATTTGTTGAAAATAGAATATTTTACCGTTTTTGCTTAATATGAAAGGTGTATAAAGTTGTATTAGAGTAGAAAGCAAAATCTCAGATACATCTTAAAAAAATGAAGTATTTTTTTTATTATTTATTTATTTATTTCAAGGTGCATTACAGATGTTCAATGTACATAATCAGTAAAAGTATATACTCTTAAATAGTTAAATCTTATGAAGGGTAGATTTCAAGTAATATTGAAATTACTTAGTACCTACCTATAAATTCGATCCTAATTAAAGAAACTGGCTTCTTTCCTGCCAATCGATATAAAACGTTGTGAGTAAAGAAAGAAGTAAACCACTCTTTCTGATATTCATATAATTATTTAGATAAAATTTATCATATTACTTTGTAAAATTGAAAAAATGTATGATTATATATCCCTTTCAGGTATTAGGTTGACTCACGCATTACATTAACGTATGTCTTTAGAAAATGAGGGGTTGCTCCTGATGCCATATTAGTCTAGAATCTTAGTTATCAAGTAAATATCTAATTGGTGATTTTAGAAATATGCTGTCTAGTCTCAATAAAAAGCACTTCGTTGACAAATGTCAGATTGTCAACGAAGTGAAAACAATACCATATATAGGTACTATACCAATACCATCTATACCATATCCCACCGGGATACCCAGCAGACCAGCCGCATGTAACAAACATGCAAGCTGTCCTCTCCAAAGACATTCAGGATGGGCGGCAAACCTCATCGCTGATTTCAACATGTATAATTTTTTTTTTTAAATTTGCCTTTTACAAGCCGCTCGAAAACTTTGACAAATTCTTTACCGGGTAATCTACTGAATGATGCGAAGGGAAAACAGAAGTTTATTTTCAATAATATATATTTGATGTTTCTAACATGTTACATAAGATTTTTATTTATAATCGTGTCGAGATTAACTCTTTTGATTTGGAATGTTGTCTTCTAAATAATCTCCCCTTGAAGATTAACGTTTGACTTACAAGTATTAAGACTATGAATGCGCTTACTTTGTAAACGGACTACTGCTGCTTAGCAGACTTTGAACTTGTCACAATCATGTTGTGTGGGCTAAGACTTAAAAAGATTAAACATACCATACACCGCTAATAGGTATTGGGTAGGTACTGAGTACTGCTCCTATTTAGATTTTAGACCCGTCACATATTTGGTTACACATTATTTCGGTCACAATTCGTCCACTAGCGGCAACGGTAGTCGATAAATCAGCAATCTATATTACTTACAATATTATGTTAGGTATTTATTGAGTGAAAAAAAAAAACACTGTAAGTCCGTAAATGTATACAGTAGTTAACTTCTTCTTCTTAAAGTGCCATGTTGGGTCCCCCCGATGTCGGCTATCACCCTGGCGTAGGCTTCTCTGTCCTGTGCTAGCCGCAACAGCTCGTCCACCCTCTAGACTTCGGCCAGCATAGATGATTTTGATTGATATGTGGCTTCATCGCAGAATGTTGCACATTTCATGGATTGATTTGGTCACCAATAATGAGGTGTTGCGGTTGCGGAGGGCTAGAACAGATAGAGAGATGTTATCCAATATAAAGATAAGTAAAATGGCATATTTGGAACACGTACTTCGAAATGAGAAATATGGTTTGCTTTAACTCATCTTGAAGGGAAAAATTGAGGGAAGTCGCGGTGTGGGAAGGCGGTAGATGCCTTGGCTAAGAAATGGTTTACTGTAAATATAAATCCTCAATTGTATTTTTTTTCAGAGTTGTTTCTCTTCATCAGCTGACATTACACTATGCGTCTAAGCCGATTTATTATGACATGATTAATTTTTATTAAGAATTGTTTTAATATCTTCTAAATAAGCTTGGAAGGTTTTAGTAATCTTTACTTACGCATCTAGCAGAGTTTAAATTTTTGTTTGTCACTCTCATTATTGGAGTAGGCACCTTAAAGTGATGTTCACACGAGATGACATAAAGGTCGTACGATTTCGCTTACACAAAAAAACAAAATGCGTCGAACGTCCATTAATCGTGAAACGTGTTCATACAGTCCACCGAGATCAGTGACGGATTCAGAAAAAAACTCAAGGGAGGGGCGCAAAAATTATGCACAAATACAAGACATTGCCATTTTATTTAAACTGATTATACCCATATACAAGACATCGTCAATACGCCCCGCAAGGGGTGGCGCCCCCCACGCCCCTCATCTGTATCCGCCACTAACCAACATAGATTTAATCTGTCAATCGCGCTTTGTTTTTGATGTAGTTATAAAAACAGCGGACGTCGAGGCAGAAATCGTGTTTATCACTAGTTGAAAATGTTATAGTATAATCGAGTTCGTCGGTAGCCTGGAGGTAGAGTCTCGGCCTTTAGAACAAGGGGTCCGTGGTTCGATACCAGGTGCCGGCAAAACTCCCCTTTCACGGCACAAGCTTTTAGCTTAGTGTGAAAGGTGTATAAGGTTGTATTTGGGTTTATAACAAAACCCAGATATATCTTTTTAAAAAAAAAAATATAAGGCGGATCCTTTAAATTAAGACAACAAACCAACAAATATTGTAAACCATAGATACGGATGCAGCGCATATCTACGCATGCGCGCATCAGGAAACCAATAAAAAAGTAGAAAGGTGGACAACTTGAGACGATACCGTTTTTTACTGATTTTTTTATCGTTTCAGATTTATTAACAATCTGTTCACACAGTTTTCTGACGATATTCGCCTCGTGTGAACGCCCCCGTAAGAGTGGAATGGCCCTTTTAGTTAGAAAATAAATACGAACCCAATTAGTTATACGGCTTACTATTATGGTGCTTTATAATGGCGTACTATGTTACATACATTGTTTCGTTGATTATTAGGCAAGCATTACATACATATTGTAAGAATGACAAACAGTTTCATGTAATACATTCTGTTTATGAGTACATATGATTCTGAAAGGAAGAGGAAATTGTCGCAACAGACACTGATTATAATATTTATGTAATAATCGTATTGTATTGTTGTCCAGGTATCAAGTACATACTTCAGATTCGTATCTATCTATGTATGTAGGTAAGTACTCGTAGATTGTAATTAAAGTGGATTTTCTTATTAAATTAGCAGCGTCCACACGGCTGGATGAAAACGTCAATCATCAATTGTATTTTCTTCCATATATATATGATAAATGCCTTAAAATGCAAGGTGTAACTAAAAATATTAATTGTCTTTTACGTGATGTTTTACAGGACACACAAAAACTTACTAAAAAGTGTGGAAATCCTATTCTACTCCGGGTACTCTGCGGATATTGTAAAATATGACTAACTCAGTGAATTTCTGTCTTACACTATAGATATTTGACAAAAACATATTTCGACTGAAAATAAAATAAAATTTACCAATCATTTCCATTCCGGCTGTCATTTTCGTTATCATAAGAATAATGTTATTATGCATTCAATCGTCTTGATGAGAGTGTTGCACTCTGCACTCACCACTTGAGAACATTGTGAGGACAGCAAACTTCAGACTGTAGTAATAATAACAATGTTATTATTACTGTCCTGATAATGAGAAGTCTGGATGATAATATGGTTACCCCCCAGTGATGGCGCCATGGATTTTGCATGATGACATTGTAATACAAAGTCATGGGGAAAATACCAGTGATTGTTACTTTTCTATCTCTTTCAAAAGTGGAGTGGCTTGCAGAGTGTAATTGAATATACTGAATGAGCGAGCAAATCAAGGGCATACCCAGGGATGACTGCTTCCTTTCCTTCTATAAGTTCGAAAATAGTAGAAAGCTGTTTTGAAGTTGTAACTCAAAAGCGATACTTCTTCCAGAGGCCTTTATCTATCACTACTCCCTGGACCTCTGGTCACTCCAAACGTAAGAACTTCAAAGTCAAATACTTAGTGGTAGCTTGTTTATGAGGATAAAGAAATATGTCATAATACTTAAAGAAATATGTCATAATCCTTTGTAATCATCATCATCATCATCAGTGATTGTACAGCCCGTTATATGAGCCTAGGCCTCCTCCACATTCACCTCCATCTACCCCTCCCTGGCATATACTTCTCCAATCCCTGATGCCAACAATATCTACATCCCTCTGTACCCCATCCATCCAACGGAGTTTGGATCTTTCAACACCAAGTCTATCTTATAGTCTTGTACGAAGGATTTTCTTTGGCACTCTTTATTTATTCATTCTATCCAAGTGCTCAGTTCACCTAAGTCTTCCACATTTAGACTAATAAAAAAATATTGAAAGAAATCATCGTGCCTTCATGAACTATACATTGTACCATTAAAGAAATGGTGTACAAGATGTCCAGAGCCTTTCAGACGTTTAGCTCTTTTTGCCTGCCTTTCTAGAGAAACTGCGTTTGTAGAAATCTATCCTCTACACTCTACAGCAAATGAGATTTCTGCACAACGCTGTGATTTTCAATACCAGTGACATCTGAAATCCATCTCCATTAATGTTTATTAATAATCTCTCGCATTATTATTGCCATATCGAATGCTATTAGCTTTTATGACGTCCAGACGACATTACTACATTTTCATATTTTATTTATATCCTGATTGGCAACACCCGTCGATGTGTAATGTTCAGTGTTCACTCAACCCTTTCATGTTAACCAGTTCCCTTCACAACATTCAATATGTATGTAGAATGATGACTTCTAAATGAAGTGTTTGTATGCAACTGCGATGATTCTTTAATGATTCTCTTCGAGCTTAATACCTACTATAATTTAAACACTTCTTTTATTTATTTACAGGGAAACCTCGTAGAGCAAACAGAGAGAACAGAACACCAAATTAATCTGTCCTGAAGACAGCAGTCGCTTCTTTCTTATTCATGTAGCTGCTCTAATACACTCTTATTGTCTATAATAATTTTATCAACATTGTCAAAATACATTCAATTCAGATTTTTGCTCTTTCTTACACCTTTTCTCTCAGATAAATATGATATTTTCTTCGTCATCCTTTCATACTTTTTTCGTTCTACATTTCCAAACCATCTCGACATAATTACCATGTTCTACTCACAACACTCTTCTCGTATCGTCTCATTTTCCTCATGCTTCGCTGTCTCTTCACGCCTTAAATTGATAAATTCACGTTTTATATAAGTACATGGTCTTCTGAATTTCACTTTACACAAAGTTTTTGATTCGAAGAAACTTGTTTGATTTTAAAATTGTAATTTTTAAGCAGGTACTTTTTTTAGCATCCATTTGTAATTTCATTTACTGTATTGTTTCAGGAGTTCCCTTCTAACTGGAATGTACGTGCACAACCATAACGTGTACACCAACAATGACAACTGTAGTGGACCTGTTTGGCAGGCTGATCACGAACCCAGATCCTTCGCAACGTATCTCTCCAATGCAGGATACAGAACTGGTAAGTTTTCAAAAACGATCAATATCTGAAATCATCACCGATAAAACGAAATATTTTGGCTGAGAATTGTGATTGTCTTTGGTCACTTAATTTAGGTCCTCCCAACTGAGCTCAAAGCTATTCACGGGACATTCAACAGTGTCTTATCCTATTCATAGTCTCTTAGATAAAGATAACTTTTATGTGGCTGTTGGTTCCCAGTATCCTCTAAGAAAACATTTTTAGATATTTTTTTTCGTCAGTATCTTTCAGAAACCTCGATTGGAGAACCATGTCCACACAATGTAACATTGTGTAGAATCTAATCGGAAGAATTGAGAAAGGTGTCCCAACGCTTACGAATTGGCTCAAGGCTGGCTTAAGTGATAGGTACTGAGAATGGTGGAATTGGTGAACGTTGTCCATGGACACCGAAAGTGATCACTTAAACCAGCCTTGAGCCAATTCGTAAGCGTTGGGACACCTTTCTCACTTCTTCCGATTAGATTCTACACAATGTTACATTGTGTAGACATGGTTCTCCAATCGAGGTTTCTGATTGGTTTTGTCATCTGCACCCAAATCCGGTTAAACAATAAAAAAATTAGTAAATATTCTAAACGTCAGTATCTTTATTGAACTAGTAGAGCCAATCTTAAATCCTCCTCTTCATCTCAATTCAAAGGATCGTGACCATCATGCCTCGTTCTATAGACCATCTGTCTCCACCTCCTCCGCCATGTGCAGGGCCCCATGCAATGAACTCTGTATAGCTTCCTTAAATTGATCGCTCCATATTGCTGAAACTCGACATCTTCCACGCCTCCCTTCCACAACCCCATTTATTATTACTCTTTTCAGGTTCTCAGACTCCCTCCTCGCAATGTGCCCGAAATATTGCAAGACGTGCTGTCTGCATATAGTTGAGAATCGTGTAGAAATATGAGATAATGTAACTTTAAAAATCTTTTGAAACGTTATAAATGAAACACTTATTTCGTACTTCAACTGTGACTTTTTTGGTCGTGAGCCACCTTTCAAGAACTTCCGCTCTCATCATCAGGCTAGCCTAAAATGATATTTCATAAATGATGATGAGTGGATGTACTAAATAAGTGTTTCGTTTATAACATGTCAAAGAATTTTTAAAGTGAATTATCTCATTTCTACACGACTCTCAACTGAATGCAGACAGCACAACTTACAATAGTTCGGGCACATTGCGAGAAAGGAGCCTGAGAATCTATAATAATTTAACATGAACTTTCACCAAGAATCGTCGGTCGAAAATATCGACTTTATCCTCTGAAATGTATGCCAACTTGAATAACATTATATGTTTAACTATAAATGTAGTATATGACCAATCGAATAGTTGTTCCTATTTTCCAAGTAACATAAAAAAAATTGTTAATATTTGGGTTTTATACTATCAATGCTCATAAGTAGTAGGGTAGTTAGTGATCTCACCGCGTGTTCTGAAGACACAAAAGGGAAACTGCTTAAATGTAAATATGTATATTCATATACCGTATATTCCCTCTAACAATACTCTATGCCCCATCTTCACCTACTAATCTAAAACCAAGTATTTATAATGATATTCACTTCGCCCACAATCGCCATACCTACATCATAATATATTATCCAACATACCCATGTAATGTAATTGTACAATGAACCTACACAGTGTTCATAGCAACAGTACGTTGTTGCATATCACGATATCATTATTTTAAAGTCTTTATTGATATTTTGTCATGCCAGAGCAAAGAAAACCATTCCTTACTAAATGTGTTGTGCATACGATTGTCTTCGTTCAAAAATGTTCACGCCATCGATCGTCGACCAATTTTGGAAGTTTTAAAGCAATCTGCTTAGTGCTATTATTGTGCGTACTTTTTGAGTGAGCATTTTTTATCGAATTTAAAAGTCGATGAAATCTGCCGTATGCGATTTTTTTTCCATAATTTAACAATTGGAGTGTGTGAGAGCTAAGCTTTTTGCTAAGCTTTTTAGTAATCTACTCCAATCCAGTCAAATGTTCATTTTTCAGTCAAGTCAAATGTTCAAACCATCATTTTGATTTTGATCAACTTTGAGCGTAACCTAACTATTCTATATTTGAATTTTATAGAATTCTGATTCCATGACATTCAAAATTTCAAATAGACGTTTTGGGAAGAGACTATGGTTGGTCAAAAGTCGTGTCTCCAACAAAAACATACAGGATTATAGACAGTATATTTTTCAATACCTTTTTTCGTGCCGTTCAGTGAAAATCACCGAAAAGTGAGCAAATTTTTTTTAATGTTATTTTTAATTATTATCACCTGTAAACTATTAAATTTATAGACATTCCTTGATCGCAGGAACTTTTATAGCGATTGTGTTGTACATTAAAGACAATGTACCTACACTTGTCCAAGTTGCGACTCTGAACTGCTGTATGTACAGAAGAGCCGGCAAGATCTCTTGTTGGGTGTGTGTATTGTAGGTACTTACTCCATCATGCGATGATTGTTTACATCCCGCCACGCGCTCTCAGGAATGTTTCTCCAAGGTATCATCATCATCATAATGCTGTAGGAATAGGTATTCACCAGCAAAGCAAGGACTCAACTGACAGCATAGCGTATTGTCGTCTCATTCATCCCAACTATATTAATAATCATTACAGGACAACTCGTACAGCTCGTTTTTGTGATTATCGCTGGAATACTCATCGTCACGTATTTTTTTAATATGAAAACTGATTTCGGGGTTTGTCATTTTACTGAACGACATTTTTGCTCCGTTTCATAGACTTTGTAGCTCGCAATAACTAGTGCACCCAAAAAAGATAGATAGCAAATTCAGGTAAAAATACGTATCTATCTTTGTTTATTGAAACTGAAATATCAAAAATTGGATAGGTTTTTAACAAATGTTGGAAAATAGATAGATTATTGGAAGCGGCCATTATACATTTCGATTACCAATTGATAACTTCATCTCATAGAGTAAATAATAGATTTTTGACTTGAGATGATAAAAGCTAACTTTTCTTAGCATTATTTAATAGTCATTGATCGGTTGCATCACAGATAGTCATTTAGAACAATAGTGCATGATTCACCATCTTTTTAATTCTTTATTATTTTGTGATTTTATATAGCAAAAGTTAACTTAGATTAGGGAAAAGTTGGAAGAGATTGCGCCTTTGCGATAAACTTACCCTCTGTATACCTACTGATTATATCTAATTTGAATGCTTTTTTCTATAAAATATTGTGATCAATGCACAGAAAAGAGTTGAGAAATATCTAAAGGTTTAAATCATCATCATCGCCCTAAACGCTCCTCTCAGGAGCACAGGGCAGAACCGTGTATTGTGAATGAGGGACGCCCGGACCGACAGAACCCTTGCGGACGGAAGAACAGTGCTTTTTTTTGGCCAACTGTCATTGGTATAAATGTGTAGTATTGAAATCATCAAAAGTATAAATATGTAGTATTTATCATTTATTCATCAATTTGATTTCAAGATAATTATATTCACATATTTACTAATACCATAAAGAATGTAAAATAAATATAAACGATTTGTTTGCGACCATCTCATAGTAATAATAATATTTTGTCAATGAATATTTTATATTTTTATTGTCAATAAACAAATTACTACAATCAATATTTGACAATCGTTGACCATAAATCAATCCGATTTGTAATAATGGATTTGAGTTTCAAACTACATAGGTTCTGATTAAGGTCTTGATGAGCGTTTAGTTTCGCCCACTAAATAATGAATTCAGGCGGCAGCTGGATCAGGCACCCATAGACTCATTGGCCCTTTTTTTCAGAAAATGTAGAAATTAATTTTCCTGAATTTTGTCTATGTCCGCGTAATTTTGAAATGAAATGTCATTTCTCTCTACGTTACGAAGAGTCGATTTTTTTTTTTTTTTAAGATTTCAGATTCAATGTTAGTTGCTTTAATAGTCATTGTTATTATTATTATATGTGTTATTTAAAACAGATTCGATGTACATTTTTTAAATGATTATCCAAAAACAGAGATGAGGTGATGAGTATGTAAAAAATAAATCGATTGAAAAATTAAATTTATTGTTTTTATTACAAAGGCCAAAATTGTTCTTGATTTATAAAAATATATAAAAAAAAAATTAATGTTAGCGAGTAGACGGTGTAACTATAGCCACCACATTTTTTTTTTTTTTTTAAATCTTTGTATTATTTTTCTATATTAAAAAAATATTAACGCTCGAATAATTGACCATTTAATGTAAATAATTTAAAAGGCGAAATAACTGAAAATTCTGAAATATCGTATCCCTCATAAACAACCCACCATCTCATTAATAGTAGTTATATAGTAGGTACTCACTTATATACATATACTTATTTATAGGTATAGGTTTATGGTTGTGAATGCTTACGTTTTATTTTTACATTTATATACATAGGTATTCTTGTTTTACATGTACTATAATATTCTATTATCTGTTTATATGTCCTGTTTACCTTAATTGATCTAAACTCACTTTATACTACAACATAGTTATCAAACATTGTAGTAGGTTTACTGGAAGACATTGCCTTGAGGCAATATGTACGCCTTTTGTAAAATTTATTTTTGACAAAAAAGTGTTTATTATTATTATCCAAAAACGCCATTTTGGCTTATGGTCCCTTGTTCTGTCTAATGCATCAATTACAAGAATAATAATAATATAATGACAAAACTATCAGTAATATTTTATGACAATATTGACGGTAAGCATTGATGGTCGATATTAGGTATGGCAATACAAATGTTTATGTTAAGTACCCTATAAAAGATACCTAAGTATAAAACTATTTGAAGATTTACTAATCCATATTTTAGTGTTTAGAATTGGACACACTTTAAATTGTCACCATATATTTATAAGTACTTCTTACTTTACTTTTTGAATGGCTTAATAGGTAGACAAAATTATCTTAACTCATATAGGCTTCGGCTCATCCTCTAGTTAATTTCTGTCAGTCTGGTGACTGCCTCTGGTTTTACTTTGGTTTGGTGGTTTTTGGCCGGTCAGCCCCTCAGGCTGCCCACTATGGCGCCTCCGGTGTGGTCAAAATTTGTGTAGTGTAGAATTCGGATAAATGGAAGTCCCCAGACTGGAAGTCCGTCTCCTTCAATGGTTTTACCTTACGAATGTCCTAATGATTACCATTGATTCGTTTTAAATATTCAATCTACCACCATGTGTCTCATCTTCTGCAATCAAGAATATATTTCCTTTATCACCTCCAGAGCTGCTCATTGTAGCGTTCCTGTTCTGTCCTTTATCTATTTATTCCATTGGAACAATAATAATCAATGGTGAAATAATTATGTAGTAAATTCGTTGCACATAATATTATGCTCAGTTTCTTTTCTTCTTGTTATTTTTCCAGCTTAATCAATTTTACTTGGTTTCAGCTTTTCTAGTCATGTTCCTCTGGATCATTCTGTCTTTAGTCGCGGTTTGATCTAGATTTTCGTTTTAAATTTCATATTGTTTATCGCAGCCACTCAAAATGTTAACTGTATTTTGTTACAGTGCTGCATTCTCAAGTCGAAGTAAATAAAAGTATAAGTCATTGACGTAGAGAACATACGCCTCAAGTTTTCTTTCATTTTCGCATTTGCAGTATTATCAGCGATATAATAGACTTGACAGCCATCTTTAACATAAAAGGACATTCAAATGTCTTCATATTCACTAAATTTGGTGTGTCCAATATTGTGATATTATCGACAGATAGATTTTTGAAATAATTTAAAGATACGCCATTACTTACTGTCTTAAAATAGTTTTAAGAAGAGTTGAATGGCCTTTATTATAAATCATTATTCTCTAAATCAAATCCAAAATATTCATATACCTACACAGCTGGCATAGTGCACGTATATATTATAATAATAATTATTAAATTACACATTAAAATCCCACCTTTTTGTCCAAAACTCAACAAACCATTTATCATTTGGACGATCTTTTATTTGTGTGATTACTTTATTGGCTCTATTCCATAAATGGTAGAGCGATGATTAAAAATTAAATCATAATAAAACAGTCGGACTACACTTTATTGAGTTGTATGTAGAATCAAGACATTCTATCCTTTTGAGAAGACATCGAATAAATAAATGAAGTAAAGAAAAAACTCACGAGGCTTTTTTAACTGACCAACTTTTTAAGTGGCCCACTATCTCCAACCGGTGATAAAAAAATTTGATCAGTGGATAAATTGAGAAGTCCCCCAACTTCTGAAATATCCAAACGGTGGAGAGTTTCTTAAATGTTATGTCAAGTCCGTGTGTACAAGTAATCTTGGTACGTTTTGCATAAAACCAAATAATAAATGGAACATATTTCAAACTATTCTATTTTATTGTGTCTGGTCAGATTCATGGCATCATTTCTATGAAGAAATTTGATAGATCCACTATAGTCTATCGATCTAGTGTACAACCTGTTGACGGAAAGATCACAATGGATTCACAGTTTATTGGCATTGAAGCATACTCCAACGTAGAAGATTCGGTTGACTTCTTATGGCCTTTTGATAAGATAGTAGAATGGGTCCATAATACTGATACAATTTTATTGCTTATTTTCGAAAGTCTTGCAAAAGACAGGTGTTCGTAGTCATCTTGAATAAGGCATTTACCTGCTTCATTTCAGCAGTGATGAAATGTGATGCCACCCATCTTGATTGTCTTATGTTTTTGTTGGGGCAGAGAGGATGATTTGTGTATTTATTACATGCAGTTGGTCTACTAGCTACTCCAATTGTAAGAGATGCTGTGACGGTATAAATAAATCATTTGAGATACAGTTTATGTTCTGGTAATGCTTCGAACCCAAATATGAAACTGTGATCAAAACAGAAGCATATTCTCACTTCTGGTCAGTCAGTCCTTATTCTTGTCCTTTATCCTTTAAAATAAGAGATCTTCAAACATTTTTCTATCATGCTACAGACTTTAGTGTTTCATGATAGGACTATGCAAATAGATCTCTACTAGTCTTCTCAATGATTATGTCTTTATACTATCTGTCAGTCATGGAGAATTTTATTAGCTCTCTTTACTATTTTTTTTTAAAGATATATCTGGGTTTTGTTATAAACCCAAATACAACCTTATATACCTTTCACAGTAAGCTACTTAAAGCTTGTGTCGTGAAAGGGGAGTTTGCTGGCACCTGGTATCCAACCAAGGACCCCTTGTTCTCGAGGCCGAGACTCTACCTCCAGGCTACCGACGAACTCAGTTGTACTAAGTCATCTCTGGCATTCAGTGTATTAAGATTCCAGTTAAATTGGTTAACTTAAGCGTATCATAAAATGTCGCAACTGAATATAATATGTACAACTTGGTTGTGTGTACGTAGTTTTATAATATCTGCGTGGTGTTTTATATCAGCTGTTTTATGTGGAGATGCGCTCTTGTTAAATGTTCAATAGAGAGTGGGTGGATGAGTCTCAACAATACGTATGTAATTTATCAGAATATGTAGGCAATACCAATCTTCTATGATTAATATCACGTAGGTAGGCTCAAACTTTACATTATCATTACTTTATCGTTTGTTCCGTCTTAATGTCTTTTACTAAAATAAGTACACCTTGTCTTATTGTCTTAGTCATATCCATTTTTTTTACTTGTATAAAGGTCAAGAGACGCTGCATCCCTTATGTCACTGCGACTATAATAGATCTATTGTGACAACCTTATGTGAAATATCTTGCTCTCGAGACCTACGTGCGCCATGTAACTCGCCATAAGTGACAAATTATAGTCACAGACTCTAGAGATCTTCTTTTGTTTCCAAAGAACTCTAGCAACTTAAAATTAAGACCTCAGAATGTAAATTATACAAAACGATTTGTTGACTCTGGAAAACTCAGAGGTATTCAAGATACGCAATTCTATTACTGTGATTTTACAGAAATTAATCTATTTCAAAACAAATTTATTGACAACAGTTATTATGTCATGTCTGTTTTTCCTAGCTTCTTCTGAAGTATATCATCTGGTATCGCATCGGCCTTCAGCTGTAATGATCTTTGTAAGAATCGTCTAATTGTCACTTATAATAATAATCTTTATCTAGCCACTGGCATTCAGATTTCACTGCCAGCTTTCAGAAATCAAATTAAGATCCTCTATCCTGAGGTCTCCTGATAGATTTGGCAGTAATTCAGAGAATCTCAAAAACACAAAAGTAACCCCAGTTCTGTCTTAGGTAGATCATTTTCAATAGACTTTTAAAGTATGTTTTATGTTTTAAAAAGGGCATCACTGTATTTTAGCCAATGAAGATGTCTGTCCAATATTGGTAGTTCAATGCAAGTCACAGCCCACACTCGAGTTATTTTAGTCCTATGTCACTACTAATAATAAAACAATTCATAATGTATCATAATATTATCTTACAGAGACAGCAGAACATACATCATCCATATTGCTCTTCGTAAAGAAGGACATATTGTATGCACAATTATCTGCTCAATCGATGAAATTTGTATAGACGTTGTTTTAGCTCGAAGAGTTTCATCTTATGTGTCAATTGGGATATCTTGAAGTCACAGCGATCAGTTTTATTATAATCAATGACTTTTTAGCGAATGTTCTTCGAAGCTCATAATTATACCACTCGACAGGTGAACTACGTATGTGACAATTTGAATGCATTGAGTTGAGAAATATTGCTGCATCTTTCGATTAGTTCACTTTGAAGATTTTTTAAATTACTGGAAAGTCGTGGTCTTCTATTTATTTGTCTACATAAAATAAAATGTTGTCCTCACAGATTATAAGGGCCCCTAAGAAGTTGGAGATTTAAAACTGTCACATGGAAATATTTCATACATCATTAATGTTTCTTTCAAAAGACAACGATTTCCAAAACGAGACCGTCGCGGAGTCCATCAGATCCTTTTTTTTTAATGAAGGTATATTATTATATGAATCTTGTCGAATCTCTAAAATGTTGGTTTATTAGTTTGTTTTAATTACAGAATATTAATTCTCGTTTTCTTGTTTTATCGTCCTGTCTCCCTTGGTAGAGAGTAGGTTTGGGAGGTATGTCCCTTTTGGGAGGGTTTAATGTTTTCACACCATTCGGCACTGGTGATTCTCGGGCTCGCGCCTTCTGAACACCAAACAACAAGTTTCTGGACACCTCACTACGGCTTTTTGTTACTCAGCAATTTTTATATATCATATTTACTCGATGTTATCTATCTTTTATTAATTGTACTATATTTTGTCCTGTTTTATGCTTTTTTTTAAAATATAATTTTGTATTTCTTTATTCTATAAAATAAACATACTTTCAAAAGGGGCATTGAAGAGAGTGTAGCTTAAAAGATTCCCACGAAGGCGGTTTTAGCCGGTCGGTCCTTCAGACCAGGGATGTTGCGAATATTCGAATCCGCATCCGCAAATGCGGAGCTTCCGCATGTATTTGGACATCTGCATCCGCATCCGCATCCGCAATAATCGATGCGGATGTTATTGCGGATGCGGATGTAAGACAATTTGCGACAAGAAAGAAATGGGGCGGGGCCGGCGAATGGCGCGTGCCGTTCGCACTTGACATTAACCAATGGGAACGAAAATAATGGTGACAAGATCCAACGCGTTTTTATTTTTGCCGGTTTTATTTTATTTTTGCAAATAACAAAGGAGAAAAAAAAATTCGCCAAAAAATCCATAATATTATTGTAGCAAAAATTTCGTCACATATTTGACAGTGGGGCCTACCAACTAAGATAGTTCCTAATTTTTTCTATAATATCTTAAACATCCGCATCCGCATCCGCATCCGCGGATGTGAGCTTTTAAAAATCCGCATCCGCATTCACATCCGCGGATGTGTAAAAATCGACATCCGCAACATCCCTGCTTCAGACCTGCCCAATGGCCCGCCCGTGAGGACAATTTTGGTTTGAATGTGCGGATAAATAGGAGTCTATGACTCCTGAAATATCCGGGTGTGAGGTGGGTCTCTCTTCAGTGTTTTAATTACACTTCTGAATTCAGTTAACGATCGAGTTATGCATCAAATTTATTCAATATGTTTCGACAATCGAATTTTCTAAACGATCGAATGATTATTATATGTGACATCACATCCCTAAAGAGTTTGCTCACAACACAATATTATAAACATATTCTTATCTATATTCGTACTTAGAATGGTCATACTTTGATAACGAGTCTGATACCAAAATACGATAATGTCTGATACTTAATACTCTTATGAATATTTTATTGTCAATGTCCTTGGTGTCAACAAATATGAGCTTTAAATTAGTATCCATACACGCATTATAAATAATAATTTTCTTTTTGTGGGGTAGGTAGAGAGGATCGGGTACAAATAAAAATCCGTAATTTACGCATACCTATATTATTATTTTTACTATTTTATTTTGTCTACCAATAGTCTATACCAGAGGTTCCCAAACTTTTTTTTTTTCTCAAAGACCACTTTCAAAATTTTGCTGGTTCCGGTGGACCCCCGCATTTCTACCCCCCTCCCCTCATCGCTTAATTTTAGAGATAGTAAAAGAATTTGAAATATTTCAAAAAATCCTCGGTTTTCTTAAAGAATATTTACTCGAATCATTAAGTAGGTAGGTATATGTTACTTTTACCGAATAACCGATACTTTAACTTTGGATTCGTGGACCCCAGCTTACGACTCGTGAACCCCATTTTTTAGTCAAGCCAACGTAGACCCCTGTCAAGTCTCCCGTGGACCCCTGAGGGTCCACCTGGACCACTTTGGGAACCACTGGTTTATACCATCAAAACATCTCCCATTTGTGAGGTAGCCAGTGCGGTACAAGATTTTATTTTGCGAAGTAATTTCTGCACCCGAACGCTAACGGAGCGGGAACGTGAGACGAAAGTGTGTTGTTGACTCAGGCCTCTGGTCTCTAGAATAGGAATAACAAGACAGGTGTTCATAAAACCTCACGTAGACATAAGAAAAATAGCACCTACAATTCAGTGATGAGTCACCGATTCTGAATGTATATGTTTTTTTATTGGCGTGGAGAGCACATGTATGATATCGTAATAAATAGTAAGTATTAAAGGCCAGGGCAGATTGAAGAATGACCTTTTTTAAGTTGTCCTGGGTCTTAGTGTTACATGTAGGTATATGTGTTTAGTGCATTGTATATATGAATCGTCGCGTTAGTACCCATAATACAAGATTCACATCTTAGTTTGGGACTTGCTCGATATGTATGAATATTGTCCATGCATGTTATGCTATGTTATGTAAAATAGAAATAGAATATAAAGTGTTGAATTATTTAAACTTTCAACCGCCATAGATATCCATCATAATACTTGTAAAACAAAGGGATATTTTAACATAATGTCTGCGGGCGTGAGTAATATTGTAAAAATAAAACTGTTTATTAATACAATAGTACTTATTATTAAACAAGTGAATGTGTTATGTTAAATATTGTAAATGTGAAAATAATGATTTAGTTCCGTTACAAAGAGAGCATTGGACTATATACCATATTATGAAGTCAATGTCACACATAAATTACTTTAAAAGTACTAAAAGTTAAGTATTTAACTACCTAAAGCTTGCGTTATGTTTTGAAATTGAAAAAAGCTTCCCGTTGTTGTTACTCTACATTTTTTTTTATAACATTTATAGGTAAATCGCACATTATTATTAATTAATTTTAAAGTAGGTACGTTAACGTTGTGAAAATTCATTTTAATATGAGTTTTAAAAATGTTAAACAAAACACTGTTTAATTTTCAAGTATGATTATTTAGTCAATTAATATTTTTTTTATTTTATTTATTTATTCTTTACTGTACATTGATTACAAGCAAATTCACACAAAAATACATTTAAAACAAAGACAATCATACAATCAATATACAGAGGGCGAGTTTATCGCAGAGGCGCGATTTCTTCCAACTAACCCAATTTCATGCTTTCATATAAAAAAAATCTTAAAGAAAGGAAAGAGGAGGTAAAAAAGGAGAAGAGCAGGTAGGAAAAGGGACTAGTATACAGAAGCTAATTTTGTGTGAAAAAGTGGTCCTTGACCGTCGGCTTGAAAGCGTGAAGAGTGGGGAGCAACCTTATCCTGGAAGGCAAAATATTCCAACAGCGAGCACCATGAACAGAAAAAGAGTTTGTAAAAAAGTTTGAGGCTCATGGCTCGAAATAATGACAAAATTCTAATTGCCGAGCGCTTTGGCCTTGCGGCATCTTCAGGGCAAGAGTTACTTCAAACTATTATTAATTTTAAAATTCAGCGATGAGGTTTTCCCCCCATACTAAATGTCTTTAATTTTTGTTGGCACGAAGAGGACAGCTTGCGTGCTTGTCGAATGCGGCTGGTCTGCTGGCTCCCCACTTTGCCGTCATAATTAGTGATGTAACGAATATTCGTATTCGCATTCGCATTTGTGAATATTCGCATATTTCAAAGTATTCGCATTCGTATTCGCAAAAAAATATGCGAATGTTTTGCGAATATTATTTTTGTAATAAAGTATCGGTGTTTCGGTAAAAGTACCAGATACTTACCCGGCACATTGTATAAAAAGGTACTGCAGGAAAATATTCGTTAAGAAAACCGAGGAGTTTTGAAATATTTTAGATTCCTATACCATTTTGAAATTTCGGCGACGGGGGGGTAGAAATTTTAATGGTGGAGCGATTGTAGAAATTTAAGCAACTCAATATTCGCTATTCGCATTCGCGAATGTCGGCAACAAATATCTGCATTCGCGAATATCCAAAATCACACATTCGTTACATCACTAGTCATAATATAGCAGTAGTAGTGATAATTTCTACCAGTTAATTATTTTCGCATCTTTTCTTCAAATATTCATAAACACATCTTACTATTCCTTATAAAAAATATATTATTAGATATTAATATGTATTATTGTATGTATGTAACATGGACAGGACACGCACTCTTGACGCGTACATAATGTTATTATGTGAAAAAGAAGGAATCTTGGATAAAAGTGAGTAATAAAATAATAATAATATAATTAGTGTTCGTGTTATGATGTAATTAACACTATCACTACTGAGAATACCTCAACTGTAACTGTTGTTGATACGTTATAGCAGTGGTCCTCAGCTTTTTAATCACTGTGGTCCGGTTAACGTTCGATCATTTAACCGAGGTTGAGACGTTGGTGGTTTACAATAAAAATGTGAAAGTGATGATCCTTTTTTTTAGTGATGAAGCATGCCCCCCATCCTGGATGTTTTATGTTACCGGCCGAAAACCGAATAGGCGGTCGGTTTTGCGCACAGGTAGAGGGTGTAGTGTTAAAGGAGTAGTGTTAAAGGAGTAGTGTTAAAGGCACTCTTACCTTTGAGCCACAAGTTTCCGGGTTTGATTCCCGGCCAGTGCAAAATGAAGGATGCCCTTTTTCAAATTATCCTGGGTGCATTGTATATATGTATTTCGTCGTGTTAGTACCCATAATAAAATATTCATATCTTAATTTGGGACTAACTGGATCTGTGTGAATTGTCTGTGCATGTTATGTTTATTTTTTATTGGCACGGAGAGGGCAGTCTGCATGTTTATTTAATGCAGTTAGTCAGTTGACCATGTCATGATGGTAAGTAAAGTGGTAGAAATATGTAATTGATTAGTTTGAAACATAGTATATTAAGTAACACACATGTCGTTTAGTAGAATTACTTTGACAATTACTTCAAATGTCAAAACCAGGTCACTTAATAATTAAAAATGGCATAAAACTGAAACTAGAATAAGGTTTGAATTATGTTTTAAGGCCTTTCCACTCAGCAGGTCATGATTTAGCCGGTAATTTTTATTATGTGGAAAAAATAAGTGATGACAGAACAACAAAAAAGATTATTAGAAATTATCTTAATAAATAAATATAAACAAATTGAAATAATATTTATGGGACGTAGATATCTATTTACTCAACTTTCTATGATAAAACCTACACAGTTAAGTTAAATAGATAAAAGAATAGATAATGGGTGATGGGCTAAAACTTTCAAACCTTTTAGAATGTGGGACGGACGTCATAACAGTACTTGCTACTCATTACAATACGCTGCAGCGAACTTTTTACACACCTACACTCTATACACTGCCGTAGGGTCGGAGATGCTAATACTGGCTTAATGGTACTGATGGATTTGAGAGAGTTATAAAAGAATATTACTTTTCACTAGCCCAAATGGATGAATAGGAGACTGTGGACTCCTGAAACATCCGGAAAAAGAGGTTATTTCAACAATACCTATACACTTTATCCACTGCCCACTGACGTGGTAGGGTCGAAGTTGTCAATTCTGGCTTAGTGGCATTGATGGACTTGAGAGAGCTTAAAAATGATCGCTTGTCATTAGCTTTAACGGATAATAGGAGTCCTAGGACTGCTGAAAAATATCCGAGAAAAGAGGTCATTTCAACGTACCTACTCTCTATGTCAACTTTTAAGATCGAATATTCGACAGATATTATATACATTTATGTTTTGATCTTAAGAGTCTTTTGATATTGTATGTTTAGTAGACCACTTAATAAACTGGAAAAAATAATAGAAATCTGAGGTTTTTTAAATTTAATTGAAGAAAATTAGTCAGCACGATTAACTCATCTAATCCTTGGACGCTAACGTTTCAATGCACAAATTTTCTCAATCTTTATAATATATAAAATTAAACTATAGACGAAACCCTGCAAGGTCTATTCTCGTATTGCCCCAGAACAGTTCTTCGTCTAGGGGGCAATATATACCATAATGTTGATCTTTTTGTTTGTTTGTGCATATTTAATGTATTGGAATAACTAAAAATAAAATATGTGGTTTAAAGGTTCCTCAAACTTTAACATCAAACTTCAAAACCCTCAAATAATTGAATTTGATAAATTTAGAGGAATTGAGTAAGTAATTGTGTAATTATACCAAGTAATTCACTTGTTGTAGGTACCTACCCGAAGTATAATTCATTTCACAGTTATTCTGTATGTTAGTAGGTAATAAGTACTGATATATTTTATGAATGAATAAAATATGAATGAATGAAACGTGTTTGGTTGTGTAATTAAATTGTTTCCATAAGATAATGACAGTTCTAGCAACGATTATAATAATTACAAAGTAGATTTTTACTATAGTAATGCAGCAACGCCTTCTATATATACATACCTACTTACTATGTAAATACTTCTACGCCTCTACGTGAGGCTTACTTTACATTCAGGCTAGTAACACATAAAGAACATTTAGATTGTCACGTGACAAAGTCTCAAAACTATTTTACACTACTCATCAAAGTGTTTGTAGTTGCTGAATAAGTTTTTGTTGTTATATTTTTGATAGAGAATTTCGGTACATAGATTTATAAATTGCGATACATATTTTTATAAAGGGCAGCGCCCGCCGCATACCTCGTGCCGTACCTGGAGATATGTTTCTCCATAACGACACACACATGCACAACCAGGATTTAATGTCGCATTAAAGCGAGAAATGCTGCCCCGAGGGAGCACTCTAGATTTAGTGGACACGCACCAAAAATGTTGGTGCAAAAAGGGAAGGGAAGAAATGGAAATATGCCTTCCTCTCTATGCAGTATCGTTAGTTACTTGAAGGGGATATTAGGCTACCAAAGAAAGTACAGGAGTTTTTGAAGGCGAAAAAGTTTTTCCTTATGGCCACCAAGTCTGTATGTCCAGATAATGAACCACGAACAGCAATGAGCATCTCCTCTCTTTTCCTACTGATTTCGGTGTGGGAGCAATCCCACAGAATATGCTCCGACGTTTGGGACTCAGAATTACAAAAATTACATGAAGGGGATGATTTTATCCCAAACAGGTGAAGACGCGCATTAAATGCTCCATGGCTAGTAAGAAAGATTATCGCAAAGGTGCAATTTCTGTCAAACTTACTCTTGCTGCTAGCCCTCTTCTCTCCACTGCTGGATTTAGGCCTCTTTAAAACTTATCCATATTTTTCGATTTCGAGCAACACTATACCACTGTTTTTCCATCATCTGAACAATATCGTCAAGCCATCTTTTTTGGGGTCTCCTACACTCCTTCTACCACAGTCTCCATTCAAGAATTATGAATGGAATTCCAAACTATCTCAATAAATTCAAATTCGATATTTGGACACACAAAACAAGTGCGACTGTATTACGAGATTTTTCCATTCAACATAAATATTTTTTTACTTACTGTTATAAAAATCCGATTGAAAACAATAATACGAGTATGTTAATTGTTTTTAAATATTTATTCACCTGGACGTTTACGTTTCAAAAAAAGTTTTTTTTCACGACACAAGCTTTTAGAAGCTTAATGTGAAAGGACGTGTATAAGGTTGTATTTGGGTTTATAAAAAAAGGTTTTAAATTTCTATGATAGACATTTTAAAATAAAAATCTCTTGCAACAGGGGCTTTAAGTATTTGTAACAACCGATAGCTTTGGCATCTTTGATTCCATCTTAGTATGAAACCTACATCCCACGATTTTATAGCACTTTACAAAATGCGGCACTACCTACCTCACCCACGCATCAGCTGAGAGTCCTAATGATATTGTCACTTGTAAAGTTTATCAGATATCTTTTCTATGTCTCGTTATCATTAATAATAATTCTGATAGACTCGTTATTAAGATCACTTATTATTATTCATATAACACTTTCTAACAGTATAAAATTATAAATTATATGGGTATCTACATATAAATTTTTATATTTTGTTGTAAGTGACAAATATTAATAAATCAAATTAAATTTACAAAGTGAAAATGGAAGGCAAGCAAGTCTGATAAAACTTGTATTCTCAAATTTTTATTTAGGTACTCAGGCACTGAAATAATTTGAAACATTTTAAGTCAAAAATACGACTGAAAAAATAGTAGGTTGTAGTTTGTAGTTGAACATATCTTGAGCTATCTACCCAAAAACTGAGTAGGTAACTTGAGCCAATTCAGCAATTTTAAACACTATTTAAATTCACTCAAAAAAGTAAAAATAAAATAATTCCATTATTAAAATATAATTAACCTACAATTTTGTTACATTTTATAAAGGCTTTAACGTCGTAATGAAGCGAGGAATGCTGTCCCGAGGGAGCCCTCGGTACTTCGTACACCGGGCGAAGAATATTTTACTTTTCACTTTTTTAGAAGGTTTCAAAATTTCTATACTCTATTTTCAAATAATCAACTTCAGTTCACTGAATCAGTGTTTAGGTAGATGGGACATTGTCAATCATTAATAGACTCAAAGATTATTGACAATATCCTTGTAAGACGAAAGACGTCTCTCTTATAAAAACAATATAAGTAGTAGAGTAATTTTTATTATTTCGTGATAAACTTTAAGTTAGTACATTTAACATAACATACTTTAATTTTGTTTTACATTACTTAATTTCACTCGTTTGTGCAGAGTTCATTGAAACAAAGTAATAATAGTAACTCGGGTTAAAAACGTATTAAAACATCATCAATCCCGTTCTTTTGGTCTACTCCTAAAGGGACGTCGTTTAAAAATATGTTGATAAACAAAAAGGTTATTTAAGTTAAACAATGAATTTAGAATGACGTGTCTGTCCAATTTATTATTCAAACAAAGTGCTCATGTTGAGTTGACAGAACGCCATAGTTTTTTTGCCGAATAATCAATCTAAATAATGTTTCATATTCCTACTTAAAAATATGTAATTATTTAAATCCTTATAAATATAAATATATGGGTCATGGTCCAATTAGGGATGTTGTTATATACTTAATTCGTTAAACAAAACATAACTATAACAATATCGTCTTATTTATCAGGAATCGGAAACTGGATTATATGCAAATCTGCATATTTTGTTATTACTCTGTGTATATAATATTTATCTATTTATACATAATTCACGGCACAGATAATTTGCATGTTATAAAGATACATCTTATATATTTAATAAACACAACAGTAACTTACAAAAAAAGTAGTATACTCAACGCTTTTACACAGAAATTGGAACAATATAACAACAATAATTATAATGTAGTCTAAATAAATAACAAAATTAATTTCAGGTATATGTCAAAGTAATAATATCAGCCAAAACAGTCCTATCAGCAGAATGTGTAAACTTTATGTTTTGTGCACGCATCGCGTGGAAGGAGTGGATGTCTTTAGTGACTCCCTAACGGGGTTCAGGAAGTGTGTTGCTGCCAACTTTAATGTTCTTGTAGGTTAAGTTTCTGGGTTTAAATTAATTATATAATTGTATTTTTTCATCTATCCTTTTTACAGTGTGTTGTTTGCGGTAATGTGAGTCTGTTTTACTGGGCTTGCATTGGTTAGTTTTAACCCTTATGTTTCTTTTTTTTGTATAATTTTGTTTGAACGAGCATGATGTAGACACGCTTAATTGGGGGTTGGCCTGGTCGGATCAATGTCTTTTTTTTTCTTATTTTATTAATGTTTTGTCAACTCTCTGTGTGTGTCTCTGTAGAATAAATAAATAAATGAATGAGTTTTATGGTCACTTTGAAATATGTAAATCAAATGAAAAATAAAAGAGAAATTTAGAAGAATGGGCGATCAAAAAATAGGTATATATTTTTACCTATAAACTTATATGGTAAAATATAATATCATCATAATTATTTTATATACCTAGATGTGTGAGTCGAGTTCCATGGAGCTCCCGGCAAATAATGGCTCTATCAATCGTTTCAATAAATTTCGAGTGTCCTGTAAAAGGCGGGTATTCAGCCCACATGTTCCTGACCTGAGACTTTTAACATCTTCAATTCAGCGATCAAGCATGCCAGCTATCCTGAATGTTGTAACTTTTGTTGACGCCGAGAGGACTACCTCAATACTCGTGCATATTTATTGTATGCAGTTGATCCACAGACAACCCTACATGTGGAAAATAGCGCGATAGAATTGTATGATTAGATAATGAGTTTTATTATTTAATTTGTATGTATTTAAATTATCAATACTTTTGCGACCGGTTTCGATATTTTTTTAAAATCTGCTCGTGAATGATACTTACGTAACGAAATCGGTCGCAGACCTATTAAAAAAAATCATAAGTGATAATTTAAATACATAGTAAATAAAATTCATTATCTATTCATGTCGCGTAATTATCACATAGTTAATGCCAAAAACATCGAAAATATAGTAATTTGTATGTACCTACGCATATTTTCAACATTTATGACGTATGCATGTTTTAGCCTTTTTAAATTGCATATAATCCGTTTTCTAGTTTACAAACATTTTCCATCTATGTTAAGATATAAGCATTATGCTGAAGCCAAACTATTAAGTACATATATACTACAATAGTAGGAATATTCTGTTCTATACTGTGGCTGAGATAGACTGAATGACGCCTGAGATATGAACTGTGAGCAAAACGCGAGTCACGATTTTAAATTGTAGTTTTAGTTTAGTGAGTTTATATTATATTGTAATATATTTATTTATTTATTTATTTATTTAGTTGTATACGGCGCAAGCCTTTTACATGTTTAAATTTAAGACAGACTACAAAACACATATGTATATATACAATATAAATTCACATTAATACATCGTACATTTATGAAATAAGTCAAGAATATTAATAATATAAATTATATAAATTAGGTACATCAAAATTACTGATTATATAAATAATTAAAGAGACAATACAATCACAAAGTTACAAATAAAAGTCAGAAATTCAATAATTTAAACTATGATTTTGCAATTATAACAATATAAACTATGATTTTGTAGATAATGTATGTATTTACTTACAAAGATATATATAATGAGTTACAATCCATTGGATTGGTCTGCAACGAGTTTGGTTTTTCTTCTCCATTCGTCTCTATTCTCAGCCAGTCTTTTCAGCTCTACGTATGAGCCACAGTTCATATCACTCTTCAGTTGGTCCATATATGCGTCTCTTGGTCGGCCTCTGCCAAAGACACTTAGTAAATATTGTAACTTACAAAGATACTTAGTAAATATTGTAACTTACAAAGATACTTAGTAAATATTGTAACTTACAAAGATACTTAGTAAATATTGTAACTTACAAAGATACTTAGTAAATATTGTAACTTACAAAGATACTTAGTAAATATTGTAACTTACAAAGATACTTAGTAAATATTGTTGGTTGGTATTTGGGAAGATTTACCTACTGCTTATTTATTTGCTTTATTTAAACTGCATTACAAGATTATTTCTTTTGTATAGATGAAATTATGTTTGAAATAAAGCCAAAGTTTATTTGTAGCATAGTTGAAGATTTAACGAGGCGACCACAGACACCAGCAGGCTTACTTTTGACACAATCTAAATACGATTTTAATCTAGTCTTGAACTTAATCATACGACGAGCGAAGGGACTATAGTCCAAAATACCGCGCTGCCACTACCGCGAAATTGGTATGCACGTATTTTTTACTATATTCACTTAAATTTTTTTTTCATTTTTTGACTATTTTTGTATCGTATGATTGAAATCAAGACAAAATTAAGATCATATTAAGATTTTGTCAAGAGAAACCCTGCAGACCTAAAGACTGATTTGTAATTTTTCAAATGTGTGATCATTAACATTGTGGAATTCCATTTTAATAAACTATTTTTGAAAAAGTGGAGTGTACAAAATAAACTGCCATGACCGTGACGCCTTATACGTTGGACAGAGTGGCAGAAGGATAGAAAAACGTTACCAGGAACATAAAAAAGGAGTTAAAAACATACTCATCAACAGTGAGATGGCAGACCATGCCAGGAATACAGGCCACACATTCAACATAGAAGATGTAGAACTGATAAACCATTGCAGCAAGGTCATTGTCTATTAATCAATGTATATTAGAAAATAAGAATATTATTAATGTACAGGTCCCATCCCTATCATCCCCCCTATTGTCATTAATTACTCCCACTCCAACCCCTACCTCACTTTCTCCCCACTCCCGACTCCACCCACCACTTGTCAGGATACTTGATTTTTATGTTTAGTTTTAGTTCTGAAGATGAGACAGTAGGTCTTGAAAAACGTTTAAACAAATAAAATTGTAAAAGACTGATTTGTTGTTTCAAATATAAATCTACACTGAGAAAAATACTAACGAAATTTCACAACGAATCATTGGTACGTACCATCAGATTAGGACCAGAGATCGTACAAACGATTCATTAGTACGAATCTATAATATTAACTCTTCGCAAACAAGTTGTTGGTAAATTTACCAATGATTTGTTTGCGAAGAGTTAATATTATAGATTTATACCAATGAATCGTTTGTAAGATCTCTGATCCTAATCTGATAGTACCGTACCAATGATTCGTTTTGAGTATTTTTCTCAGTGTATTCTGGTTTATGTGCCAATTTTATTATTATTATTACCTATATGCATTGTAATAACTGTATGTTTGCGAAAACTATAAAATAAAAAAAATAAAAATAAATATTCTATGCCTTGTGTTTAAAAACACAAAGGATCGCGTATTTTAAGAGACTTGGAGAATGAGAGGGTTGAATAAATCTACTTATTTTTCAGCTATTTAGGATCTACCTTCGGATATAGGCGTACACTATGATTTTTCACCTGTAATAACTGTATGTTTGCGAAAACTATAAAATAAAAAAAATAAAAATAAATATTCTATGCCTTGTGTTTAAAAACACAAAGGATCGCGTATTTTAAGAGACTTGGAGAATGAGAGGGTTGAATAAATCTACTTATTTTTCAGCTATTTAGGATCTACCTTCGGATATAGGCGTACACTATGATTTTTCACCTAAGATTTGAATGTGAAGAAATATCATATGAGAAAAATGATTGAAAGAAGTGTGTATTTGAAAGAAACTAATACACCATGATTAAGATGGGGACTGTGGGAAATTATGAATCATCATCATCATCGCCCTCGACGCTCCTCTCGGGAGCACAGGGCAGAAACCAGCCTCCTCCATTCAGTGCGTCTCTGTGCCAATTGCGTCACCTCTTTCCACGACATTCCTTGCGCTCTGATATCGTTGTCATAAGAACGGTGTATTGTGAAAATTATGAAAGACTACCCCTGTCTATTGATGGTTTATATAATAAGGGTTATTATTTGCTCTTTGATCTACTAACTGTAGATACTGAACCGTTGTTTTATAATGTAGGCACAAACCTAACTGATAAACACGTGTAGTTAATTTCACTTCCCTATATCCTATACGAGGGTGGGGTGAAATGTTTTCGGCCTGACAATGAAAGACTGCGGTTTTCAGATTTTTTTTATTTTTATTTTACTACATAATCTCCCTTGACTTCAAAACACTTGATCCAGCGTTTCTCCAACATCAGTACTCCTTCCAGGAAGTGAAAGTCTGGAAGGTTGCGAAAATATTTATCTACAGCCCTTTCAACTTCTTCATTGGATACGAAGAGCTTCCCAGAAACAAATTTCTTGAAGTTTGGGAACCAAAAAGTCTGAGGGTGCCAAATCAGGAGAATAGGGGGGATGGACGAGCAAGTCATACCCTAAATCTTGCAGTTTCCCCATCGCCAACACACTCTTGTGTACGGGTGCGTTGTCTTGGTGAGAGATGATTTTTGTTTCTTCATACCAGGCCTCTTTTCACGAATTTCGCCATCCAGATTGGTTAAAAAGTTTGGAGTAATATTTGTTTGTGATTGTTCTACCTTTCGCAAGGTTATCAAATACCAGGATACCTTTTTCATCCCTAAACACGCTAGCCATGACCTTTCCAGCAGATGAAATCGACTTCGCTTTCTTTGGAGCTGAACCAGCTTCCACCCATTGCTTGGACTGCTGTTTTGTTTCTGAAGTGTAGTGGTGGACCCATGTCTTATCCATGGTGACAAATTACTGCACAAAATTGGTCGGATCCCTATTCTGTCGGTCCAAAAATTGCTGCGAAAATCATTTGCGAATTTGTTTTTGATCGGCATTCAACAAATGCGGCACCCTTTTCGCGTGGAGCTTTTTCATCTCTTATTCTTTGAGCAAAATGTTTCCGACCCTTTTTTTCGATATCCCTACAGCTTCAGCTATCTCGTGCACCTCAGTTGCCTGTCGGCCAACACGGAATCATGCACTTTTTCGATGGTTTCCGATATGGCTGTGCTTTTTGGACATCCTTCACATGGGTCATCTTCGAGGGGTGTGCGACCACCTTTAAATTCAGCTGCCCATTTTTTAACGGTTGACATTTAAGGAGCAGAGTCCTCGTAAACTTTTCTCAACTTTGGATGGATTTCCGTAGGGGTTAATCCATCTAAAACGAAGAACTTTATGACCGCACGATACTCAAATTTATTCATTTACATGAAAAACAAGCAAGACGTCGACTGCAAAAATTCGTGTGAAGAAACTACTTAAGAGAACAAGTTGAAATTTGTCATATGAACTAATGACACATGCACCCAGGTAAGGAATACAATTTTTTGTTGATTGGAGTAACATCTCTGTGTCAGGCCGAGAACTTTTCACCCCACCCTCGTATAATATGTAGATAATTATAAATTACCTACTATAAACTTTCCAATAAGAAAGTCATCTTTTTAAGATAGCTTTGGTCTCGTCTCCTTTTTGCGAGTGAGAGCTCGATGTGAAATCTCTGGAACATGTCTTCCTCGGTTGCCCAACAAGAGACTCATACGATTTGTATTACGAGATAACTGAAGTCCAGTATCCTATCAACAATATTATTGTCTTGCATCTTGCACACTGATACCCTCTCTGTATATCCCAAAATTTTAAAATCCTCCAAAAAAATATTTTCTTATAGATTTATGCCCCAATGTTACGTGATACTTTCTAAAAATATTGTATTTGACACAAATCGTCCCACAAGGGACGGGATGCCTTATAAAAAATAATAAACTTTCCAATAGAAGATTGTATTAAAATGTTATGGAACACCTATATAGTTATCAAGCCGTATATTGACTCTGCAACAATAATGGAGTTATGAAGATGTTAGTAACGATATGACATTAGATAAAATATTATGTATTTTAATACAATGATTTAAGAGCAGACGGGAAGTGAACCCACGTCTTTAAGAATTGTAACGTAGCTTACTTGCTTCTGAGTAGTTTATCATCATTTATATTAAGTTATTGCAATATATTAATTTACGAAAGAAAATAGTTATTGAAGAATTGAAGAAATAATGAAATGCGGTTTTTTGTAATTTGTTTCCAATTAACTTCGCGTACTAGTAAAAAAGTGAAACAAGATACAGGGACAAATAGTATTTATAGGATTTGAACAAAAGAAAGTTGGGAGAAGCCCGTGTTGATAAGAAAGTAATTATAATTCAGTGATAAAAAAACTATTGGAAAGTGAACCGCTGTGGACGGATTCACGAGAGAATAATTTAAGAAAAATACATTTCGCAATAAGGTAAATACCGGAGAAGTTAGATATTTATATGTATTTTTCTTAAATTATTCTCTCGTGAATCCGTCCACAGCGGTTTACTTTCCAATAGTTTTTTATCACTGAATTATAATTACTTTCTTATCAACACGGGCTTCTCCCAACTTACTTTTGTTCAAATCCTATAAATACTATTTGTCTCTGTATCTTGTTTCACTTTTTTACTAATCGCCTGATGATGGAGACGAGAGTCTCCGAATACTAGTACGCGAAGATAATGAAGTCATTTGGAAGTTAACTACATATTGTGTTTTTTTTTCAATTATCTTGGTTGTTTATTTATTTATTTAACAGAAACTACAAAACATTCCATGGAGCGCCCGGTAAAGAATTGGTCTCCCACATCCAAGTTTTCGAGTGTCCCTTCTCCGTAAGTTTTCGAGTGTCCTGTAAAAGGCAGGTGTTTGAAAAATTAATACATTTTACTTCTTAAATTCAGCGATGAGGTTTGAAGACAGTTTGCATGTTTATTATATGCAACTTGTCTGCTGGCTACCCCACTTGTGGGATATGCCGTGATGGTGTAGTAGTAGTAGTAGTAGTAGTAACTACAAAACAAAACAATAAAATATTGAGATGATGTATGAAATTATAAAATCAAATTAAATCACAAAAATATATCAATAAATTAATTCAATTCTACAAAAAATCAAAATTTCCTCAGACAGATGTGTACATGCGTATTTGTTGTAGAAGGTCCTCCTGAAAAACGCCTTTTTCCGAATCGAGAATGCAGAAAAGAAATTCCTTCGTAGTTTTTAAAAAAAACAACCAATTATGTATTTTTAAAATAAAATAATAAAACTGACATTTGAAAAATTTCATAACCCAAAAAATGTCTTTGTTAATTCAAATTCAAATATTTTTTTTGAAACAAAAATATATATATATATATATATACATACTTTAAACACAATTATACAATTCTTTATAATATCTATTTTACCCTCAACATTGAGCAGAGCTCGTGCTTTGAGAGATTATAGGGTTTCACTAATATTCAACAAATTCGACTATACTTTATCAATATAGAATAAAACTCACATCAAAAAAATTAACTTACTTATGCAGCTATTCCTGTCAACTGCTGAACATAAGCCTCCCCCATATGTCTCCAGGCATCTCTGTGCTGGGCTTTCTGCAACCAGTCGCCAACGATTCTTCTAATGTCGTCTGACCAACGTGTTGGAGGTCTTCCTCTACTCCTTTTATCTTCACGAGGTCTCCACTCCACTACCTTTTTTGTCCATCTTTGATCTTTAGTCTAGCAACATGCCCTGCCCATGACCACTTCAACCTTGCTACTCTTTCGACAACATCTGTAATTCCCGATCTTCTACGTATCTCTGTGTTTCTAATGCGATCAGAGAGTTTTATTTGTAGCATCGCTCTTTCATGCATTCTTTGCAAAACAATTTACCATATTTAAAATAAATAAAAATAAATAACAACAAACTTACTATTAACGACGTAATCATTTGACTTCATGTACCTATACACCACTTTCTTACTGAACTGAACTTACCTTCTTTATATTCAGTTTTAAAGTACCTACTTAATTAATTTGAATAGGTACTTAATTTTATTCTCTTTTTCAAGGCATTGTACCATCCCAGCTTCAGAAGCAAATTAAAAACTGAACTCTTCACCGGCGCCCTTGAGACGGTCTAGGAACTGTTAAACGGCGTCAAAATAAAATTAACCAGAGTCATCATCATCATCATCATCCCACCCCAAGATATGATGTGTAATGGTGTTGTCTAGCAAATTGTTCCTTCAAAATCAGAGCGAATCGACCGATATATTGGCCAACACTCTTGAATAGTGATAACTATACAATAGTTTTTAAAACATGAAATTTAATATTTTTTTGCACATTAGCTACAACGCATTTGTCTATTCTTTATTGTTATATGTTTTTTATTCTTTAATAGATGTAGGTACAATAATAAAATATTTCAGTACATCTGCTGGCAGTTAGATGAAGCATAATGAACACATGAAGTGTTTACAAAACAATGTGTTTAAAATAAAATCAACATTAGGCATAGCTACATATTGAACGTTGCAAATACTAAGTTATAACTACTATTCGCATCTTTTCAAGGTTTTCTCATGTCTCAATGACGACTCAACACTAATTTTATAAAGTGATTTGCGTCTATTGCGCCTAAAAATATTAACCTTTTACTGTGGACGTGCGGTCTCATAGGTCCCGCATCAATTTCGTTTTGTTAGTTTGGATCCTTCCACCCTCTCTGCACTGCTATCCAGCTCAGTAGCTTCGTATTAAGTTATGAGATAACCATTTTGAGTGGAGGCCGCATTATTTGTTCATTGGTACGTAAGTTATGTTATTTGAAAAATTGGCAGCGGCCCGTCAGACCGCTTGTCCATATTTATCATACAAAATATTTTCATGGGAAAATTTTGTATTTTTTAGTACAAAATGGCTGAAAAACGACCATTTGAAAGTTCGGAAGAGTAATTTACAAGAAAAAATATTTCAAGTGACTGATTCTTCTTTTGAAGAAGTATTGAATGAGATATTACTTGTTTCGGATCAGTCGGATATCGAAGATGTCATTGAAGAATTTCAAACGCAATAATCAGAATTTGTACGGCAAAGTGATAAAAATGAAAATTAAAATGAACAGAATTTGTCCAAGAAAAATAAAAATAAAGATATGATTTGTTATTATTGGATGCAGATAGCCCATTTGTCTGCAATACTAACTTTTTGTTTTTGCGTTTAGTTATTATTTTTATATGTTATTTTATTTATACCTTATATATAATAATTTTAGGAAAAAGGAATATTATGCTTTTGATTGGAGTTTAGATCATAGTTTTTGAATAAATTATGGCCTTGTCAAAAATAGGCTAAAAATTACCTAAGTACTGATTTGGCATCTTTTGCTTGTTTACCCTTTTTTATTACCATACGGTCCTTTTGAATGAAGCTAATCCAATTAAATATGTTCATGCACCAAGTACATAAAGAAAAGTGGAGGCCTATTTCTGCCCATAAACAGTCAATTTTAGAAAAATGATTCAAATAAGATTATAGAAAAACTAATTGTTATTGAATCTCAATCATTTGTTTTTCCTAAAATTTGAGAAAATAGGGTAAACAAGCAAAAGATGCCAAATCATGCATCAGACTGAAAACTAATACTTTAACACATTGGTTCAAATAAATGACAATGTGACCACTCAAAACATAGAATTATTCAGTTTTTTGCTATGAAATTTCGTTCTTACTCTCAGTTTATCTCTTTATGTTCAAATCCATGTACATTTAACTTCTTATTGATAATTTTATTCACCAGTAAAAGTGTAAGTAGTATAAAAAAAATACATGTTCTGGAGGTGTCTCATTCGGAATGCAATAAAAGTTTTGTTATCAAATATATGAGAAAATTTTCTGAGATGGTATATTGTTAAAAATAATAAACTTTGTGACGGAAATATTACATGGACTCAAATATCCCTGGTTACCCCATTTCCCGAAATGTAATTAGCAGCCTTCCTAATACGTGAAATTTAATAGACAGACGTAATACAAATACATACATTATCATTACCAAAAATAATGGAAATATTATGAAAATAGAGTCTCCAGAAAAATCCTGTATTTCCTGGGCTAATATTCGCGAAAGCGAATATTGACTTGCTTAAATGCCTACAATTGCTCAAACATTAAAATTTCAACCCCCCCGTCGCCGAATTCTCCAAATGGTATAGGAATTTGAAATATTTCTAAACTCCTAGGTTTTCTTAAACAATATTTTCTTGCAGTACCTTTTTCTACAATGTACCGGGGAAAGTATCCGGTACTTTAACCGAGTATCCGAAATTTTAATACCAAAGTAACCGCATTTTTTGCGAAAACGAATATTTTGAAATCTGCGTATATTCGCGAATGCGACTATTCGTTACAATGTAACATCTCTAGCTAGAGGTGGGAATAACTGTTATTTCAAAATAACTTTCAACCAGTTATCGGTATTTGTAATTAACATTTATTAAAAAATGTTATTTAATAACGATCAAATTGTAAAAAAAAAATACACTAAGTACACCATAATATTTAAAGAATCCGAATAAAATCTAATGATGCTAAAATATTATAAATGCAAAGAATTTCTCACACATAAAATACGAATAAAAATTATATTTTGTGCATGATGATGTGCAAGAAGAATAAATACAAATTCATCCGAAATAATATATCACCAGTTTAATATCAAACAAATATTATATTCAAAATAAACGAATGACTACGTTTAAACGAAACAATTGTGTTCCCCCCAAAAAAATTCAAATAACTACACAACTAAATAGTTCAAAATAAAAACAAAATAACTGCCATCGTTTAATAACATCCGAAGTTATTAAACCATATTAAAAAACTATCAATAACAAAGTCGTAACAATGTGGTAGGTACGTTATAATATAACTAAACGAAAGCGAAATAACTATAGTCGTCGACAATAACTAAACGGAATAACGATAACCTTGTTAATTGTTATAACAGTTGAATAACGCCGTCTAGTATTGTTCAGAATCTGAATATTCGTTCTTATGTATTCGTTCTTCAACTTAACTCGAAGAACTAAATCCTCAATGCCAAATCTGTTCGGTCTTTTTCGTTCTTTTGGGAAAAATTACATTAAAGTACTATATTTTCAAAGAAACTAAGGTTTAACATCGCGTGGCAAATAAACACGAACGAGATTTAAATCTTCGTGTGTGTTTTTTTTTGGAAAAAAAAACCTTAAGATACTCTATTTTCAAAGATACTAAGGTTTCATATTGCGTGTCAAACGTTGAGAACGAGATTCTTGGATTTAAATCTACGTGTTATTATTTTGGAAAAAACGCCATTGGAGTATTCTATTTTCAAAGGAATTAAGGTTTTATATCGCGTGTCAAATGTAACAAACATGATTCAAAGATTTAAATCTTTGTGAAGTTGTTTTGGTAAAAATACCATTAGAATACTCTATTTTCAAAGAGACTAAGGTTTAAAATCGCGTGACATATATCACAAACGAGATTTAAGGATTTAAATCTTCGTGTCGTCTTTTGGGAAAAAGGCCTTTAAAATACTTTATTTTCAAAGAGACTAAGGTGAAAATCGCGTGACAAATTCCACGAACGAGAACGAATGTTAAGAACGAATTGTTTTGAAGAACGATGTCTCAAGTACCGATTCCTGAGAAAGAACTGGATTTACCAATACTAACGCCGTCGTCGAAATTAACATTTATGTTATTGACACGAAACTGTTAGTTTAGTTATTTTGAAATAATGAGTTTACAAAATTACAAAACAAATGAGTTAGTAGTTATAATGGCCAACTCTAATCTCTAGCACGGACAGCCGCCGACAAAACGAGGATAAAACATCCGCGTTCAATCGAACAGCCTTCAAAAATTTATTTAAACTTTGTTGACAATCAAATTAGTTGCTATTTCGTTTACTGATTACTATAATACGTTTTAACACCACGTTTCGTTTGAAAGTTACACTGCAAACTACCGACATCTATGTATTTTTGTAACAAGTAAATTTATATTATTACAAATTTTGTTTTATTTTAAAGCTTGGATAATTTTTTCTATCAAATTTATTCATTATGAACTTCCCAAAATACAATTCAGCTTTCACACTTTTTAAAACGAGTATTATAGGGTTGTGAGTGTTCTGTTTAAGACTGGTATTTGTAAAAGATCACGGAGAAGATGCTTTTCATGTTTTATATTTATTACATATGCTGCAGTTAGTTCGCTGGTGACCCTACTTGTGGGAAATATCGTGAAGATGAATAAATAACATAACATGAAATTCGTACAGATCGAGCTAGTTCTAAATTAAGACATGAATTTTGTATTATGGGTACTAAAGCGACGAAATAAATACACAATACAGTGAAACCTCTATCTATCGTTCCTCGAATAATTGTTTTCCCGTATTTATCGTTATTTTTTACAGTACCAAATCAGTTTCATACAAAATACGTAAAAATATATCGCATCCATCGTTTCTCTATATGATTTTATCGCATTGACCGTTTAAATTACACAAAAAAATCGTAAATATGTATAAAAACATTGGAGAGCGAGCGAGAAAGAAAGAACGATTTGTTAATTCTGTCGGCTGTCTTTTATGCTGGTACGTCAGTAGGTACAATAAAAAAGCAAATATGACGATGAAAGATACATACAGTATTAAGTATAATTTTGGTCTCCATGGAGCTTTCTTTTTTATCTTGTTACTATATTTTTTACTTCAACAAATTGATTTATAACGTTTGAAACATGTATCATTTTTATAAAACCTATAAACCTACTCGTATGTACATATTAAACATTAAAATACATATAAATGTGATTTCTTCTATACTCCCGCATTCATTGTTTTCCCGCATCCATAGTTTATTTCAATAGGTCCCTTCAAAAACGATAGATAGAGGTTTCACTGTATACGAAACACATACAAAACTGCATAGTATTTGAGCAAAAGCGTAATGCCCCTATTGCTTCCCATCTACGTTCATACTGGGATGTGATACGCTGATGTACCGTCGAGATGTGTTTGTGCGAGGCATTTTTTCAAACTCTTAAGGGCCCCGTTTAGCAAAAACGGTAAAATTTTCTATTTTCAACAAATTTGATAGAAAAACTGCCTAAACTTGTTGACCCTTGCGAACATAAATAAATAAAATAAAATAAACTTTATTGTGACAATAATAAGTACATTGTACAAAAGGCGGGTTTATTGCCAAATGGCAATTTCTGCCAACCAACCTGATGTTTGAAAAAAAATAAGAAAAATAAATAAATACATGCCAGAACCATAGAAAAAATACAAAATAATAAATAAATATACCCAAAAAAAAAAAAAAAACATGCATACATACAAAATATACCATATTCAAGAAATACATAAATATTGAACATGCATAAAGTGGAATGGGGAAAGGGGGACAAGGAAGGGGAACATATTGATTTGATAAAATAAAAAAACAAATATTTATTACCAATATTAGTTTTTTAATAAAAAATAAATAAATCGCAGACTGACGAGATTTATTTAGGTACTCTTTGTTATATCAGAATACAAATTATTTGTAAAATATAATATATATTTTTTGTTCATTCTATCAAGAATATAAATACTATAGATTTTAGCATACTTTTTTTAGTATACAAAAAATTGAGTTCATGTGGTGATTTTTGGTTTCAAAATATGAGATATTTTATCAAAAAAAATTTTTTTTAAGTCGGTCAATATCCATGAAAAAAACGAAAAAAAATGTTTTTTTTTATTCTATAATTGTAATAACTATCTAAATATTCTCAATATTAAAATAAATATATGAAAATTTTTAGGATTCTCGTGCATTTATGTACCAAACACACCCCCGAATTCGATTTTTAGAAATATGCTTTTTTATAAACGAATACCATGAAGCTAGAATAGTTATATTAGAGTTATATTATAATAGTTATGTTTGCTGATGATTTGGTATTGATGGCTGAAAGTGATCTACAGCGAATGATGACGTGTGTGTATGAAAATTGTACGATTAATGGATTAAGAATGAATGCAAAAAAGACAAAAATTATTGTGTTTGAAAGAGGAAGTGAGAGAGCAGTATGCCAAGTAATGATTGACAACGAAGTGTTAGAGCAAGTTGACGAATGTGTGTACTTAGGTAGTTTGTTCACGAGAGATGGAAGTGTGAAAGCGATATTGAAAGGAGAAGAGTTGCTGGTAATAAGGTAAATGGTGCAATCCGACCAATAATTGCAAATAGAAACATATATTATCTACCACAGCTAAAAGGTTGGTGCTCTCCGCTATCTTAGTGCCAACACTCATGTATGCAAGTAAGACGTGAAAAAAAGATGAAAGTGGCATAAATGCAGTAGAAATGAGATCATTGAGAAGGATGTGTGGTAAAAGTCTGAGAGATCGTGTGCGTAACAGTGATGTATACGAAAGGAATGTGAAATGAAAGTTAGTGTAAAAACAGGGATGAATGAGAATAAGTTAAGATGGTTCGGGCACGTGGAAAGAATGAATGAGGACAGAATGACCAAGAAGATATATTTGGCTGAGAGGAATGGTGCGCAGAGACGTGGACGTCCGAGGATCAAATGGCAAGATCATTCAAATCAAATCCTACAGGACGGTCACGTGTTGAGCACATTGAACAGGAGAGCATGCATGTGGAATTGTATGACAGTGACGGAAGCGAAAGATGTATGCAAGGATAGAAGGAAGTGGCGCTCGATCCTTTCTGCCTACCCCACGAGGGGAGCGGCGTGATGGTATATGTATGTACATATATCTTAGAGTTTATCCACAAATATCAGTAAGAGTATGATTTTGATTTCATTATTTAGTATGTGTCCTTAGTGTAAGTATATTGATGTAAGTTCCTTGCGTCAACAGTTGATGCGAGCGTGCACTATAAAGTTGTACTGCTGTATCATCAACTGTTGATAGGCTTGTGGGGATTGGTTTAAATTACTTAAACAGAGAGGTGAGAAACGAGGGGGCAGCTACTAGGATTCTTGATCTTGATAACTGCATCGTGTAAAAAAATAACACGAGTGTTGCTGTGGGCGACAAATTGCTCATATCGAGAGCACTATAACATTTTTTTTTCTTCTTTATACATTCAGAATGGGTGGCAAACCTCATCGCTGAGTTTAAGATATTAAATATACTTATTTTTATATTACCTGTCTCTTACAAGACACACGAAAACTTACGGAAGAGAGTGGGATCCAATTCTCCGCCAGATGCTCCACGGAACAAAAGACAGCTTGTATATTTTATTAGCATATTACATGCATTTAGTCTGCTGGTTATCTTATTTAGGCATATGTCCTTGCTGAAAATTCTTAAGTCGATTCATAAGCATCGTATTCAAGTACCTGCATCAGTTACTGCATATGAATTCACAATAGTATATATTATATTTTTACATAAACAATTAAATACAATTATTTGGTCATACCCTCCAAACCAGTATTATGAGATAATTTATTGCTGAATGCCTTCTCTGCGCAATAAAAATAAATGAGAAAACTATTGAGAAGAAAGTTTACAATTTATAGTGAAATAAAAAAACAATATTGAAATTGTGAGATGGAAGCTTTGCATAACAAAATATTGATTCAGCATCGTCTGCAATTTTGCTTCAACGTTATCTGATTGTTGTTTGTCTGTTTGCTTGTTCCAGGTTACTTTGGGAAGTATCTGAACAAATACAACGGCTCCTACATCCCACCTGGCTGGAGGGAGTGGGGTGGTCTCATCATGAATTCCAAGTATTACAATTACAGTATCAATATGAACGGGAAGAAGATCAAACATGGATTCGATTATCACAAGGTCAGTACAATTGATTTATTTCTTGTTAAAAGATATTAGGTACTTACACGTTTTATAATTTTATTGTGATAAAGCACTATACTATACCCTCACACCGTGTCCAAAGTGGGGTAGGCAGAGAGAATGGAACGCCAGATAGATCTATCTTTACACACTTGCTTCGCTTCCTCCACATTCATACAGTTTCTCACGCACGCACGTAGGTTCCTCTTACTTAACACACGGCCGTCCTAGAGAATTTAATCCACGTGATCTAGCCACTTGGCTCTCGGACGCCTGCGTTTCCTCATACCCTTTCTTACAGACAATAAGTATATTCTCTTTGTCATTCTTACCTCGTTCATTCGTTCAAAATGTCCAAACTATCGTAGCTTATTCGTAGCATGTGATAAAGAACCTACCTTTAAAATACCTTAGACCGAGAAATTGCCAATTACTTACAGCAGATCGAAATTTAAAATTATGATTATAAGGATAGAAATAATTCTATTTGCAGCCGGAGTCCTATCTGAATTTTGGAGAATATAAAAATCTCTTCGCCCTTCAACACTCCTCTCAGGAACACAAGTCGACTATCAGACTCGTCGTCTATGAGTATATAAAATATAGATGATAATGAATAGGGATCGAATTAAAGATAATGACAAATTCTTAGACAATGATTTTCTATATAATGTCTATCACTCAAACATCTCCCTACAAAGAGTAAATACTTTTGCATACTTGAACTCACTTAACTCACTTTGAGTTCGTCGGTAGCCTGGAGGTAGAGTCTCGGCCTCTTGAACAAGGGGTCCGCGGTTCGATCCCAGGTGCCGGCAAAACTCCCCTTTCACGACACAAGCTTTTAGCTTACTGTGGAAGGTGTATAAAGTTGTATTTGGGTTTATAACAAAACCCAGATATATCTTTTTAAAAAAAAAAAAAATTCGATATCTATTATTTCGCTATTTCCAGGACTACTATCCGGACCTGATAGCCAACGATTCCCTGGCCTTCCTACGACACAGCAAGCAGCGTTCTTCTCGCAAGCCTATCCTCCTGGTCATGTCCTTCCCAGCGCCACATGGACCTGAAGATGCAGCTCCTCATTTCACACACCTCTTCTTCAATGTCACCACACATCAGTAAGTCAAATTCTAATTTTATACAAGTGAAATGTACTCGTATTACAATCTTTTTGATTCTTATTAGGTTTTTTGTTTGTATATATTATTTTTATTCTTGTCAGTTTTGACCATAACATAGAATATTTTTATATAATATAATTATTTTCCTAACCATAATAGGTAACTTTTATAGATTGCGTAACATACATATTTAAAGTAATCGTCAAAGTTTTGAGGAAAAATAATAATATTTTGTAATGGTATTTCCCCTTTTTTTAAAGTCAACATGAGGTCATCATTGTAAAATAATAGTCAAGGAACCTACGTGTAATATCAAAAAGGATCAATCGCAAATATACACAATAATATATTTTTGAAAAAGTATGAAGATTTCCGTCACGATTTAAAATGAACCACTATTTTTATCCTTTACAAAATCGTTGATAAGTACCTTTATGAATTTCTATTGACGTATAAAAAAGTGTTTGTCTAACCATTTTACAATAATCTAGTAAATTTACCATAAATAGGGTAACCAGTAGAGTCTCGGTATTACTACGCTCACAAATAAAAGAAATGTATTCACTGTGTCAGTGTTAAGATAAAAAAAAACACATCTATTTTCTAGTATATTTATTTTTATTGAAAGAGAGATTTCTCTAAAAAAAATCAATATGATATAAAAAAACATTTATTTATTAATTTTAGAAGAAGATTAATTATACTACTACTATACTATACTATACCCTCACGCCGTGTCCCAGGTGGGGTAGGCAGAGAGAATGGAACGCCATGTCGCTCTATCCTTATAAGTAGGTATTATTGATCATCAAACTTTTCTGTTTTCACTTCTTATTCTAGTTTAAATTTCATGACAAAGCACCAGTAATGGAGTGAATAATAATGTTGTTTTCACTTCATTAGAGTTAATTATTTAATCCGATGATGGAGTTATGATACTTACCAACTTTATTATGTGGAATTAACTTACGTATGCATTTCTAGTTTACATAGGATAACCGTCTTTAGATCAATTTATATTCAATTAATGTTGAGTTTGTTCGTTAAGTTATCTGCCACTGTTATGCCCGCTCGCAAAGAAATAAAGCCCGAACTATTTTCTTAATATTTCTTTTTTTACACGCCATCAATATATTATGTAAATGTATAATCTTAATGACAGTTACGTAATAATACTTTTCAAGTTATATAAATTTTACAAAGAAATTTCAGTTTTTGTAATACCATGTCAACATTTTTTTACAAGAATTAATGAGATAACACTAATTGTGAATTTAATAATAATTTCGTAATTAATTTATTTTTCGTGTCAAAATCGAGAAAACTAATTAAACTGATCTCCGGTACTGTGCAAATCGTACAGCACGTGGAGGTGCGTCAAAGATATCTTTCATAGTGCATGCGACAGGGCATAATGAACACTACAACAAGTGTGGCATGGTTTGGGCTACAGCGCAGTTACACGATTTGGATTCGTTCTGTAGGAAGCCCCAGGTGGTCTTAGGTCTTTTTGCCCAAGTATTCTGGTCGATTTCAATGTCCGAAAGTTATTCGTTAATCGTCCTATTTCAGTTGACGCCGACGTTGCAAAATTATGTTAATGCTAGTAGGTATAAAGGAACGACATACAATTTACTCCCTATTATAACTTACAACTTATATAATACAACATTATTTAGATCTTATACATTATATTATGTTTCTACATAAATGTAAGCATCACTTGGCTAATATTTTATACTTTCTAAATTTATGAAGATATATTAAATAGGTACCTATATTAATTATATGTTTAAATATATTTATTACGTATCGCATAAGTGGTGAAGACAATAGACGTTATAAACATACAATTTGTTCTACCCGTGCCAATAAAAATATGAAACATTCAGGATATGAAGCAAACTTTATCACTGAAAAAAAATTACTTATTCGCAAGATTTTACGAACACCTGCTTTTACAGAACACCAGAAAACTTACAGAAAAGAAAAAGAGACTTATTTTTCACAGGGCCCTCCATGGAGCACAAAAAAAAACAACAAATAAAAGATATATCGAACATATTGGAAATTAAACAGTGTTAAATAATATTTTTATTTTATATTTATTTAAAATTAAGAGAGATTTCTGTAATTATTATAATTTTCTTTGAATTCTTTCAATGTTTTGGATATTTCCATAATCTATGTTTAAGGTTTCCGGATAGATGGCGATGGTTTTTACGTACTAGCTCAGCGAAAGTGAGTTTAAATCTTGTACATAATATATCTGTAATGTATGTAGCAGTAAATGGATGAAATTAAGGTAATTCAAAAATAATTTATTTGTACGGTACATGATATTATTTATTAATAGCCTGTAAAAGAAAGTAATGGAATACTTCGCGATAAAATGTTTTATTGTTTTACCCGGGAATACAGCTGTTGGTTTGAAAAACGAAGGCAATTATTATTTTTATTTAGCGATAATACTGTTTTAAGACTTTGAAATGGAAAAAATGGAAATTGTGTCATATAAATGAAATAATATTATTATTTAAATATTATTCTTTCTATTTTCTTTTCACCCTTCAGCACTCTTTAAGAGAGTAGCAATGGGCATTCTCCAACAGGAGAGCAATTCCGAACTAATTGAGTCAGTTCTTCTCGTGATATGGATATCTCTCTGATGTTATTTTTATAGGAATAATCTATCTATCTATATCCTCACGCCGTGTTCCAGGAGGGGTAGGCGGAGAGAAAGGAGCGCCATATAGAACTATCCTTACAAACTTCTTTTGCGTCTTCCACATTCATCCAGTTTCTATCAATATTAGTAAAAACCCCTCAAAGCACGGGCTCTGCTCAATTTCGAGGGTATAAAAAAACAGATATTATAAAGATTTGTATAATTGTGTTCATTTTATTTTTTAATGTGTTTATTATTATTTCAATAAAAATATTTGAATTTGAAATTTGAATTTCTCATACATGCACGCCGATTTCTCTTACTCAACACGCGGCCGACCTTGAGGATTTAATCCACGTGATCAAGGCACGTGGCTCTTGGCCGTCTGCGCTTCCTCGCACCCCCTCTTTCAGATATATACATCCTCTTCGTCATTCTTTCATCTTGGATTTCATTTCAGATTGAATAATTTTATTATTGGGTCTTCTAGGCCATCGGTAGCTTCCTAGACTGAAGACAGTACCTACTCTCTAAGTGTTTTATTTTGTTTTCGTATAAAATGGAATTTTTCACACCTAAGAAAGTGTTTATATGATATAAATTACGATAGGTATAGTTCAATCGCAAGATATGTATCACTTGCAGAGTATAGGAGAGTACTAGGTGTTCCGATACTTACCAGTCAAAGCCGATTCGTAAGCATCGGGCCTCACAATACTCTCGTCTCTACCCTGCAAGTTATATATATCTTGTGATTGAACCATACTTATCCTAGAGAAGGGAGTATTAGGTGTTGCGACACTTTCCAGCCAAAGTCGATTCTTAAGCGTCGGAACACATTATACTCTCTTCTCTACCCTTCACGTGATACATATCTTGCGGTTGACTCATACATATCGTGATAATATAACAGTACTTTCTTAGTCTTACTATTACCTATTAGACATTCTCAAATCAGAACCTAACCACGATTTTCATTTTGATTTTATGTATTATCTACTACTACACTACAACGACATATTATCTCACAAGTGTGGTAGCCAGTTGACTTACCGAATGTTATAAACATTTAGGTTTCATTTCTTTAATAATATAAAAGTGAGACGTATATACAAGAACAAAATTTAATAAGTTCAAAATAAACAATTAGATAAATATTATTTTAATAATTCAAGAGTTTTTGTGTTTACGCTGTGGAAATCCATTTTTAATTTTAATAAATAAAATATAAAAATATATTATTGAGCACTGTTTAATCTCAACTATGTTAGGTTAAATACCGAACGTTTTCGCCTATACTTGTAGGCATCTTCAGGGAAACTGATGTTTTTCAGTTTCCCTGAAGATGCCTACAAGTATAGGCGAAAACGTTCGGTATTTAACCTAACATAGTGGAGATTAAACAGTGCTCAATAATATATTTTTATATTTTATTTATTCAAATATTCTTTTAAGTCAAAGAATTAGTAAATAAATAATAAATACATAGGTATCATAGATTTGTTAAAAGTTAGTATTTAAATTATATTATGCAATATTTAAGTCAAGTTCTTCGAAGCTTTTAATTAATAATATAAAAGTTAGCATTTTTTAATTAACTTCACAGCTTTTCAAATTTCATCGGCTTTAAAATAAAAAATGCATAGAAAAGCTTCTGAACTGAGACCGACTTACTTTATGAAAAAATCATTTTTAACTTTGTGTGGATTTTAGAGATAATATTTTTATTTATTTATTTATGTACTTTCACTAGTTTAACCCACCAGCCGCCTTGTTATAAATACTTCGTTAGATTAAACATTATACTTTACTATTACTATAAGTCGTATCCCATTTGGGATAGACAGAGAGGATGGAATGCCATATAGACCTATCCCTACATAATTGTTTCGCTTCCTCCACATAATAAAATAATACATTCAGGATCGGTGACATACTTCATCTCTGAATTCCAATATCTATGTAATTCTTTACGAGTACTCGCCTTATACATGACACTCTAAACCTTTTATAAAATATTAAGAAACCAAAAAGCTGAGCTTATTTTATAGGTTCGTACTAATGAATCATTTGTACTATCTCTGGTCCTAATCTGATAGTACGTACCAGGGATGTTGCGGATGTCGATTTTTACTTTGAATGCGGATGCGGATTTTTGAAGGCTCACATCCGCGGATGCGGATGCGGATGCGGATGTTCAAGATGTTATAGAAAAAAAGTAGGAACTATCTTAGTTGGTTGGCCCCACTGTCAAATATGTGACGAAATTGTTGCTGAAATATTTTTTTTTGTTATTTGCAAAAATAAAATAAAACCGGCAAAAATAAAAACGCGTCGGATCTTGTCACCATTTTTTTCGTTCCCATTGGTTAATGTCAAGTGCGAACGGCACGCGCCATTTGCCGGCCCCGCCCCATTTCTTTCTTGTCGCAAATTGTCTTACATCCGCATCCGCATGAACATCCGCATCGACATGCGGAAGCTCCGCATTTGCGGATGCGGATGCGAATATTCGCAACATCCCTGGTACGTACCAATGATTCGTTGTGAAATTTCGTTAGTATTTTTCTCAGTGTACTGAGCAGCGCAAGACAGGGACAAGCTCGTCGAGGTGATCGCCAACGTTGGGGGGACCCCACAAGGGACTTGAAGAAGAAGAAGAAGAAACCAATTTTATTTCAAATGCTCAACAGTTATTCGTTAGCTGTACATAAATAATTTTATAAATCACATATTTCTGTAAGAATACGTGTTGTTGACATTCCAGCAGTATTGAACCATTGATCTGTGATTTCTCACGGAGCATTGTCCTTCCTCAATAACACACTAAGTAGTAACAAACAAGACACTGTATTCCATTATATAATAGATACATTTACTCTTATATGCTTACCATCGCTAACTGTATTAATCCAAAGGTTCTCATACTTTTGATCTCATTTCGTGTATTAATTTTTTGCTATTATTATTCCATGTTTTTAAGTATAAGAGTGTATTAGAACGATAATCGTGGATTTTTATAAGGCGCTATCAGTGATTAATCTATGCAAAGAAGATGGTGCTACTTCTCCATATATGATCACTCTAGGACAGGCAATGAGGGTCCTAGCTTTTACTCCTCCTCCCCTCATGTCGCCAAATTTATAACTCGAATAAATAATTTGAGAAAATTCACAATATTTTCTTGCTTTACAAAAACTTTCTGAAATAAATGTTAAAGTTATTATTTATATTCTTCAAGTTGTTGCGCGGAGCACCGGGTGGTTGCCTAGTTTGCCCACCACAAAGACCGCTACTGAAACCATGTCTTTTATAATATCGTATATTTGTAACAAATCTAAATCTAGAATCTTATTTAGTAGGCATATTTAGAAACTTTGCCTCAAGAGTTTTGTTTATCATACGAAATTGAGCATATGAACGATTTTTAAGAACCTCGGTGAGATTGTCAAGAACAAAGTGAAGACCGCAAGCTATGTATTTTCAGATATGGATATTAATTTGGCGTTTCTATTATAATGGATTCGATTCTACGTTAAAACTAGGTCAAAGCTCGAAAATCACCTTTCAGGACCCTCATTTCTTCTATAACAAAATGCATACTACTAATTGAATATTAATAATTAAATATTTTTTAATCAGACCATCTACCCAAAAACTGAGTTATTTGAGCCAAATAAGTCATTTTAAAGTACTCTTCATAGTGCACAAAAATAAGTAAATAATAAAAACATTCATTTTAATGCATTTTTTTCGATATCGAGTCATGTTAAAAGGTCATTCAACCTCATTCATGATACTATAGAAACCATTGTTCAGAACGAATTGGATATTCTAAGAAAACATGATTCAGAGTAATAAAATATAAATCTAATAAGTTTGAGTTCGTCGGTAGCCTGGAGGTAGAGTCTCGGCCTTGTGAACAAGGGGTCCGGGGTTCGATCCCAGGTGCCGGCAGACTCCCCTTTCACGACACAAGCTTTGAGCTTACTGTGAAAGGTGTATAAGGTTGTATTTGGGTTTATAACAAAAACCCAGATATATCTTTTTTAAAAAAAAAAAAAAATAAGACATATTATGGAGAAGTTCTGTTTCAGCGAGATATCCTAACTGTTATGAATAAGTGAAGTATAAGAAGATGATAGTGTCGTTATGTTGGTGAATACGAATAGAATTTAGCTACTGCTGCTGGAAATAATACATCGTCCACAGTTCTCCATTCATGCGGAAATACATAGTACAGTACCTACTGTAATACTCCGTAATAACATCAAAACTGTTTTAAACTATTATCATACAAATGAGCATTTATTCTGTTGCTGTTTCTCTAAAGATAATAATTTATTCCTACGTGATCGTCATGTAGCAAAACATCTTCTTTTATAATGGAATGTATCTATTCAACTTCTTTTTTTCTCTCCATGTCCCATGCCACATAACTTTTGCGATCTTTTTTTATTTATTTATTCATTTTTTACTGTACTTTGATTACAAGCAATTAGATAAAAAGTAAACATTCAAGTTAGATACAATCAATATACAGAGTTAGTTAGAATTAGGTTAGTTAGAAAAAATCGAGCCTCTGCGATAAACTCGCCTTCTGTATTTGATTAAAATGTATTTTTGTGTAAATTTGCTTGTAATCGAGGTTACAGTAAAAAATAAAGATATTAATATTCTAGCCAAATTTATATAACAATAACAAATTTGCACTCATCACATTCATATATTTATACATATTGATGATTTTTGGATTCAAGACACATCACTCAACCTAAAGAATCTGATTTTATGATTGAGCCATCTCCAAGCACCTCATCTTCTATTCTTTCCACATTATTTGTACCATCATAGTTTAAGACGTTGTTATGATTGGGAACCTATCGCTTTAGTCTTTAAACCTCTTAAGTATTTCGTCTTGGGGCCCTATTCATTGTTGCTGATTGTAAGTTTTCATAGCCATCTTCTATAGGTGATGGGCTTTCGGGTATGCCGTGTTATCTTGACGGATCAGCGCTCTTACAGGCGCCATGACCATTCACACTTGTGATCAACTTTCAATTCGACATAAAATACCCAACGAAAGATCACTGACCACTCCTCCACTTAAAGTATTTCAGAGTGTATATTATGAAGTACTCGGTTTAGGGGTAAACCTTGATATTTCCTGCTTCTTCTAGAGTGATCCACTGGATTTCTACCGTCATAACTTCCAAAGATCTTATTGGTTACCTTTTATCAAAAATTTAAATTACATTAATAGATCGGATTGACTGAAATCAGATTGAATTGGAAACAGCTTTTGATTTTCATAACTTCCGCTTTAAAACTAAAACATTCTCAATATAAATAAAATATTCACGCTCACACAATTTAATAATATCACGTGGTAAATTTGAATCGAGCAAATACTAGGAAAAAGAATAATAAATTTAATATCACAAATACTAAAAAATAAATATGGTATATTTTGTAGTTGCTAGAACTCACGACGCACTTACATTCCCGAAAATTCGAGTACGAATTTCTTGTTGCAAAATACTTTTTCCTTATTATTTTTCTTATTTCCTGTTGTATGGAATGATTTTCGTGCGCAGTTTACAGTATCAGTTCTCATATTGTATTCAGTAAAGTAACACTACAATAAAAATGTGTACATTGTGTATTTATGTACAGCCTAGCTTAGAATTCTGCTAAATAAGCTGTGATAATATTTTGAAAAAGCATATAAAGGACTTTTTATCTGTTTTCGCGCTCGGATGTAGAAACTCCTCTACGAGTAGGTACATATGTATAGATTTGCGGAACGTTGGAAGGTTTTGAAATTTTACGAAAGGTAGTGTAACATTTTTTTGATTCTTGCACAGTATAATCAAAACTTCTGTCAATGAATAAAATTCAATTATTCTGAATAAAACATTTTAACATCCTCAATTCAGCAATGAGGTATGCTGCTTATCTTGAATGTCTTAACTTTTATTGGCACGAAAACGATTTGTTATACGCAGTCCACTGGCTACCCCGTTGGGGGTAAATATCTTGATGCTTGATAGTATTAAAGATTGAAAAAAATAGTATCGAAATATAAAAAAAAAACATTGATAAACTTGGCTGATAAAGGTGGCTATAAAAGATATATAAATCATCATCATCATCATCGCCCTAAACGCTCTTCGTTCCTCCGATGTCGTTGTCATAGGAACGGTGTATTGCGAAAGAGAGACACCCGGCCGACGGAATCCTTGCGGACGGAAGAAGAGTGCTCTTTTTGGCCAACTATCATTGGGCATTCTCAGAACATGTCCCAGCCAGGACCATCGTCTCTCCTGTATCACGGAGATTGCAGATTTCTACCGGATGCGTCGGCGCACAGAACCATTTGTTCATAACATTTTACATCCAAAATACATGTATATACATACATATTAATAACAGATAATAATAGTATATGAACAAGGACTGCTAAGATATTTTATTTAGCTACCTATAGGTTTATTACATATCATTATGTTATGTAAACGTGCAGAATTTACGATGTTTACAACCGTGTCTCATCAGAGACATGTTGTGCCCCGCCTGCACGTCGACAGATTGTTGACAACTGCTGCCATATCGTTGTTTACCGCATATTGCATTATGCAAAACAGCACTAAAATATTTTATAACACTAACCATCTACTCCACTCATTTCGCTGTGTAACTTACTTTCTCAAAATTTAACATATTTTAATAACAATAACAAAACATAATCTAACAATAAAAATAAGGACACTGCGTACATACATATTTATTACGTACATCCGTGGCCATGTTAATAATATGACAATTTATATAGCGCCGTATTGTGATAATATCACTTCGGGGGCGCTTTACAACATCTAGGATCAACATCCAGCAGGGTTACTCTTGACAAAACTAAACACGATCTTAATCTAGTCTTGATCTTGATCATACGACGCACGAAGTGACTATTGGCCAAAGATACACGCAAACCGATCGCGCGTTAGCGGTAGTGCGGTTTTTTTGACCATAGTCCTTTCGTGCGTCGTACGATCAAGATCAAGACTAGATTAAGATCGTGTTTAGTTTTGTCAAGAGTAACCCTGCAGGTGTCCATTTAGTATCAATTAAAAAATTGTCGGCAGAAAGATAAAAAAAAAATAATACAAATATGACTAGGAATATCAAGAGTGTTGTGACTTCTGAACAGTATTGTTTTACTCTTGCTTCAGAATGTTGTAATAAGTTGATTCAGACTCAGGTCTGCGGGAAATTTGTTCTAGTTAGTTGGCACAAGTCTGAAGCTCCTCTCAAGCGAATTTGGAAGTATTTAGCTTATTATCCAATTATTTATCTTTATTTATTTATTTAAAATCATATACGGCGTGAGCCTTTTACATGTTAACAAAGTATGACAGACAACAACAACAACAAAACACAATCACACAGGTACATTGCAAATTCATAAGTCAAGATCAAAATGCAAGCAAAATAATAAAAAAATATAAAAATATGTCTATATAATAAGTCAATATTATGGTGTGTCAAAATGAGCTAGTAATTAAGTATATAAAACATCGGTAACAGTACGTCAAAGAAATAAGTGAATCAATTGCAAGTTGTCCTTTCTGAAGGTATTAAATGTCTAATACATGATGTTTTCGAAAACATCTTTTTTATACATAACACTCCCAAAATTACAACTAAAGACGTAGATTTTTCTATTACTACACGGAGAAGATTTTTATGTATATACATAATTATGTTCTAATTGTCTTTTACAGATTAAAGAAATATTAAAAACACTATATTAATAGGTTATAATATTGTAATAAATATAGTGGTATAATATTTCAGTATGAGAGTTTGCATAAATAATTTAATGCCACCTATACATCTCATTTTCCTAATTCCCTCACTTACCTATTTATTCACTTGAATACATTTCTGTAAAATGTGGAGCACAATAATTTATTAAGCACAATTTGGCTACTAATGAAAAACCCACTTCAAGAGAACTTTTTCAGCCAGTAGTGCAATTACTGCGAATTCGGATAGTGCGAAAACTCTTTATTGTGAACATTTTTATATTTAACTAGCTTAAATACCCGGCGTTGCACGGGAATACGGGAAATATATATTAAAAAAAAACAGTAAGTAGGTATATCGTTGCCGTGGAGGTGATCCAAGCCACACTTTTTTGAAAAATGGGTTTAGTATGCAGTTTTGTTCAGAAAACCACGGAGAACATAGTGGTGAAGAGAAATAAGTGATTTGATATTCCTAAAGGGCATTTTTGGAAGATTTTGAAGAGATGTTAAGTGTTTTTACAATCATTTCACTAACGCATATAGGAACAAATAGTTCAATTAAATTATAGAAGTGAAAAGATCTAAGCCGCATAGCGCGTAACTTTCCAACAATTTTTTTACAGGTGGATCTTTCTCAGCTACAGTGGTGAAAGTGATAAATTCGTGTTTACTTCTAAAATATATAAATTCTTTAATATTTTGTTATTTATATTAGTGGAATATGTGATCAGGAATATTGTGTAAATTTTTTAGCGAAATCCATGCAAAAATAACTTAGTTATTGTAAGATTAGTATTTTCGGATGTAACAGCGTAACTTCAACACCCTTTTTCTCGGAATGTCTGTCTTGTGGGTTGGATCACTTCACATCCACGGCAACGATATATAAATAAAAATTATTTTATGTAGGCAGCAATAATTTTTGTATCAACTATAATTATACACAGTGTCACATTAAAGTAGAGAACATATAATAGAATATATGTTAGTGAGACTAACAGTATATAAAATTATAACAATATACCTACATTACATACACATACATACATACATACATACCATTACGCCGCTTTCCTCGCGGGGTAGACAGAAAGGATCGAGAGCCACTTCCTTCTATCCTTGCATACATCTTTCGCTTCCGTCACTGTCATACAATTCCTCATGGATGCTCTCCTGTTCAATGTGCTCAACACGTGACCGTCCTGTAGAATTTGATTTAAATGAGCTTGTCATCTTAACTTATTCACATTCATCCTTATAATTACACCAACTTTCATTCCACATTCCTTTTGTATATTACTGTTACGCACACAATCTCTCAGACTTTTACTACACATCCTTTTCAGCTCATATTTATGTAAATTTAAAAAAAATGGGTATTGAAATCTTGAAGTTTGACATCCCACACGGCCATATTTCAATAAAAAAATGGGAAGTATCTACGTGGATAAAGGTACTAAAATCCTCTTCCCACTGTAAAATCTTGAAGTTTGACATCCCACACGGCAATATTTCAATAAAAAAATGGGTATGTACCTACGTGGATAAAAGTACTAAAATCCTTTTCCCGCTGTAAAATATTGAAACTTGACATCCCACACGGCCATATTTCAATAAATAAAATGGGTAGGTACCTCCGTGGATAAAAGTACTGAAATCCTTTTCCCACTGTAAAATATTGAAACTTGACATCCCACACGGCCATATTTCAATAAAAAAATGGGTAGGTACCTACGTGGATAAAAGTACTGAAAACCTTTTCCCACTGTAAAATCTTGAAGTTTGACATCCCACACGGCCATATTTCGATAAAAAAATGTGTAGGTACCTACGTGGATAAAAGTACTAAAATCCTTTTCCCACTGTAAAATCTTGAAGTTTGACATCCCACACGGCCATATTTCGATAAAAAAATGGGTAGGTACCTACGTGGATAAAAGTACTAAAATCCATTTCCCACTTTAAAATCTTGAAGTTTGACATCCCACACGGCCATATTTCAATAAATAAAATGGGTAGGTACCTACGTGGATAAAAGTACTGAAAACCTTTTCCCTCTGTAAAAGCTTGGAGATTGACATCCCACACGGCCATATTTCAATAAATAAAATGGGAAGGTACCTACGTGGATAAAAGTACTAAAATCCTCTTCCCGTTGTAAAATCTTGAAGTTTGACATCCCACTCGGCCATATTTCAATAAAAAAATGGGTAGGTACCAACGTGGATAAAAGTACTGAAATCCCCTTTCCACTGTAAAATCTTGAAGTTTGACATCCCACACGGCCATATTTCGATAAAAAAATGGGTAGGTACCTACGTGGATAAAAGTAGTAAAATCCTCGTCCCACTGTAAAATCTTGAAGTTTGACATCCCACTCGGCCATATTTCAATAAAAAAATGTGTAGGTACCCACGTGGACAAAAGTACTGAAAACCTTTTCCCACTGAAAAATCTTGAAGTTTGACATCCCACACGGCCATATTTCAATAAAAAAAAATGGGTAGGTACCTACGTGGATAAAAGTAGTAAAATCCTCGTCCCACTGTAAAATCTTGAAGTTTGACATCCCACACGGCCATATTTCGATAAAATATGGGTAGGTACCTACGTAGATAAAAGTACTAAAATCCTTTTCCCACTGTTAAATCTTGAAGTTTGACATCCCACACGGCCATATTTCGATAAAAAAATGGGTAGGTACCTACGTGGATAAAAGTACTAAAATCCTTTTCCCACTGTAAAATCTTGAAGTTTGACATCCCACACGGCCATATTCCAATAAAAAAATGGGTAGGTACCTACGTGGATAAAAGTACCGAAATCCTTTTCCCACTGTAAAATCTTGAAGTTTGACATCCCACACGGCCATATTCCAATAAAAAAATGGGTAGGTACCTACGTGGATAAAAGTACCGAACTCCTTTTCCCACTGTAAAATCTTGAAGTTTGACATCCCCCACGGCCATATTTCAATAAAAAAAAATGGGTAGGTACCTATGTGGATAAAAGTACTGAAATCCTTTTCCCACTGTAAAATCTTGAAGTTTGACATCCCACACGGCCATATTTCACGGATAAAAGTACTGAAATCCTTTTCCCACTGTAAAAGCTTGAAGATTGACATCCCACACGGCCATATTTCAATAAATAAAATAGGTAGGTACCTACGTGGATAAAAGTAGTAAAATCCTCTTCCCACTGTAAAGTCTTGAAGTTTGACATCCCACACGGCCATATTTCAATAAAAAAATGTGTAGGTACCTACGTGGACAAAAGTACTGAAAACCTTTTCCCACTGTAAAATCTTGAAGTTTGACATCCCACACGGCCATATTTCAATAAAAAAAAACGGATAGGTACCTACGTGGATAAAAGTACTAAAATCCTTTTCCCACTGTAAAATCTTGAAGTTTGACATCCCACACGGCCATATTTCGATAAAAAAATGGGTAGGTACCTACGTGGATAAAAGTACTAAAATCCTTTTCCCACTGTAAAATCTTGAAGTTTGACATCCCACACGGCCATATTTCGATAAAAAAAATGGGTAGGTACCTACGTGGATAAAAGTACTAAAATCCTTTTCCCACTGTAAAATCTTGAGGTTTGACATCCCACACGGCCATATTTCAATAAATAAAATGGGTAGGTACCTACGTGGATAAAAGTACCGAAATCCTTTTCCCACTGTATAATCTTGAAGTTTGACATCCCACACGGCCATATTTCAATAAAAAAATGGGTAGGTACCTACGTGGATAAAAGTACCGAAATCCTTTTCCCACTGTAAAATCTTGAAGTTTGACATCCCACACGGCCATATTTCAATAAAAAAATGGGTAGGTACCTACGTGGATAAAAGTACCGAAATCCTTTTCCCACTGTAAAATCTTGAAGTTTGACATCCCACACGGCCATATTTCAATAAATAAAATAAGTAGGTACCTATGTGGATAAAAGTACTGAAATCCTTTTCCCACTGCAAAATCTTGAAGTTTGACATCACACACGGCCATATTTCAATAAATTTCGGGTGATGGATACGATAAACGGCGCCCTTGAGGTCATGTTATGAGTAAACGGCGCTTTAAAAATTGTCCATATATATACATATATATATATATATATAAAAAAAATGGGTAGGTACCTACGTGGATAAAAGTACTATAAAAATATATGTATATATACATAGGTACCTATAAGGAAAACAGCTCTTAAAAAGGAACGAAACAATTAATGTTTCCTATATAGGCATTCCCTCCCTGTATTCCCAAAAGAAACCTTGATGAATGAATGTACATTCTTCAATATTCTGAAGTATTATATTTTTAATTGAAATACTTCCATCAGATTTTTTTTAAAGACTCATGAAAATATTAGGTCAAAATAAATACTACTCGTTGATTGAGAAAAGTACCTACCTATGTATTTATTGTAAAACGCATACCTACAATATTGTCTATGAATTTCATAATTCCATTTTCACAATTATTTTTCTTTGTTTTTTTTTCTCATGTGTCATATTTAGTCTGTCATATGTGGTCTATGAAATTGAATGAAAATATGCCGAAATTATGCAATTCTAATTTACACAAATTAGGAGTTATCATGATGTGCAAGCATGATGTTTTAAAACCAAAATAATCTCCAAGCTTTAAGATTCAGTTTTGTTGTATTTTTTATCACTTCCATTTTGAAATTAATTCAATATGATGAAAATGTTTTGTCTACGATTTCGGCAATCAGGAAGTCAAATTTCATTCATTACCTCATTAAAATGTTGATATCTTTGTCAATAAATAAGATATTTGAAATATTTTTGGCCTGGAGTCTGTGATTATGTATAGAGTTTATTATTCAACATGCCTTTCCTTAATTAGGGATATGTACGGGCTCAAATATTTGTGCCGATTCCCACAAATACTAAGAAATAATAAAGGTCTACTATATTTTTGAAATCTGAGGCTTAAAAGCATTTCAAAATAAGTCAAAATTTTCATCTTTCCACACAAAGCATAAAGGGAACATTAAAATAGAAGAACAATACATACCTTCTCCTTTTTTGTAATTAAGATACTTTGCAAAAATATAAATCATGTCATGTCACATCAAAAAATATAACCAGAACGTAATCATTGCAAAAAAATAATGGATACTCACCTATTTTTTCTTAATTTCCTATTCAACTACATATTTTATAAAACATCATAGGAAAAGAGAAAGTTTTATTATGTTAATTCATTTATTGCATCAAAAATTCATAAAACAACTACTCTATCAACCTTCAAGATTTTCCTGGGAACGAAGAGAAGAGAATACAGTCTTTTCCGTTCAGATTCTTTGCAATGATTGTCACTTCTTCCCACGACATTCCTAAAGCCATAATGTCGTTGTCATTAATTTATTATCAATTTAATTTCTAATTTCTTAATCATCAATTTCATCATTGAAAAATGAGCATCCAGATCGCAATACACCGTTTTGTGTTTCTGCAAAAAAATATACTGTTAACTCTTTAGTAATAAAAATGTAAAGCAGGTTTGATAGATTAGATAGAAAACGTAAATTAATACTCACGTGATGTTAAATTAAATATTGAACGTACTTTTTGACACATCGTTCATTAATCGCCATTTTGGAATGTTATAAATGATAATGACACAAATAATTGCCAGATGGATAACATATTGTTTTTGGCTTTTCAATTAGTACGTGCTTAATATTTTTAAATTGGATTATTTACGCAAAAAATATTTTAAATGTGTTTATTTGCACGAAATTAAAAATATTTTAAATGTTTTTATTTGCATGAACTTAAAAAAAGTCTGATTGTGCTTATTTTTTAGAAATTAATCATAAATATTTATAGTACTTTTCATAATTAATTTTAATATGGCAATATCTTATGGCACACAATTTTGGCGGTAAAGAACATTTTCGCACTCTTTCAAACTCACGCAAAAAACGTATTTTTTATCTCATTCACACTTTTTTTTTACACTCTTTTTTGCTGTTTTTCTCGCTTCTTTAAAAGAAAGTACGGCATTTAGTGGGTTTTTATTTGAAATAGATACCTCATCTTGTAATGGTCAGATCAATGGAACGCAAATTCCTTGAAATGGGCGAGTATAGCCCGGTCTTCGTTAGTATGGAAATTCAAAAATCATTTTTATAAGATATAAGGATTATGGTAGACACATAAAAAATGTTAATAACAGAAGTAGATTTGTACAAGTTTAACGATGTCTTGAAAGATTCTCTTTTATTTATTTATTTATTTACTGCTAAATATTTTTTTATATGTCAGATATAAATCATTTTTACAGCAATTACATGCAAATGTACAAAAAATTTAATAAGTTTATATCATTATTATATGCAGTTAGTCTACTAGTTACCCCATTTCTGGGAAACACTGTGATGGTATAGATAGATAGACTATAATACATCATACCATCACGTCATTTGCCACAAGCGGAACAGCCAGCGGATTAATTGCATATAATTAACATGCAAGTCGTCCCCTGCATGCCAATAAAAGTTAAGACCTACTACTACTAAAGGGTTTTTCAACAAGGACTTTGTTTTTTAAAACAAAATAAAACAAAAAAATTTGATGAAGATGATTAAAATTTTTATTGAATTACAAAGAGAAAAGTTTGGCAATTATGCATGAAAAATGATATCTGACAAATGTCCACCACGAGCACGCTGACAGATGTCGATTCTTTCATCAAAGTTTTTAATCACTTTTTGGCAAAATGGCGGGACTATTTCGCTAATCACATCACGGATTTTGAGTTTTAAGGCTGCAATCGATTCGATTGGCTCCGTATAGACTCTGTCCTTAACATAGCCCCACAAAAAATAATCCAGTGGCGTTAAATCACACGATCTGGCTGGCCACTTAACAGCTGAGTTTCGTGAAATCATGCGATCGGGAAATTTGGTTTGCAATAAATTGATCGTTTCATTGGCTGTGTGAAATGTGGCACCGTCCTGTTGAAACCACATGTCAGTGATATCCACGTCATCAATAATAGGCCAAAATTGAGTTGTCAACATCTTGCGATAGCGTGATCCATTGACCGTTACCGCATTTCCAGTCTCATCTTCGAAAAAAAACGGCCCAATCACGCCTCCAGACCACATAGCGCACCATACAGTGACACGCTGAGCATGCAACGGCTTCTCAATAATTGCTCTAGGATTTTCAGAAGCCCAAATGCGGCAATTTTGCTTGTTGACGTACCCTGACAAGTGAAAATGGGCTTCGTCTGAAAAAATGTTTTTTTCAGAAAAACCAGCGGGTTGTTCCTGAATGAATTGAGCGAATCTACGGCGATTTGAATGGTCGTTCGGCTTCAATTCCTGCACCAGTTGAACCTTGTAAGGCTTCAAAGCCAAATCCTTACGCAAAATTCGCCATGTGGTGGTTTTGGATAACCCCAATTGTCGAGAACGTCGAGGAATTGACAAATTTGGATCTGCTTCAACACTGTGGCTCACGGCTGCGATGTTTTCAGTTAAACGACCCGGTCGTACACGCGTTGGTGTTAACACATTTTGTATCGAGCCTGTCGACTCAAATTTAGCGACCAAATTCTTAATAGCGGTCTCAGAAGGACGATTATGTTGTCCGAAAATATCACGAATTTGACGAAATGTCACTTTAGCAGAACCACCATTTTCATAATGGATTTTAATTATTTTAATGCGATTTTCAAGCGAAATTGAATTCATTGCAACAATTGCCAATGCATCCACTACGAATACGTCAAAAAATTAAATGTCAAAACTATCATGTTGCTGGTGTTGCCACAATTATAAAACAAAGTTCTTGTTGAACAACCCGTTACTACTATACCATCACGGCACATCCCACAAGTGGGGTAGCCAGCAGACCAGCTGTATTTCATAAACATGAAAGCTGTCCTCAGCATGGGTGACAAACATTGTTGAATTTAAGATGTAAAATGTCTTTATATTTCATAAAACCTTCCTCATACAGGACACTCGAAAACTTACGGAAAAAAGAAGGAAACCAATTCTTCGCCAGGTGTTCCACGGAACAAAGTTTAGACTTGTAGAATGTTAAAAAACAAGCTAGTTAATTCAAATTCGTTTATTTCCTCAAATAAGCATTATGCAATCAAATGCAGTTCAAATATCCATAACATGCCAATAAAACTGATTCCAATTTGCCACCTCACTAGGCTAAAACCTGTGTCGAGGCAAGTATCCGCAAAGTTAAAAAAAACTTTGATCAGTGCGCCATTACATAAAATATGACAAAATTATGTAGGTTTAAGTATTGCCAATCTGAAAAAATGTGTCAACTTCGCTTAGTTGGGAAAGGGAACATATTCGCTATAAGCGTACCTTGAAGCAGATGTACATTTCGGTTTCATACCATCACATCTCTACCAGATGACTGATGATACTTCAGACCTTCATCCTTAATGGAGAAAAGTCCTTAGCCCTTTTTTAAGCTATGCAAACAGCACACTTATGTAAATATTATAGATACTTGCCACAAGTAGATAGAACCTACCTCTGTATTATATACACCTACATATCATTTTCGTTTTTGATATCTCTTCCCTCACGTATGTATGCATATATGCCACCGTATATCTGATAACTTTTAGTACAGTTAAACATTGTCATATTTTTAAGGGATGTGATCATAGAATGGTTTGCATTCAACAGATTAATTCTAAATTAGTAACATGTAAATCTAAAAGAGAATATTTTATGTTGAACGAATATTATTTTTGAAGTAGATATATTTTATTTATATCTTGTATTGTATTATATTGTGAACTTTGTGCCTACATAATTTAATAAGTTGCAGTATGATTGAGTTGCGAATGTTTATTCCTCAAGATATCACAATATAGTGATAATCTCGCCACTGCACATCATCACATTTTTTCCTGTGTATATTGCCCTATTTTATTTGTTATATGAATGATGATGTGCAAGAAGAATAAAATAAATAAATAAATAAATAAATAATACGACATTTAAGATCTTCAATTCAGCGTCGAGGTATGGCACCTGTACTGAATGTAATATTTTCTATTGACAAATACTAGACAACCTGCATGTTTACACGCAGTTAGTTACTCAATAGACCATTAAAGGATGACGTCACAGAAAAATCATTGAGGGGCATCAGGCATCCCAACACAACAGACGATTACGATGTAATATTAGGTGAAACGCCTAAACAATACCTAATAATCAAAAAAACTGTCAGTGTCGATTTTGTTATTATTTTGTCGTCTGACTTTCTTTTTTTTCTCTTATGGCATAACATCTTACAAGGATGATTTGCGCAATCTGACTGTTTGCCCCCCAAGCAAAAGCAAATCTATAGACAAGACCACGTGACCTTTAATGGTTTATATTAGTATCTCAATTGTTAGAGATTCCGTGATGGTATAGATACAAAGATTTTTTATTGTTTATTTTCAATACCTACCTATTTTGTGTGTTCAAATGAAATTTGTAACCCTAAATGGATATTTTCGATTGGTGGACCTTACATTGTGACAGTGAGAATGGCGGTGAACATTGTTCATGGACATCGAAAGTGATCGCTTTTTGGGTAGATGGCGCTCTTGTAGCTGACTGAACTCATAACTTATCCAATTTTTTAATTAAATATAATAGTTTATCAATTAAGTTTTTATTTTCCGACTAAAATAAAGTGTTTTTTTTTATTTGATAGTTTTGTTTCTTAAAATTAAGTGATAAATTTTATTAAAATTAAATCTAATACCTACCTACAATTTGTGACAATAAAAATAGTTTACATGATTTGTGTTTTAAAGGTAATAAAAAAAATTAAAGTGACAAACAATATTGTAAATGCGCTCTTGAAGTGATTACATTACAAAAACAGCGCAATATAAGTGATCCAATAATAATAATAATAATCACTTGGGCCAGCCTAGAGCCGATTCGTAAGCATTGGGATGCCTCTCTCACTTCTTGCAATTAGATTTTGTGCAATATTGCATTCAATCGAGATGTTCGATTGGTTTTGTCATCTGCATGTTGTGCACAAATCTGGAACAATAAAAACATTCTAAACATTTATTTAAAACCTCATAAAATTGCAACACAGATTAGAGACACCCCTGTTGCGCATACTATTATGCATCATTATATATAGATATAGGTATATTATAAAAATATAATTTAAATTAATTCCCGTAAGTAGATACTTGAGTAAGGATTACGGTCGGATAGGTAGATTTAATATACATATAATATGAACCTTCTAGTACAAGACTGTACATAGGTACTAGATATGATACGAACTTTCCGGACTTTTCATATCATGACAAATACGTCGAATACTAGTTTCATATCGATAGGTATGTTTTTTTGCGAATTTGCAATACAGGTAAACATCATGATATAAATATATATTTAACATCTTCAAATCAGCAATTATTATTTAATATAGATAGGTAGATTTTGTAGAAACACAAATAATAACGTCAGATTCCAGTTTAGAATTTCCAAACTAGACTGGTTCTTAAATTATCTGAATATATATAAAGCTAAACTATTAGTTGTAAGATTAAGGTTTTGCCACATTTCCATCAATTCATACTATCAAAGGATCTATCATAAGTGGTTAACTGGAAGGAACCACTAATATAGTGATAATCTCGCCACTGCATATCATCACATTTTTTTAAGTAAATTGATTTGTCGATTATATTATGTAACTGATGTATAATAATATAACATACTAATATCCTACAATGAAAACAACAATCATCTGCAACACACAACAAATACAAATTAAACACTCCATACACTCAAAAACATTATCACAATAAATGAAAATTAAACAGAATCGTAACACTCTTACCGTCGCGTCGTTGATTTGAAAATTATATAAAAACGTGGACATTAAAAGTCAACTTAATGAACTCCATCGCCGAATGCTCAGAATTCCCTGGACAGACATGGTCACCAATACCGAAGTCCTGAAACGAGCTAGAGTTGACAGGGAGCTGTTTTCAATCATCAAGGTTCGGAAGATTTCACATCTGGGTCATGTTCTGAGAGGGGAAAAATACCACCTTCTCCAACTGATATTGAAGGGGGAAATTGAGGGACGCTGAGGATTCGGTAGGAGACAGGACAATGTCCTACATATCTGCGAAACATAGGGAGTGGACCGGCATCCGAAGTGTGGAGGAGCTGTTCCGAGCGGCGTAGGACAGGGACAGGTTCGCCGAGGTGATCGCCAACCTCGGCGAACCGTGAACCGGGTAGGATACTTGAAGAAGAAGATAAAAATAAATACTTAGTCCTCACATCATATTCAGTTTAATGCTTCTTTGAATAATATCACTTAATCATCAAAAGAAATCGATTCTAAAAAATTATTTGTGATGTAGTTTTTTTTTTCATGAAATGAAAAGCATCCTCCCGTACCATCCCATCTTCGCGGTATGTTTTCAAGTGTCACATGTCAAAATAAACCACCGGTTCTGGTACAGAAAATAATAATAATATGTTTGTATGTTCACAGAGCTGTAGCCGCAACATTTAACCGACGTCGTCCAACAGCCACCAGCGTTTAAATGTTGTACTGCTATCCTTTTTGTAAAAGAATACGAGAACTTACATATTTCGTACGTACTAATAGCGGTTAAAATATAGTACATATTATATATGCCTTTACAGAATTATGAATATTGTATCATAAAATAAATATATCTATCATATTACATAGTATTTCATAAAGAGTTAGGATAAAATACCATCGAGACATAGATTTTATGTCAATACTGTATTCAATTCATTGAAACATTCATCAAAGGTTACAGTACTACTAATAGTACTACTACACCATCACGGCATATCCCACAAGTGAGGTAGCTAGCAAATCAGCCGCATGTAACAAACATGTATGCCGTCCTTTCCATACCAACAAAAAAATTAAAACATTCAGGATTGAAGGTAAATTTTATCGCTAAATTTAAGATGTAAAATGTCTTTATTTTTTTCGAACACCTGCTTTTTAAAGGATACTCAAAAACTTACGGAAAAGAGTGGGAGACCAATTATTTACCAGGTTCAATTTTAAAGAAGTAATGGTATACCAGCTGCACGTAATAAACATGCAAGCCGTCTTCTCCGTGCCAACAAAAAATCAAGACACTCAGGATCGGTGACAAACTTCATTGCTGAATTCAGGATGTAATATGTGATGTCTATAAATTTTCGAATACCTGCTTTTTAGAGGATGCTCTAAAACTTACGGAAAAGTGTGGAATACCATTTTTTACCGGGTGCTCCACGAAACGGAAAAACCCAATAAATTACTGTTTCTTAACATGAAATCACTTTCAAAAATTATTGTGGGCTATTATTATACAAAAAATAATTATTCTTATGTACATAAAAATTATTTTATTTTAATTTTCTGTGAAAGAATTTAAATTATATAAACGATGTTTTTAATATTATCGTTGTGCAATCTTCATCCCTATTTTTTTTCAGTAGGTATTCGAGGTTATAATATAGCGAAAGAATTTCAGCAAGTTACCTATCTCATTTATTTAGGCCTTTTTCTATATTTAGTGACACATAATCCAGCAGTTTCCTTCAGGCTTTTCAGAAAATCTCTGAAAGACATTAAACAAGTACAGAATATTAATATTATCTATGTTCAGATGTATACACTTAGGATTAAAATGTGACATAATTAGAAAAATACACGATTTTCAGTCATTTTTTGACGTTGATGCCTACTGTTGTGAGTTTTATCAAGGGTTTACATAATATCTTACTTATTTTATCTCCTTAATTACTTACAACTTTTACAATTACGCTACTTTTTTAAGGTTAATCAAATATTTGGGAGAATAAATGATTGTTATATGAAGTTTTGAATTTTTTGACACAATTGGATGTCAGGAACTGGATTTTACTTATGTACTAGAAGTGTAGAACTGTAGATGTCAAACATATTTTGAACCACTCTAGATTAATCATTCCAATTGATCACACTCGCCGATAGTCAACCTATTTGAATAGATATTAACTAGGTAGGTATGTATGATACACATACATTTTGTGAACTTCCTTAAGGAGTACACAACACAGAGTCTCAACGCTTATGAATCGACTCAAGGCTTGGTTATAAGAGTACACATTAAACCTTTAAACCTTTTTTCTCCTTTCCCCTTGATTTTTGTTTTTTTTTTTTTATTTTTATTATTATTGTTGATTTGTTTTTGTGCTAGTGTGATGATTGAGAGAGCGAGCGAGACTGTGTATAATGTAGGCATGTTGAGATGACCGGAATGTTAGGTACCTATCTTTTTAAAATTAATTGTGGCGCATGGTATTGGATGATAGCTGATCTCTGAAAGATTAACCTTTATTTTAACTTTAATTATGTAGTTATTGTCTGTTTTGTGCTTCTATATTTATAAAATAAAATAAAAATAAAAAAAACCTAGGTAACAAAAGATCATGGTATGTAAAAAAAAAATTATATGGCATTTTGAACACAGATTTTCAATAATCTTCCACTTCTACTACTAGACCATCACGGCATATCCCACAAGTGGGGTAGCCAGCAAACCAGCCACATTCAACAAACATGCAAGCTGTCCTCACCGTGTCAACAAAAATAAGTCATTCAGGATGGGTGACAAACCGCTGAATTTAAGATTTAATATGTCTTTATTTTTCGATCACCTGCCTTGTACACAGGACACTCGAAAACTTACGGAAAGGAGTGGGAAACCAATTCTTTACCGGCTGCTCTACACGATATGGTATAGATAGATAGATTTTTTATGTTTGAAAATAAACATTAAAAAATCTCTGTATCTATATCACGGAATCTCTAACAATTGAGGTAGTCAGTATTGAGTAACTAACTGCTTGTTATCTTGTACATGTTAGTAGAAAATAAGACATTCAGTACGGGTGCCATACCTTGACGCTGAATTAAAGATCTTAAATGTCGTATTTGTGATATCTTGAGAAATAAAAATTCGCAACTCAATTATACTGCAACTTATTAAATTATGTAGGCACAAAGTTCACAATATAATACAATAGGTACAAGATATAAATAAAATATTTGTAGTTCAAAAAATAATATCCATTCAACATAAAATGTTCCTTCTCCTTTAGGTTTACATGTTCTAATTTGGAATTAATCTGTTGAATAAAAAGGAACATAATTGTGCTTTTTATTTTCCCTCCCACTCCCACTCTGATTCCAGATCCCCTGCGATCTGGAATCATTAGTCAGAGAGTGTACAAATTAATTCCAGGTAAAGGTATAGGCAATATACTCGCCACCCATCTCAATAAACTTCACCAGACAGCAGCTATCACTTAGCTACCTTCATATATATTAATGTACGTCTGTAACGATACTAGATGTCACTGCTACTTTTAAGGAATATTGAAAGAATTAAAAGTGAAAAATTCACTAGGACATCTTTCACAAATGGGGTGAACAGTAAATCACTTTTCAACGTTCTGATATATTATACCAAATAAATCAAAAACAAATATTTTCTTCTTTATTGATTTTTATTGAGAGACGTCTTTCGTCATTCAAGGACTTATGGAATTCTACTACCTAAACACCGACACAATAAATATTTTACAAAATGAAGCTTTTTAGTTTTCAAAAATGATCTGAAAATATCTACGGCACACAAAACTTCTTCCTAGAATTCCGCTGCACACGGTGGTCTCGATATTAAAATATTTCTACCCCCCCGGCGCTAAATTTACGAAATGGTATAGGAATTTGAAATATTTCAAAAACTTCTCGGTTTTCTTATGGAATATTTTCCCACAGTGCCTTTTTCTACAATGTAACGGATATTGTTTATGTCAAATAGTATGGAAATTTGAAAAGTATTTCAGAACCTCCTCGGTTTTCTTTACTCCAATCATTAAGTATCCGGTACTTTCACCGAATATCCGAATTATTTAATACATAATTAAAAACAAAATAGCCGCGCATTTGGCCTGCGGCATACCTGTATTCGTCTCACAGCACACCGGTTGCGGAGCACTGCTATAAATAGCAGGTGTTCGTAAAATAACACGAATAAGACATTCAAAATCTCCAATAAAGTAATGATCATTAACTCGAGGTATTCCTCCCATCCTGTCCTTTTTTATCACTTGTGGGAGACACCGTGATGTTACCTACAGATAAGTATACATAGTGAGCTACAATCCATTGGATTGGTCTGCCATGAGTTTGGATTTTCTTCTCCATGCCTCCCTATTTCAAGCTAGTCTCTTAAGTTCTACGTATGTGCCACAGTTCATGTCTTTGCTCAGTTGGTTCATATAGGTGTCTCTTGATCGGCCTCTGCCATTTTTGCCTTCGGTCTTGCCCTCCACGATGATGATGAGCAGACCTGGGTGCCTGATGTTGTGGCCAATCCAGTTGGCTCGTTGTTGGCTGATCCTTTTAATAAGTTGCCTTCTTTCGCCTACCCTGATTAACGCCGACCTCTTCGTTTTCGACATGTTCCGACCAATGGATTTTCATGATGCGTCTGTAGCACCACATCTCAAAGGCCGCTAACCGTCCGCTTTCCGAAAGATAAGATTTCACTAATCACACTGTTCTTATTAGAAGCAACACTGTTACTTTTAATCAATAACAGCTGCTCCGTATTCGAAGGTGCATACATAATTCTATCCGAACAAAACAAACATTTAATTGTAACAATCCCCAGGATATTTATTAGACTTTCTAATAGCATTAGGCTCAATGAAATAACAATATTAAATTCCAATTAATTGCTCAACTCACACCCCCGTTGTACTACTCCCACTAGCAAATAATTATACAATATTATATTATTATTCTTAAATACAAACTGAAATATAGAGGAACCTTACTGAGCAAACTGAGAGATAGGAATTTTAATCAGCCTTACCCATGTAGTCCTCAAAAGTCAAAATTTACCTTATAAGTCTCCGATCTTTATTGTAAGTTTTTCAATCTGCTTCTGTGAAGGGCAGGTATTCGTAAAACATCACGTACCTATAAGTGGAGACCTGAATTTTTCGCGTTTACGATAAATCCGATTTTATTCGCGTTTCGCACTTTTTTCACAAATTTCAAGAATTTTCACATTTTAGAAAAATAACACCGAAATTTGACTCTTTACGACGTTTCCGCAAAAAATAACAAGATATTTTGTTATGATTACAAAAAAGCATTTTTTCTATGGAAAACTAATGTTTCCTTTATCTATGGTTCCATCTATCATGTCGCACAGTCGCACATTATGTCATATAGTCGTATATGTCTTTGCACTACAGAAGTTTTTAAATTAAATCCAATAGTCAAGGATTTAGGATGACATTGTTCCATTGGCTTGTAATTTTTCAAACAATTTTGAATGTTGGTTTTATAAATGATTTAACCAAATTATCATTTACAGTGCAAATAGAACTTGCCATTTTAAATCTCGTGTTGGTTTCTCTTTTTTTAAAAACATATATTTCTTAAAAATAACACTATTTTACTGGAAAAAATAACGCCGAAAAATTCAGGTCTCTACGTACAAGTTATTTAACAAGATTTCTATTATTTTTTCTTTAATCAAGCTTTCAATTCTTTTTACTGTAGGTATTTTTACCAGTTGTATCCAACGTTACGGGTGGATTTCCAGAAAAAATAAAACGTTTCTTTTGTGAATACTGGATAGAAGCTAGCATCCTCTATTCAAAGCAGTTCTGTGTAAATTGAATCGATTCTTCCTAACGATCAAATGCCGTTGCTAAGAACAATACTTCTTGAAAAAACATCGGAAGTATTGTAGACTAAGAAAACAGTCCTTTTTTTAGATATTATTTCTTTGTTTTTAAACTTATTCCATATTTGAAATTTGAATATCTGCTGAAATCGAATAATATTATACTGTAATATTACATAATTTTTGTCTTCTATATTTCTGTCTCTTGTTACAGCCTAGGTTAAGTGGAAATATTTATTGGTTTGTTTTTCAAAATCGTGTTATTTGTTTTGACTAGCCGCCTGAATGATGTAAGTTCGAATAAAATAAAATATATCATATATATTTATATCCATGTGCCGTAGGTATCTTATTTTTAGATATTATTGCTGAGTCAGTAGCACATCAGCTGGAGAAGCATCAAATAGTATATATTATCTTATTGTCACTTTGCACTTAGGACATTCCAGTAGATATTGTGACTAGGGGATCCTGTTCGTATTTAAGTCCCGAAATTTTCGGTAATTAATTTATCGAATCCCAGGATTTTTGGGATGAATACAATTTTTGAATAAGTCAGGAATTTGGAACTCATTCGCATTATTGAATCACTGACAGCTGAAACTTTTGTGTTCGTATCTCAAATAAAAACACGTTTCTGAGTACGATATCTCACTAGATGATCCAAACGTTATGCTGAAGGTTGAAAAACTTGTTAATGCAAGCGCCAAGTTTGTTTTGCACATGGTATTCACTCAGCCGTTTGTGATTTATTGTATAGAAAAATAATTTAAAACTTAAATACATTGCCAAAAGATAAATAAAAAAACTGATTTTTACATGCTTTATTGACTTATTTTACCACTATTCATTACCAATACAATCCCGGGACTGTCCCGGGATCCCGGGATTTACTTTAGATAACCCGGGATTAGAAAAAAGCCCCGGGATCGAATCCTCTAATTGTGACCCATAGATTGTTCATTGCCACAGTCACACCACACTAGACTCTTTCTGCTGGAAAACCACATCTCATTATGATTTCCTTATTTTCCTTTTGAGAAAACGAGAAGGAGTAGTCTTCAGTGTTTTTCTAACAGTTTTCCTTTCTACTCTTAAAGCGGTTCAATGTTTTTTCGTGTTCCATAATAGCCAAGACCATCGCCAGAAGGGTGGAACTCATAAATTAAATAGTTCAATGTATCTTCTCATTGTGAGTAAAAACTGACAGTTTATATTTGTGTTTTATTCTGAAATATTCATAGTGGATATTATGTTGTTCTAGTAGTGGAAGTAGAGGCTGTTAATCATGCTGGTAGACAGCGTGGCGCCCGATACTGGACACTGTAGACAAGTTACAGTTCAAATAATAAGCTGGGCTGGCAGCCAAACACTCAAATATTACTTCTTGGAAATTATCACGATTAACTTTTTGCAAAAACAAATGTACTAGTTAAAATAAAACACATTTGTTTAATATTTTTATGGAACTTTATTGAACAATAAGCTAAGTGACTAAAGGCAAAACGAAAACTTGATGATGAGAGCGGAAGCTGCTAAAAGCTGACTCGAGACCGAGAAAGTCCCATGAAAGTGAGTTAGTTATATTAATTTAACACGAATTTCTGCCGAATACCGAGGTTTGACAATACTAAGCATATTTTGTTAAAGATTTTTGATCGAATATGGCATTAGACCGTTATGTCGAAGCTTATGTGTGACCTGTAAAAGGCAGGTGTTCGAAAAAGTAAAGAAATTTTACGTCTCAAATTCAGCAATGAGGTTTGCTACCCATCCTGAATGTCAAAACTTTTTGATGGCACAGAGAAGACGGCATGCATGTTTATCACATACGGGTGGTCTGCTGGCTACCCCACTTTTGGGATATGCCGTGGCCCGTGATGGTTAGTAGTAAGTAGTAGAAGTTATGCTTTTTTCGCTTTAATGCGACATTAAATCCTGTTTGTGCATGTGTGTGTGTCGTTTTGGAGATTCATATCTCCAGGTACGGCACGAGGTATGTGACGGGCGCTGTCCTTTAAAAAAAATGAGTTATGTATGACAATGGGTGATCATAATAATAGGTGAATATTTCTGACTGAGTAGTGTGGATAACAATTTAACAGACGCTTAATTAAAAATGATTGAAGCAATGGTAACATCTTAGACTTTCCCCAAAAATCTAATGATTACATAACAGAAAAATAAGCTTATTTTTATAAATGTGTTATTCAACTTTACTCAAAATTATGTGCGTGAGTTTACTGGTAATATAATAGTCTTCTCACTTGGCTTTGCGCGCACTGAATTCCGTACAGAGGCCTGAGTCAACAACACACTATCGCGTCACGTTCCCGCTCCGCTAGCGTTCGGGTGCAGACGATGGTGCGCCAAAGTGTTAATTTTTGTAACTATTGTGTATCTTAGCAACGAAATTGACACTTGCTTGCAACATCGTCTGCACCCGAACGCTAACGGAGCGGGAACGCGAGACGAAAATGTGTTGTTGACTCAGGCCTCTGAAGTCTCGTGTCTTATCATTTGAAATAAAAAAATAAATGTTTTCTTCTACCATATATACTCTTTATTGAGAGAGACGTCTTTTGTCTTACAAGGAAACATCTCTATATCTCTCTCTCTCTCGATAAAAAACAATATAGTTAAAGAAAATATTTGTTTTTTTATTTCATTATGGAATTTTACTACTTACACACTGACACAGAGAATAGTCTTATCATTTATTATTAAAAAAGTGAAAAAGGTAAACAACAGAAAGTTAACAATTCATTCTTCCTGTTCGAAATTTAGTTGAAATTGATGATGGATGAGGCAAAATTGTATAAAATAATTATATTACACCATCGCATCGGTTCGCTTATTCCCTGTTCACGTAGCTTATTGGATTGATAAGTCCTCTGAGAGAAAATATCATTCTTTTTGTTACAAAAATTTATCACATGAAACTACCCAATTCTAACGAAAGCACTTTCAAATTGATTCCAAGTTTTTTATTTATTTAACATTACATCTAAAATTATTAAAAAAATTATATTTATTACTGTAAGTGCATTATTAGGAGACATTCGTTAATTGTTTTTAAGTTATACCTTGCTTTGCAAATGAAGAAACAATTTGTTTATTAATTTATGTAAACAAACTGTTTTAAGTTTTACTGTACCTATATATTAATAATAATAGTAACCTGGTTTCGACTTACAAACTCATTGTCAAACTCTTATTAATAAATACTGTTACGTAATCACCATTAGGAGGGTACTTAAGTTTGGAAGTTTAATGAATTTGAATTTTTATATTATTTTTGGTTATGGAATGTTTGGAAAATAATGACAGGTGGTTGTTTTGGTTTTGGATAAAAAGAAAGATCTAGATAGGCTGGAAGAAAGATGTTATATAATGTGTATATAAGAAATCTGTGTGAACTGTAATAATATGTGACGTATATATAAATAATAGATGTTGTAATATGTATTTTAAATAAATAATAATTGTAAATAAATAAAAACGTTTAAATAAATTGTTAATTTTCAAGATGTCATCCTTTTAATTGAATTCAGACTTTATTTTCCCTGACACAAGTTATAGAAAAACAATTTACGTTACATTGGTGTCAGGTGTGGGGTTGTGAATCAGATATTTAAGTGCTTAGTGGAAATAAAGACTGTGTAAAATATGTCATCAAAAAAATTAACTCTACTTGACTTGAAAGTGGTGGATCTGAAGCGCGAACTAGAAGAAAGAGACGCGGATACATCTGGAACGAAGGGTGTGCTCCAACTTCGACTAAGAAAGGTGATGGAAGAAGCAGGTGAAGATCCGGAAACATATATCTTCGAGTTGCCTATAACCACCAGTGAGCTTTATAAAGAAATCGAAAAGAAGCTTCAAGAAAATGCTACAGCTATGAAAGAAGAAATAGAAAGGCTTCGAGAAGATTCTAGAGGAACGAAAGAAGAAATTGAAAGGAAGTTTCAAGAATATTCTGTGTCCTTTGATGAAAGGATTAGCGAGTTAACAAAGCAGGTGAAAGTTTTGGAGAATCAGGCGCTTTCTTCAACAGCAAGAACGGATTTTGAGCAGAACACAACGGTGGACACAGAGTTCAAGTGTGTAGAGAGTGGTGCAACTTCAATGGTGGAGCATGTGCGTAGTGATATGCCAACTTTTGATGGAAAGAACTCTTGGGAAGAGTACTTAACTTTGTTTGAAACAGTAGCTATGATAAATGGCTGGTCGATGACAAGAAAAGCATCAGTATTGAGTATATCTTTACGAGGAGATGCTTTAAGAGTCCTTCAGATGATTCCGCTTGCGGACAGACAAAACTTTAAATCTTTGGTTGAGAGACTGGAGATGCGATTTGGACAAAAGCATATGGGACAAGTTTATAGGTCACAGTTGAAGAATCGTGTGCAGAGGCCCAATGAAACTCTACAGGAATTCGAGGCGGATGTAGCGCGTCTAGTGAGATGTGCATACCCTACAGTTTCTGATGATGTATGTGAAAGTCTTGCAGTAGACAAGTTTTTGGATGGACTACGAGCAAGTGAGACACAACAAGCTATAAAACTGGCTAGACCACAAACTCTTAGGGATGCTTTAACCCAAGCACTCGAATTTGAAGCTGTAAGACAATCCGTACGAGGTCACGCTCAATCCTGTGTGATGGAAGCTGTACAAGAAAATCAACCACTTTCAATAGAAGACGTAGTTAAGAAGGTTTTGGAGGCCTTGAAAGGAAAGAAGAGACAACTACGTTGCTGGGACTGTGGACAAATTGGACACCTGCGTAATCGGTGTCCAGGAAAACTAAAAAGGGTTGATGGAAAGGTGCAACTGTCGACCCGCATTGCCAATGCCTCGAAGAGATATGCAGATGTTGCGTCGTTCAGCGGACAAGTCAGCAGCATGTTTATAAATGGCAAAGTAAATGGAAAGAATTTGAAACTTTTGTTGGACACTGGAGCAACAAAGACAATCATGAGACCTGATTTAGTTTGCAAAAAAAAACAAATAAAATCAACTAAATGGACATTACGGACGGCAACTGGAGTGTCGGCGTCTGTATGCGGTGAGACAGTTGCCAACTTTCACATTGGAAGCACCATCTTCGATCATCAGGTGTTGGTGGCTGAGATAGAGGAGGAAGTTATTCTTGGAATGGATGTAATGGCGAAGTATGGATTCAAACTGGATCTGAAGAGGCGAACTCTGAAAATTGGGGATGAAGATATTCTTATACAAGAGCATGAAGAATTCGCTACACGTGTGCTTGCGGCAGAAGTTGTTACTATTCCAAAACAAAGTGAAATGTTAGTACGAGCCTACTTAGATTGTGACATTCCAAATGGACATGTTTTAGTAGTGGAGTCCAACGCTAATACTGAAGCTGGAAAAGGAGTGTTGATTGCGAGAGTCCTGATTCAAGCTAAAAAGGATATTTTGGTCAGGCTAATGAATATCAATGACTATCCAGTGACTATCAAAGAAGGAGTTTATTTAAGTATGTGTTCATCGGTTTCGTCAGTAACATGTAGAGTGAGCGGTGGCCAAGTTTCTTCAGAGGAGGTACCAAAACACCTTGACGACTTAGTGAAGGAGGCTTGTAAGGAACTTACCAAGGAACAGAGCAAACAGATTAGATCCTTCATCGCTAGAAATCAGGATGTCTTCGAGAACCCAAGTCAACCCAAAGGAAGAACAAGTGTTGTTAGTCATCGAATAGACACAGGTGATGCAAGACCCATTCGTCAAGTACCCAGAAGATTACCTTTAGCAAAACGGGCGGAAGCAGATCAAATTATTCAAGATATGGAACGGGACAAGGTAATAGAACCGTCAAGCAGTCCATGGTGTTCACCTGTAGTGCTGGTTAGGAAGAAGGATGGCTCAACTCGGTTCTGTGTTGATTTTCGCCAACTTAATAATGTTACTAAGAAGGACAGTTACCCTTTGCCTCGTATTGATGATACGTTGGACACATTGGCTGGCTGTAAAATCTTTTCAACGTTGGATTTGAAGAGTGGATATTGGCAGGTTGGACTGGAACCTAAGGATAGAGAGAAAACAGCATTCTCTATTGGAAGTGGATTATGGCAGTTCATTGTTATGCCGTTTGGACTTTGTAACGCTCCGGCTACTTTTGAGCGTTTAATGGAAAGCGTGCTGAGAGGATTGTCGTGGGAGACCTGTTTAGTGTACCTGGATGACATCATCGTGCTTGGAAAATGTTTTGAGGAGCACTTACGAAATTTGGAACAAGTGTTTTCACGATTGAGAGCGGCCAACTTGAAACTCAATGTTAAGAAATGTACATTGTTCCGAAGACAAGTCAACTATCTGGGTCATGTTGTCTCTGAGGAAGGAGTGGCGGTGGATCCTGAGAAGATTAGAGCTGTTCAAGACTGGCCTACACCTAAAGACAAGCATGAAGTAAGAAGCTTTTTAGGCTTAAGCACTTACTATCGGCGATTTGTTTTGGGCTTCGCTGATATCGCTAAACCATTGACAAAACTCACAGAAGAAAGTAATGAATTTATATGGGATTCAAAATGCCAATGCGCGTTTGAAGAATTGAAGAAGGTATTGATTAATTCCCCGATTCTAAGTTATCCTCGAGCCGAAGGGAATTTTATTCTGGATACGGATGCAAGCAACGTCGGCATTGGAAGTGTACTATCTCAGGTTCAGGATGGTCAAGAACGCGTAATTGCGTACTTCAGTAAAGTTTTGTCAAGGCCGGAACGCAACTATTGTGTAACGCGAAGAGAGTTACTTGCTGTAATCAAGTCAGTTGAGCACTTCCGCAAATACCTATATGGACGGAAATTTCTTTTAAGGACAGATCATTCGGCGCTTGTATGGCTGTTACGATTCAAGAATCCTGAAGGTCAGGTTGCAAGATGGATAGAAAGATTGCAAGAATATGACTATGATTCTGAGCATCGAGCTGGACTTCGTCATAAAAATGCTGATGCACTGTCAAGGCGTCCATGTCCAGAGGATTGCCAGCATTGTAATAAAGCGGAGGAAAGGTTCGTCATGATTCGTAGAACTACAGTCATCGATAATTTTTGGCAAGATGATGAAATTCGAGCGCACCAGTTGGAAGATCCTGACCTTGGACTTTTGATGCAGTGGAAAGAAAATGATCGAAAACCTTCATGGGAAGAAATAGCTTCATGTTCACCAAATGTTAAATCATATTGGGCACAATGGCAATCCATAGTTGTGGAAAACGGGTTGTTGAAACGTATTCTGGAAAGTGAAGATGGAACACAGCAGAAACAACAGCTATTGGTTCCAAGGAAGAGAGTTCCTGATGTCCTTAAGCTGCTTCACGATGATGTGTCTGGTGGACACTTGGGAGTTAAAAAGACTACAGAAAAGATTCGTCAGAGATTTTATTGGGTCCGTTACACTGAAGATGTAAAAGATTGGTGTAGAAGATGTGTGACTTGTGCTACTTCGAACGGACCTCAAAAACAGAGGCGTGCGCCAATGAGACAGTACAATGTAGGTAGTCCATTTGAAAGAATAGCCATCGACATAGCAGGACCGTTTCCCACAACTGAAAGAGGGAACAAGTATATTTTAGTAGCAATGGACTATTTTAGTAAATGGACAGAAGCCTATGCATTACCAAATCAAGAGGCTACCACTGTTGCTGAAATCTTGGTAAGAGAGCTGATAAGTCGTTTTGGAGTACCGTTGGAGCTTCATTCGGATCAAGGAAGAAATTTTGAGTCAGCCGTATTTCAGCAAGTATGTGAGATATTGGGAATTCGAAAAACGAGAACAACTGCTTTGCATCCACAGTCGGATGGAATGGTGGAGCGAATGAATCGAACATGTGGAAAATATCTGTCGAAGGCGGTGTCTGATCATCAGAAGGATTGGGACGAATACATCCACTTGTTCTTATTGGCCTATCGTTCGGCAATTCATGAGACAACGGGACAAACACCAGCGAGTGTGATTTTTGGCCGTGAACTACGGTTACCTTGCGACTTGCAGTATGGATCTAAGCCTGGAGAGGATCTTGTTGGAGAAGATTATGTATCGGAACTTCGAAGAAAGATGAACGACATCCATGAACGTGTGCGGGCTAATATTCAAGTCGCTAGTGACAGGATGAAGGAAAGATATGATGTCAAAGCTGTGGAAGGAGGGTATCAAGCTGGAGATTTAGTTTGGTTGTTCAATCCTCAACGGAGACGAGGCTATTCACCGAAGCTTCAAAAATCCTGGGAAGGACCGTACGAGGTGATTAAAAGAATAAATGACGTTATTTATCGAATACGACGAAAATCAAATGGCAAGCCGAGGGTGGTACATTTCAATCGCTTAGCACCGTTTTTAGGAGACAATAAAAGTGAAGGAAACAACCCGATTGTTCAAGTCTGTAAAGTCCTAAGTGAAGAGAAGAGTTTTGAAGAATTTATGAAGACGCCTCAACGAAGAATTCATCATGGTGTCACTATCGAAGTTGAGCAAGATCTTTTTGACACTCCAGAGGATTATGTTTTGGCTCATTGCTTGGCTCAGAATGCAAAATTTACTAATGGCATAGCCAAAGTTTTCAAGAAGAAGTACGGGATATTGGAAGAGATTAAGGCCAAGAGTTTGAAAATTGGAGAAGCGGTCCATCTACAGCATGGGGAACGACATATATTTTACATGGTAAATAAAGCAATCCCTGAAGAACAAACAGAGTATGTTCAGATGTGGCACTGTTTACAAAGTTTGCGGGATCAAATGTTACAAATGAATCTTACGAAGCTCGGCATACCAAGGATAAGTGGCAATATGGATTGGAAAGTTGTTCGAAATATGATAGAAGAGATCTTCTGTAATACTGGAATTAATGTTTTAGTTTGTTGTTTTAATCCAGGGTATAGTGAGAACATCAAGAAGTCTGTACCTTGTTATTTCTTCAAGACTTCACATTGCAGAGAGGATTCAGGATGCTCCTATCTTCATCCAGAGAATTCGTTCGGGACGAACTAAATTAAGAGGGAGGCAATGTTACGTAATCACCATTAGGAGGGTACTTAAGTTTGGAAGTTTAATGAATTTGAATTTTTATATTATTTTTGGTTATGGAATGTTTGGAAAATAATGACAGGTGGTTGTTTTGGTTTTGGATAAAAAGAAAGATCTAGATAGGCTGGAAGAAAGATGTTATATAATGTGTATATAAGAAATCTGTGTGAACTGTAATAATATGTGACGTATATATAAATAATAGATGTTGTAATATGTATTTTAAATAAATAATAATTGTAAATAAATAAAAACGTTTAAATAAATTGTTAATTTTCAAGATGTCATCCTTTTAATTGAATTCAGACTTTATTTTCCCTGACACAAGTTATAGAAAAACAATTTACGTTACAATACAGTAAAACTTTAAACAGTTTATTTGTTTGTTTGCATAAATTAATATGGAGTTTTACAAAATAAACTTCAACTCAATCAATAAATTTGTTTATTATAATGTTTTATAAATAAGAGGCAACTGCCATTTATTGTGTTAATAAATAAATAATTAAAAAACTTGTAACAAATAACTTTAACATACCTTAAAGATTTCCCAAAATACAATATTTGTCTCCAATTTTTTACCTATTTTCCTAGTTTGAGAAAAAACAATATTCAACTGCGACGGTCTGTGATGCAAGAGAAAATTTCAGAAGCAAAATTGAATCTGCCCTTTATACCGGCGCCCTTGAGACATATGAGGGATCATCCAACGGCGCCAAAAAAAACAAAATAACTAAAATCATCATCATCTTCTTCTTCTTATTTACGTGTCCTGTCGGGTTCCCCTGATGTTGACAATCACTTTGAAGAATGTTTTTCTATTCTGGGCAGCACGAAACAGCTCCTCCACGCCTCTCATCCCGGTACACTCTCAAAAGTTCTGAAGCCAGGAAAGCCGCTTTCTTCCAACCCCTCTACGGCCTTCAATCCTCCCTTCTATGACCAGTTGTAGGATGGTATATTTTTCTCCCCTCATTATGTGACTAAAATATGAAGTTGTATCATCATCATCAGTCTGGTAAATTAGTCTGTAGCGGATATATAAATATACTTACACAAATGTAAACGGATCAAAATATTTATACAGGGATTTACGAAAGAACTAAAATATTTATAGAATTCGTAGTATTCCCTACCCGATATAAAAGCACATAATAATATATATGTAGGTATCACGTGCTCTCTTCACAAGATGTGTTTCTCTCACAAGATGTATTAGAAACACTTAGAGCTTGATAAAATATTCAACGCTTCAGAGTCAGTAGATACATCTTATTACTTTTATTACATGAACAAGACGGTGTGCAATGTACTGTCGAGGAATAAAATACTGATACAGTTACAAATTAAAATTACATACCTTCTTACGCCATAGCTGCCACACACCACACCATCACGGCATATCCCACAAGTGGGGTAGCTAGCAGAACAGCTGCATGCAATAAACGTGCAGGCCTTCTTCTCTGTGCCAATAAAACTAAATATATTCAGGATGGGTGGCAAACCTCATCTGCATTTATTTTTCGAACACCTGCCTTTTACAGGACACTCGAAAACTTACGCCATAGCAATATGTAAGTAAGTGATATGAGTTAATGACGAACGTTTGTTCGGTGGAGTTCCCTGCAAAGAATAAGGTCTCGAGTGTCCTGTATAAGGCGTTTATTTGTAAAACATCACATATAAGACCTTTCCTCTTCTTCTTTACGTGTCTTTTCCGGTCACCCCGACGTTGACAACCACATAGGAAAATCTTGTCTGTTCTGGGCAGCACGAAACAGCTCCTCCACAACTTTCATCCCGGTTCACTCTCGAATGTAATAAATAATAAGACCTTTAACATATTCAATTCAGCGATGAGTTATGCCGCCCATCCTGAATGCTTATAACTTTTTTGGTGTTGAGAGGACTATTCGCATGTTTTTACATGCAATTATTCCGCTGGTTGCCCCACTTGTAGGAAATGCCGAATTGTTTACTACTACTACTATACCATCACGGCATATCCCACAAGTGGGGTAGTCAGCAGACCAGCTGCATATAATAAACATGCAAGCTGTCTTCTCCGTGCCAATATAAAATCAAGACATTCAGGATGGATGGCAAACCTCATCGCTGAATTTAAGATGTAAAATGTCTTATTTTTTCGAACACCTGCCTTTACAGGACACTCGAAAACTTACATGGAGAAGAGTGGGAGACCAATTCTTTACCGGGTGCTCCACGGGATTGTTTAAGATTTCAAAATTTATATTTTGGACCCAAGTTTCGATTGGACCCATTAACATTTTTTTGATAGAGTTTATCATCATCATCATCGCCCTCAACGCTCCTCTCGGGAGCACAGGGTAGAAACCAGCCTCCTCCATTCAGAGCGTCTCTGTGCCAATTGCGTCACCTCTTTCCACGACATTCCTTGCGCTCTGATATCATTGTAATAGGAACGGTGTATTGTGAAAGAGGGACGCCTGGGCCGACGGAGCCCCTGCGGACGGAAGAACAGTGCTCTTTTTGGCCAACAGAGTTTATAGTCTATGATATAATACATAGTCTATAGTCTATAGTTTATAGTCTATGATATAATACATCTATGGGTAAAGGATTATTACAACGTTTTGTAAGAACGTCTTATAATACATTTAACATATTCGATTCAGCAACGACGTATGCCGCCCATCATGAATTATATTTTTTTATTTTCGCAGAAGACGATCGATTGGCGTCTTTATTACGTGCAGTTAATCCGCCATCTATCCCAATTGTAATAGAGGTCGTGATGATAGTGATGATATATATAAATGAACTTTTTATTATATTTCTAGTAATTGTTTTTAAAATCCTTCAACTTGTGAAACTGTGTAAAAGGGAAGATAACAAAAAGAGTGCTCAATTTTTTAAATTCAGTATTCGATATCTCCTTTTTATTTATTTATTTATTTATTCTTCTTGCACATCATCATTACATTACAGTGTTAACAAAATAGTATAAAAATTTTAATTTTTCGCGTAAGTTTTCGAGTGTCCTGTAAAAGGCAGGTGTTCGAAAAAAATAAGACATTTTACATCTTAAATTCAGCGATGAGGCTTGCCACCCATCCTGAATGTCTTGATTTTATACTGGCACGAAGAGGACAGTTTGCATGTTTCTTACATGCAGCTGATCTGCTGGCTACCCCACTTGTGGGATATGCCGTGATGGTATAGTAGTAGTAGTATAAAATTTTTAAAAACTAGGACGATGTGCAGTGGCGAGATTATCACTATAAAGTGATTTCTTCCATCTAACCACGACACATTGACATAAACCTAGTAAAAACTAATTTACTTAAAAAAACATATAAAACATTAATACACAACAAAAGAAAAAAAAGAAAATTAAAAATAATATTTGACACACACCCAACATGAGGTAGGGATTATGGATTAGAGGAGGGGAGGGGGGGGGGGGCTAGGGAACGGATACTGAGTTAGAAGATAGCATTTTTTCCTTAACACAAGATTTAAAAACATTGAGCGATTGTGGAACTCTATGCGAAGAAGGAAGATTGTGCCGACAACGAGCACCATAAACTGAGAATGATTTCGAGAAATAATTGGTACTGTGTGTAGGACTTTTACACTTTTTCATGATAATGTTTGCAACATAGTTCGCTGCCATAGTGCTATACTTACTCTTAATTAAATGATTTATAGTGAACACATATTTTCATTGTAGTGGGCGCTGTGATATATGATGACAATTTGGTCAACTAATTTGCAACGTTCTACTCTGATTGTGTGTAATAATGTATTTGTTAATATTGTTGTTTCTATGAATGTAAAACATACATACATACACCTTGCTAATATCATAATATTTGCAAGCTGTCGCATAACATGTCCCATTTATTTGCAAATAATGCATTCAGTATAAGTGGCGGCCGATGTGGTGCAGAGGTAACACTCTCATCTTTTATTCACGAGGTCCTGGGTTCGATTCCCAGCCAGGGCAACTGCAAAATACCCTTTTTCAAATTGTACAGGATCTGGGTGCTACATGTATGTAGTGATGTGAGAAGAGAAAATTCTCCAAATAAATTTCTCGAGAACGAGAAATTTCTCTGAGACTTTCTCCTCTGATGGAAGAGAAATTTCTCTCCATAATTTTTCTTAGTGGTGTTTTGACCTTTCGCCCGGTACATCTTGCAGCCAACCTGATTGATCCAAAATTTTTTGGGGCTGATTAAGGCCCAAACCAGAGGTTATTAACACTTTTTTCCATGCATGTACCTGCAATTTTTTTTATCTTAAATAAGGGCATGCGGGGTGTCATACATCAAGATTTTTCTCAGTTATTAGCACTTTTTTCTATGTAGGTACCTAACATTTTTTTGTATCCATAATTAATTGTAGCCATAATGGTGATAAATTGTCTCAAAATTTGTACATTGTTATTGATTGATTGAATAAAGTATTTATTATTATTATACTATTAAATAAAAAAAACCTCCGAAAATTCTCTACTTCGAGAAATTTACCGAGAAATTTCTCGGTAAATTTCTCCAAAAATTATTTCTTGAGAATTCCACAACACTACATGTATGTACGTTTGGTGCACTGTATATGTATGTGTATCGTCGCGTTAGTACCCATAATACAAGATTCATATAATAGTTTGGGACTAGCTCGATCTGTGTAAATTGTCCATATATATGTACCAATATTTATAATCTACATGATGAAAAAATAGGATAATATCAAAAATTAATGCAAACACATCATAGAGAATTATGAAAACATAAGTTATAACAATTAAAATTTTTACAATAATTGAAACAGTGTTTAATACTATTCACACGACGAATCTTGTCTCATATACAACTTGGATGCTCAAATCTTACCTACATATATATTCTTCTTCAGCCATTTTGGGTACATCTTTGGACATAAGTCTCCCCTATCTCGATTCCTTTTTGTCCTGGGTTTGCTATATCCACTGCCTTCCATCGATCCTTGCATTCCGTTCACATCCCATACCTACCTATCCTGATTGTATATTATAAATAATTTTTGTAATTGGACAATATTTGAAACAGACTATTTTTCATTTAGCTCTGGTCGGGAATCGAATCCGATTTCTCGTGACTCAAAACTCTTGCTTGCGTTGCCTCTGCGCCACACCAGCTACCAAAAATTTAGGCAGCCAGTGGACTATCTGCGTGTAATTAACATTCAAGTCGTCCTTTCCGTGCCAATGAAAAATAAGATATTCATAATGAGTGGCGTACATCATCATTGCTGAATTGAAGATGTTAAAGAAGAAGAAGAAGATATCTTAAAAATATATATATTATAATAATTTATGCAAAATAAAAGAAACATTATATTTTCCACTCAAGTAACTGTATTTAGTTATAACATTTTCGGAACTACTTGTTTCATCATCAGTGACAGTCACAAAACACTTGAAAAGTTAAATATATGATATTTTACTACTACCTGCTTTTTTACAGGACACTCAAAATCTTACATAAAAGAATGAGAGATATATGTTATGCAAGAGATATTATACAATTTTCAAGTCATTTAATGGATGTAAGTTTGCTTAGAGGGTATTTGTTTCCCTGTCCCTTGTCTGGATAAAATGTTATAAATAGGTTTGCATACATACGAATAGACTCAATTATTTATTTGTCGATTCGCTCGCTCATAGGTTTATCCCTCACATAATATTAATTTGTATTCATCCAACATTCCACATACAAAATAAACTATTTGAATAATTATAATTGTAAGTATTATTATTGCATGTGAATGTGTTATTAACAATAATACTTAGGTATATGTCTCCATTTGTGATGTGCCGAATATTCACATTGTACATTCGGATTTTGAGAATATTGGTGGCATGTTGGATTAGTTAAATAAAAATAGCGTTCTCAGCAGAAACTCGTCCTCTGTATATTTGTGATATGCCGAATTTTCTCATTTTACATATGAATATTAAGAATATTGGTGGCATGTTGGATTAGTTGAAAGAAAATAGCATTCTCACCGGAAACTCATCCACTGTATATTGATTTACATATAAAATAATTGTACAAACATGCTGAAATCTTGAAGTATTCCTGATTCCTATTCCAAACACATGAAATTCATAATATACCTAACTGAAAATTATCTAGATTGAAATCAAATATTTTTCTAAATGTTTATAAACAAAAATGATGATATTGTGAAATATTTTATAAATTATAATGTTAAATTAATAAAAATACAACACTTATATTTAGTACTTCCACGTTGACTTTATTAATAGGGAGGCGATTTTCAAGAGCTTTGAGATGATGAGAGTTCATCATCAGGTAGAAGGGTAGAAATTTCAAATCATGAAAATTCGAGAGCAAAACAGAATGGTAGATATATCTGATATTCATGTTCGGCACATCACTAATATATACATTATACCTATGTTTGTATATACATCTGTATGTCTGAATGACTCACCCTTATTATCTACCCCTCTTGTATAATAATCAGCGAACAATAATACAAACATAGTCATACATACAAATTCTTATATTATAATAAACAATGACAGAGGTGGACAAAATTAGCACCCCAAAGAGGACTATAGAATCTGTTTTATTGGAACTGACATAAAGATAAAATCACATTATATTGGACACAAACTTGTAGAACCCAATTGGGTAAATACTTACATATTCGCAGAGAAAAGCTTCAGTGTCATCGGGCCAACTGCCTAGAATAAGTTTTCTGTAGACTTGAGACAAAATCAACCTATCTATTGCCATATTCAAGGGCAAATTGCTATTCAGGAGGTCTTATTATTAATTTTTTATCACTTTTGCATTATTCACAAAAATGACATATTTTCATTCATATATAATTTGAAATCTCGGCGGAATCGCAACAAAATGTCCAAAATGTTATCAAACTTTTTTACGGACTTAATATTATCTAATACCCATCTCTGCATGAAACCTAAACCTTAAGTGTTTAATTAGACTAAATATTAAAAAAAATAGGTTTTATAAAGTAAAAATTAACCACTAAGCTTCACAGAAAAAACACGTCAATTTTATTATCTCAATCCAAGAATTTTAATTACCTCTTATTTCATTTTACGGCAATGCACCCTCAATTGAGTGAATTATGATTTAATTACCTCAAACAATTCAAAATAAATATTGTCTTGATTAAGAATATTTCATTGAGGTAAGAAAATCAGCTGTATTCAATAAGATTAAGAATTGTTGCGTTTTTAAAAATTACATTTTTCTGGAATGATATTTCTTCTTAAATTGAGAAACATTTTTTTGATTTGAAGTTTTTTATTCAGTCACCAAGATTAAAATCTTCTTAGATTGAGAACAATTCCTTCGTTACGTACAAAATTTTAATTTCTTAATTCAACATAATTCTCTTGATTGATTTTTTTCCGTCTTTGCAAAAACTACCATTCCTTCCAATTCACTAATGGAAGCGTTCAATTACCTTTAGGGATATTCACATGAACAAATATTTTTCAAGATTTTTCCTGATGTACACAGCTCCAAGAAAGATTGTGTTTCTCTGGCATTCACTCTCCTCCAATCAACTAAATATCCTGAATGTTTATAAATATATATTATTACTAACTTTAAACTCGACTCCATTCAGGGAATAATCATAAATTTTGATATTGAAATTAAAATCAGACACAATATTTTGAAAAGACTCGGAAAATGAGACGTATACACTCTTCGTAAAAACATGACTACTTGACATTACAAAAACTGTTATTTTACCATGACTAAAAAAGTATACATGGCTGAGAGAAAGGGTGCTCGGAGACGTGGTCGCCCGAAGATCAAATGGTTAGATCACGTAGACCAGATCCTCAAGGTTGAACACGTGCTGAGTACAATGATTAGGAGAGCATACATGAGGAACTGCGTGAATGTTGTAGAAGTAAAACACGTGTGCAAGGACAGAAATAAATGGTGCTCATTCGCGATGGCTAAGCGACGTGATGAGGTGATGATGATGAATAAATATGACACACATATATTTTGCTAAAACCTTTCAGGCTGCCCACTCATATGCCACCTCAAAATTGTGGAAAAAAAAAGTGTTTAGAAATCAGAATTGGATAAATGGAAGTCCCCAGACTTCTGCATTATTAGGTTGGTCAGTGAGTCCTTCAAAGTTTGCAAAAACACACTCCGATGATGGAAGTTTCCACAAAAGGCATCAGTTTTCCTATTAATACTGCTTCGGAACAGACAAGAGTCTAAGCAGTAAATTCCATTTCTTACGATTGTTTTTTTTAGTGTAATCGGGTAATAAAATTTAATTTTAGTTAAAGGTATTGATTTTGTAGTAGTTAAGTTTGATATTGTTTGAAATAAATAAAAAGTAAAAGTTAAAAAAAGTAAAATTGTTAATCCATCCATAGATGATAAATATTATGTAAACATGTTTGCACACATATTTATAAACAGACGCAATTATTATCAGAATTACAAACTTTTGGTACAAAGCCTAGGTACAGTTCAACTTCTAAATTTGTACCATTCTATGTACATATGTACCAATGCTGATGGATATAATATGTAATGTGGTATTATACATATTATTACTGTATCGACTCATATGAACCCCTTCATATAGAGGGCGGTCAATCGTGATGTGAATATTATACAAGTGTACATGTACATATAATATTGCTATACAATTGTACCTACGATATTACAAAAACGCACGAAAGTGTGAAATATCTTTTACGGTTTTTCCAAAAAAAAAACACGTTTAATGACTTAATTTTTCACTGTGCCGGTATTTAGGTAATAGAATTCCGTAGTGAAATTAAAAACAAAGGTATTCTTCTACTTTATTGATTCTTATTGAGAAAAAATCCTCTCGTCTAAGGACATTGTCAATCGATTCATTTAAGCAACAAATTATGTTTATAATCTCTGTATTTTTAATGACTCTCTTTAAAACATTATACTGTTGTTTTCGTTTAGTATATAATGTAGATGATTTTGCTATTTTTTGTATTTTTTTTAATTGAATTGTTCAGTAGGTATATATTTTTATATATATAGAATTAGAAACGTCTGGGTTTTCCGGAAAATCTTTAATCGCAATTTTCTATACAACCGTAATAGATAAGGAACCGAACAAAATAACAAAAAAATGTTAATCTTTAGATAATATATAAGTAAATACGCCGTGCAGCCCTCTTTGCTCATACTACGAAAGACGTAGGTAACGCAAGTGAATAGAAAATTTCAAAATAATAAAATTAATCATTAGGTGAATAATCTTCTTCAATTCATTTGGCTAAATGTTATATATTTTCTTTCTTTTTTGCAGCACTCCAACATACGACCACGCTCCTAATCCTGACAAACAGTGGATTCTTCAAGTCACTAACAAAATGTTGCCAATACACAAGAAGTTCACAGATCTCCTCATGACGAAAAGACTTCAGACTTTACAAAGTGTTGATCAGGTAAACTTATTGTTACTACTATAAAAAAGACGGCGAACTTATCGCCAAAATCTTTGGAGAGGTTTTCCACAAAACTGCGCATTATTAACCAAATAGACGTTTGCGAATCGGCTTAGACTAGTTTAAGAGCCGTGTATTTTTTTTTATTTTCTTATTTCCTAAAATATTTCTATCTATTTTAAATTCATAGCAAAGAAACTTTTTAAACCGTGTCTAGCTTATTTAGAAAAATCAAACTATTCAGAATGATGATACAGTGCAATTCAGCAAATTTTAATCGCTAAGATTCAACATTTGGATTTCTTCTTTTTCATCATTTTTAAAATACGTTTGATACTAATAAACAGTATTTCTCGGTGTAAAATTGCGATGATCGATAATTTCATATGATCTCGGATTTCCAGTGTAACATTGTGGTCTTTCTTCAAATTATTATGCCTTTAGGAAATGAGTACTGTATTTGAGGATGTTTGGAAACATACACTTCAAACCTAGATATTTGCCTAAACGTCCAGTTTTATCGAAATCATAAGAAATTGCAATCATAACTTTTCAAATTTATCTCTCGGCTAGTTTTTTTTTTTTACAAAATCGCATATATAAAGATAAAGAAGTGATTATTTATGCGTCTCGCCACGCGGTAACCTCTACTTTCTGTATCCTTATCCAGTCTTTAGTTATATGATATTACGCAGCAAGAATATTTAACTTTTTCCCAGGTCTCTTTATTATGCCTTAGGATGTGATGCGGAAGTTCATATTTATTTCAAAAAATTGATCCCACTATTTTCATTCGTCGCGTCGTTGCAAATTCAAAAAGGGACATGTGAATTCATAAATGTTTTGACATTTCCAGAATAAACTGATCATAATGACATCATAACCATTTTATAAAGTGATTCTTAGTATCAAATATTAAAATTCAATACTTAAAGAATAATATCACATGCAAATAAAAAGTCCAAACTACAATTTTAATACGATAATGAACAATTTTAAAAGAGTATGTCCAAATAAAAATGTGCGCACATGTCTCTTTTTGAATATGCAACGACGATATTTTTTTTCATGCTTCCAGGCAGTAGAACGAGTTTATCACGAACTCAAATTGCTAGGAGAGTTGGACAATACGTATATAGTGTATACTTCCGACCACGGCTATCATCTTGGACAGTTTGGGCTGATCAAAGGCAAGAGCTTTCCGTTTGAATTTGATGTCAGGGTGCCATTCCTGGTCAGAGGCCCAGGTGTCGAACCTGGAATGGTGTAAGTATAATTCATTTCCTCTTTAAAGTAATTTGTACATAATATTATTTACCTACTCCAGTTAAATTCTAAATAACTTGTGTATTTTTCGATAGATAATTTTATTTCATTTACAGTGTCGATGATATTGTCTTGAACATCGATATGGCTCCAACTTTCTTAGACATGGCAGGAGTTTCTCAACCTCCTCACATGGATGGCAGGTCTTTCCTTCCACTAATGGTCGGTAGGGGAAGAACGAGGAATAGGCTGGATACTTTCCTCATTGAAAGGTGAGTGGATTTGGATACAAAATGAAAAAGCTAACTGCATTTTCTTGAGATGTATTCAGGAATTTCTGGGATAATCACAAGCAAGAACATTAATGTAATTGTTTATTAATGGGGGTTTTTTTTTCAGCTCCGGACGTCGGGAAACGCCAGAACAGATGGCTGAATCAAGAGCTCGCGCTGCTGCTAAATATTCTAGACTAGCGAATTTGGCCAACATGATATCATCAAGTCCAGCTCCAAGTTTTGCGGCTACCCTGGGAGCCAAATATAATATTAGTGGAGGAGATATGGAGTCAGAATCATCTGAAGACAATGATGGATTGTATATTGAAGGAGATGATGGAGAATTAGAGGTTTGTGAGAATTGAAATCATTATAAAGCTTTATAGCTATAGATATGATTTCTCAAAAAAATAGACTGTTTTATAAATTGATTCTCAAAATAATAGATAAAATTCGCGATTTTTTGAAATCGAAGTCTAGAACTTTCAAATCTCCAAAATAATATAACAAGAATCCAAATAAAGAACGACTAGCGAGATAGTTTAAAATTGTAAAAAATTATCCAAGCAAATGTGTTTTTTGGACATTAATTTAAATATATTCCACTTTTTTCAGATGATTGATGAGCATTTGACAGACAACGAAGATGATTTGGATGATGACACATTAGAACATGAAGAAACCCCCGAAACAAATCTTGTGAATGGAGTTGGAGTTCCTGGATTATTATCACCTGGTGAGTTTGATTAACAAAATAAGATTTTATCAGATATGGGTAAACAATAAAAATATACTGAATATACAAATTAATGAACTTTTTCTAGGTGGTGCTGAACAGCAGCTTGATAATACTCTTCCAAGAGTGGTTATTGGAGGAGGAAGAATGGCAAGACTCGCTGCTCTTTGCAGTGCTCCCGAAATGAAAAGGCCTTGCACCAAAGGACAAAGATGGAGATGCGTTATGATTGACGGTCGTTGGAGAAGGCATAAGTGTAAATATGAGGTAAGAATTCAATCAAATCGTAACTATTCATCACATTCTCAACAGTTCCCATTTTTTCTAATATTTTTTCAATCGTTTTTTCAGGCTGAAATCAAAATGAGCAGTAAGAAATGTGCCTGCTTCTTATCTGGTGGAGTTGTATATACAAGACTTGAAACAGATGGAATTTATGGCACGATTCCTGGTCAATCACGATCCAACACTACAGATGTTTACTCAAGAATTAAAAGGGAAATTTCATATGATCAGGAAGAAGACTCCATGTCAGTTCAAGAATTCCTTTCAAAACATCCAATCTCAGGACCATTCTTCAATGAAGAAGGAGAAGGCAGTCCTGAAGATGAAGTGTTGATGGATGCTTTGCAGAAGATTGACAAGGATATCAAAGAAACAGAAAATAAACTTCATTCTTATCATTCTCAGCTCGTTGATATTCCAAATGAAAGACATAAAAGAATCAAAAGATCACCAAAGAATGTAAACCAAAGATCGACTGACCACCTGAAGTCAAAAAGGAGAACCTTTTTCAACAACAGAACTGTTAATTTGGAATGTAAAGTTGAAACCAATGGCGTTGTAAATTGTTCCAAATCAGTGTACAAAGATTTCAAAACATGGCACGCCAACAGACTGTATATTGAAGAAGAAATAAGGCAACTGAAAACGAAATTGGATGATCTGAAGGAAATAAGGAAACATTTGAAAGAATCAAGACCAGACACAATATCTCAAGCTACCAACAGTGTTCTAGTTGACGCCTCATCTACAGTAGCCAACAAAGTTGAAGAAGTACAAACCACACAGGAGAACAAGGAAAACTTAAATTCTAGTCAAAATGTCAACACTACAGATGACTTGTATGTCATTTCTGAAACATCAACTCCCAGAGATGAAGGTGAAGTTAAGTCAAGAAATAGAAATGATTTGTTTTATGATACTGGTAGTAGTAGTAGTACCACACAAGGCACTGAAAAAACTACCGAAGAAACTATCATCGGCTCATCTATAGATAAATATTACAACCAACGTTTGACTGATCATGTTTCAACAGAAAAAACACCTAGAAGACATCACCACCAAGCCTCGAAACACAGAACACATTCTAATACTGAATATTACTCATCTACAACACCATCTGTTATTTCAACATCTGAGACATCATTTAACGATTCGGATGACAGAATGAGTTACAATTCATCCAGATTTTACAGTCGAGATGATTTGATTGACGAAGACCTTGCATCAAATTCGTCAGATTTTTATTCTGTCCAGCAAAATAATTCACAATACACTGTAAACATTAAATTTATCACTATTGATCCTGAAAATGTTAAAAATATTTCCTCAAGTCCGACAACTTTTACAAATGTTGCTAGTCCAAATGAAGATAGGTTTGAAGAGAATGCTAATCCTAAGACTAATTATGGTTTAGGACCAACCAGAACTACAAACCATGAATCAATAGATGATTCTGATAGTGAAGATGATACAAGGGAAGACGAAATTCAGAACAAAGTGCAAGAGAATTGGTATCCATGTCTTTGCGAACAAGATAAGTAAGTATAATATAATCAAGCCGTTTTGTACAATTCTATATTACTCATTAAGGGTTTTCCCATCACTTTCCCCTGGATGTTTTAAGAGCTGTAGGCTTAGTCAAAACACATTAAAGTGTTACGTTTTCGTTTCGTTTTCGTTCAAACAAGACGAGGTTGCGAGAACGTGTCAATTTTCGGAGCTAAAATACACAAGTAGCTCTGAAAATTGACGCGTATATGCAACGTCGTCCGCGTTTGAACGAAAATGTAACGCTTAAATGTGTTTTGACTAGGCCCACTGAGCTCCTATATCATCCAGACTCAATGAAACAAAAGAAAAATTCAAAGGGAGGGCTCAGGATTTGCCTTAAGGGCTCCCCCGACAAAATCCTCCCATAAACTACAACCCTTAACGTCCCTTGGAGGAGATACTCACTACAAGGCACTACTCACTACTACAATATTCTTACAAACTATGTTCTTACAGTTACGTATTGCTACGTACTAAAATTCTATATTACTCAATCGATGATTTTGTCAATGTTCATTATTTTATTCACCGTTAAATTAATATTGTATATCACTATGACATGGAACAGTGTTGCCAGCCCGATGATTCTTTACCACAGAATGCAATGTTGTTCTCACTTAATCTATGATAAAGTAAAACTACACTAGACCTACTGGTAACACCTATTAGATTGTGCATTGAGATATTTTGTATGCTTTTCCAACAATGGAACGACTACTAGACTTATATTGGAAGGATAGTGTTTTTAAGGTGGAAGTTTAAATCATCAATAATTAATGTTTCAGACCCCGCAAACCAAATGCTATAAGCAAAGCTGAAGAGCTAGCCAGAGAAGAAAGGAGAAGACTTAAGGAAGAAAGAATCAAGAAAAGGCAAAGAAAAGCTAGAAGGAAGGTAATTACTTATATTCATTTCTTCAAATTATTGTGATTTTCATTTTCAAATAGGTCACTAAATCTAGTAATATAATATTAATCTTAAAAATTTAATTTAAGAGATATTATTTATTGTGGATAAGTGGCCCCTTAAACCATGTAACTAAACAAAATTCCAGAACTCTTGAAACAGCCAACTTGAAGATATGTATGTGTTCTTTTTTTATTGCCTTCCAGGCAAAGCTGGTGAAGGAATGTCTCTCTGAAGGTATCAACTGCTTCAGTCATGATGCTGATCACTGGAGGACTGAGCCCAGATGGACTTTGGAGCCTTTCTGCTTCTGTATGAATGCTAATAACAACACATACTCCTGTATCAGAACTATCAACTCTACGCATAACTTCCTCTACTGTGAATTTGTCACTGGACTTGTAACCTTCTACAATTTGAGAATTGGTACGTAGAATATGTTTACGCTCTGCAAGAAATTGCACCATTCTTAACCGATTTATAAGCATCATAAGCTGATAATTAGAGTATTCTCCTGAAAAGAGTTTATAAAATCTACTTTATTATTCTGCAAATGAAAAATATCTGTTGAGAGATTTCGATCGCTCAATTCCATTAGCTGAGAATTATAAATTAAAAGACATGGCCCGACGAAATTTTGAGACACTGTGATGGTTTATATCTCTGTTGCAAACTTACAGTGTGAATGAACATTCTGTCTCTCGTTTCTTCTCAATAGAAAAGAACGATACGACAATATAGAAAAGTATAAAAAAGAAAAACATTTAATGATATCTCTTTCTTTTATCTATATTTACAACAGAAAGAAAAAGGAGAAAAAGCTTTTGTTCGCTAAATGTGGATATAGATTATCAAAATCATTAGCAAAACCTATACTCTAATATCAGTACCTACCTATTGAATTTTTATATTTTTTTGTTTGTGGAATCAAAAGAATATCACCGTCTTTATATAATAGTTTAAAAAACTTTAAAATTTTGCATTTATTGGCCAATAAAACTGGGAAATCAGTATGCAACCGTAAAAAACTCAGTAAATATGAGAAAATAAAGAAAACTGGCGATAAACTTCAATCCTCTCAATTTAATACAGTATTTAGATGTTACTCAGATGGTGGAATCTATATCTACATTAGTGATTAAAAATGGAAACTAAAAAACAGACATTATAATTTATATATTTAATTCTAGATCCCTTTGAAACACAAAATCGTGAAAAATATCTCACAGCTGAAGAGAGATCTTTCCTCCATGATCAACTTGAAGAATTGAAGCGTTGTAAAGGACGTGGTTGCCTTGCTAGCGGGGCTAGTCCGGGGAGCAATGGCGATCATGGAGTTACAAATCACAATTCAAGAAATGGCTGGAGAGCAGGTGGAAATAAGAATAATCAAGGAATATATAGAACAGATGCACAAACAAACGCAATGTCACCTTCGGCTGCTGCCTCTGTGGCAATGGGTAATTATTTTCTTTACAAATTTAAACAGTTTTTTTATGGAATTAAAATGTTCTTTTCTTTGTGTTTTATTCTATTGTTTCAACATTAGTTCTCTATTTTAAATATGCTTGATAATTTGTATTATTATTACTGTATGCTTTTTATCTTTTTGTGATTTTTCAACAATTTTTATTATCATTATAAATGTTTAATTCATATCTACTATTTTTATTTTTTCCGCAAACTTACCTAAACGCTTCTAAATTTAAATTTGCATAGATGATAGATAACATTACCTCCAGCATAATAATATTATTATAGATGTAGTGTTGCCATTGTTACAATATATTAATGTATTTATTTTATTGTATTGTTACTAACACATGTACAGCAGCTCCATCTGCATTACGTCTCGTGGATATGGAAAATAGAAAAGTCAATTCCAGAGGAAAAATTGTCAAGTAAGTAGCATTATTTGTGTCAACTTTAAACAAAGTAATATTAATGCCTGCTAGACTAATATATAATTAGCATTTGCAAGTCTATTATATGTCTTTTCATAGCGAAAACCTCCGGTGTACCCATAAGATGAAAAACTGGGGCAGTTTTCTCCTCCTATGATCTCAAAAATAATATGAAAATTTGTGTTGAAGTTTAGACAATTGGCATTAAAGTGAGAATCTGCCCTCCCCACCATGAAAGTCTGACTAAATATTACAAAGTGGTCTAAAATTATTGTTCAAAACGAGGAGATTTTGAATCTTTTCAAATTATTCATCCCTTTACGTACTAAGTTGCACTAAAATTATATTTAACTGATAAAGCAACATTAATTTATTATATCTTTTGTATTCTCAATATTATTTAGGAAGTATACAAAGAACCGCAAGCAGTAGGTACTTTATTAATACCAGCTATACAATTATAATCTATTATTTTTTAGTAATATCTGTATTACACTAGTTAATACTAAAGTAAAGGCTTATGGCTCTTTGATTATTATTACTAAAGCACCATTTGTAACTCTTTATACTTTTCCACAGTGCACCGTTATTCTAATAAATGAAATAGTAACTTTATGGAAATAAACACAAACCATTTGAGCGTTACTATATTTAATAATAGTTGTAGTAACCTAGTTTCTAAACCTATTATTAAATATAATAAAACTCAAACAGTTTGTATTTATTTCCATAAATTGATATAGAGTTTTACAGAATAAATATCAACTCCATCAAGAAATTATAGCTATGTCATCTCTTACAAATTCTTAATCTCACAATTCAAATATAAGATAAACTTTATAAGTGTGGATGAATCACTTCTTAAATGTATCTATTGTAATTCTTCTAATTTATTTTATCTTTTTTAGGCCATGGAAGAAGCGGAAATCCTGGCACATGGGTAGAAGAGAAAGAGAACGAGAGAGAGAAAGAATAAGGCACACTCACTATCCATACTGAACTGTAACATTTAATTATATTACAATCATAGTAATCATTACAATAAGACAACTGTAAACATGTTGATCATGTTTTAGATGGAGAAAGAATTAATATTTATTGAAGATGGGAACGTAGTTAGTTTGTAGTTGAAGTTTGATTGTAACCAAAGAAAAAGATGAATACTTTTTTAACAAGTTTGTTTTGTTAAGTTGAACTTTATTATTTGCTTTGAAGTCAGTTCATTTGTTTACAGGTGTATCCACACTTATCAAATGAATGCTTTTTATCCTTGATTTTGGTTTGATGGTTTTGGGTAAACAGACGTGGCTTAATAAGATGAAAACTTCGCCATAAAATCCCACATCCACATTGTCATTTTCTCATTTTTGTCAATGTAGAAAAGAAAAGACACTCAAATTCAATCTCTTTCTTTTGTCCTTAATAGCCATGGACGGAAAAAAAGACAGAACATATTTTGTATGCATCATTTGTTTGTCAAGTGTGGGTGCAGTTTATCAATAATATTGAAATTTGGAACTAAATATTTGAATTAGTTCTATTTTTAGCATAGTATTAGAATATAATATGTCAAATTGTTGCCATTGACAAAAAAAAATGTATTATTTATGTAATTACATTTATTTAAGAAAATGATACTCATTCATAAAAAATATATGTATTTTATTATTTAATTTAAATGTTTAGTAAATTCGTATTTTTTAAATTTAAGTATTATTTATTTTCATTACATTTTCAGTGTTTTCACTTTGATTGAATGGCACCACTCGGTGAAATGAGACAATATTTTTAAAATATAAATATTCGTAACATTAGTTCATAAGATTTAAATTCAATTTAGACACTTGTATCATAATTTTGTCACAGAACCATACTGTGTATATTGTGAAATTTTATTTAAAATAGCTCTTTCAAACCGAAGCACTGCCATATTGGAAATAGATATCTTAATTGTAAAATAAAATGAACAAATTGTGACACAGTCACATTAAAATACTGACCAACATAACTAAACAAACAATCTCTACTTCAAAACCTTTGGATTGTTCGAATATGGTAATGATCATAGACTTAATAAAAAAGTGAACTCAATGTCCATAAACTAATGACTGATTCCGTAAAGAAAAAATCCCTTTCTGATAAAGTTCTACTAGAAGTTTTTTACTGCAAATATTTCTTATTTATAGAACTAACCATTAATGTGTGTATGTTGCTAAAGCAATGGATTGGACCTGATTGTCCTTACTTTTGGAGATGTCATGAAACGGCAGTCATAGGTAATATGAAATTCATTCATTAAGGTGTTGTTGTTTCATGTTTTATACAAAAATATTCAGTTCTGGATAGGTTTAATAAATATAATCTTTAATAAGAGCTAATTAATGTTTGTTTGATGTACAATAATTATGTTTCATGTTAGGGCACCCATAGAAATTATATGTCAATAGAAGTGATTACGTTGAAAAAAGATAAATTTATACATTATAACTTCTTTAGCAAAACATGTTCTCTAAAAATTTTATCTATGTTTTATCTTTTGTAGAAACAAAATATGGCTGCCTTTCGAACTGTCAAAATAATATATCAGCGGGCCGATCGAACAAATGTTAAATACTTTTTTCTTTTTTTTCTGTTTTGCAATCTAAAAAAAAAGGAAAACATTAGTTACTGTGTTCACTTCTTTGGTATGGACTGGCCCATTATTAAATGAAAAAATCGCTATTGAACAAAACCAGTTTGATTCCAAACAAAGTTTCACAAAAGGTGTCTTGATTTTTAAAACGACTATTAGAAAAGAATTTGGTAATTAAAATAATTGCTTCATAAAGAATAATTTAAATTTGAATAAGATTTTCGAAAATAATGAATATATATTATATATACGTAGTTATTATATGAGTAGGTGTATTTGTATAGCGCCATCTTGCGATGTGTAGTAAATTGCTGGAATGCATTTCTATGTATATTTATTTATAATAAGTATAAAGTTTTTAAGTATTACTACAATTGTAAGGACAACGAATCTATATAATATGAGTAAATTTTAGTTTTAAATATTATATTAAATGTTTCTTGCTGCTTTTGTGATATTATTATTATAATTATTAAACGTTTCAAAAACGTAGAGTAGTTTTATTTGATAGGCTACAAATGTAAAATTTAATTAAATATTTTTAAGTCTTTTATTCAATGATTTATTAAGTTACTTTTATTTAGGGGAAAAAATATGTTCACTTATCCAACTACAAAAATATGTTCCATTAAAAATATTATTTAATATTTTTCACAGTAGGCAATACCTTGGTTTAATTCCTGTTCATTGGAGGGAAACTTTACACAATGTCAAGAGAAGTCATTTTTCAGTATGGTCGTTTAAAATAAATTTAATGTAATCATACCAACTTCTCACGTGTTTGCAAACATGAAATAACCATCTAAGATGATTGAGAGTTATTAATTTAGCTATTAGTGTAATTAAAAAAAAAAAAACATTATACCTGGTTAGTTCTAGTGTTGTTTTGCATAGATTTTTTTTCTATGATCTACGGATACATACAAAATAGGTGTAGTGCATTTTCAAACATTGGTGAATAATATTATATTCTATCAGAAAAAAATAACGCGGACTATGATTATATTCATATGATAATTTAGTTTACAATTGGCATGTATAGTTTCTCTCCAAAATATAGATATATATATATAATAAAAGACGTCTTATTCTAAGGCAATGTTGTTTAAGTCTTCAAAATCTATGACTAAAAAAATTTAAAGATCTAAGAACTATTTTTCATCAGTTATTATTTCAATGTCATTTTTTATTAACATAATTATTATATCTCTACTAATAATAGTCTATGTGTTTGAGACTTCTTCAGAACAACACTTAACTTTGGGTTTTCCATGATTATTGATAAAAAAATATGGTAAAAAGTTGCATTTAATCAAACAACTGCTTGAGAATATATTGATGATGTAATATTATCAAGAGATCCTGTAAGGTTTGACATTCAAAAGATATATTTTTATTAAAATTTTAATTATGAATAATTTAACATTATGAGGATGAAAAATAGTGTATTTATATTGAGGAAAACTTTAAAATAAAAAGACTACACAGAATAATAGTGAATCTAACTGTTATATATAACTAAACCATGAACAGAAATTTGAGTAGTTTTGGTTTTATTTTCGAATTAAGGCATTTCTAGCTAACAGTTGTAGCGTTTACTTTGCGGGAGAGAAAAATATGTTTTATTTTTTTAATTATTACATTAAGTACATACATTTGAATTTCTGGTATTATTGTGAATTGGTGCATCACAGAACAAATTATTTTGCTAGTAAAGTATTGGTTCAATCATACTATACTCTGATACTAGACGTGGCTAATTATTTAGATCTACATAAACATTTTAGTGAGTTTTAATGAATGACTGCAAATGTTTGAAGCCATTTTTTATTTCATATAAACCCTTGTGAACATTTAATATAATTATTATGTAATACCATTATCACATACCTACAACATTGTATATTTGTGTAGATTTAATTGAAGTAATCAAAATAATATTTTTTAGAAACTAAAGTAGTTTTAGTACATACATAGTTAAAAATGTTGATAAATGTGTTCCCGCATGAAGTTAGCTGCATATTAAAACTATGCTATAAGAACTAATTCTGACAGTTAGCTGACACTAGTGAAGTTAGATACATATGACATACTCAACATCTTTCTCTAGATAGACTTATAATAGTTTTCTAAGCCCATTGATTCATTGCAAGTGTATTTAGTAGCTGCAGATTAATATTATATTATAATATTTTAAAACCTAATTATTTGTATTTAAATTTATTTATTGTTTGTGAAGAAATAATGAAATTATGAATTGTTTGTAACTATTTATGATATGTATAGAGATTTCTAAATTATATGAATTTGATCGGTTAATCAAATAAATTATTGAAAACATTTTATAATGCGTTGTTTATTTATTTATTTACTACACTAATAGCTTAGATGCCTAAAGATAATTAAGCATTGGGATCACCTGTTTTATCGTATTTATTTTCAAATAAAAATATACCTTTGTGAGTTTTACTAAAGTTTTTATTTTGAATTACTCGAGTTCCGACATGTGATATATGTATCAAACTAAGTCTCATGTGAAAAACTCAAGATACTTAAAATAACAACCAAAATAAAACTCAAAAATACATTTTTTTTTATTTTGAATAATTAATTATTTATGGAGTTAGCAAATAATAACCAGCAATTTGGTGGCTTCATTATTATCTTGAATCCAGTGGCGTAGCTAGGGTCATCTGCGCCCGGGGACAAAGTCTGCGCCCCTTCTCGGAGTCCCCAAGAAAGTTTTGGAATTTTACGGTTTATATGGTTTATTTTCGAAGCATGAAGCATTATGAAGAATAATATTTGAACCCGAACTGATCTTTGTTAAAAAAAAAACGCCATCAGCAATCCTGCATTGTGGATGTGTCATTTTGTTTATGAGTAGAATGGCGCCCCTTAATACTCAATGGGGGCGCCAAAATCGTGTTTGCCAGCTGGTTTGAAATGAAGATATTTGTGGAGCTCCAAAATTTAATCTTGCAAACGTATTTGGGATACATTAGCTTACATCAAAATAAAATTAAAAAAATAGTTTTAATACTCATTTTGGCGCCCCCTAATGTGGCGCCCGGGGACATATGCCCCCCCCCTGCCCCCCCCTAGCTACGCCACTGCTTGAATCCATAGGTGGGAACCCAATACACATGATCCAGAATTTGAACAAGATATAATAAAAAATAATAGTTAACTCAAAGACACTAAAAATTTAAGTGTTTTTTTTTAATGAGGGGAAATCCTTCATGGACACCTAAGTAGGTAGTACTGGACTCCTACGGACTAAAACTCATCATTCTTCTTTGCTTTTTCCCACCTTGCTATTAAAAAATAATATATTTAGTGTTGCTATGGAATTGAATGGTCCCTTTTGTCTTGGACCTCACCATAGTATATTACGTACATGGTTAACATTGCTGGACTAGACTTATTATGTATATTGATCATACGTGTTAATAAAAAAAGGTTTATCCACAATTTGGTTAAGAATTTAGGAAAACATACAACATTACAAATTTCTACCCCCGTATTTAGACCCAACTTTTTTTTGTAGGCATGCGGTGCTTTTTTGCATAAATGGAAAGCATACCACTGATGGTTGATGCTCTTTTTTTTGGACTGCATATAGCTTCAATTTATTATAATGATAGTGCATCCATATAATTCTTATATCTACGATCATAAACGTGACCAAATGTTGAAAGATTTGAAAATAGAATCAAAATTGATAGCAACCTCCTTCTATAAAAGAATTCGTGATATGCCCTTGATAACTGAAATGAATTATAAATGTAAAAGGTATGTCTTAAGATTTCAGTTATGTAGAATTAATTTTATTTAAGAATTCAATATACCAAAATGTTTATATATTGCGTACTTGCAGTAAACATGTCACGCAATTATAAAAATAATTAGACAGGTATTGAAAATTTAAAATTTGAATAATTTATGGAAATGTGTCAATGTTGCTATAATTTACACAAAATTGGCGCATTATTAAAATAAGTTACGAAGAAGAATGAGATGGTACTTACCTCTACTAGAGTGTTGATAATTTCTCTATTGTTTTTACATGAACATGTATTATGAGTATTCTAATATATTCAAAGAACAATAGGTATTGCTAAAGACCAAAGATAGGCATAGAACACTATAGTAGGTATATGTGCGTCTTTTGAATCCATTCATTCATCCAATCAAGATATATTCCTCAAGTGGGGTAGCCAGCAGACAAACTTCTTGTAATAAACATGCAAATCGTCAATTCCGTGCCAATAGAAGTTGAGACTAAGAATGGGTGGCATACCCCATAGCTGAAACTGAAGATTTAAAATTTCTTTGAAAGTGATGTTTTATTACGAATTCTTGCCTTTTATTTTATTTATTTATTTTATTAATAAAATACTTACAAACAAACAGCTATTACAGATCACACATTATAACTGAGTTCGTCGGTAGCCTGGAGGTAGAGTCTCGGCCTCGTGAACAAGGGGTCCGTGGTTCGATGTACTGGCAAACTCCCCTTTCACGACACAAGCTTTTAGTAGCTCACTGTGAAAAGCGTATAAGGTTGTATTTGGGTTTATAACAAACAAAACCCAGATATATCTCTTTAACAAAAAAATAATTAGATATTATAATGTTTTCAAGCCAGTGAAGTATGTAAAATTATTTTACTTACTTACTTCTGATGGCCGAAAAGCCCTTGTAGGGCCTTTGCCTCCGAAACAATAGATCTCCAAGCCTTTCTATCTTGAGCAATGGATTGCCAGTCGTATTTAGCATTTAGCTCCTCTAGCTCTCAGTTGATGTTATCTAACAATATTTGTCTTGGTCTACCTAAAGGTCTTCTCCAAAGTTATTTTACTACGTGTTATTAACACTATGTTCCAAACTAAAAAAAAATACAAAGAAATAAAAACAAAATGCTCTCGATGAGGTAATCCATGCATGAATCGAGCCAAAAACCCAAAAACAGAAACTTTCACCCATGAAATGAATACCTTCACCATTAGAGGAAATAAATTAGAAATTTTACAGAACACTTGAAAACTTACAGAAAAGAGTAGGACGCCTATGCTTTATTGGAAATTCAACGAAATAATGTTTATTCGAAGTACTTTATAGTATTACTCTTGTTCTTCTCCTTGGGCAATTATTAGTCCCATATGGTGGTGGGGTCTGCCTTTCTTGTCTTGTTTCTCCACTTGGTTCTATCGAGCGCATCCTCATGGGAAACATCGCAGTTCCGCATGTCTTGTCTCACTACTTCACGCCATCTACGCTTTGGCCTCCCTCTTGGTCTCTTGCCAGTAACCTCGATACGTTGAGCTTTATTGACTACATACTCAGGAGGTCTCCTGGCCACATGGCTATACCATCGCAATCTGCTCTCTTGTATTTTATCCGTGATATCCCGTACACCTAGACTCCCACGAATGTATGAATTTCGTATGAATTTATGAATTTACTGTATAGTATTACTGTCTTAATTTATTCGAAGAGTTTTATTTTTCTCAAAAACATGTGCACCTACGTTGTGAATTTTCCTAATGAAGATGATCAAACACATTCGCTCGCAAGATACCAGGAAATTCTTATTAGGTACCTATAACAATGTTTTTTGATGGAGATTCCAGTAAAAACACTTTATTAAACAAGCTGTAAATATTTATGTCAATTTAGATACATTAAACACTCATGGATGTAATTCTGTGAAGTGTTTACATTTTAACAGCTGTTTGATTAGCTCATTAAAACCTGAATAAATTATTGAAAACATACCTAATACCTACCTGCATTAAGTCATGTTATTACCTATATTGTGTTCGACAACATTATATTTGCTTGATTGTGCAAAAAATTAATAGGTTTGAAATAAATTTGTTTTGTAATATAAAAATCATATACCAACAGGCACATCAAATATATACGGTAAACAATAAAAACAAAATTAGAAACAAAGATGCGCCTCATTGCAGACGTAATTGGTTATTCACTGAGTCAGTCGCAAAGTCTATGCCAATCTTACACCCCAAAGCACCCGGAAAAATCCCAAAGTACCTACTCTCAAAAGTCCAACCGAGCTACATCAAGATGCCAGGAGCAAATCCAACAGCAAACAAGAGATGTACGTTAAATATCTATTATGTATTACATATATTTTTAAAATAGAGCAAAAATCAAACATGAAACATTAATAATAATAATATTCGGATAATTTTTATAGCGTCGTTTTGTTAACAGATCCACCTCAAGGGCGCGTGGATGTTTTAAAGTATTCGCTAGCGTTGCAAAATATTAGCAGTAATGTTACATTTATATTCAGTTTAGTCCATATGATTCAACAATTCATAGCTGCAGATCGAGTACTGTCATGTCACGGCGGATGTGCGACTGTCCGGTTGTTGAGAGGGTCACCTCGTTGAAATATCTGGGTTTGATATTGGATGAGAGATTGGGTTGGCACGAGCATATTGTTGGTGTTGCAAACAGACTCAGAAGGATGATGCACACATTCAGAGATGCTAGACATGTCCTATCACGTGGTCTTTTGAGGACAATATACTTTGCCCTTGTAAATAGCATTATATCATACGGCATAGTAGGATGGGGCGGAGCCGTGAGTGCCGCCCTTGACCCATTGGCGAAAGCACAAAAGTCCATAGTTAGGTTTATAAATAAGAAACCCTTTCGATATCCAACAGATGATTTGTTTGCAGAATTTGGAGTTCTGGATGTTCGCCAGCTGTATGCAAAGAACATTCTGATGTACTACTTGAGACACACCGAGTTGCACGAGCGTCTTGGCCATTCTCATGGAACTAGGGCGAGATTGGCAGAGAGGTTTGTGGTGCCAACGGTAAAAACTTCCTTTGCCCAGAGACACTTTGCATATATTGCCCCTAGAATTCTTAACAAGATTTATGACACAGTTATCCGGGCTTCGGCTTCTTCTGGTATTGGGGGAGGGATCACGGCATGGCTTCAGCAGTTGGGCCGCAGAAACACTGAGACCCTGATCACATATCTGCCTGTGTGACTGAGTGTGTATGTGTATGCATGAATGTATGTGGCGTTATCTGTACATGTGTGTGTGTGTATATATATATGTATGTATGGGTGTGTATGTATGTATGCATGTATGTGGGTGTGGGTGTATGTGGATGAGTGTGTTTGTGTATGTGGATGTATGTGTGCGTGCGTGAGCGTGTGTTATGTTATGATTAAATAAAGTAGGGAAAATAACCTTAGTAACTGAAGTAAAGAAAATTGAGCGTTGAGACAATGTAAGGTGAAAACTGGCTCAGTCTACCTTGGTACGGGCTCATGCCCAGTTAGGTAGACATTAGTGACTTATCTTTTAGAAACTGTTTTGTAAATAAAATAAATAAATAAATAAATAAATAAAGATTACTTGAAAAGATGCGTTTTCAAATGGGTCTTAAACTGGGTCAAGGTCTGTGCTTCCCTGATGTTTGTGGGAAGCCTATTCCAGGCACTAGGACCCGCAGATAATATGAAAGCGCGATCCAAGTACGCTGGCGCTGGACTCGTTTTGATTATTTCTAACCCTGTTGAGATCTTAGATTGAGACCTTAGAGAGTTTTGTCTCTGATTTAATGGTCGGTGATGGCAGAGTTCCGATTAAATCATATTAAAAAAAAGCAGGAACAAAAATAATAAACATTTGTCACATTATTTTGAACAGAAAGAATCAGTATTTCCAAAGTTGTGATTTGTGAAGTTGTGATTTCAAAGAGTGAAAACCAAAAAGAGGAAATAAGCCCACAACATATAAAGAATATAAGCAAAACTTTTTTAATCGCGAAATTCAGGCGACAATACATAACTTATTGTATTACATATGCTCGATTTTTATGTATTTAAGTATAGGATTGACAGTCTGCTGTTAGAAATATCAGCAAAAAAGGGGATTTTCTGATTACTTTGATTATGTATTTCTTCACGATACCTAATAAACATAACAATATTGTAACAAACGTAAGTATTATATACCGATACCTACACTGAGAAAAATACTCAAAACGAATCATTGGTACGTACTATCAGATTAGAACCAGAGATAGTACAAACGATTCATTAGTACGAATCTATAATATTAACCTATCGCAAACAAGTCGTTGGTAAATTTACCAGCAATTTGTTTGCGAAAAGTTAATATTATAGATTTGTACTAATGAATCGTTTGTACTATCTGCTGATAGTACCTAGCCAGGGATGTTGCGGATGTCGATTTTTACATATCCGCGGATGTGAATGCGGATGCGGATTTTTGAAGGCTCACATCCGCGGATGCGGATGCGAATGCGGATGCGGATGTTTAAGATGTTATAGAAAAAAAGTAGGAACTATCTTAGTTGATAGGCCCCATTGTCAAATATGTGACGAAATTTTTGCTACAATAATACTACAGATTTTTTGGCGAAATATTTTTTTCTTTTTTGTTATTTGCAAAAATAAAATAAAACCGGCAAAAATAAAAACGCGTCGGATCTTGTCACCAATTTTTTCGTTCCCATTGGTTAATGTCAAGTGCGAACGGCACGCGCCATTCGCCGGCCCCGCCCCATTTCTTTCTTGTCGCAAATTGTCTTACATCCGCATCCGCATGAACATCCGCATCGATTATTGCGGATGCGGATGCGGATGCAGATGTCCAAATACATGCGGAAGCTCCGCATTTGCGGATGCGGATGCGAATATTCGCAACATCCCTGGTACCTACGTACCAATGATTCGTTGTTTAATTTCGTTAATATTTTTTTCAGTGTAGGTTAGTCATAGGTATTGTAAGACAACATAAATATGATGTTAATGAGATAAACTAACATTAGGTATAATATGTACAATATACAAAACATTAACAATGATTTCCAAGTAAACTAATGATATATTATGTAGTTATGTATTTATCAAATAGTATAAATACATTGTCTGGCAGATGTTTGCGATAATAACAAAGTTCCCCACATTACTTACTTTGTACAGAAATTCAATGAGAAATAACACATTATAATTTATTTTTTTGATGTATTTTAGTGTCTTACTTATTTGGAAAGTTTCAAGCTATTAACTACTAAATTTTATGTTGTTTTAATACTAATAATTCATTTAACTTTTTTTGAGACTTAAGACATATCTGCTAAATTTGGAATCTTTGCTGGACCACATAATTGAATGTATATTTTGTGAACATATTCTGTAATTGACTGTTTGATTCTGTGAAAAAGGTAAAAATTAAAAGTAAAATAAAGTATTGAAATTTGGACCGTTTTTATTGTCTAAATAATTTATTTTATAGATACCACTATGAGGCAAAATGGAGACAAAAAAATACACACTAAACGATGTCTCGTCTTTTGATCAAAATTTAGATTAAAGACTTTATAAATATCTTATATATTCTTCTTCTTCGTCCTCGCCTTTATTCCACTTATTTGGGTTCGGGTCTCCTAGTCCTCATCTTCCAAGTTTTCTGGTCCCCTGCATCCTCCGAACGCAACTCTGCCTCCTTCAGGTCCCTGGCAATTGCCTGGTCTTCTGTGTCCTACTTCTACGTCCATTGTACTTTTGATCATATATTATTATCCTGAGGTAGTCTGATAATGTGTCCGTACCATCTTAATCTGTTTTCATTATAAGCATCTTATTATTTATAGAAAGAGATATTACAATTTATACAAAGCCATATATATCATCAGATATAAAAAAATAACAAACTCTTAAAGGAATCACGTGAGCCATGAAGAGATTCGATTACCTCAACCGATCTTCTTACGTTGACAAAACGTCAAGCAATCAACATCGGTGAACTATGTTACTCATTTCTGATGGCCGAATAGCCCTCGTAGGGCCTTGACCTCCGTAACAATAGATCTCCAAGCTTTTGTATCTTGAGCAGTAGATACCAGCCATCTTTTTGCAGTTAGCTCTTCCAAATCTCAGTCTTATTTAATAATCTATGCCAAGGGTGTCTACGTGCGGCCCGCGAAGCATATGCACACTTTTTTTAACAATAGTCGGTACAAGTACCCGTTACTTTTTTGAAAGAAGTATTTTGAGAAAAGAAAATATTCTTAAAGAAAACCAAGGAGTTTTGAAAGATTTCAAATTCCTATACCATTTTGAAAATTTGGCGACGGGAGGGTAGAAATTTTAAGGTGAAGTAAAATTATCAAATGTTCCATATATGGAGTACCTATATTGTTGTGCGGCCCGGTAAGAAATCTTATCGTGAAATTTGGCCCGGCTGCTGAAAAGGTTGGCCACCCATGATCTATGCCTAGATATTGCTAATGGTCTTCCTTTGGCAATTGTAAAATTTACTGTTGAATAGTAAGTATTCAATATGAATATTAAAAATTATACCTACATTAGTTACTTACACACAACAGCTGTTGTATGAATGTAAAAAAAAAACACCTAGATACATGCGAGTACAATTTGAAGGAAAATGTGTTAAAACTTCGTGTTTTCTCATGAGTAATTTAACGAATAATATCAATATGTAATTCATGAATTAAACATCAATTAAATATTCAGCGCGTCAATCGGAAGGAATGGTGAATAACATTATCAAAAGCATGTGTGGTTGGTTTTTTGAAAACTTTACAAGGGTTATTGTGTGTAGGTACATAATCTTGACGTCAAGCATACCTACTTGCATACGTATGGTATTTACATAAACCTACGAGTGCGTATACAATCATACTGTCATTTTTTTATCTACTATGGACTAGTAAGTCTACTATTAACTGATAAAGGATAAAAGCCACCCTAAGAGCTCAATATTATTTAAATTGTTTATTGAAAATTTGACTAGATTACCTACTATTGAATTGACTTGTGATCCATTGACTTTTTTCTCTATTCATAATTTGTGCTGTGATATTGATAATTATATTGTTCTTTTTAAGTTATTCTTTTTTTGTGTTTTGTTGTCTTTTTATTAAAATTTTTGTGTCTTAATTTTCTATACTTGTGTGTACATCATATGAGTTATGTATAACATGTAAAAGGCTAGCGCTGTGAATTGTTAATAAAAAAAAATAATGGGGCTTAGCTTTTTTATTAATTATTGGAGTGCGGAATGATCAAGGCCATTGTGGGACAGTCCTAAAGAATCCGGGACAGTTAGCCTCCTTAACCTATTCGTAGAATAAGAATAAGTTGTTTTAAAACATACAAAACAAGGTATTTATATTAAAAAGCAGTAAGTATATACGTGTATTAGAGTGATAAAAAGTTTGATAACTGGTAATTATCGATTGACCTTTCAGTGATATGAAACAACAACATGTCGCCATTGGAATAACCGAATAATTTGTTTCATATTAAATTTATTTCAGGAAAAATAATTGTAATATCTTTATACGTTATTATACATAAAAATATTTTGTGTATTTGTGTGTTTATTATTTATCCGCAATGCATTTAAGCTAACAAAAGTGAAGAATATGAAGAAAGTAGGCATACGGGAGTTCGTAATTTATCGTTAATTTTTTCTCAGGATTTTCTTCTTAGATTTTAATTATTTCTTTTTATCCTTTTGAATTTTTAAATACAATTCTATATTTACAATATTATATAATACTAGCTGACCCAGCAAACGTTGTTTTGCCATATACATTAGGTATGCCATATACATTTGCCATAATATACTAATATCGCTATTAAAAAATAGGGGTTGATGGTAGAAGGGTAAAAATTTAGGCCTGTATGTATTTTTAATGCCTCACAATAAAAAAAAAAATTGTTTAAAAATATTCAAAAAGAATTAAAAGACAGCTGGTCTTCAGCATCACAAGAGGGAATGATCTATAACACGAAAAAAAGAAGGAAGAAAAGAATTTCAGTAAGTGGTCATTTATTGCGCAGGCTAGACTTTAAAGAAAAAAGTTAATTTCAGTGAGCAAAACGCAGTTTTTGTAAAATTTAAGCCTAGCTAGATCTCCAAGCCATCCCGTCTTGGCTGTGTCCATTCTGGTATTTAATTATCTTTCATTGTTTGCATATATTGTAGTGGAGTACTAAAGCATTTTATTTTATTAAATAAATAAATTATCCAAGAGTTTTTGTTTTGATTCAGCCTGATGATCCATCATCTTCTTTAATTTATCTACAGAAGGTAATTATTGAACACATCGCTCTTCCAACATAGTTTCCCGCGCCCTTGAGATGGATGCTCCATTAAACGGCGCCGAATAAATCATCCAACATACATATATACTTAATTTTATGGACAACACCGGGTAATAAAAACAATTTAATATTTTATAAAAATTCTATATTTTCAAGTGTAACTTTGTGGAAATGCATTTTAAAGGAAAATATTTAATTTAAATCAAAACACTGTTTTATTCCACTATGAGATTGTTTAATTATTAAAACGTTTTCGACTACAATGTAGCCATCAATCAGTATTGTGTTATTACTGATGATGGCTACATTGTAGTCGAAAACGTTTTAATAATTAAACAATCTCATAGTGGAATAAAACAGTGTTTTGATTTAAATTAAATATTTTCCTTTAATATTTTATAATATATTTCATTCCGAAAAATTAAAGATTGTGCATTTGTATTCCATGAATTAGGATACTAATAAATTATTTAATTGATGTAATTTTATTTCAATATATATACATTTCATAATATTTAGAGACAGCAGAACATATTTATAAAGATGGCAAATCCTAATGTATGTATTTTTTCTTCGAAATCAAAAAAATGATTTATTAATTTTATTCTTCACTGTACATTGGTTACAATATTACAAAATAAAACAGTGTCATAAAAATATCAGTTATACAATTCAATGCATAGAGGGCGAGTTTATCGCTGAAATACGATGTCTTCCAACTAGCCCAGATAATCAAATGTTACAAAAACTAGAAACTTATTCCATGCTCTGCATAATATTCTCTCGCTCAAAGGACATTACTGATCATGATGATAGTCCTTTGACAGAGCTATGATCCAACCAGTTTACTGTATATTATATATGTGGACAGATATATCAATAGTCATATAGTATATAGTAGGTATACTCGTATCTTTACCTATAGTTCTACAGGAATACACTGGACAGATCCACAATGTTCTATGATCGAGTTATGTGTATATGTATGTATAAGATACACCTATATGTAATCATTCAATTCCTAGATCACGTTCATTGACACGAGCCGGAGGATAATTTATCTACCTATCAGGAATATGAAAAGACAAAACAGACAAATCTAAAGATATGATAATTAAAGTAAAATTGTTTATCTACTCGTTTTTGTTCTATTTAGCACTTCTTGGGTACTGTGCCAATCTCACCATAGCTGGAGACGCTTAAAAACGTCTGAAATTCTCAAACTTCCAATATTCGAAAATTGTGAATATGACTGGACACCGAGAACACCTCATTAGCTGTGACGTTAATTTTCAGCACCACAGTCACACACACTAGACTCGTTCTGTAAAAATTGAATAAAATGAGTTTATATTAATTAATAACTGTCTAACTATTTTTCTTTCTTCTTAATTCAAGTCCCTTGTTAGATGATGGAAATCAGAAGATCCAGCGAAATATAAATAAATGCTATCACACGGAATTCTTATTTATTTATTTATTCATTATTTACAGTATATTGATTACAAACAGTTACATAAAAGGTACCTATACATTCAAATTAGATACAATCAAAATACAGAGAGCGAGTTAATCGCCAAGGCGCGATCTCTTCCAACTAACCCAAGTTATAACCTACCCATCCAACTTATAGTTCGTCGGGAGTCTCGGCCTCGTGAACAAGGGGTCCGTGGTTCGATCCCAGGTGCCGGCAAAACTCCCCTTTCACAACACAAGCTTTTAGCTTACTGTGAAAGGTGTATAAGGTTGTATTTGGGTTTATAACAAAACCCAGATATATCTTTTTAAAAAAATATTAAATTGGAATGAAATATAATTAAGAACGAAGTTCGTGGGATAAAAAATAGACAAACTAACCTAGAAGAAACCTATCGAAATAAAAGGTATTACTTATTACTTTACGTTTATATATAAGAACAATACAAAGCAAAATCTACCAGTAACCAGATATTAAAAAAAAATACACTTTAATATTTTCAATTCATTATTGCAATAACTGAAGTTCCTTCTACAATTATTCGGCAATCGGAAGAAAGACGTATTTCAAAATGCACTGCACATTATAACTCTACGTCAAGGAGTATGATTGTCGATGTTTATAACAAAGTAGATAAATAATATTGCCTATCCTTATATCTATATAATAATACGAAGAATCAGAGGTGAGAACTGGAAAAACTCTTATTCTTTTACTTCACAAAGTTTTCTAGTCAAAATTTTTCGTTTAACAAGTTTGTACTCAATAACCAAGCTGTTTTTTTTTCTATCATTTATTTTGGAAGAATTAACTATGTAACAGTTTCGAAACATTTTGAATGTTTTTTTTTATATATTGGTTCCGTGCTGTTTTTAATTAATTTAATAATAAAAGGCATAAATATATACATACTCCATCACGGTATTTGCTACAAGTAGGGTAGCCAGTAGACCAACTGGGTATAATATCACGCAAGTTTTCACCTTCTTGCCACTAAAAAACAAGAAATATAAGATGGATGACATAGTAGCTCATTACTGAATCAAAGATTTTGGGAACAGGGTGATATAGTAAACCACAGTGTTCAGGAAAGTTTTCCCAGGTAAAATTTAAAGAAAAGAGTGGGATATATTTTCTTTTCCGTTTTTTTTTTATTTTCAGATTTTTTTTATACCTATTATAAATAAAAAAAAATAGAAACAAGTAGTGTCTATAGTATTCATCAGAGACCGATACTAAATATATAATTATAATATACACGAATCAGCGAAGTCATACGAATACGAATTCAAAGCAAATTATAAGTTTTTCCTTATATTTTCGAAGCCGATTCTTTCTTTCAGAAGGTTTCCGATCGTTTAGACAACCCTCTATCACAATACAGGCATTAAAGCATCGGTGAATCATACATAGTAAGGACTGACTTGATTGCCACAGATACATTCTTGTGTAAGGAGGAGGCGCTTTTCTGCTCCGTACCTACAGTAGTGGACATAAGTATGGAAACGCTTAAAATTTTGTTTAAATTCCTAGAAAATTTAAGTTTTTAATGCACTTATTCACAAAAATATTTTATTTTTATGGTTGAAATGTGTCACTAGCATTATTCTTTTTAAAATTCTATTATTTTTTTGATGAGTCATCGCTTTTTTACCATTTAATGGTGGTTTTATTTCAACCACCAACATTAATGAGTCTTAATAGCCCATTATGAGATGCCCCTTAATGATTGAAATTCTCTGTTTTTGTTTTTTTTTTTGTAAATATTGAAGTTATTATTTTAACATTTTAATATTTATTTATTCTTTTGTTGTCTTCACAAAAAGAAAATATATCTGATTTTGATCATTTTCATACATTTTGTTAAGCGTTTCCATACTTATGGCTACTACTGTATCTACTTCAGGGAGTAGTGTTAAAAAAGCAATCGGATCGGAGTATCCAATCTTAATAAAAGTTTGTCAACTTCTGCAGTTCTGGTGTAGACTGATTAATGAACCTTTTATATTTTACGATAGATATATTGGTACAGCATCGTGATATATTATGTACCTACTACCGCCCTTGTACCTCTGGTAGGTATACCTATTCTATACCTAACAATAAGTAACTATTAGAACATTTCATAGGTATCTCGTATAACATCATTCTATTGACGTGTACATAATATTATTGTGGATATGTTATTCCAGGCAGATTAATAGATAGACAATGATTGGATTTCCCCATGCTGTATGTCGTAGTTACTCCGTACTACAACCATTAGCAGTAACACATTATTATAGGTATTAACATTATCAAGTACACTAAATATACTCGAATAGGCACCATACCGGCTAGATACTCTACACAACAAATACAAATAATAGGTAAGTACTATATGTTTATGTTTACTAACTCATTCTACTCTACTCATAGATTGCACCAGATGTTCTCATTTCAAATTTGAAAAGTGTTGCAATTTGCAGTGATAAGTCGATTCAGACGTTCGTATTCTGAATTTGAAAAATGTTCCAATCATATCTCAGTAAATATTAACTCTTCATTTCAAATTTAAAAATATTCCAGATTCTGATGAAGCTAATATCTGAGTTTAGATATTGTTAATTCAAAAATTGTTCTTATTACATTAACGAGTTGAATTTAAGTTTGAAAAATGTGTATGAAAATATTTTTAAGAAAAGTGGTTTAAAAGTTTCATAGAACAAATGAGGACTAAGCTCGAAGTGTATGGAAGACCCCTGTTGCGTTATAGAGACAATTTTGCTGGATTTGTTGATGTCAACTGAATGCAGATGTTTATAGTTGAACAGCATGGGGGAGATTTAGGAAGCCTTCATTCAAAAATGGACTGGAGTCAGCTGAAAAGAGGTAATAATGAATTGGAGCATTATGTGATATGCCAATATCAATATAAATATAATCAGAAAAAAATGTGAAAGTATCTTTCTATTTTTACTCCGCCATATTACAATAAAATGCATTATACCTTCTAGTTTAACTAAGTTATTTTTATACATATGCATACATACATAAGATTCTGATAATCTGATCAACTCTTGATTCTTATGTCATTACAAAAAAATCACGATGAAAACTGGTATTAACCATCAAACTTTATGCACAAACAACATGAAATCAGTAAATCTGTTTTCCATTACAATATAGAGGGCGGTGATCTGACATATAACTCTGTATTGCAGCATTATGTATATATTTATATACATAAAAGGTAGGTATATATAATATATTTATGTACATATATAAGAAGAATGATGACATTATCTCGTACTGTTATATAATAAAAATTAACCAATTTAACTCAAGTGTCCGGACTTGCCAACTTCTGTCCATGATCAGTCAAGTTACTAGTCTACGACCGCCAACACTTTGAATTATAGTAGACCCTTCGGTAATATTCAAACCGTCAGATCGTTAGCGAACTGAATCATTATAATTAACTGCTGTTCGTTTCTAAGTGCCGATGAGATTAAGTGCAATTGAAGTTACGATATAAATATAAGATCCATTGGTTGGAACATGTCAAAAACGAAGAGGTGTTAATCAGGGTAGGTGAAAGTAGGCATCTCCTTGAAAACTCAGCCAACAACGAGCAAACTGGATTGGCAACAATATCAGGCACCCAGACCTGCTCGTCACCATCTCGAAGGGCATGACCGAAGGTAGAAATGGTAGAAGACGACCAAGAGTCATCTAGATAGATTAAGTGAAGAAGGACATAAACTAGGGCACATAGTAGAATTAAAGAGACTAGCAGAGAAAATAGGGAAGAATGAAGAAGAAAATCCAAACTCGTTGCAGACCAATCCAATGGTTTATAACCCACAAGATATAAATATGCACAAATATACATTACTATGTCAGTAATTTTATAAAACTATGTCAGTAATTTAATAGTAGAGAAAATACCCAGATTTATTTTTAAAATGTTTAGAATATTTACTAATTTTTTTATTGTTTAACCGGATTTGGGTGCAGATGACAAAACCAATCAGCTAAAACTGAAACCTCGATTGGAAAACCATGTCTACACAATGTAACATTGTGTAGAATCTAATCGGTGAGTGAGAAAGGTGTCCCAACGCTTACGAATTGGCTCGAGGCTGGCTTAAGTGATCAATTTCGGTGTCCATGGACAACGTTCACCAATTCCACCATTCTCACTGTCACGATGTAAGGTCCACCAATCGAGAGACGCTTTATGCAAACCTTAGAAACAACCATCTTTTTAGGATCTCATTTTTCAGATCTCAAATAGATCGCAATCTCCCGTCTAATTTTTAAAAAATGGGTTTATTGATTTTTTTGAAAAAGGTGAATGTTCTATCTACAAAGATATTTTTTAGGACATGTGGAAAGCATGGATGATGAAAGAATGACGTAGAGGGTGTAATTATCTGAAAGAGGGAGTATGAAGAAGCGCGGACGTCCGAGAACTACATGGCTTAACAACGTGGATCAAATTCTGGACGGACGCATGTTGAGTAAAAGAAATCAGTGTGCATGTATAAGAAATTCTATGAATGTGGAGGAAGCAAAAGAAGAATGTAAGGGTGGATCACTACGGCTTTCCATTCTCTCTGCCGCCCTTGGCTAATTGGATAAGGATATAATAATAGTTTGTTTAGCATTTGTTAATGTTGTTCAACGAGTTGACGGTCTATCACTTGAAATTGGAATATAATGAAATGATGTCTTGTTAGGTCGCTAATGGATAAACCTCTTTAGATTACAATAACGTGTTATGCTCCCCTCCACCCAAACGCCAAATCGCCGACACCACATACAATAATAATAGGTACAACATGCATAAATAAATTACTATTCAATCAGTTACACCGCTCACATAACACATAACGCTGTCGCAACAATACGACACCGAAAACTTAATAACAAAATATCTATAAATAAAGAAAAAAGACAAGATTCAACACAAAAAATATCGAGTGACTGGTTGTTTACGTGCAACTCGACAGCTTAAAATTTGAAATTTAGAATAATAGTCAAATATTGGCGCGCTGTTGTGTGTGAGGTGGACGCGAGTTGTTGTCTGTGGTGTGCAATGTTCGAATTTTGAAATACTTTTATCATTATTCGACAAAGTTTTATTTAAATAATTTTATAAATTTGACAAACCACCATTTTGTTGGCGTGTGTTTTTATCGGTTGTTTTTGTCGTTTAATTGTTGAATTATTGTGATAATTATAAGTGTTTATTAATATGTTTATTATAGATTTATAATGTTATCATTTGTCTGTAGTGTTATAGACCGTGAACTCTGTTGAGAGGAGTGTTGTGTTGTATTGGATGATTTGTCGCATTGAACTTTTGAATAGAAATTATTAAGTGGCCGGTAGTGAATTAGCCATTGACTCCACAATGATTGGGTATATTTTACAATACATATTATTATTATGATTAATTTTATTTTAAACAACACTATTATATTATCTTATTCATTCATAATCCGCTAAACTTAGCCAGCATTCGTCACACCGTAAATCAGTACAAAAAACTAACTTTTTTAAAGTAATAATCCTTTCACTTTATATAATTTATTTCTTTATTTTTTTACTATACACTGAGCGCAAACAAATATCACACAATTCTGCAATGTTTTTCTTCTACTTCATTCGATTACAGGCATGGCACCCGATTTCGAATCATTCTAAATGAATCATTCCATTTGCTTTAATATAAGCATATTATAATATAGAAAGGTACTATAGACACTAAAATTATATTTAATTTTTTTTAAATTTGAAATCACGTAAGTAGGTTGTGGCGTTTTTCGGTAGAGCATGAGAAAAGATTAAATAAAATTAGTACGAATCTTCCATACAGAATCTTAGTTTACATATTTATCCCAGAGCATGGGTTGAAATTCCTTCATAAAAATGCAAAAATTATATTCTACGAAACACTCTATATGGATTATTCTGGACTTTATATTATGAATATTTTAATACAATTTATTGATAATTAAATATAAGATATATATATAATTAAGAGACAAATCAGTTGTGCATCACATACAAAAAAATGTATGAATAAATTAAAATTACCCAACTACATTGGAACATGGTATGAATACAACATAATTAAAAACTTTAAAATCTACATTACGACCTGATCAAATTCCTTCTGTGGGTACCCCTTCCAGACATCCATCCCATGTTTATCTTTAATTGTAGTCTCTCTTACTCCTCCCAGACACAACTCAAACTTCTTCATCCACACAGAATAAACAGTATCGATCTCAACATTTCTTCCAACATAGTACAGCTCCATGCAGTTCAATACATATGTAATTAATGTGATTCCACAATTTATCACGAGTCCATGTCTTGTATCCGAGAAACCAGAAACTATGAAATAAGAACTCGGAATTATGAACTCGTAACTAGGAACTCGGAATTATGAGCTCGGAACTAGGAACTCGTAGCTAGGACCGCATCTTAATGGCGGATTAATCACTAATTCACTGTTATTATTTATATATAAAAATCGAATGAATATCTTTAACATTCATTATGAATTAACATAAACTTTTCTTATATATTACACAAAACTAATTTGATTTATACATGTCGAGTTGTCGTGAGAGAATCCGAAGGTACGTGCGTTTCTCTATCTAATTCCGCTGAAGAATGATTGTTGCAAAATTTCATAGGCGACTTGTGGGTGAACAAAACTTTACCCTCCACACTTCCTTTCCGCAATGTTGCAAACATTCAAAATTCATATTCTTAACAATTTTAATGTGAATTAATCTGTCACATTAATACCCCTTTCCCCGGATAAAAAAAAATTGAATAATTTTTTTTTTTTTTTTTTCAAATACTCATATAAAATTATAATTCATACTATGTTCCAACTCTAAACAAATTAAAATTAAGGAATTTATGGCAACACACTGGCCCTCAGCTGTTAAATAAATTATGGACGCCATCTATGTTTCATTAATTTAACTGTGAAAAATCTGAAAATAAGAATTATTTTTCACAATAGGGTTAATGCCAAATATAGAAAACTCTACACCCTACGAGTATATATAAAAAAATTAATAAAATAAAAACAGTGTGTTTCCACGTTATTCCTTTAGTGTACAATTATATGATAAAACTACAATATATATACATCAGCAGATTTTAATGTACAATATTAAATTTGATATCAAATATTCAACACCAAATTAAATTACTAAAAATTTTTTTTTTTTTTATATGTAATAAAAGCTTTTAACGATTAAATAATCCAATTTTCCTTTTTTTTTTTTTAAACTATCAATATTCCTTTTTATTTACAAAATCATTTTATGAGAAGTCTTTATTGTGTATATTTTACAAACCAGACACAAATTTACTTTCAACTTGTAAAAGTATTTGACTTAAAAAGCATTATAAAGACATCATAAATTTTATCTATTAATAAAATATTTACTCATATTTATATATTACAATTTATATATTCAAACTTATATTTTAATAAAGTATATTTACTTAACATTAATATATTTGATCATAAATACCTTTTCAAAAACAAAAGTACATATAATAACAATAACAACAATGTGTGACAATTTCACAACCATTCCACAATTTTCATGACATTTGTATATTTGATTTTCCTTGGAAATCCAAATACTACCATGAATATATACAAATTATTATATTTAATTATATTTTTATATCTTTTTTTTTTTAAATTGCTTTGTAGCATTGTTTCTCTGTCATGAGAAGACTTAAGATCGTTTGATCTACCGCATTATATATACATATCTATCTATATTCTTATAGCTTACTTTGTTTTATTTTAAGAAAACCTTCTTCAATCTTATTATTTTACTTAGTCATTCGCTTCATCAAATAATATTATAAGAGAATATGTCAGGCAAAAATTATAATACTCTGTGATGAGATATTTATGAGTATACCATTGGTATAGACTCCATTTTGAACCTAGACATTAGAATTCTTGTTTAGTAAAAAAAACAATCGCAATCATTATGAGGTCCATATTCACTCCATTGCATCTATATCTACAGGCATACAATCTCTATTAAATACACATCCAAAAATATATCATACATTCTTCATCATATATTGGCCGCACACATCATACATATTTTTCAATCAAAATTACTTTCATACTATAGACACCAAAGTTAATAAATACTCAACTACATAGATTCTGCATTGACCCTTTCACGAAAGTTATTTCTTTATTTTTTTTTTTTTATTTTAACTGAATATTACACTCCCATTTCACTACAGAAGTTGAAAACTCATTTATATATAATTTATTTTTGTTTCATTATTATAATATCCTATTATTTATATGTGCGCATCCTCATTCTAAACGAAATGGCAACTCTTTGTACGAGATTATGCCTGATTTGCACTCAATTCGTATACACTTTTTCATATGTATTATTAAGCAATTTATGTACAATTTATACATTTACATATTTTTTTTTTTTATTTCTATCTATATACACTATTGACTATAACATACTTATTTCTATTTTTAACCTTTCTTTTATGTATAAACTTACTAGCTAATTTTAATTTTCGAGTGTGTGCTTTGACACTTATCACGTTACCCACTGGTGGTGAAGGTACGTCAATATCATTGCTAATGTTTTCATTAGACGAATGTATATCCTCCAAATTTTTATCTAAAGGTGAACGTTCCGCCATTTTGTATTAATTTTTTTATAAAAATTCAATTTGAATAACTTTTATAATATCATCAATTTTGATTTAAGAAAATAAAAACCTATTCATATAACACTTACTCTATAATTGTAATATGTCTTTGTCACTACGTATCTAATATACATTTGTTTAATTGCGGATTAAATATAAAAATTTGTAAGCACCTAATGTTTAATTCACAAAGTATAAACTAACAATAATATTTCCATTTGTTCTCACTCATTTTATATAAATTCAAAACAAATGATTATTCAATTTCCAGAAATGACATATTGTATAATATAGATATATTAAGCAATATTTTAAATTATTTCTAATATGGAATATCATACGAATTTTTTCAAACTACATTTTAATATACTTTACAAAACAAAGATGACTGATCGCATTGAACAAAATGCATCCAAAGAGTATAAACAAGGATTTATTATTTGTTTGCATTACGCAAAATCCAACCTAACAACATCTCTCACTCAAGTTATTTATAATATTATAAAATGCAAGGGTAATGAAAAAGTATTCTTTTTTTTTTTTTTACTTCATCGTCACATCGTTCCGTCAAATAATAATGACTCGCTCAACAAAAACAAATATTATACAGTATTATTTATGTATTCTAATACCTAACTATAATTAAAATTTCTTGATTTTATTTTTTTTATTTTAACTTTAACTATTTAATTTATTTCTATCATAAAACTAATTTATTATTTACGAAAAATATAATACCTAATTAATTTTGTACATTATTTCTTTAGAAATAAATTTATACACAATGAATATTTTTAAAAAATATATCTCCCTCCATTGGATTTATATAATTTGTTTTTAACAAAAAAATTTTGACAATAAAAATCGTCATTTGACAATATAAAAATCGATAAAAAAATCGTTACCTTCTCTAATTAACACTTAAATACAACTATAAATTTATAATTTTTTTTTTTTATTAAAATTACCCGAATATTATCAAATAGATTTTTTTTTTTTAACCTAATATTATTATTAAAATTAATTATTCTAATTATTTTAACATCAACTTACATTATGCCTAAAATAATTTTTATCATAAGATTAATAAAGAAATTATTAGTACATTTATTTATATTCACCCTCAATCATTCTTAAAACTTTCTTTCCATCCTGTATATATGCAGATAATATTATAGGCATGGCATCAATATGATTATACCTATAACATAGTACCATGCGGTTCTATAATAAATTCACAAGCCGCTAATATTGATAAGTCATAATTTTGTTACACGCACCGTCAAAAACATTATGTTGTAGGTATCTTATACCTATAAAGACCAAATTTTCAATACACCAATCGACCATACAATATAAATGTAACTACCTATATACCTATCTGATTATTTTATGCAGACTTCTATATTTTAATATTGTAAATTGAAATTTTTTTATTTCGATTAATTTTTAGTAGGTAATTGACTATCTTATTAAACTAAATATATGTACCTACATATATGTCTCATTGTTTTAGCAAAATCATGGCATTGAAATTCCAAAGAAAATACATATCACAAAATCACTTACCCCCTTCGTTGGAGTATATTGCTTGGAAAATTAACGAACTGCAATTCCTTACTTTGTAATGTCATGAAAATGTGAAAATGTCCTGTATAATTCCTTCAATACTATAATTTATTTTCCTTCTGTTATTTGCATTTGTTATCCTTCTGTTATTTTGTTATTTGCTGGAATAATTTCATATGGCATTAATATACACATCACACATAGCACACAAATAATTTTCCTTTTATGATACAAGTATTTACTGAAGGAGAGTAGAATACAATCTATGAAACAAAATATATTTTACTTTATCAAATTCATAACCAATCAAATATAAGGCAATGTTTTTATTTTGTTTCTTGTTTATAAAATTTGCAAAATTGCTAGAATTATTACTCTTTAAAATATTACAAAAATTGCAACTGTATTTAACAAATATTTTTCGGCGATTCTATTCTTTAAAAGAATAATCGAAAGCAAATAATACCTAAATCAATTTTAAATTACCTATTGTAAGGTTTGTAACATCAGTATTATTTTTTTATTTTTAAAAAAAAGTAGGTTATATTAAATTAATCTTTGCAACATTTCTTTATAGCAACATGTGGCTGATAAAATTGCAACAAATTATATGCAATGTAAAAATATACTGTTGCCAATAATTTACATAACTTCAATTTTAATTTTTTTTTAATAATTATTAATGATATGATTACATATATGAAGCAAATAATTTAATATTTAAAATTTTCTTAAAACTAATACTTATAATTAGGTATTGCAATTACAATGCGACAACTCAAAATAAAGGAATTTCCCCCAATTAAGGCAAAATTAGCCTCACGTGGGCGCAAATTAATGTGGCGTTTTTCGGTAGAGCATGAGAAAAGATTAAATAAAATTAGTACGAATCTTCCATACAGAATCTTAGTTTACATATTTATCCCAGAGCATGGGTTGAAATTCCTTCATAAAAATGCAAAAATTATATTCTACGAAACACTCTATATGGATTATTCTGGACTTTATATTATGAATATTTTAATACAATTTATTGATAATTAAATATAAGATATATATATAATTAAGAGACAAATCAGTTGTGCATCACATACAAAAAAATGTATGAATAAATTAAAATTACCCAACTACATTGGAACATGGTATGAATACAACATAATTAAAAACTTTAAAATCTACATTACGACCTGATCAAATTCCTTCTGTGGGTACCCCTTCCAGACATCCATCCCATGTTTATCTTTAATTGTAGTCTCTCTTACTCCTCCCAGACACAACTCAAACTTCTTCATCCACACAGAATAAACAGTATCGATCTCAACATTTCTTCCAACATAGTACAGCTCCATGCAGTTCAATACATATGTAATTAATGTGATTCCACAATTTATCACGAGTCCATGTCTTGTATCCGAGAAACCAGAAACTATGAAATAAGAACTCGGAATTATGAACTCGTAACTAGGAACTCGGAATTATGAGCTCGGAACTAGGAACTCGTAGCTAGGACCGCATCTTAATGGCGGATTAATCACTAATTCACTGTTATTATTTATATATAAAAATCGAATGAATATCTTTAACATTCATTATGAATTAACATAAACTTTTCTTATATATTACACAAAACTAATTTGATTTATACATGTCGAGTTGTCGTGAGAGAATCCGAAGGTACGTGCGTTTCTCTATCTAATTCCGCTGAAGAATGATTGTTGCAAAATTTCATAGGCGACTTGTGGGTGAACAAAACTTTACCCTCCACACTTCCTTTCCGCAATGTTGCAAACATTCAAAATTCATATTCTTAACAATTTTAATGTGAATTAATCTGTCACAAGGTACCTAAATAAATTAGGAAGATATCGCAAAATAACGATAAGTTCTATCTATCTATAACATCACAGCATCACCTACAAGTGTGGTAGCCAGTATACATAATAACTGCATGCAATAAGCATGTAAGCTGTCTTCTTCGTATCAATAAGAAAATTATATTCGAAATTGGTGGCACACCTTTTAATGCCGAACTAAACCTTAATTACCTTTTAAAGTAAATTATAAATTACAAAACAAAAATACACAGAAAAGTCGAGTTTACAAACTTCACATAAAAAGATTGATATCACATAGAGATGTACTTACATAATAAACCATAAAGGCATCTCCAATAAGTGGGGTAGCCAGCGGACTAACTCGTCAAGCCATGAGTTAATTTTATCAACTCACTAAACGTGCCTAATTTTTTCCCCATTTATTCGTTCTACATAATTGTAATTTATAGCCAGCCCTTCAGGCTGCCCATTTGGACTTTTTGTAAGCTTTTTCTCAGTAAATGTGGATAAATAGAAGTCTACCAACTTTTGAGATATCTGGGCATAAGGTGGATATCTTCAATGTCATTCAATAAACAAAAGATTAGTTGGAAGATATCGTTAGGCAAACCTATTTAATGGCTTGTCTACAAGTTCACTCTTTGGCGATTCAGTTTATTTGTACACAATTACTAATTCAATGAACAATAATTCGTTATTTATAATCATATCATAAATATGCACTACGTATCTATATTTTTGTTTTTCATTTACGTTTTTGTAATTCTATCTATCTATACAGATTCTTCTACAAGAAGCCAACGGTTTAAATTCATGTCATTATCATGCAAGTCGTCCTTCCCATGCCATAAAAGAATAAGACAGTACGCAAACAATACGTATAAGATATTTGACATTTTTTATTCAATGTTTAGTGGTTGGATGTACCTACTATTTAAAAATAAAATTGTGAAATTATAATGATTTAATTGTTGAAGGGTGTTTGTATTCACACTGTGAAAAATGATTTAAGTTATTTAGGTGTATTCATAAAACACTTCTATACGTGATCTCATCATTTGAGTAGATTTTAGGCTAAAAACATTGTGCATATCTTATTTATTGACAAAGATTTTTTTTACATTTTTAATAAAACCATGTCAATAAGATTCTAACGAAAAGTAAAAAAGTTTTTTTAATAGAAATACTAATTAACTAATTTTTTATTAAATATGGGCATGCGGGGTGTCAAACTTCAAGTTTTAATATTGAGAAGAATTTTATTAGTATTATACCCAAGTTAATTAAGTACCTTTACGAAAATGCTTTTAACATTAAATATAGGTTGGTTGGTTGTCAGATATTGCCTGCAGGCAATAAACCCGCCATGTACTACTTAAATGTACAATAAAGATTATTTTATTTTATATTTATTTTATTTTATAGGAGTTTGAGTGCTAATATTTTTCTGTGACAAGAAAGTTGACATTAACTCATAAATTTATTGTTCATTATAAATAACTTCCCCCAAGAACCGCTGGTAGATAACTTGAATTTTGTAATCTGTGCATATTTATTAAATAATATTATTTTCTTGAACAATAGAATTTAAATCATAACCTCGTTAGACGCTTGAAATACAAATTTGGTTAGCGAATACATGCTAAAATATTGAAGTGTCTTAGGTAATAATAATTATTGTCTCATGTTTATTTGGCGAATATGGGCTATAATTTTTTACACTGAGGTATATAATTAACTCCTATTTTTAGTGAGGAATAATTTTAGACAGTGAATGTCTTGCACTCACGTTTTTAATGAATTTTGACTTTCAAATTTTAAAAAATTAACTTCTATGATTTTCAAATTCGAGTAACAAAAACGCCCTCAAGCAGAATAACCTATATATCTGGGATCGCATTGGCCTTCCGCTGTAATGATCCCTGTAAGAATCGTCTCTTTGTCAGTAATAATAATAATATAACACCTAAATTAATACATATTTCAGTCTATTATTGACATGAATAATTTGGGTTAGTTACAACAATTCACGTCTTTGAGACATCCAGTGGAAAGTGATGGGAAATCCTCAAAATCCGTAAAGTAGAGTCCCAAATCCGTGGAGTTCTCCGCAAATAATAGGACTTCCAATTTATGAATTCCAATGTTTTTGAGTGACTGCTATTAAAGGCAGGTGTTTTCAAAACGTCAGAAAAAAGACAACATGTTTAACATCTTTAGTTCAGCAATGATAAGATTTACCACCCATCTGAATGTCTTAATTTTCATTGGCCTACCGTACTGGAAGGCTACCCTACTTGTGAAAAATGGTGTGATGGTATTATATTATAGAAATATTAAAACTAAATAGTTATCATTAATGAGGTTTTGATTATTTTAAATTGATTTTGTTTCTAGCACATAGATACATACATAACATCTCGTCGCTTTCCTCGCGGGGTAGACAGAAAGGATCGAGTGCCACTTCGTTCTATCCTTGCATACAACTTTCGCTTCCGTCACTGTCATTGTCAATTCTTCATGCATGCTCTCCTGTTCAATGTGCTCAAAACGTGATCGTCCTGTAGGATTATATTTTTTTTTTTTTTTTTGATCTTGCCATTTGATCCTCGGACATCCACGTCTCCGAGCACCATTCCTCTCAGCCAAATATTGTTTCTGGTACCTACAGTCAAACCCATATTCGTTAGAATTACGACTTATCGTGTATATCGATTTCTTCCACCTACACCTGACCTGACCATTATCACGTAGGTATAGTGCTGCATTCTAGTGTGGGGTAGAAACATCGAGATAATATATAAATGCACCCATTGGATATTCAATATATTTAGACATATGTTTTTATTTATTTCTTTACTAGCTTAAAAACCGGCTTCACCCGCAAATAATCATGAAACTTAAAAAAATAACTATTTTTCCAACTTGTACAAGAAATCTCGCCACTGCATAATATTATCACAATTTTTAATTTAAATTGATATATTGGTTTTTTTATATACCTTCTTAACTGAAGATGGGTGGGTGGCATTCCTACAGAAAATTTAAAATGTCTTAAACTTGTTGTTTTACGAATACCTGCCTTTTACAGAACACCAATAATTTGCTGAAAAGTGTGGGAGACGTTTTCTTTGCCAGGAACTTCATGGGACTCAAAAAACAATAAATAACAAAAGCATACCTTAATTTTATACACACACCTGTCTGAGATATGACGAAACTTAATAGTTAGGAAAATAAAAAAAATGCACAAAATGTAACTAAAGATGCTCTACAGTTAAAGCATTGTCGCACTTAAAGCGCAATATTTTTATTTTATTTTATTTTATTTGAATAAAATATACCACTGCCAGCTTGACAGTTGTGAAACCTAATTGCTGGACAGTGGACAACATTATAACAATCATAAACAAATATGAATCTAAGAATCTAAAATAACAACCATACGTTAATAAATAACATTTTTTTATTTATTTAAGTAAACAAATAAAATACCTAAACATTTAAAATAGATTAAATAAACCCAAGAACCGTCACAGAAAGCAATGAGCTTGTATCGTGATTTTTTGTTTTATTATCTAGAAATATGCCCAAAAGCTAAACTATATACAGAGGGTATTATTTTTCTTCTTTCTTACCTAATAAAGATGATTCAAACAAACTTGCCTATCAACCGAAACAGTAGAACAGAAAACTAAAAATTTAATAATAAATTGTTATAAACTCAGTTAGGGTTGAACAAAAGGGTTAAAGGACAAGAGTTTTTTTTAAGGGAGAGGATGACCTACGTGGTTATTACATGCTGTTATTCTACTGGCTACCCCACTTGTGAGATATATCGTGATGGTATAAATTAGTAGATAGAGATGTTTACGAACATACTAAATTATTTATTTATATATTAAGAAGATGGTACGAGAAGAACTGATCAGAAATACATAGATAAACGGTGGTATAAAACTAGTTTGGCGACATAAACATACACAATATATTATGTTATTGTTTTATGTATATTTCATGTAATGTTTACCAACCAGAATTGATATTACAGACAATGTCACTAACACAACAGAGTTCGCATTGCCTACGAACGGAAGGAGATTATGAGGTAGGAGAGAGAACGGTAGAACAATAACATTCATAATGCCTATGTAAATTTATGTAGATATATCATAAGCTTTCCAGTGTCATAAGATATCACATTATAAGACATTTAACATTCATATTGATGAGGTATTTAATATTCAGCATTTAAAACATTTAACATTCAGCAGTAATGAGGCATTTCACATTCAGCAGTGATAAGGCATTCAGCATACAAGACATTTAATATTCAGCAGTGATGAGGTATTTAATATTCAGCATATAAAACATTTAACATTCAGCAGTAATGAGGCATTTCACATTCAGCAGTGATAAGGCATTCAGCATACAAGACATTTAATATTCAGCAGTGATGAGGTATTTAACATTCATTCATTGCGGCCGGTGTGGCGCAGAGGTAACGCTCTTGCCTTGGAGTCACGAGGTCCCGGGTTCGATTCCCGGCCAGGGCAAAATGAAGAATGACCTTTTTCAAATTATCCTGGGTCTGGGTGTTAAATGTATATGTGTTTAGTGCATTGTATATGTGTGTCGTCGCGTTAGTACCCATAATACAAGATTCATATCTTAATTTGGGACTAGCTCGATCTGTGTGACATGTTTTATGTTCATATAAGAAATTTAACATCCAGCAGTGATGAGGCGTCCCGCTCACCTTGAATATCTTATTTTTAATGACACAGAGATAACATGGCTTGCATTTTGATTAATTATTGCAGTTAATTTGCTGGCTGGTCCACATGTTGGAGGTGCCGTGAGATTTATATTGATAAGAACTTTTTGTGACCGAGAAACATCTTCAAGTTCTATATCCTATTCTTCTTTCCCCTGCATTATGAAAGCATGCAACGAAAATGAACCAGTTCCATTTAGATTACAACGATTCTCTCTGATGTTTTTACACTTTGATTTTGCTTTATTACACACCTTATTACACTTGAGTATTGAAAGATATTCATTTATAGATGTGTATCTAGTCAAAATTTAAATTTTCCTATTGATGTTTTTGTCCATATCATAATACAACAAGTATATAGATTGACTATTGTGTACCTACCTGTAATAATATTATGGTTGTTTAGTTTTGTTTGTTTGACATGCCGGCCGTGATGTTGTTGTGAAGCAAGTCTCCCTGAAACAGGTTATACTGGCGCCACCACCGCACTAACATTATCAAACATACATAGAAACAAACACACATCTTGTTTTATTTATTTACATATTATTATTTATCTTTTATGCAATGCCCACCGTGGTGTGCCCTTGCTGATGTCATTTTTGATCTTCATGCTTGAATTTTTCTTGTTGTGTTTTGGCATTATAATATTTATTTATTTATTCAATTCTTCACTCAACATTGGTTACAAAATTTCAAATCAATACAAAGTATCATAAAAATATCAGTTATACAATTCAATACAGAGGGCGAGTTTATTGCTAGAATGCAATGTCTTCCAACTAACCAGGTGTTCAAATATTCAGCGATGATGCACGCCCACAGTTTTTCAATTTTTTTTACACACAGTGGGGCTACTCTTGACACAATGTAAATACGATTAATTTTCGCGCTGTTGGAATTAAGATTGAGACAAGATTAAAATCGTATTTAGAATGTGTCAAGAGTAACTCTGCTGATGTCGGTGTAGCTGGTGGACCGATCACTGTCTGTATTTTTTTCCAGACGATTTTGAATTTAAGTCCGCAATAAATGTAGTAGGTACTTTTAAAGATCAATATGTATTTGATAAATTTGTACCGCATACAAACATCGATCGAACTCTTTTAAAGCACATAAATATCTAATGCATATTTAAAAAAAACTCATAAATATAGTGTTCCGTGGATTTTCCAACAAAGATTGGGTCTCCCACTTCTTTCTGTAAGTTTTGTACATTGTACTGTAAAAGGCAGATAGATATAAGCCCACAAAACACGAACTCTGCACATTTTGGAGGGTACGAAAAATGTGTATAAGTATTTAAATTGTATGTACGTGAAGGTATATGCATAAAAAATTTAAAATACTTGGAGAAATAAACAATTATAATTCCTAAACTACCGCGAATCAGTCATTTCATATTTTCCATAGAATAATATGTGTACCTATCAACTAAATATATTTTCCATTCAGAGGTGATGAGGTATATCACCTGTTCTGAATATTGGAGCGGAGAGGGACAATCTACATGTTTTTTACATTAATTATAACATTTACTTTACTACCTCAATTGCGGGAGACGCCGTGATATAGATTGTATGTAATTTGTTTTTGCGGTTAGATTTCTTTTAACTTTTATTCAATATTAATTAATTACTCTAAATTTATACAAAAATGTATTTTTGACTATTGCGTCTGTTTGTGCTTGTTGTTTATTTCATTGCTTGATTAACATGTAAAAAGCTCATGTAAATAAATAAATATTGTTTCAGATCATGGAGATGGTGCACCTTAATGGTAGTGTGCCTCGTGCACAGTTCACTGTGCTTCCCTGCCACCTCCACAACACCCTCAATCATAGTCACAGCGGCAGCATCTCCCTCTACACCTTCAGATGCAATCACTGTGGAAGCTTCCAATGATCCAATTGTTAGCAGCAGTAGTAGTACGACGGAAGCACCTTCAAGTACAACAACGGAAACAGCTGCTGGCGTAAGTGTTAATTTGTTTTTTTAAATTTAATTAAAAAAATATTTAAAAAAAAAAGATATATACTACTACTACTACTACTATACCATCACGGCATAGCCAGCAGATCAGCTGTATGTAAGAAACATACAAACTGTCCTCTTTGTCTTTGTGTACAGGACACTCGAAAACTTACGCAGAAGAGTGGGAGTGTAAGAGTGGACCAGTTCTTTACCGGGTGCTCCACGGGATAAAAAGATATATCTGGGTTTTTATTATAAACCCACATACAACCTTATACACCTTTCACAGTAAGCTACTAAAAGCTTGTGTCGTGAAAGGGGAGTTTGCCGGCACCAGTAGGGTTACTCTTGACAAAATCTAAATACGATCTAAATCTTAATCATACGACGCGCGAAGTGACTATTAGTACAAAAATACGTGCATACTAATCTCGCGGTAGCGGCAGCGCGGTATTTTTGACCATAGTCCCTTCGCGCGTCATATGATTAAGATCAAGACTAAATTAAGATCGTATTTAGATTGTGTCAAGAGTAGCCCTCCAGGTTTCTATACGGCCTACAGCTGTATACCTATATCTACAGAATATAGTATTGTACACATTATATTTAAAAGAAACACAAAAGGGTCATTCCATGTCAAATCAACACACCGATTTAGACTTGATGTCGAACCACGGACCCCATGTTCACGAGGCCGAGACTCTACCTCCAGGTTACCATTTTGATTAATAATAATGTTCGTTGCCTCAACTAAAGCAACTAATTCCCTTTAAGACAGAAAAGTTGCGTCACAGCGCTGAACCACCAAATTAAACAAGCCTTGCTGGTCGGAGAATTTATCGCCTTATTTGTTCTTCCATGGGTAGGATAGAACAACAAAATGCCCTTGCGATCTACTGCAGGAGTGCGGTACATAAAATGACAACTCAGTCAATATCATCGCATTATGAATATGAATCCGTTCAGAAATTAAAAAAAGAGGTTTATTAAAAAAAATCTTCTGTCTATCGACTGTTATAGCAAAGTCTTGCAGGAGTGTCAATAGGTGAATAATCTAATATATAAAATTCTCGTGTTTCTTATCATACTTCTCCAAAACGGCTGGACCGATTTTGATGAAATTTTGTTTGCTTATCGGGTAGGTCTAAGAATCGTCCAACATCTATTTTTCATACCCCTAAAAGGTGGTCCACTCCGATTTTTTTTTATTTTACTTATTGGCCAAAAAATTTTTTTTATTATTTTTTTATCCCGTGGAGCACCCGGTAAAGAATTGGTCTCCCACTCTTCTGCGTAAGTTTTCGAGTGTCCTGTAAAAGGCAGGTGTTCGAAAAAAATAAGACATTTTACATCTTAAATTCAGCGATGAGGCTTGCCATCATCCTGAATGTCTTGATTTTATATTGGCACGAAGAGGACAGTTTGCATGTTTCTTACGTGCAGCTGATCTGCTGGCTACCCCACTTGTGGGATATGCCGTGATGGTAAAGTAGTAGTAGTAGTAGATTTTTTTATGGTGAATCATTAAAAAATACATAAAATTTTCACCCTTCTACCATCAAACCCTATTTTTGATAGCGATATTAGTAATTCAATCATTTTCAACTCCGGTCGATATATAATTTATATGGCAAAACAACGTTTGCCGAGTCAGCTAGTAATACATAATATAAATTAAATATAAATATTACGAGTAAGTTCTTGTGTTTAGTTATATTTATAGTTGATCTTATCATTATTTGTGTATTTTTACACGGGTTCAAAAGATAAAATAAATATGTACTCTCACCTATCTCACTATAATATTATGTAGGTAGACCTTTCAACTTGTACCTATCTATATTTATATTCCTCGTGTAAATAATTATTTGAGACAGTTCGATAATATGATGTTTCTATGCGACGACGGATTTTTTCTTGTGTGGGAAGGATTACTTAATTGTTAAAAAAAAATGTTCATCATTTTATACACTCAATCACTTTAAAATTTGTGTTTTTTTTTTGCTCTCAGCTTCCACAATTTGATACAGGAATTAGCCGGGGTAACCAGTGGAATAACTGCATATTGAAATTAAGAAACAAATGTTTTTTTTCTACTGCACGTTCTTTGTTGAGAGAAACGTCTTTCGTCTTGTAAGAACATTACTAATCCTATAGGACGAGTGACAATGTCCTTGTAAGACGAAAGACGTCTCGCTCAGTAAAGAACATAAATATAGTAGAAGAAAACATTTGGTTTTTAATAGGATTAATAAGGTTCGATTCCTGGCCAAGGCAAAGTGAAGAATGACCTTTTTTAAATCATCCTGGGTCTGGGTGTTATATGTATATGTGTTTAGTGCATTGTATATATGTGTATCGTCGCGTTAGTACCCATAACACAAGATTCATTTCTTAATAGTGTGAATCGTGTATACATGTTATGTTAAAATCATTATGGAATTCTACTACTTAAACACCAACACAGTGATTTAACTGCATGTTATAAACATACAAGTCGTCCTTTTTGTGCCGATAAAGGTTAAGGCATTCAGGATTGGAGGCAAACCTCATCGCTGAACTAAAAATGTCAAATGTTTCAAACGTGATGTTTTACGATTATCTGCCTTTTACAGGACACTTGAAAACAAACAGAAAAGAGTGGGATGTATATTCTTTGCCGGGGACTTCACGGGATAATCATTATTTATCAAATACCCTTTATAAAATTCTATTTTATTCTTCTCAAGGCCATCAACTCATTTGCAAGTGATTTCATTTTGTAAAAACGAATCGTAGTACTAGAAGTCAGGCATTGTTCTATGCTACGGGATCATCTAGCTTCCAACTAGGTATAGTAAGTTATTATCTACTCAGCAATAAGTCGACTCCATGTAATAGGGAATATAGTTACTGTGATGAAGTTGATATCTTCAACGATTCGGAGTAGGTACACCGTGAGGAAATGTGCTGTGAGCGGGTTTGTTCAAAAGTACACGCTCTCAACAGAGGATCCCCTGTAGCTTTTGTTGTTATGTTTTTGTTTTTCACTGTCTGTATTACATTACGTTGATTGTTTATGTTTCAAGTAGGTTTTTTTGTACTGTAATGGCTGTATTGGCCGTAGGTATATTGTGTTAATAAAAAAAGATGAAAACACACCTATCAATTTAGGTATAAATAGAATTAGCCGTGATAATATCTTTATAAATAAGTTAAACACACATACTTATATATAAACACAATAACAATATTTTATATTGTACATAGGTACATATTATGTATGTTTATTGACATAACCTTGACCGTAGGCACATCTACATATTGGACTATTCATTTACAATCTATTTTCTTCATAATTATTATTGTTTTAGTTCTAACACTCATTTCCTTGTTATCAAAACACCTTACACCTTACACTGAAATCATGGCACCGTCCTCTTGGTTATGCCGATCCCAGCAAAAAAAATACGAAATAAAATTAAGAAAACACCAATAAACTTTAGAAAAAGGGAGCTGTTCGCTCAGTGGGGTGATTTCCATACATGCAAAATAGCACCGCATTCCTACAAAAGAAAGGCCGAGAATATTCTGATAATGTTATACAAAAACAATGAGATCGTGAAATATCTCTAATCCTATACCATATTGAAAATTTGGTGACGGGGGTGTAAAAAGTTGAATAGTTGGGTGTTGTATTAAATTTCCTACAGCAAACTGTGATGATAATAATAATAAAAAAAAAAACATTTTGTAAACATGATCTACATAAAAAAATTAGGCTCGACACCCACCTCCCTAATAAAAAATGTGGATGCAATTAAATGAATATGTAGTTTTACAAAATACGAATCAACCATTGAATAATTATTTCTGCATCGATAATATCCGAAATTTCAGCCTTTGTGCAGTACACTCAACCGATTTCATTTAAGTTAAAAAAAAAATGTATTATTCTTTTTTTTACAGTCTTCCACGACACCTGATGGCAAGACAGATGTTCGTTACCAGCCCAAGATCACCTCCATGCACGTAGAGAGCAATGTGACACTCCGCTATGCCAAGACTCTGGTAACCAGCAAGGTGTCCAATCCAGATACCAGAGCCAATGAAGTCACATTCAGTGTGGTTATTCCAGAAACAGCGTTCATCACTGCATTCAGCATGTAAGTTACTCCATCTTCATTACACCAAGAAATAATATACTTACTTTATAGTTTGTATATAGATTATATAATAATCTAGATTTATCAATCATGTATTCTTCAGGCTATTCAGGAATATCCATTCCATCCATGTGGTTGAGAATCATTTATTATAACATGTTGACATTACAAAGCCAGTATTCAAGGCGTGGCTTTTAATCTACAAGGCTATGAATAAGCTGATACCATCGCATCGTACCTCGACTCTAGTATTAGACGATCTTTGCTCTCTTCGGAATTGACCACAGATAGACTAACTGATAGACCGCAAATAGATTGCGATAGCACGGCCATGTGGCCAGGAGACCACCCGAGTATGTAGACAATAAAACACAATGTATCGAAGTTACCGGTAAGAGGCCAAGAGGAAGGCCAAAGCTCAGATGGCGTGAAGTAGTGAGACAAAACATGCGAGCCGATAAGTTTAACTTCTACTAGAAGATTTTTGATGTAGCTGGGTCTATCTTATAGAATCATCTACCAAGGAACCATGAATAAAAAAACGGGAGTAAATTAAATGCTGCACCATTCACTATCGCCCTTGAGACGGTCTAAGTACTGTTAAATGGCGCCAAAGGAAAATCACCCAGAATCATCATAATCTCATTAAAAATTTATGTTCAACAACTATAATACAGACCAAATGATGAAATTATTAGCGTGCAAAACACCATACTTAAAACTATTTTTCAAAATTATATAGGTAGGTACATTTAAAAATAACATTCTGTGGCGCCAAGATGAGAACTCGTTTTCCGAATTTTATCTCCTTATTTAAGTAATGTGCGATAAAATGTCAAGACCAAGCTTACTTTCTTATATAAATAAGGAAAATTCAAGATTTATTTGTAATCACCTATCATATAACATAGTAATTAACACAGTAAAATCGAAAATTTCCATTTATTTTTTATAATGCTTTAGAAAAAGTATGGTATTAATGAGAGCAAATGTAACTAATGGGGTAGGGTATTGTCTAAAGAAGTTTTTACATGTTTTTTTTTTGTTTTCAATCAAAGAGTATATAGAGGATTCTTTCCGATGGAGAGTACAGTTGAATTCGCGATCATTTATTAATTATTTAATTTAAGGCAAAGCACCCGATTGCGAGTGCCTATTTAAACATTACCTATAAAAAAAATAAAAGAGTATAGGGATTAACCTATTTTTATCCAATGTAAGTTGAGTCTGACATTATAATACTTAGAGACTCTTGTTGACTATCTAGGGGGCGGGTTCTGCTCCCTGCGTACAACCCTTGAAATAAAACAGAATAAAATTTATAATAAATCATAAACAAAAGTTTATGCAATCTGCTGCATAGTGAAATTTAAATATTTGTTGAGTGACTTTTCTAATGAAAAAACACATTTCTTGATTATTCATTTGTCAAAATTTTGTTCCAGGGAAATTGATGGGAAAGTTTATGATGCATATGTCAAAGAAAAAGATGAAGCCAAGAAAGAATACCAAACGGCTGTGAGCAGTGGAATAGCTGCAGCGCACGTGGCTGTCAAGTAAGCGGGAATCATCACCTCTTTATAAACCCACATACCTATTTCCTATCAGATTTAATTTAGTATCAAAGAAACACCAAATTATTATATATTCTAGGAAATAAAGTCTAGTCTTCACTTGTTTAACAATCCACCAGAGAGTTTTTTTAAAATCATTAAACTAAAAATTAACTAATTTTACTCACTTTACGCGATTGATAAAGCCAATGTGCAAGTACTAAATGTAATTTTTTTTTTTAATTTTTATTAATCTAACATAAACTTTCACCAAATACCGTCGGTCGGCAATATTGATTGTATCAAAAACAGACAAAATAAATATCTATTGCAAGGTTTCTCCAGCAAGGATGTTATTTTACTGATGCTTAATATTTCAATGTATCCTAAAATTTATTCTCATGCTGAGACCCACTCTAATTCCATTTATTATATAATTTGGTTAAATATTGTAATTAAGAACAATTTTGTCTACTTTTTATCCCTCGATATTGATGTATTCTTGTTTCAGGGCACGTGACTCCAATCATTTCACAGTATCCGTAAATGTTGAGCCACAGAAGAAAGCCATATTCAGATTGTACTACGAGGAGTTGCTTTCAAGAAGATTGGGACTTTATAATCTGGTTATGAACTTGAGTCCTGGACAACTCGTGGAAGATTTCGCAGTAGATGTAGATATCACAGAAACAGCACCTATCACAGCAGTATATGTACCAAGTCTGAGGACTGGTAATGAAATTGATGCTGACCCTAGTGATGCTCGTAAGTTCATTAAGGATTTTATTATATTTGTGTTTCTAAACACATTACACGATATCTAGAAAAAGAAACATTAAAATTCGTGACATTGTCAGAGAGGGCTTGAATCTTTATGTTCCTATGGCAAGAACATGACTGTATAAGGAATGGCGTGCAAAAAAAATATTCAATCAATGCAGAGACAGTCTGAATAGAGGAGATTGGATCCTGGTATATTTTCTTGGAGAAGCGTTGTAAAGCGAGTTAATTGGACCATAAGAATTAAAAGAAAAAAAACCGCAATCCACACAGTCAGTGGTAAAAAAAACCCGTGAAAAAATTTGAGTCCCATTCTTTTCCGTAAGTTTTGAATGTCCTATAAAAGGCAGGTGTTCAAAAAAAATTAAGACATTTCACCCTACTCGTGGGATGTGCCGTGACGGAATAGTAGTAGTTGTAAAAATATTTCCAAAATTTAATTTGTCATATTATTTCAGCTAACCAATACGCCAAACAGACCATCAGTGAAGACAAATTGAATGCAAAGATTCACTTTGCCCCTACCAAGGCAGAGCAATTGGAACTTATGAAAGCATTTAAGGTGAAAAATTACTTATTTAAATTTAACAGTTTAATTTTAAGAATTGTCACACCATATACAGATGGTTTAGCTATATAATGTTGACAGTGCCTTCTAACGGATCGATATGTTATTGCGGAATAAAATTCTAAACGATTTGCTGACTCCGGAGAGTGTTTAAAATAAAGTGAAATATTTTGAGGGGGCGTAGTCGCCGGCACCGCACAGCCTTAAGCGGTGCATTAAGTTTATGATCACCTTCTTTGAGACGAATATTTGATATCTTTTCTATTCAAGAGATGTTCTTCCAAATCAATCCCTCACTGCTCTGGATCGTGTCAACCATGAACAAAGTTGTGTGTAAAGCCCCTCCACTTAGTCTTGTCCTGTGCCTGCCTGTAAGCTCCCCCACATTGTGCCTCTTTCAGCCTCTCTCACACAATAAGACCATCTTACTGGTATATGACCCTACTTCTGCCTTTTGTCCTGCTAAATTTTCTGGCTCCTAAAATGCATTTTTACGGTAGTTTTACTCAAAACGGTACATTATTTTGATACTGAAACAAAATTCAGATATATTTTTCATATTGTATTTTGTCATATCAATGTTTCAATATTTTTCAGGAAAGAGAAAAACCAACTCCCGCACCAGTCCAATATTTCAGTGTAGTTGATAGAAATCCCAAGCCATCGAGTATTGAGGAAGGTGTCAAAGGACAGTTCGTAGTTCAATATGATGTCGACAGAGAAGTCAAGAGTGAAGTTATGGTGAGTTTGACAGTATTTCACAAATATATTTTTTCAAGCCATTAGCATCTGAGCTTTGCAAGCGAAATTCAAGAGTTGAAGGTTTTTAAAGATTTTATTTTAAATTAAAACTTGCCGAGTTGTTGCTGAATCCAACTCAACAATAAGTAAGAGTCACATTGATACAAAATGCTTGTGATATGAAATTGTGGAGAGTGGGAAGAAAGGCTTATGTCCAATAAGGAATTTTGCTAAATGCAGTTTAGTCTACCGCCAATCAAAAATATTTATTTATTCAAACAATGAACGGCTGTTGTCTCTTAATATTAAAACATTCAGATTGGGTAGCATACTTCATCTCTGAATTAAATATGTTTCATGTCTTTTACGAACACTTGCTGTTTACAGGACACTCGAAAATTTGGTCATTAGTTTAATAATAAATAAACATTGTTATATATACAGTGGATACTTTTCAAAATACTCTTAAATTATTATTGTGATTCAAGGATAAATATTCATCCAAGAAAGACCATTTGAAATTAAAATTTCAAAATGTTTGAATATGCATTTTATTTTGTTTTTAGCTAAATGATGGATATTTCGTTCATTTCTTCGCTCCTGGATCATTGAAGCCCTTGAATAAACATGTGATCTTTGTTTTGGACGTATCAGGATCTATGATCGGTAGAAAGATTAGTCAACTCAAGGAAGCCATGACTTCTATCCTTGAAGATTTGAATCCTGGAGATTACTTCAGCATTTTGGCATTCCACTACAGTGTTAAGGTAAAATATATTTTCTACTATTTGTAAATAAGTTTATTTTTTTCGGCTTGTTATACTTTTCGGCTCCTAATTTGAATGAATCGGGTCATGAACTTCAATGATAAAAAAACATGAATTTTTTACAGGTTTATAACTTGGAAGATCCATCCAAAAACGCCGTATTCAGATCATCAGGCAATAATTATATGTATCCTTGGTATGATGATGATGAAAAATCCCAGCCAGAGGTTCTTCCACCACCTTATCCAGCAACTAAAGAAAATATTGACAAAGCAAAGGCAATCATCAAAAGCTTAGATGCTAGTGGAGGTAAATTTTACATAAAATATAGGTTCTTCCACCACCTTATCCAGCAACTAAAGAAAATATTGACAAAGCAAAGGCAATCATCAAAAGCTTAGATGCTAGTGGAGGTAAATTTTACATAAAATATATTCAAGACTCAGTTTAGAACCCTGTGGTGTGCAGGATACCATACACATTTTTACGTGTTATCTTTGCTTGAATTTTTTGAAGCATGTTTTATACAATACGAATATCTCTTGCAAAAACTATATAACATCGAATCTGGACGTTCAATTTTCTGTTTTACATCTGTACATTATTCAATGACTTAATCAATTGCCCTGTAGTACACCACCAGACAAAAAAAATTGTCTCATTGAACGATAGAATGGAGAATCGAATTCCTAAAAAAAATCCTACTTATTGATACATTCACACAATTCATATTCGTCATATTATCCCTACTTCTCCTAAAAAAATTGAATATTTTTAGGAACCAATATTCATGACGCCCTGGCGACAGCTCTGAAGGTAGCCAACGCTGTAATACAGATGACTAAGATGACACCAGAAGCAGGTATTTATCTACTTGCATATATCTGATGTTGAAATATTAGATACAAGATTTCTAAAAAACCAATAACATTGACCAGAGACTGACCAAGCAGAAAGGAAACGAGAAAGGAAGCAAGATACAAATTATCGCAATATATTTCTCTGATAATCAGAATAGAATACACAGACCAACTGATAAAACCTTACATGCACTTAGCAACTAATAATACTAAGTTATGTATGTTATGGTCTTAAATTTTTGACAATATTTTTCAGAGGAAGACAAGCGCCTTCCCGAGCCAATGGTCATTTTCTTAACCGACGGGGATCCCACAGTTGGAGAAACTAACCCAGATCGCATCCTTGAAACAGTGAAATCAGAAAACCCAAAGAAAGTAGCCATATTCTCTCTTGCTTTTGGTAAGATTCTCCATTTTAAATTAAGAATGCTACATAAAATACATAAGTATATAAACTATATCTTAAACTTTTTTTGGATTGAAAATGGTTCTGCATATATTATTATGTTTATCAAATTTTTTTAACCCAAGTTTGCTTCAGACTAAATCAATACTTTTCAAATAGCAATTTTTTGTACGCTTTAAAACGCTAACGAAATTGTATAAGCATTGGCATGTATGTAACTTCAAAGGTTTTCATGTAATGCACACCATAAATTCGTTTCTTATAATTAAGTAAAAATATATTTCAAACACCAAGTAATTAAGCATTTTGCTAGTGGCCAACCTTTATTTTTTTTAATAAAATTCCACTGGCTACCCTACATAATATGAAAAAATTGTGGGGCAATAGATAAATTAATAAATTTTTGTTTGATTTAACAGGTGAAGACGCCGATCGCAGTTTCTTGCGTAGAGTAGCCCTCCAGAATTCTGGATTCCTCCGTCACATTTACGAGGCAGCCGATGCGGCCCAACAGCTCAGACACTTCTACAAACTTGTCGCTTCACCATTGTTGTCAAATGTCACATTCAACTATCCCAAAGAACAGGTAATACTCAATATTTCTTCACATGCTCTGAAAGTCCCTATAATTTGGAGTAATTTTTGAACCAGCCCACTCACTAATATATTCATCAAAAGAACATCATAAGATTACATCCCATACACATACCTCAGAAGCAGACGGACTCCTACTTATCCACTCTTCAAAGCAAAACTTTTTGTTCTCATGGGTGGGCCACAATGAGCAGTCTGAAGGGCTGACTGGCTAAAACCGTCATAAGAACAATGTAATGTGAAATAGTCTTCCAGATCACCATTTATACAATCACCTAATCGAAACTTAATTCGGGCATATCGACCACATGTATTCATCATGTATTTAGAAGAAAATCCACTAATTACTCCAATTATTATACTAACAGAAAAATAATAAAATTTGTTTTGTTCGTAGATTGACGAGACCACAATAACGAAAAAGAAGTTTGACTACTATTTCCTGGGATCTGAACTGGTGGTTGCAGGCAAGTTGACTAACAAGGAAGAATTTAATCTGCCTTTGAAATTACATGCCAATGCTTATACAGGACCAATCGACTTTATTCCAATTGTACTGGTAAGAAAAATACTTTTTTTATATCTTAGATTACAATTGAAGGTTTCTTATTTTTGTCTTTTTCGCCTGTTGATGCTCCTTTCGGGAGAAACCAGACACCTTCATTCAGAGCAATTTTGTACCAATAAAGTAACATCTTTCCACACTTTCCTTACGTTATAATGTGTTATTATAGGAATGGTGTATTATGAAAGAGGGTCGTCCAGGCTGTCTAAAGGCCATGGATTTAATAAAAGTGCTGAATTTTTGACTTACATTGTTTAAGACTTGCCACATTTTTTAGAGGGGCCGATCACATTTTTTTTAATTTAATTTATTCTGCAGTATATTAAAAAAAACAGTCGACAATTTATTTGATCACAATGAAAAAATCTAACCTAATTTTTTAATATAATTTCAATAGCCGGAAGAGAAAAGGAAAACATTCTGGCCACTGGAGAGGATGTGGGCTTACATCAGCATCAAGCAATTGTTGGATGAAAGGGACGAGAAAGGTGGTAAAGCTGAAGATCTGACAGATCCCGACAGTCCAGCCAAGAAGGCTTTAGACTTGGCACTCAAATATTCCTTCGTTACACCACTGACTTCTTTAGTTGTGGTCAAACCGAATTCTACAGCAGCTGTGGATGCCGAGTCTGTAGATGCCAGTGGAGGTAAGTACTTATTTACTGTTTTATTGTAGTAATCCTAACCATTAAATGTTACTGTGCTAGTAATCTAAATCAAAAAATGTTATAGTTCTAGTAATCCAAATAAAAAAATGTTATTGTGCTAGTAATCCAAATAAAAAAATGTTATTGTGCTAGTAACCCAAATCAAAAAATGTTATAGTTCTAGTAATCCAAATAAAAAAATGTTATTGTGCTAGTAATCCAAATCAAAAAACGTTGTTGTACTAGTAATCCAAATCATAAAATGTTATTTATGTGCTAATAATCCAAATCATAAAATGTTATTGTGCTAGTAATTCAAATTATGAAATCTCATTGTGTTAGTAATGTAAATCATAAAAAATATTGTATAAGTAATCCAAAACACAAAATCTTATTGAATTAGTAATTCAAAACATAAAAGATTATTGCGTTAGTAATCCAATTCGCAATTATACTCGTAGTATCTGTTTTCGATTTCATCGACAGTTGTTGTGCTAATAATTTAAATAATAGATTATTGTTTTAATAATCAAAATAATTAAATGTATGTAATTGTATCAGTAATCTGGTAAATAAAAGGTTATTGTATCAGTAATTCAAATTTTTCATTAAAAATGTTTGTAAAAGTAATCTTCAAAATACGAAAATTATTAATATTTTATTTTCTTTATTATTATTTATTTCATGCAATCCACCCGAAATGTAATGATTAATATGATCCATAAGGATTTGGATATATGATCTTTTGGATATTCGATATATGATTTGTAATGATAAATATGATCCATATGACCCATTTGGATATATGATTTGTAATGATTAATATGATCCATAAGGATTTGGATATATGATCTTGTATTATAAATGTTTGTTTTTAGCATGTTTGTATATATTTTTGTACGTTTGAATTTATGTTACGCATAATATGATAAAAGAAAATGGATAGCAATAGTTTTTTATTTATTTTTTTAATTTAGTCGTATAATAGATTTCAGTTCAAGAATTTTCCACTTTTCTTCACGCTGGTAAAATCTACCTTGACCAATTTTCAGAAAATTTGATATTGGGAAAAAAGGTTATTACAGTAAAACAATAAAAAATGTGTCATTTTTATGTATTTACTCAAACAACAAGACATGATCTATGGAACAAAGTAATATGATGATGTGCAAAAAGAATAAATAAATAAATGATGCAATTTCGAACCATTTCTTCCTTTCAAACTGACATTAACTGAACAGTTTCCAAGATTGAAAGAAAAAATGGTAAAAATACATATATGATACTGGAAAAAGTACTCTCAAATGCATAACAAAATGACCATTAAACCTCCCATAATATATTATTGTATATTATAGTTGTGAATTCCACGTGCTTGGCTTTGTGGTGTGTCGAAAATGATTGTAATTATCATATCGGTAATTGTAATTATGATTGTAATTATACAATAACGATTGTAATTATCATAGGGGACTTTGCTGGTCCACTTATGGATTTGTATAAAAAATTATGTCAACATAATTTGTAATATGACTGTTTGTATCCCTCTTAAAGAAGTAAATTAATTAATAGAAGAAAGTAATAATGGCACCCTGATACCTGTAAATCGGATTAAACTTGAAACTATAATCTTCGACGTCTTTTGAATATGTAAACTAACTAGAACTAATATACATTAATTGTTCCTATGGCACTACCCCTTTTCTTTTATCCATATTTTTTCTTCCTTCTTTTTCAGCCGATGTAAATCATGGCTTCGCACTTCCTTTGATTGTCGGGGGCAATGCTGCATGTAAGTTTCAACAATCTTCTTTTCTTTCTATTTAACAACTTTTTGTCTCTTTACTCTGCTGCACTGTTAATTATATAAAATATGACGTACATATTCATTCTCTTTTTTAAACTCGACTCTCTCGTAGTTAGTTAACTAACAAAATCAATATATTTTTTTGGATTTAATTCAATCAAAAATAATTATTGGTATTAAACGTTAATAGGGAATGGGTAATTTTTAGTTTTTAAGCTGTATTATATTTAAAAACGGTTGGAGGCTAAAATGTGATTTATATTATTGATAATATGTTTCAAATGAATGTTTATTTATTCTTTCAACTATACAGATAAGCGCAAAGTTTCGTAATTATTTATGCATTAATACAAAAATGCGTTCATATATCAAAAATGGAAAATAGACTAACAATTTGAGAAAATGAGTTCGTCGGTAGCCTGGAGTTAGGGTCTCGGCCTCGTGAACAAGGGGTCTGTGGTTCGATCCCAGGTGCCGGCAAACTCCCCTTTCACAACACAAGCTTTTAGCTTAATGTGAAAGGTGTATGAGATTGTATTTGGGTTTACAACAAAAACCCAGATATATCTTTAAAAAAAAATAAAAAAAATTAGGTGGTCGGTAGCCTGATGAAACAGTCTCAAACTTTTAATCGAGAGACTTAGGTTCGATTCCACCCGCTGCCGACTTATTCCACCTTCTCGACATAAGCATATTGCTTACTGCAAGGGTATCTGGGGTGTATTTTAGTATACTCCTAATTCAGATTCATCATTAATATTAAAAAAAAAGAAAATGATTTCGCTATAAAGAAATCTTCCTTATCCTTCCAGCCTATTATTCTCAGATGGCACCGCAAGGGTTCGCAATGAGAGCATCTTTACCAATGGCCAGTAGTTGGTCCTCGAGTTATATGAGTGAGTTTTTGGGCTGAATCAAACATTACTCATCACTTTACAAAACATTTGATGAAAAAAATTCATCAAAAATATTTAACCGAACCCCTCATAAAAGCAACCAATCATTATATTTATTCAACCAATTAAAATACAATTCAACCAATCCATATTATTTCACATCAACATTTCTTATTCACTTATACTTATTCAACCAATCCCTGCACTTTTTCAACCAAACCCTATGTTATTCAAACCAATACCTATATTTAATCAACCAATCCTTACATTTCTTAAACCTCAAGACCTTTTATTCCATGAATGAGTTCATTAATATTTTTTCTCAAAAATCAATATTTTTATTCATTAAATATTTCCAAGCACTGCATTTCTGCAATGTCTCTTCATTATTTTCATTTATACTCAGTTCGTAATATTCTTGCATGTGAATTTTAAACTCCTCAATTTATTTCGGTTACTTTTCACAAATATTCAATCGTTCCTTCCATAAATTACACCAACATCCTTTTTGCATGCGTGCATGATTGCATTTTTATGAATCAGGTCTTAGAATAATACATTCTTGTGCTTAAAAGGTTTACCCTTTCGTGTGTAGATTGAGAACAACTTTCGTGATAGAAAAGCCTATCAACATGACATCTACGACCCTTTATTCCGAATATACAAAATGTTCAATTGTTGTTAATTTCAAACTCATACCAATTAATGTCATTTATAACTATTAGACACTTTAGTAATAAAAAATGATCAGCCACTTTTGTAACACATTGTTTTCAATCAAATCGAGTATATTTTCTTCTAGCTAATCATGTATTTCAATATTTTTATAGTGGGTCACAAATCACCCTTACGTATGAGCTCTAGTAGACGTCGTCATAAAGGACATAGAGGAAGATGTAAGAATCTTGATAAAAGTATTTTTGAATAAAATTTTGGGTATTTTTACCTCATGCTTATATGTAACTTATTGTGGAATGTTTAAATTAACGGGGGTTTGTCTCATTAAACAATATCTGTTAATCCCACCACACTACATAATTAACTGATTTGGGTTAATTGAAAGAAATCGCGTTTTTGCGAAACTTGTTTGTATGAATGAATTTATATGTCAAATCAATGTATGATGAAGAATAAATAAGTCAATTCAAAATTCAACTGTTTAAAATTCTCGGATACAGAAATCATTCGACCAATTTTCTTCATAACTGCAACCAAATCCATATTTGCTTTCATAGAATCTTCCATAAATAGAACCAACCGTTACCTGTCTATCATATATTTCCTCCACACTTTCATAAATACAGCCCTAATTAAACCAATATCTACAAATTTCTTAGTAAATAACGCTCATAGACACTTTTATTGATGAAATGCATCTATCGTAAAGTCATTGAAATTGGTTTAGTTTTAAAAACAACCAATCTCTTCTGTAGATTCTTTTTTACATACAGTAAATCCCTATGTCAGTTCAACCAATCCTTCTGAGAACACAACCAATCACGAATTATTTCTACAGATACCTGCAAAAAACATGACCAATCTTCAAACCATGAGCAAATACAGAGTATTTTTTCATAGAAATATTTTCTTCATAAAAAAATTAATCTAAATCAACTATAAAAATCTATAAAACCTACACTACAATGTTAAATGAAAATATGATATTAATACAATATTTGCATGTCAAGAGAGTGTATATTTACTTGCATGTTTAATTTAATCGTATTTGATCGAATGAATACATGTATTGGTTAAGCATAGGATTAAAATCAAGGCCATACTAGAACATTCTAGTATGGCTCTGATTAAAATCTATGTCTGCCAAGCATGCAAATGTACCTACAAACTTAACATTTTCAGTTAGTTCAACTTTTGTGCACCTATCACAATATACAAATGTTTATTATGGATTCGTGATTCACTCATTTAAAGAACTTGATTATCACGTATTTTGAAAACTAGCAAATCACATAATACATTCAAGAACCCGGCTATCACTTGTTTTAACAATTTATAATATTAAATCGTGTCGTATTTTAAGAGTTCGTTCATCGCGTATTTTGAATTTACTTATGACGTGTTTTAAGAACTCGCTTATCACGTATTATTTTAGGGACTCGCACATCATAGGTATACCTACATATTAAGAAAAAATGTAGTCGCTTAACATATTTTTGAAGCTTGTATATTTTTTAAACTTTTTTACATACATAATGCATATTCAAGGTACTAATACATCATAAAAAATACGTAATTGTTTATCGTATATTAATTAAAGATTAAGTATATTTGGATTTCACATGATTAAGAACATGAACTTCACATAATTATTTTGGTAAATCATAATGTCACATATTTATAACGGAAAATTCAAAAATTTACAAATAAGGTTTTCTCAATAAAATAATTTTTCAAATAGTTACCCAATTAGCGTAGAATCATTCTGAATGGAAAAAGCTCTTAATCCTATGTTGTACTTCTAAGACCAGCGTTGGAGGTCTAATAAAATGGAATATTATTAAAGCAATAATGTCGTTTAATAGATTTTCTCCGAATTAAATGGCACAATATGGGTTCTCGCCACATTCAATATGATGTTATAAGAAAACTGAGTGTAGATAGATAGAAACTTTCAAGAAACGTCTTAATGTTTTATAGAAGAACTCTCACTGAAAAAAATTCTCCCCAAGATCGTGTAATATATTACTGCCCAAAGGTATTTTTACATTAATTAACCATCTTATAAGTGGAAATTAAACACATTAGACTATCATATAAGGTTAAGAAAAGACAGTTTAACCTTCCATTTTGATGATCCAACTTTTTCGCAAGTGTGCTTATTAAGCTCACGCCTCCCGGGCGACATACCAAAAGCTTCGAAATTCTCTCTAATAATCGTACTGCTGTAAACTCAACTCTAACTTTATTTACATAATATCTTCTTGTCCGTTTATTGTAATATACTAATTTAGATTTATAAGAGTTCCTTCTGAAAATATTCTCTTTAAAATAAAATGTTATTCTTCATCAGTTGGACAGTCTTCAGCCTACGGTCATTCAGCTTCAGGCAAAGTCTCTGGATTACCATACAAGAGTGAGTTCAAATATGTGTGCCACATTTTTTTATCAATCAAAATGCTTCACTTTTGGTTTGGATTGTTTGTTGTGTGTTTTTAATTAACTTAGATTATAACAAAATGTGTGTATTTTTTAATCAAGTAATTTTTTAAGCCATCTTCGTAGTAGATGTAGACCTTTTCCTAAATTTTCTATGCTTCTGTTTCCTGGACTATACTCGTCCAATTTCTAGTGACGACAGGGATTGTATCATCTGGACGTCTGCTCATCTTTTTTGAGGCCGAGTTTTTTATTCCTAGGATCTTCATTTTAGGATTCTGAGTGTCAAAAACCTGCAAATAAATGGATGTCCCCAGACTTCCGAGTTATCCGTGTGGCCAGTATGTTTCTTTTAATGTTGATTCCCTCGCTGACCACGTAACCTACCCATTACCACTTTCACTTTGCTCTACGGCAGTGATTCCCAAGGTGGGGCGTACGCCCCAGAGGTGGGGCATCACGCCTCAGAGGTGGGGCACCGCGCTTGCACATATTATTGAAAATTTACCAAATTTAATTAAAAAAGAGGCCGGTGGGGCATATGACTTATGAAATGACTACGGTGGGGAATGGCATGAAGAAGGTTGGGAAACACTGCTCTACGGTCTATTTTAGGAATTAACCTGTGGCCGACATTTGATTTTTTCATTATAAATTATTACCGATTTTCTCATAATAATGTTACCGAAATCATACTTTCGCACCATACAATCAAAAGATTATAACTGCTTTTGCCCAAGGTGATCTCAGTTGGAAAAAATACTTAAATAAAAAGAGATTAAACGATATTTCAAGTGACTTAAAAAATATTTAGAAGACATAATATTTCTTCCAAATCTAAGATATTATCATAAGAGTGCACACTTCATTACACAACAATACCTGAATATTAAGTATATATTAGAGAAATCATGGAAACAGAGTATTACATAATAATCATAAAATAACTTAGAATAGTGAAGCTTTGTCTTTTCCAAAGAGGGTAGTTAAAAGCTGAAAGAAGAAGAAGGTTCATCATCATCTTCAGATTGTAGTATCAGTGATATATTTCTTGGGAGATGGTGTTCCTCTTGCAACACTGAAAACTACCAGCTGCCCTTCCATTATGAATCATTGTTACCCTCTTCTTAGGTTAAAAGAAATTCATAATTTTCAAAATGTAAAGTTGTAATGATGTCATTGGAGAGGTAAACTTTAGCCATGTTTTTATTTTGCATTTGTTCCATAGCTTTTTTGTATTTGATGTTTTGTACTTGTTGTATTGGTAATGTGTAGTAAGATATTTCTTATATATTGTGAGATAAACTGTATGACTCCAATAAAATAAAACAAAAAATAATGTGGAATTCTAGATTCTGTGTCCGCTCCCCGACCGATTCCATACCCAGTGGCAAACAGAAACAACTTTTACGCACCACAACGATTATCATTACAACATCGTGAGTAATTTCAAACAAATTCTGCCCATAAAACGAATATTCTACCTTTGTAGGAGAAAAAATCTGCTTTTGCAAAGGATAAGTTCTACTCTTACGTGCAGCTGATCTGCTGGCTACCCCACTTGTGGGATATGCCGTGATGGTATAGTAGTAGTAGTAGTAGTAAGTTCTACTCTTGCAAGACTGAATCCCACCTTTGTAAGGAATGAATTCTGCTCTTGCAAGCGGTGAATTCTGCCTTTGTAAGGGATGAATTCTGCTCTTGCAAGAGGCGAATTCTGCTTGCTTTTTTATTATAAGCTCTCAGGGATTTTTTAAGGTATCTGCAACTACACATTATTTTTTTATTATTCACGGAAATATGGATGGATATGTTATAGATAATTATTTAGTTTTTATTCAAATTCTTTTTATCACATTCAAAAGAATATTCGTCTACAGAGGGGCCTTTACATTGTCCCGACAAAATATGTCTTCTTTCTCTTTATTTTATTCAGTAAAAATGAGTTACCTATATAATGTTTTTTGAGATTTATTTAGGTTTAAATGAGCCTTCTTTAAAATCTACGTAATGCGAACGGTTTATCGCACGAATACGTAAAAAATTCTTATATAACACAAAAAAAAATCTCTAATTAATATTACCTAAACATTTTTAACCCTCGCATTATTTTCGGAAAACGTCTGCATGATATACATATGTAGATATTACTAACACCAATTCAACATTTGCTTGCCTTGCATTACGCACATTTTATTTACGCACAATTGATTATTTTTATAACATTGATAATAAGTGCTTGTTCAATTAATTATATATCATCACGGCATTTCCCACAAGTGGGGTAGCCAACATAATGAAAGTTATTAAAACAACATTACAAATGTTTATTCAATAAATAAAAAAATACTATTTAAGATTCTAATGGGATATTGCACTCAAACATAGTTTTTTGAAATTCCATCTGAAATTTCGAAATGAATTTTTTAGACCACCTGTTCTGTATGAGTCATTCTTAAGAAAGTAAATAATCTTAAAATTTCACCCTTGAGGTGGTCGGTAGCCCGATGGAAGAGATTCGGACTTTTAATCGAAAGATCCCTTATTCGATTTTATCTGTTCCACTTTCACGACACGAGTAAGTATATATAGCTAACTGTAAGAGTGTCTGATATTTATTTGAGTTTATCTTAAAACAAATTCATCTTTAAAAAGAGACATTTAATTTTGTGATAATGTCTACCCATTCCAAATTTATTCATTTTTAATACCGTAAAAAAGGACTGCAGTAACTATTCAATACATTTACCTAGTACGTTCACTGGCTATTCCATTTGTGAGAGATATCGTAATATGTGGAGAATCCCTCATAATTTTTAGTATGGATTCCAAAATATTATTATTCCATATTATATATTAATATGTTTCATCTTGGTGTTGGTGCTACTAACAAAATATTTTCAGCTCCAGCTTTACCTGGAAAGCCACAGCCATTATGGTTGTCCGCGCCCGCAGCTGTCGCTATAGGAGGCGTTGTGTCTAACGATCATCTTCAGCATCAACAAAGAATGGAGAAGACGGCCAGAAATTATTATTTTGGTACAAAAAGAAAACGAAAATGTTATCAAGAACTTACTTCAAACTATACCTACTATTCTCCTATTTTCTATTTATTTTTGACTGTAAAGTTCCGATAAACGGAAATCCTTAGACATCTGTAATATCCGGTAGTGGGTCCTTCAAGTTTACCTTTGCTAAGTTGACAAAAATTTGCTCAAAAGTTGTCAGAAATATGGCTAACTGCAATTTGCAGAGATTCAACTAAAAAATTGTGTAGCTGCTACCAAATATGAGTAGATTTTGTAATTCGAACATAGTTACTACTAGATATAAGTTAATTTAATATAATATTACTGCTAAATACGGATTAAATACAGTGTTGCAATTAAACTAGGTTAATTATTTTGTCCTGTGCTCCCGAGAGGAGCGTTGAAGGGCGTGATGAAGATAATTTTAAACAATATTGTTGCTAAACTTAGTCGGAAGAATTCGAAAATTAAATTAATATTTCTTTTCAGTATCCGCAGCTCCCGCGCCCCAATGGTTAGCCGATCCAATCGTACAAGAAGATTCAATCGATAGATTTGATTACGACGGTACAAAAAAGCATACTTGGTATAGAAATACTAATAACCTAACTCCAGTTGTCACTTAAAACCATATTTGTTTGATTGATTTAACTCGTCTACCATTTTATTGTTTAGGTCATATTGTATTATATGTTACGTATTTTAAAGAAAGATGTTTTAGACATTCCTACCTAATTTTGGTAGTTGATTGACCCTACCAACTAAAACTTGTGTTCTTTCTAGACTTATTTCATCAATGGTTTTATTGGTACCTACCTACTTATGGATATTTTCTGTGGTTCTTTAACCGCCGCTTTTTTTTTCATTTTCTCTTTACTAACATTTTTATGGTTTTAATTATTTTTAAACCAGTTAAAAGAATATAATAAATTTGAATATTGAAAAAATAACCTTCAAAGCAAGAGCTCTTCCTGTTTTGTAGGATAGTAATTTATCAATCAATGATTTTTTTATGATAAATTATATACCTACCTACCTTGTTAAAAAATGTAAATATTCATTTTTTTTAAATTTATAAATTACAATTTATTTGTTTTACAAAAAATATTTTAAATAATGTGACATATGTTTCGGCTGCAATGCTATAATCATACTCATAATGGAGTTTTACAAGTTGTGCACCAATAAAATCATAGAGTAAATATTCGTGCTGATAAATAAATGTGTAAGAGCGTACAGATTTTTTATGAAATAAGGTCGTTTTTTTACTTACCTACAATTTCAAATATTTAAATTTGAATTCGGAAAAAACTTATGTCCTTGTGAAGTTCTAGAATTTCACAAGAACATGGAAAGAGAATGGGAGTCCCTATTCAAGATGTTCTAGAATGGGAGTCCCTATTCTAGATATTCTAGAATAGAGACTCCCATTTTATTCATAAAATATTTTAGAATATCCTGCAAAAAATTAATAACGCCTTGAGTTTATTATATATCTTTAAACTGGTTTTATGGATGTTAAATTGTGGGTATTCTATAACTGCTTTATTTTTGTTACATTGATCAGCCATTTCCATAAATCAACAACAAAATTCTAATATCTCGAAACACGTTGTATCAAAATTTTGAAAAATGACTATAGAACAAAACTTCAAGATATATATGTACTTAATGTAATGTAAAAATTTTTTTTTTTTATTTTTGAATATAGTATCTTCTACAAAATATGATAAGCAAAAATTTTTATTTGATAATCTTTGATTTATGGAAATGAGTGATCGGGACATTGGTGTATTAAAATTGCTTTTAAAATACCATAAATAAAAATAGAGAAACATACTTTAGAAAAAGAAAAAATATTGTAACGTTTCAAATAGAAATTTTATCTCGTAAAGAAATTCATTATGTATTTATTTATTATTTACCGCACATTGATTACAAGCAGCTTAACACATAAATACATAACATAATATGTACAAGGTGTCTGCTCCAAAAGATCCGTTTGAGACCTATCAATATTGGGTCTGCCACCCTCCATTTCAAAGATACATATTTGCACTTTGTTATATATTTTTTTTTAATATAAGTAACAAGTTATACAACATATTGTGTAATTTTGTTTTGTCAATTGATATATAATTATGGTTTTCCGTTCTCTCTGCCTACCCCATTTGGGACACAGCAGAGGGTATAGTATAGTGCATAAATATGTTTGCTGTTATTTAAGAGAAAAATTGGTCACATTGGAAGTAATAATATTATCTTTCAGCGAACCATAAAAATAACCATAACAGGGTTAGTTGGAAGACATTGCATTCTAACGATAAACTCGCCCTCAGTACATTGAATTGTATAACTGATATTTTTATGATACTTTGTATTGGTTTGAAATATTGTAACCAATGTACGAGTACAGTGAAGAATAAAATAAATAATATACATTTTCCATGTTTCTCTGTTTAAGATATTTGGTCAAACGTTAGAAAGTTGCGTGTAGTCTATTACACTTAAGTTAATCTGTGGGTTTGTTCCTTATGAAACGGTGTAAAAAGGAGAGCAGCAGAAACTCTAGCATAAACTAAATATCCTATCTAAGTATATTATTTTCATATATCGTCCCTCTTCTGACTAACTGTCGTATCTGACATTTTTGGCGAAATCGAGTTATGATCACCAATGTGTACTTATATGTGGCCTGCATGTTCTCACTGAAGATCACACCTGTAACTGTGACCGTTATCCTGGTATAGCCTTCTGATTTGTTGTCGTATTTACAAATTATTCTTAATAAAATGTGTTATAATTATCTACTAATTCCTCAAAATTTCATCACAAAAATGATTCTTAGATATATAAGAATAAGTACAAATAAAATAATGTAATATATTTACACTGTATCATATAACTAGGAGAGATGAAAATATGCATGGTAAAACACAAAAAAACGTTCTCCTGAACAATTTACATTTAAGCAGATACAACTGTTAGTCAGAAGAGGGACGATATATAAAAAAAAAACACAATTGGTTTTAGTTATACTTAAAAAAAATATTGAGTAGTGACCTAGTTTCGATTTACGTCATTGTCAACCCCATTGATTATTAAGTATATACATTATTTTCTTTTTTACACCATCAATAAATACATTATTTTCCTTTTTACACCATCAATAAATACATTATTTTCCTTTTTACACCATCAATAAATACATTATTTTCCTTTTTAAACCATCAATAAATACATTATTTTCCTTTTTACACCATCAATAAATACACTATTTTCCTTTTTACACCATCTCTTTTATAACATTATTTTGGAGGTTCAATTTAACTCAGTTAATTGTTAATCCAATAACAAAAAAGTTAACTTCATTAGTTTGTAATATAAGAAAATATAACACAGTATGTTACGGTTGATTCCAGAAGCTAAAAATAAAAAAAGCCCTTTTTTCACTTTTTCATAAACCCAGTAAAACTAGATGGGCACTAGCTCTTTGAATATAATCACTGGGGGAGTTCCCCGAGAGAAAATAACATTGTTACAGTTGAAAAATGTTGTGATTGGATGGAAGAAATCTGTAATATAGTGATAATCTAGCCACTGTGATATCGTCGGTTTATTTCTAATACACCGTAAGTAATTTTTTCGATTTCAAATTTATGATAAGATTCATGTTCTGTTTACAGTAATACAAACCTTTTTTTGTAAATTTGTCAATTTTATAAGATGTTTCGAGTGGAATTATAAAGTGCGTCGCAAATAACCAATTCAATCCAAACGATCATTAAAAAAAATAAGTTATTTTTTCTTCTTGTTAAGTTAGATATAACTGACTTACGGCGTATTAGAATCAAACCGATGATATTTTATATGTAAATGATGATTTGCAAGAAGAATAAAATAAATAAACAAAAATATGATTAATTTCGTTTATCAAAATTTTAACATGAAATAATCAACTCATTAATATTTTTGTCATCAACTCACAGCTTTGGTGGGGATTTCAATAAGTTTCTATGTTCTTGTTTGTTAATTATATTATCTTTGTAATATCCTAACATACTAACCAAGTTAATTTGTGAATTTCTTTTCAAAGCAAACAGAAGACTAACCACTGTCTTACCAGCGAGAAGATGTGAGTACCTACATCAAAAAATAATAATAATATTTTTTATTTGATGAAGATGAGATACAAAAAATTCATAATTTTGGATAGTAAGATCATGCATGCGAAACAGTGGATTTGAAGTTCTATTTTTATTATATCATATTTGATTTAATTATAATTCGTAACAGTGGCTGATGGTAGAGTCTCGAATTTTCGAATGGTCAATCCTGGGTTCGAATAGAATTGTTGGCCAAATCTACCTTTACGACAACATAACGGTGTGTGTATTTAGGTCTATTGTTAGACCAGATTTGCCTTTTTTATTTTTATGAATATATTTGATAGAAAGTAAAGTTGGCATTTTTAAAACAGTCTAAATAATAAAGAACATTTAAAATAAATGAGCTTCTTGATTACAAAATGATTAAATGTTGATACAAACATTCATACCAAACAGGATACTTGCACATGTATTTTAAAAATATAAAGAATTTATGCGCTAATTTCAATACTTAATTTCCAGATTCTGCTGTCGTTGGATTGGCTGGTGCTCCACAAGCTCCACCTCAATTTTACCCTTTAACAACTCCACGTTTCTTCCCAACTTTCACACCCGCAAGTAACATTGTCCATCAGGAATCTGCTGACTTTGACTCAGATTTTGGACAAACTCAAGAAGAAAACATAGATAGTCCAACGCAAGACAAAAACAGTCCAATACCGGAAAAAGATAACCAGACAGTAAATAAAGTTAATCAAGTAACAGATGAAGACAGTCAAACACAAGACAAACAGGGTCAAACGCAAAGCAAAGACAATCAGACATCGGTAGTCAAAGATAATAAAACACAAGACAAAGACAGTCAAACATCGGTAGTTAAAGACAATGAAACAGCAGACAAAGACAATAAAGAACAAGACAAAGACAGTCAAACACCAGCAGACAAGGAGTGTAAAGAAACAGATTTAAATGAAGAAAATGACAAGGCGAAGACAAATGAAACTCAAACCTTAACATCAGAAGAAAGGTTGAAGTTCTATGGTTTAGAAGCTTATCCTTGGTTGATGGAATATTTGGATGCCAAGGAGGATGCGTTCTCAATACCTCTGCCATCGAAATCAACATTGAAATATAACATTATGCCTAAAACAGTAAGTTTAAGTAGCTTTATGTTTTAACATTTCTTTATGCCCAGTTTTTTATAATATTTTATTTATTTATTCATTTATCACTATTACAAAACGTTAGAAAACACACATGGACAGAAAAAACAGGTTTTTCATAAGACCCCAATCTCAAGTAAAAGGAACTTTCTTCTTTTATTGGCTTGCCACAAAGGCAGACAGTGTCTTAGAAGTTCAACTTATGCATGAATTAATTATCACATGTATATAGAGACTTTAGTCCGCCTTCTAAAATCACATTGGCTATATGATCTCTCAAAGAAATTACTAACATAGCTTTCTCCGTTGCTTCTTTTTGCCCATCTCTGAACTTTAAATCTAGCAACATGTCACAACAAGATTTTTAAAGATGTATCAAAACAACACTGTTTATTTTTCACACTAACAATATAATATACTCGAGCACCGTGTGTTTAATATTTGTTTTTGAACAGTGAATGGCGCACAGACATAATCTATCAAGTCGTTCAGTGACATTTTATAATATAAATAAATAAATGTTTATTATTTCCTTCCAGAGGAAATGCCTCCCACAGGTTCCAGATGAGCCGTGTGCCAAGAGTGTTAAAGGAGAGGCGGGTGTTTGCTTGAACTTGAGATCCTGCAGGGAACTTGACAGAGGATTCAAAGATCTGGAAACTTATCTCAATTACCACTGTGATGCTCATGGGTATGCTATACTGTATATTCAGTCTTCATCATAAAAATATTATTTATTATTTATTTATTTATTTTATTCTTCACTGTACGTACTAGTAGACTTTCGTCTCCGAATACTAGTACGCGAAGTTAATAAAGTCATTTGGAAGTTAACTACATATTGTGTTTTTTTCAATTATCTCACTGTACATTGTTTACAATAATACAAATTTACATAGAAAATATCATTTATACAATTCAATGTACAGAGGGCGAGTTTATCGCTAAAATGCGATGTCTTCCAACTAACCCGTATAACCATACTCATAAACACGGATTAACTGCTATTTTAACTAGAGATGCAACGAATAGTATATTTGCCGAATACAGAATATTATCCAAGATCATGTGCCGAATAACCGATAAATTAATTAATTAGATATTTGAGGATTAATAATTACTCATCTGCAGCTGACAATGAAATAGCAAAAATCTACAAGCTATTAGTTCCTTCCAGTTTTATATTTAAACTATTTGGCAGAATATTGAATAATAGACCAAATATTCGGTATTCGGCCGAATAGTAAAAATGTTGCTGAATAGGCAGAATACCGAATAGTTGCCGAATATTCGTTACATCTCTAATTTTAACCGTAATACTTGTCTTAGTGACACCTCGCAATTTCTGTATCTATAGTGGCCAGTTTGGACTCTGTTAACTCCCGACCACTGCTTGCACGATAGATTAAACCCCGGAAGGCATTATTTCAGATCTGCTACGTGACACCTTTCATCAGAGTTTTGAATAATTTAGAAACTTTGCCAAGTTTATGGAGTATAATCCCTTCTCAGTCACTTCCCCCATTGTCAGAACAGCAATATATAAATTGTGTATTGATTGTGATTTCCTCTCAAATATTTTATTTTTCCTTTTCAGATACGCTGGCATTTGCTGCTAAAAGTTGATATCTTAAAGAACAAGCGATTGAGCGTGTACCTATATTAAGTTTTTCTAATATATATATATATATATATATATATATTATGTATATGTGTTTATCTATGTAATATAATATATATATCACAAACTATTTTTATACATATCTATTATTTACGTTTATTTTATATGTTTTTGAAGTTGTGATATAATTAACTACATATTATGTATTTTTATATTTTATTATGAAAACTGATGCTGGATGATCTAGAGATTGAAATACTGGTGTCACAATAAGTTTTTAGTCCAAAAAGTCTGATTTGGAAGAGAAAGAGAGAGAGAGAGAGAGCTAGAGAGAGCTCCTGGCCTGTCTAATTCTATACATAGAATATTACATTATAACAACATGAAGTAAGCAAAACATTGTCTATATAAAACTAGTGCCAACGGTGGGTAGATATTTGAACTAAAATGTTTTTTTGGTAGATTTAAGACTCCTCAAAATCTTACAAAATGCTTATTAGATCCTTTTTCTTAATCTTGAGGGACGTGACATGTCAACCTTTTCGCCTCCATTACATAATAGATCATAGTTTTCCAGTCTTCCTGACACACTTTTAGTTCTCACTGCTTCCACTGTTGGTGTTAGTGTATATAAAATAAACTCAGAAAATAACTTGTTGAAATAATTATAAATAATTATAATAATGAAGTCCACAATACTGTAAAAATCTTTATATATTTTTAAAAAAATATTTTAGTTTTATAGTCACATAAATACAACGAATTTTACTCTTTTGAAGAGAACACTGTGTACAACGATCAACACCATTCAGATACAAACGTGAACTAGTAATTAAAATAAAATTGATATGTGTTATTAATAAACGTGAATGAATTTGGGCAGGCATTTAATCATTGATTTAACCAAGAGAAGTATAATTTTTTTGATTGGGTCAATGATTTATTGCTACGTCTGTTTACCTCCACATTTATTAATGTCTGTCTAACAGACACATTTTTTTGTCTTATCAACCAGATGTAAGTATGAGGGAGAATGTTTGAGAAACACTTGAATTTATATCAAAACCCAGATTCGTTCTTAAAAAAAAAGACATAAACTTTATATATACTTATATATAAAACACAAATATTTATAATAATTGTAATGATAATTTTTATTCAGATAAGTATGTAGTATGTTTTCTATATTAATTATATTTTAAATAAAGAGACAATACATAAATAAATTAATGAACTGTATTTTATTAAGCACTTGCTGTTTACCTCCTTTCTTCCTGTCGAACCGAATAGAATTAACATTGTCACACTCATTTGCATTCACGAGATGAATTTGTACCTAGAAATAAAAAATATATATTTTTCTATTCAGCCTTCAATGGAGCACAGAGCAGAAATCAGTCTACTTCATTCAGAATGTATCTATGTCGATTGGGTAACCTCTTCCCACGATATTCCTAACGTTCTAATGTTATTGTTGTTATAGGAACAGTGTATAGTGAAAGTGAGACGTTCAGGCTGTTGAAAACCTTGTCAATAAAAGAACAGCCAAGTTATCGGATATTCTTTTAGCTCCCTTCCATAGATTACAGCTCTTTGTTGAGCTGGAAGTCTCCACACTGAATTATTGCAACAGCCTGCACTATGGTCTACCTATGTTGCAGCTCAATAGGGATCCAGGCTGTATTCAATGCTGCTGCTAGACTTCTCCTCAGAGCTCGAAGATTTGAGCACATTACTCCTCTCTTGCACAATTTATATTGGTTAAAAGTAAAGCAACGAATGGAGTACAAGATATGTGTGGTAGTGTTTTCGGCTTTGAAGGGTGTATTACCATCTTATTTGTCGGAGATGTTCGAGATCGAGACCATCAGTGAGAGCCGGCTCGTGCATCGCTCAGCACAGGGTGAAGCAAAAAGCAGACTAATTAAGCCTCTCGATCTCGCAGGACAGGCTTTGGAGATAGAGCATTCAGTGTTGCAGGTCCCAGATGCTGGAATAAGCTGCCTCTGGGTCTGCGAGAGGAGGACGAATGGAGAGAGTTTTAGGAGAAGGCTGAAGATGCAAATTTTGCTGGGAGTTTTGGGTAATGGGCGCAGTATACGGCATCCTTGAGGTCATGTTATGAGTAAATGGTGCTATACAAATTGTCCATATATATACATAGTCAACAACCCTTGTTTACAACACACTGTTCTCACGACATATATCTTATCGTATGACGTCATTGAAAGAGGTGACTCGATCATCATATAAACGCTTTGAATTTAGAAGGACTGCTTCTGTCTTGAACTCCTGAGAAGACGAAAAAGAAAAAAATATTAATAATTACCAGAAGATTCTCCCTTTTTAGATGTTGTAGACTTGGATGAGTCTTTGTAGATCTTCCTATACAAACTCCTACTAAGCACATTAAGTGTTGAAGATTCCCTTACAGGTTCTACGTCCAGATCCAAATTCACCACTCCAATTGAGACCGAACATCCCAAATCTGGTAAAAAAAATAATAATTTACAATACATTTCACACATGGACAATCACTGGCACATCTCACTGGGCTTTCGCCTGTGTTGAGATTGTCAGTGACAATATACCATTTATTGAAACATTATATATTATTTTGTTCCGCATCCATGTTCCAGGTCAGATCAGAACAGTGCACAGCAATATCTCCGAGTCACTCACACGCAGTTGGACCAGTCAAAGAGTAAGTATAAGATTGTAATTGACTAAAGAGATCACTTCTTTTCCATTTAGAAGATTTTCAATGGATGACTCTCACCAACAACAATTCACCGTTCCAATTGCAATGACACCAGAGCCATAGGAATCTCGTAGTAAGAGGTGACTCAACTGGTGCAAAGTCACTCTGAATGGATGTTTTTCCGTTTCTAATATGTGCTTCTGAAAACTTTGAAGAATGACCAAAATTACTTAGGTACTAACTTTGCCTCCCAGTTTTGATGCTTCTATCACTCGAAGGGAGACTGTCTTTAGGGGAGGGTGTCACTAGAGGTGATCTGACAGTTCTGACAGCCAACAGCTTGCTCCTGATGTGTGGGGACACGGAGTCCTTCTCAGAGTCTCTAGAAGAACATGGGGATTCCAGGTGCAGAGATGATCCTTGCTCTGATGCATTGCTGAGGGTCAGTCTTTTGGAAACAATGGCTCCACTGGAAATATGAAATTTATATTATAAGTTAAAACAAAAGTTTGGTTGAATGCTACTATTTTTCCAGCAATTATATCAAATATTTAATTCAACAATGAGTCATAACTTTTACACAAAAATACACAATAATAATATGAAATATACACAAAAAAAAAATACTTTTGTAATAATATAAATTATTTAAATGGAGATGAAAGCAAAAATATTTCATCCTATACTGAACAAGGGAACAGATATACACTAAAGACTACCTCCCATGTTTGGATATCTCGAAAGTTGAGGGTCTCCTACTAATCTTATAATTCACTCAACTCAACTCTATCACTCTTCAAAACTCCTAGGGCAGCCCACCACCAGCCTCCTACATTCAGAGCATCTTTGCACCAATAAAGTCAAATTTTCCCGCGACGTTCCATATGTGCTGATACTGTGTCATAGGAATGGTATATTTCGAAAGGAGGATATCTGTTTTATTTATTAATCAATTAATGCTGCAACAATGTGTAGGTAAGATAATTTTTAAGTCACCTGTGTACAGCACCTAAATTAATTCCCCACTTGGTAGCCTTCTCCTCGATGTCCAGTCCTTCCACATTCCTCAGTTGTCCCACAGCATTGCGGTTCGCCTCTCCTACCATCCTGCACTCAATATCAGCCCTGTAAGCCTCCATCAGACTCGCATCTTTGAGTCTCCTCCGAGCTCGCACTCGGCTAGTGTTACAGTGCACTTCAGCACGACGGATCTTTTCACGCTGTTCTTGCAAGTTGATTTTTAACAAGCTAATCTCATCCAGTAAGGAGTCCCTGTAAATAATTTGAAATAGTCTATGTATGTTTGTTCGTTCATATTTGTTCATAAATCCTTTGTAGCCACTTTCACCAGCCGAGCTATAGAAAAATCAATGCCTTCACAAAACTTGTACACTTTGAGCATATTTCTGGATAATAAAATTGAATTAATACAGTTATTAAGGTCAATGAAAAGGCGACCATATATTTTGAAAATTTAATATTAACTCCATCTTTCATCAAAAATCAAACTTTTTAATAACCGATATTTTATTTAGAAGTCTTTTGAACTTACTGTAAAGGTGTTTAAGAATGTTATGTATATAAAAAACAAATAATTTGCATGGTGTTGCCATTTAGAAACTAAGTTACTTATGAGTGAGTTTAAAGGCACTGCCCACCTGACTCCGGTGATGCTCTCCTCTCTAGGATCCAGGGACTCTATATCTGTCCTGAGTCCCTCCACAATCTGCTCCATGTTCCTGCATTGCACCAACAACTTCTTACGTTGCTCCCGGAGTGATGTGATGGCGTCATTCAACATCTTTAATTCTTGCATTTCAGGATCTGCACACACAAGCCATTGAAGATTATGATTACAATTTCAACTTGAAAAATACAAAGTTAATCAAAATGCAATTCTTTTATATCACAAAATGTCCTACAAATAGGAAGCCAGTGGCATAACTGCATGTAATAAATATGGAAGTTGTTTTATTTATTTATTTATTCTTTATGCACATCATCATTATATAACAGTGTTAACAACACAATACAAATTAATTTAAAATACTAGGACAATATGCAGTGGCGAGATTATCACTATGAAGTAAGTTGTTCTTTTTGAGTCATAAAAAATAAGACATTACGAATAAGGAAAATACGTCGTTGCTGATAGATGTCTTACAAATGACGTTTTATGAATTTACCTGCCTTTTACAGGTCACTTGCTGTCATAGAAACGATGAACTGTGCTAGAGCATTGTCCAGGCTGTTGGAAACTTTGTGAACAAAAGTACATAGCTCTTTTTGTCCATGTATCATTGTACATTCTCGAAATAAGTTCCATCCTGGACCATTGTCTCTCACCTATCTTTATATTCTATATATCTACATCACTGTAGCCAGTAAATAAGCTGCATGTAAACATACAATTTTTCCTCTTCATACCTTTGTTTCCTATTTACATTCGCTTAATTTTTAAAAATAAAAATCTACCAATATACGGAGATTAATGAATCTGATTGTTACCATCTTCTTGAGCCGGTCCCAAGCTCCTGGCAAAGTTTCTATTAGCCATATCCAGCACATGTAGAGTAGCCTCCAATGCAGCTATCTCAGTTTCACTCTTTCTGATACTAACATCCAGAGCATCTCCTTGCTGCTGCAACTCATTCTTCTCTTGAGCATTCTGAAATATTATCATATTTTAACATATAGCTTTGACTGGAGAATTTCACTTCATTTTCTTAAACTTATTATCTATTCTAGTTTAAGTTTTAGTATTTTTTACTTAGCTCCCTTAAATATATTAAGTCCTAAGTAAACATATATTTAAGGGAGGATGTTTTCAACAATAATTTCTTCACATACCTACTGAAGATTTGTTTTTTTTTATGGAGATTAAAATCAAAGTTGCATTAAACTGATATCCATTAGACAGATTGTGATAATGCATGACACTTGTTGGAGAACAAAATATTACTCAAAAACAATTGTTTCAGCCAAATTTTCGATGGACCCAAATACATCCCATACATCAATACTCAAAGCTGTGGTTCATATCATGAAAGTAGAGCGGATCTGCAGCAGAATTCGAACCTTGATACTTACACTAAAATGCCAGAGACCAGAGCTCGGACTACAAATGAGTAGACAAGACATTTGTCCAAGGTGCCAAATTTTAGAGAGTATTATATTTTAGCAGATGTTGAACTCAGGAAAAGGTAGGCCTCACTTTGAGGGCACCAACAGACCATTTTGCCCACGGCATCTTTCACTCTAGCTCAAGGCCCGCCAGAGATCAGTATAATAAAGTAAAATAACTGACTAATATAGGTTACAACATCGTATATTTCAGTTTGAAGTAACTTTCAGTTTGCTTACCTTTAGTTTGAAGTAAGTCAGTGAAAGAGGCTCGCCACTTTCATCTTTACCAAGAGAAGCCAAATATATCTCATATCTGAAAACAACAAAACAATACCCAAATTAATTTATTTCATAACAATATTTCACAAGAATTTCAAAAATTTCGAGTATTGTGATAAGCATGACACAGAGGAATTGGGAATGTTACTTAGGTTTAAAGAGTACTCTTAACCAAGCCTTGAGTCGATTCATAAGCATCGAAACTCTGTGTCGTGCACTCCTTAAGGAAGTTCACATATGTATGTGTATCATATACAACATACCTACCTAGTTAATACCTATCCAAATAGGTTTGACTATCAGTGAGTGTGATCAATTGGAATGATTAATCTAGAGTGGTTCAAAATTTAATTAGAATAGTGTCTTACTTAGCTTTCAACTGATCGGCTTGTATTTTCTCAAAATTTATATCTCCCGTTAGTATATTCTTCTCTTCCAGCATACATCTCTTCTGAACTTGTAGTACTGTAATGCGTTCCGCTGCCTCGGCACAACGCTCCATCACTGCCTACAAAAACAACAAGAGTTGTTTAGTTAAATTCACGGGTGTAAAGTAAAAAAAAATACTATACACGTGTGAATGTAATGTGTAAGTAGGTCGACAGTGATGGGAATCAAACTGATTTATTATTATCTCAATTGAAAGTTTAAAAGGTATCGGCCACCTCATTTAATAAGTTTATTTTGAGGTGGTCATTAACCTGATGGTAAAGTCTTAGGCTTTCAGTCAAGAGATCCCTTGTTCAAATCCTTCCACAGTAGACATATTATGAGTTTATTGGCAGCCTGGAGGTAGAATCTTGGCCTCATGTACAAGAGGTGTGTGGTTTGATCCCAGGTATCCGCAAACTCCCCTTTCATGACACAAGCTTTTGGCTTACTGTGAAAGGTGTATAAAGTTGTATTTGGGTTTGTAACTAAAACCCAGATACATTACTGTGAGGGTAAAATCCAATTTAAGACAACTTACTGTTTTCAACCCCAAAGCAGCCTTTTCTAAACAAAGCCCTCTGTCCTCCAACTGTCTGACAGCTCTTTCTGCGTGTTGAGCTCGCAGTGCCAGAGCAGCCTCCTCAGCTCTCATGCTGCGACACTCTCTCTTCTGACGGGTGTACTCTTTAGCTGCACCTTCGGCAGTCGCCGCCAATTCCATTGATCTGTTAGTCTGTGGTATCATTTATAAATTTTATTAGAAGTTATTTATTACATATTATCATCATTCAACAACTAACATCTCGTATCCACCCATTTTGACAAAAGTTAAGTTTTGATTTCAAATCATTCAAGTATCACTACATCATAAAAAATTAAGGGTATGTATTTATGCACATATTTTTTTTATTATTCTTATGGAATTCCACCCAATATTGAGTGATTTTGCTTTTTTTAGTTTTACTTAATTTACTCAAAAATTACTACAGTTACTTTACCATTGTGGCATATCTCAGAATTAGGGTAACCAGCAGACCAGCTGCATGTAATAAAACATGCGAGCCGTCTTTTTTTAATTTACTCAAAAACACAGTCTCATAATTAAAGATTTTAATCGTGTATCAATGATATTTGGACATTGAAGTTAAATAAATGTAGTAAAAAACTTCTTTCTGTACTATAGAAGTTTTGACCGGCTTGTACTTTAGACTGGCTGTGTGAAAAAAAGTTTTGCTTAAAAGAGTGGATATCTAGATATTAGTAATCCGTAGATTTTCAGGTATTATTTTTATTTCATTTGGACCAATAATGGTACGACAGCTGTGTGGTATTTTCACCAGAGCCAAGGTATGGGAAGGAGTCTTCAATGTAACTTCGAAAAACCATAAATTTGTGATGCATACAAATAATAGGAGTCAATTTACCAATGAGTCAAGATATTCCCTTTCTGCGGCCACAGCTTTAGCAAGTCTTCTTTCATCCCCAGCCAACTTGACGAGCTGTGAATTCAATTCCCTAACAGCCCCCTCCCTTTCAGCGCGAGCTCCCTCCAATACTACCCTCCTCTCCTCCAACTGACGCTCTTCTTCAGGATCTACTCGACTCCCCTCAATACGTTCAGTACGTCTCGTGACATCCAGGAGATTGTAGCTCTGAAAAGAATATGAAAGTAAATTTATATTCAATTAATTAATCAATTATTTGTAGAGACTAAGAATTTTTCAAGTGTCCTGTAAAAGGTAAATATTTGCTAAATATTACGTATGAGACATCTGACATTTAATTCAATAGTGATGAAGTACTCCACCCGTTCCGAATATCTCATTTTTATATAGCACACAGAGGACTATAAGTAGGGGAACATGGGTCACAGTGGATCGTGTTACACAGTGGATCAATTGGATTAATTTTTTTTCCACTGGTCACCCACGTCTCTGTATTTGTTTGTGTTGAGTTGGTATCATTATACCTCCAATTGATCAGTGACAGGTGAGCTGTTGTTAAATATACATGTGTCGGTGTTTAGGTAGTAGAATTCCATATCGAAATAAATAAAATAAACGTTTTATTCTACCAATGATTTATTCCATGAGAAAGACGTCTCTCTCATGGAATAAATCATTAATAGAATAAAACGCTTGTTTTATTTATTTCTTTAAATATACATGGGTTTTTGGGTCGAACATAAAATAATAGAGTATATTTTTTAATCACTTTGATTGAAATTATTTTTATTTATTTATTTATTTTATTCTTCTTGCACATCATCATTCATATAACAAATAAAATAAAGCAATATACACAAGAAAAAATGTGATGATGTGCAGTGGCGAGATTATCACTATATAGTGATTTCTTCCATCTAACCACGTCACATTAACACTAAACAGAAATAGAAATAATAATAACAAAAACACAAACATTATAAAAAATAGCCACACAAATTAGTTTGAAAAAAAAAATTAAAAAAACTACAATTCACACACCTAACACTCCAAAGGGATCGGGAATTTATGATATTTTCTTAAGAAATACCAACATTTGGACTAATTGTGTGTGTGATAGGACTCTTTATATCCATATGCAAGATAGTAATTGGTAATTTTTTTAAGCTATTATTATATATTATTCACAGTTTTGATTTGTATTATATGTGTCAGAATGGGTTACAGTGGATCATTTACGAATGGACAATAGTGGATCGTGATCCACTATTGTCCATTATTGTGATCCACTGTGACCCACACATGGGGTACAGCGGATCAGTTGCCAATTGCCAAATCTATTGTAGTCCCCCTATTTTGCTGGTGCAGTTGTCCAAGAAAAACAAGCCCTCAAATCAGCATCTCACAAAGTTCAGGATGTGTTTTTAATAATTGTGTTGTCTGACCCTTTCTTTTAAGGAGGCATATCTCAATCAATTTAAACATAGTAATACAACAATAATCCTGCCATCTTCAACACTATAGACTGCTTCAAATATTACTATAATACTCACAACTTTATAGAGAACCTCATCTTGCAAAGACAAATCTTTCAAAAGCTTGACACACTTCACATCTGATTGGGCAATAGACAATTTATATCCTGAAACAAATAAACAAGTTCATTCCTATAGCAATTGTATTAAAATCTTTTAAGGTGTGTATGTTAATCCCTCTATACGTGGCTGTGAGTCATGGAAGCTAACCGCGGCTCAGAAGTGAAAAATAAATATCTTTGAAAATTATTATTTTAGGAGGATATTAGAGCTTAGGTGGTATGTGCATGCCAGAAATAATGTTATGCACCAATGCACTCAGCAAAGATATGTTTCCACTGAAGTGCTAGTGAGAGATAATGATCCTCTTTGGGTCGTGTTTTAAAAATGTCCAATAATAAAAGCGAAACTGTTGTTCTTCCCTCCACAAAGTTTTGGATAGCATGGATGACCCTCTTTTCAAACACCCCTTTCCAATTACACTGACATCAGTGTTAGGGTTATCAATGTAGAAAAGGTACTTTGAGTGGTGCAGAATCAATTTGATTGGAGGAGGCTTGTTTCTATCCTGTGCTCCCAAGAGAAACGTGGTGCTAAGAGAAGATAGAGGTGCTAATGTGCTATCATGAACTTCCATCAAAAACTATCTGTTGATACATTGAACTTAATATTGATTACCTTTGTAAGCCAATTTGATAATACTCTCCCTCTCCAGTAACTCGGCTAGACTCTGCTGAGACTTGAAAACACACTGCTGTAATCTCTCATTTTCCTGGATCACTTGCTTTGTGTATCTCTCTTCATTCTGTAAATAAATACTAATTAATTCTGATGTACAGAAGAAATATAATGTTCCTGATTCTGCTTACATAAACTTCTTAATATTAGATTAATTAATTAATCTACTTGAACAGAAACAATTTACCCTGAGCATCTCCTCCAACTGTCTCATCCTCTGTTCGGAGGTCTTCGTGGTATCTTGCAACTCTTTCAACTTCATCCTGTATTGTTCAATCTGAAAAATAAAACAAATCATGACAGATTATCAGATGGCACTGAATGTGTCAGACCGAGAAAAAAATATGTTAGACCTAATTACTAATTAGCAATGTCAACAATTAAAGATTTTTGATTATTATTAAGGTACAGATAAATAGAATGAACAAAACTCTTTTCACACTGACCTGATCCTTGATATTCTGTATTGTATCTTCTTTGGTAGTCTTTTCCTGTAGGAGTCTCTTGTTGTCCATCCGGCAGTTGCTAAGTTGTATTGCAGTGCCCATCACTTGCCTCTTTAGGCAGAGATACTGGAAATAAAAAATGGGAAAGATAGAAATATTATAATGTATACAGTGAATGTAATCAAAATGGTCTAATAACCTAACAGTAGATTCTCCAACTATATAAGAAATTAAAATCAAATAAAACATAATATAATTCCACTAGAGACTTTATCATAAAAAGCCGACTTCCAATGTAACTGAAACTTGCCTGACGATGAATGGGGTAGCCAGCTCCCAAATTAATGGTCATTAGTGGAATTACTATACGTTTTGTTTCATTTCAATTTCTTATTATAATGAACTTCCACCAAGTCGGTTGATAGACTAAACTTTACTATGAAGTCCAAAAAAAGCTAATCAATAATGAAGAAGCTGGAACCTGATGATAGCTCTATCTTTCAATTGAGTGATCTAGAGTTCGAATCCTTCCGCTGTTGACCTACTTCACCTTCAAGACACAAGTATATCACTTACCGAGAGCGCATTTGGAGTACAATTAGATTTGGATTTATTTCGAACTCAAATTTATCTGTGAAAAAATATGTGACCTATCAAAATGAGACTCGGAACATACCTCACTGTTTAAAGTCTTCACTGTCTCATTTAATTCCACTTGTCTCTGCCTCTCCCGAGATAGCAACATTTTGTGATCTTCCAATTCCCTCTCTGCCTCCGCATTATTTCTGTACTGCTCATTCAGAAAGTCAGTCTTCTCCTTCAGATGGTCGTCTCTCTGTTTAGCGTAAGCTCGTTGCAAATCCAATTCCTAGAATAACACAGTAAACTATAGGTATATAAAAAAGTGTTCCACATATTTACAAAAAAATAGATCTCACACTAATCTATGCAAATATCTATCTCTCTCTCTATCTATTCCCTCACGCCGTATCCTAAGTGGGGTAGGCAGAAAGAACGGAACGCCAATTAGATCTGTCTGTCCTTACACACTTCTTTCGCTTCCTCTACAGTCATACAATTTCTCATGCACGCACGTCGGTTTCTTTTACTCAAAACACGGCTGTCCTTGAGAATTTGATCTACATGTTCAAGCCATGTGGTTCTCGGACGCCCGCGCTTCCTCACACCCCTCCTTTCAGCCAAGTATATACTCTTTGTCATTCTTTCCTCTTTCATTTGTTCCACATGACCAAACCATCTCAATTTATCTACACGCATTCTATCCACAACACTCCTCTTGCATCCACTCATTCTTCTAATATCCTCATTCCTCACTCTATCACGCAACGTTTTACCAACCATCCTCCTCAGCGATCTCATCTCCGCAGCATTTATTCCACTTTCGTCCTTCTTCAACCATGTCCACGTTTCGCTTGCATACATAAGTGTTGGTACCAGGATGGTATTGTGCACTAGCAATTTTGCCATGTTCGACACATTGTCATTGCTGACAATGGGTCGAAATGCACCGTTAATCCTAACACCGGCTACTTTTCTTCTTTCGATATCCTTGTCACATCTTCCATCCCTCGCAAACAAACTTCCTATGCAAATATAAAAGGCAGATTTGTAAAACATCACAAATAACACTAAGTTGGTTGGTAGCCTGGAGGCAGTGACTCGGCCTCATGCACAAGAGGTGTACTGTTCGATCCCAGGTGCCGGCAAACTCCCCTTGCACGACAAAATCTTTTAGCTTACTGTGTAAGGTGTAAAGGTTGTATTTGAGTTTATTACGAAAACACATGATTACATCTTTTTAAAAGTAAAAACTTAACATCTTCAATTCAGCGATAAGGTAACCACCCATTCTGAATGTCTTTTTTTTTTTTTATTAGAACAGTTTGTGTGTTTGACATTCGAATACACTTAAGATATTGCTAGATTATTCTCTGACCCATCTTTGTATTGTATTGTGTGTTTATTTTTATAATTGACAGTGTCATTGAGACATGTTTGTAAATAATTGTTTTTTTTTTACTAGTTGTTTTTATTAATTTATTTTAAGGTTTTTAGCTTTCTCTTTTTATTTTTGCTAACTTCAATAATTCTATTGTTTTATATTTAATTGGTATCTCTGCCACAACACAGCCCTATGGCTAGTGTGGAAGACATTTTTTTATGACTGTATTAAGTATGTTCAACTGTGTTATTATGAAAATGTAAAGACAATATTGACTTCAAAATTTCAACAATAGCGCAGTCATTATTCAGCTCGTTTGAGTAATACTGAGTTTGTACGGAATGGAAGACTGAATAAATCATTGGAAGAAATGCTAACCACTTTCATCCTCGTAATATCCTTGTCCCTCTGTCTGAGATGTTTCACAGCCTCCGTCCACGTTGATATGATGTCCCTTCTCTGCGCCAATAGCTCCGATACCTGGAATAAAAATAATTAATAAAACATTTTCATAATAATAATAACTAGATAATTTCTTTAAAATGCGCCATTTTGTGCAATAACCACCGCAAGGGCCTATTTAAGAATCATAGCATCTCCCGAACAATAGGGTTTTTAACACTTTTAACACTTCCACACTCTCCAGAGTTCACAAATCATAGGGAATTTTGTTCCACAGCAACGGACTTACCACATAGAAGGCACAGTCAACATAGGTAGCCAGTCCTCTCTAATTTTCTATTCCACCAATAATAATAACTGTTCTATTTTGTGATACATCATCGTCTATTATTTAATGTTTGTATATTTTTAGACATAGGTTGTTTTTGTTTTTTTTATTTTTTTTTTTGTCTTTCTGCAATACGGGTATAATGTGTACATAATATGTTAGATCATGTATTTATTAAATACATAAAATTAAAAGCAAATTAGTTTCCAATATATACATTTTTAACCTCTTTTGAAAGTATGAGAATGTTACTTACCTGATTGCACAATCTCTCAGCGGCCTTCTCCTCGCTCAAAAGATTAGCACAAAGTTCAGCCAAGGCTGTTTGTTTCTTGTCGTGTTCTAACTTTAGCCGTCTCCTTTTATCGTCAATAACCTGGAAATGAAATCAACTACATTACAATGTGTTCGTACTTATAAAAAGTCTCAATAAATAATGTTTTGAAATGCAAGTTGTAAAAGAACATTTGATATAGAGTTGTCGTTTTCTTTGGTTCATGAGAAGTCTTATTTTATGGCACAGAGAGAACTACATATATATATATGGACAATTTGTAAAGCGGCGTTTACTCATAACATGACCTCAAGGGCGCCGTATATCGTATCCATCACCCGAAACTCCCAGCAAAAAGGTGTGTCTTCAGTCCTCTTTTAAAATGTGTGTTTATCACATGCAGGTGTTCCACTGGCTAACCGACTTGTGGGAGATGTTGTAATAATATAAAAAGAGGAAATTATTTTTTGTACTATGTACTATTTAAATCCAATATATTTATTGGGTAGTCGGAGTTGAACAATTTGCTAACTGACTATAAACAAAAATTCAGATTTCCCTGACCAAATGAGTGATTTATATTACTATTACAAAGAAAATATTAAAATACCAGAGATGTACAAACTTGCACATTAAAATGAAAACAAAGAATATTATTATCATTATCACCTCAATCTGGTGAGCATCTCCTTTACTAAACTTCTCAATAGTACTGATATCCTCTTCTCCTTTCTTCAGGAGAGTCCTCCACTCCATAATGGCATCTCCATCTTCACCCAGCTCCCTACCCTTCTTCTTCAATCGACTATCCAAGCGACTTATCTCAGCTTGCAATTTCTCCCCACGCTCTCCTAATTCTTTGGATGTCTTCTCAGCCTGTTCTGCTTCTTTCTTCAGTCTTCCAGTTTCTGTTACAGTCACTTTTACCAAGTGCTCTTCATTGTTATTTTGATCCTTGTGAATCCAGAGCAAGTGCTGGAAAAAATAATAAAATATGTGACAGAATGCAATAAAACTTGAAATCTGTAATCACTATATGGTGTGTATTTACAATAATATTACCATATTCTCACGATGTTCGGAAAGAAGATTAGTTTTATGTTGTTCCAACTCATTTTGTTTAGCGTTTATAATCTCAGTTTCGGCTTTTAATTTCAAAAGTTCTCGATTTCTGAAAGAAAAATATTACCAATATTAAACATAATAAGTGCATCACAGTTATTTTAAAACTAAAACAACTGAAAATATTTAATTTAATTATACCTTTGATCGAGTAAAAATTCCAGATGTTTATTCTCTTCGCTAGAAACTGGGATGAGTGCTCCATCAGTCCAACCCATCTCTTCTAAAATCCCTGTTATGAAGGATGGCATCTTATTAAGTAATCTCGTATAACCAAGTAAAAAATATAATTAAAATGCACTCCAAACAAATGTTAATTGGCGTTTTATAAGAAAATATAACATCTTTGACAAAATCGCATACTTTCCATGTTAACAAAGTTTTATTTACAAACATCGCCAAGACAACCCCACAAAATACAAATTTAAGAAAATACGGAATCAAAATATGGTTATGAAAGGCTATCATATGGCCAACTTTCACAATTTATAAACAAATCTTGTCATTTTTCTATAAAACTTGCTTAATCGTTTGTGTATAGCATAATTATTGCTAACTTCGGGTTGGACAGTACAAAATTCTTGCCATAGCCAGTGTTGCAATTGTTACAAACAAAATTAATTTAACACGACCCGCGAGTATTTAAATTACATTCAATGAAAAAAACATTCAATGAAGTTACATGTAAAAAAAAATGTGTTAACAGAAATATAAAAATCTGTACGAAATTCTCGCAGCAATATTTTATAATAACTTTTCTCAATAGCATCTCGAGGTGCTGTCATCTTGGATTTTAATGTATTAAATTTAGATAATCTATTTTTGGATCATTTGAATGTTTGACGATTTAACATTCATGGTTGTTTGTGCAAAGTTCTGTCAAGAAATCTTGTAAATAAATTTAGTTACCTTTTTGTACTCAGTGTTTAGAAATATATATCTCATTTTGCAATATGTGGTGATAAATTGGATCACAAAATGTGTAACGCATTACTCTCATGTCCTTTATGTTCATTGCCACGTTTCCACGATTTGGAAACACTAAGAGTGGCCCTCATCAAAGTAGCGACTGAAAATTTATCGTGTCCAATATGCGGAGAAGTTTACATGGGTCTGGACAAACTAACCATACATCTTTTTAGTCACCGAGAAAATGATGTTAGAAATAAACAATGTGAAACAAATTTGAAAACAGAAGACGAAAGCTTATTGAGTGACCGTGATACAAATTCTTCATCCATATCGGAAGCTAATGATAACGATAATACGCTTTCTTCTGCAGAAGTTCGTGAATATACAAAAAGGAAAAGCAAATCAAAAAAAGTAATAAGTACAAAGAACGTCATAATCGGGGATGATAATAGTGATAATGCAACATCTCCTCAAAGTCTTCCCGTATTTAATATGAATACTATACCATTTATTGGAATTCCTCACAATATATCTATTGAATTACCCAAAGCGAAATCCACCAAGCACCCTGAAAAACGAAAAAATAAAAGTGACAGATTGTCCGAAAAATGTGATATTTGTGGTTTTTTCTTTCTGGGAAAAAATATTTTAGAAATGCATAAAAAACTTATTCACAACATTCATAACTCTGAAATAGTAAACGGAGTTTCGCATTATTGCTGTCACATTTGCTCAAAGGTTTTTAAAATGAAAGGCTCACTCATGGTCCATTTAAGAATGGTACATTTTGCAATCATTCCTTCAGTAAACGAAGACACCGTTGAGAAAAATGAGGATTCTAAAAGTGATTTAGAAATGCCCAAAGACGATTCAAATGCACAGAAAATGGATGGCATTGCGGAACCAAGTCCAGGAAAAACATGGAAATGTGATATTTGTGAGAAGACCTTTACCACAAAATATTTTTTGAAAAAGCATAAAAGACTTCACACAGGTTTGTCTAGAATGCGAATCTATTAATTATTATTATTATTAATATATATTTGATATTATTTTACCGTGAATCTTCCATGTTTATTTGAGTTGGAACTCTGCCAAAGTGAATAATAAGCCAAAATACGTGTCATAATAGAGAACGCGTGTTTAATTTACAAATATTACATAAATATAACGTTACGAAAATAATACATTAATCACTTTCATTGCCATCTTCATTTTAAGAATTATTTAATTCCAATATGTAAAATGCATTTGGGCTTCTATAAAATCCATAGTCGTAACTTTTTTCAAGACCCAAGGGAGACAATTGTTAGTCGAACTATGAGTTTAATAACCCTGAGGTTTCCCATCATCTATCATGGACATTCTTCTTCATCAACAGTTCCTATAAGAAAAGTCTGTTGACTGACCCCCCATGCTTCCAAAAGTAGCGTTTTATGGGCGAGAGATAGTCTTAACTGGATAAATCAATTATTTTTTTAGGAGAGATGCCGTATTCTTGTACTCAATGCAACAAAACCTTTACCTTCCAACAGTCCTATCATAAACATCTGCTTTATCATAATGATGAGAAGCCACATGCTTGCAGCCATTGCGGAAGAGGATTCAAAGAACTTAGTACCCTTCACAACCATCAAAGAATTCACACTGGCGAAAAACCATTCGAGTGCGAAACTTGTGGTGAGTGCTGCTGTAATTTTTTTAATAAATATGCCAATAAGAACCTAGATAAAATATATTTAATCAGTTAATTGAAAACAAAATATAATGATGCAATTTTAATAAGTTGATATAGTTTTGGATGTCATTAATTCAGATACAAACGCTACGGAAGTCATTTAATTGAAAATAAAATATGCAAAAGTCCGCTATCCAAAGATAACTCGCATAATGTGATAATTCTCCTGTGGCTACTCCGCTAGAAATGTAGTTGGTACTTTTTAAATTTGTTATAAATGTAGACACACGTTAGTAGAAGATAGTTTAATATGTAAAAGGAATTTGTATTTATTTTTAGGCAAGTGTTTCCGTCAGCGTGTGTCATACTTGGTGCATCGCCGCATTCATACCGGAGCCATGCCATACAAATGTACAGCTTGTGATAAAAGTTTTAGATACAAGGTAAGTTACACCTTATGACAGAACAGTTCAATTTATTGTAACCTACTTCTTTATACTCATGTAAACTATTGAAATTTATTTGAAAGATCAATTTTTCGTGTTTCAGGTTTCTCAAAGAATGCACAAATGTACAGCCCAACCACCTGGTACAGTAATAAGGCAGTCGGGTGAATTGGTCCAAAAATTATTGAAAAATCAAATGGACGTAGAAAATGCAAAGATTAATGAAGACATTGAAAATAAAATTTCAAAAGAATGTTTAAAAATCAGACCGGGTAATAACGATAAAATATTATTAAAAGATGGTGATCTTCAAATAAACACAGACGATATTCTAGGGAACATCTGCAATCCTTCATTTGGTGATGATTGTAACATAACTTTTACTGATAAATCGAGCAGTGGTGATGAAAAGAATTGTATAATAGACGAGATAGTTAAAGAATCTATTTCAAAAATAGATTTCAGTGATCCTAAACCATCTACCTCAGCAGATTTCCATACCGATGTTGGAGATTTGTATTCCATAGTCTCACGACAAAATGACAATACTAATAATAATAATATGGAGGAAAGTCTTCCTTCTCCGTCAGAAAGAATGAAGAATTTGAAATTGAATTCCTTGTCGCCAGACGGCACAATAGAAACTGACAATATATCAATAAAAGGGTATGATAAGCATGATATTTCTTACATATTCGAAATGCCTGAGACACAGTCATTGAATTGTTATAGTATGAAAGATAAAGATGTTGATTTCATGCAAAACAATATGGAGTGTCATGACATTTTTACGAACCGATAAGCGTAGTATCATTTATTATATAAAGAGACAATAAAGATTAATAATTGTATTTGTTGGATTATTTGTATACATATTTATTCATTATATACATAGTTAATTTATCATAAGTTGTTAGATAATTATATAACTAATATTATTTATTATGTGGGTTTTATGTCAATCAGTATGAAACTATTGACTTAAATGTGAATGAAAAGGAAAATAAATTATTAAATATTATATATAGGACATTTTGTATGATTTTTTCCCCACCTCGATTAAGTTTTCAAAAAAAAAGTTTAAATGTGCGCGCCACTCATGATATAGCTCGATGTATTGATTTTATTATTATGGTAACATTACGTATAGTAGGCTGCAGCGCATAGCAGAAGTCGAAATGGAGAACTTGTTTGTATAATGTGCAACTATAAAAGTTTCGACAACTAAAGTGTTTTCCATCTTGGTGTTGGTCGCTGCGTGTCGTTCTTTCTGACAATTTTAAAATTGAATATTCCAGTTTAAAATCATACGCTGTGTGTAAAAAAATCATATAAATATTTAATAAAGTGTACGCTTTGTTATTTGTAAATGTTATTTTTAACCATTCGCCATTTCGTTTGTGTGAAATTGTGAGTTGAAGTTTAGTGATATTGCCATTGCAGTGTGCAGACTCGCAAATTATTTCAATTGTGTGAGGTTCTTTGTCCTGTGAATGACGATATTTTATTACATTATTAGTGTTGTATGCACAGTGTGTTTATGGAAATCGATTCAAAATGGTAAATATTACATTATCTTTGCAGCCTTCATCATAAATTGCGTGTTGTCTCACAATGTTTTGATTGTCCCATCTGTTTTTGAAGCTTTGTTTTTTACGTTCTTGAGATAAATTTCCTGATAGCCTGCGCACGCTACGCAACATGATAGGTTTTATTATTGATGTTTGATAATTTACAAACATACTGTCTACTTATTCGACAGTGCAACGAAATCAACAAATTTTTTTAGTCATTATTACATTACAATATTTCGTCTCTTTTGTACCTAATTAAGAAAATAATGGAATCGTTGTAATGGTTTTTGATGACGTTATAATTATTCTGCTAAGAACTAAGAATCAGTAGGTAATAATTTAGAATATGTTATTCAACATTTTGCCACGGTCGTCATTTGTTCATTTACAATGCATAATAGTTTATATTAATTTACATAACACGACAAGATTTTTGTATTGGTTAAACTTTCTTGAGTAAAAAAAGCGTGAAGTTATCGAACAATCGCAAAAACGACCAATTTTCACATGCCAAGTAGATACGACATAATAATGTCTCGGTTAAGTAAATTAATTGTTTTACCTACAGCTGATTTGGTTGTAATTTTGTGCATCATTTCGATCTTATCGGTTCTAATTGAAAATTAATGAAAACCAGCGATTTATTTTAAAGGAGATTGCTTAAGATTGAATAGGTATTGACCAGTTTTTAATCCTGTTTTTCGAGCTTCCTTTGTTGTCTCGTTTCCAATTTCAAACTGCATCAAAAGTAGGTACATATTCCAGATTTTGTATCTTGGTTTTTTGAAACAAATGGGACATAATATTTCCATTTTCATTTATTTATAAAAATCTCATATTTAAGTAAATCACATATTTATACATATATAAGTAGCACACTTTGTTAATAATAATTATCTTCTACAATTTTGTCCATTCAAGAACAAAGAGGGCACCAAATATATTAATCTAATATTGATCTAAATTCCCTGAAAATGTTATTCTAAAAAATGCAGTTTGTTGCGAAAAATTATTTCAAATAAACTCTTGTATCAAGTTTTTAGTTTATGACAGACATTTACGTACGTACCAACTACCAGCATTAGTTTCTTATAAACTCTGAGAGTTTTTGAGTGTCCTGCTGTAAAAAGCAGATACAATTTTTATAAAACATTATTTATGCCATTACAGCAATTCCCATTAGGGTTGTCGATAGATTAACTGTATGTGGATAAACATAGTGGTAGTCCTGTCCGTGACTATAAATAATATAAGACTGCAGGATGAGTAGCATGGCATATAAAATTAACACATAATTTAACATGTTTTAACATCTTAAATTCAGCATTAAAGGTAGACTGCTACTTATCCATAATGTCTCAATTATTATGGCACAGAGAAGGTGATCTATATTTTGATTATATACACAATAGTTTTTTTGCTGGTTACCCTACTTGTGGGAAGTGCTGTGATGTTATAAAAATATATAGATAGAGTAGATTTAGTGGAAAATAAGAATGATGCATTTGACTTGTCTCCTCTACAGAATCAAAGACAGAAATACACACTTGGGATGGTGAGATAGATTATGCATCTATGTATAGTATTATATTTTATGTGTGAAGAATAATATTTCAAAATGCCCTTAGTATGATACCTATCCTGAGCTAGCCCTTAATTTTATAAATTTGTTTTTACATCCAATAAGCTTTAATATTTCACAACTATTTTATACCGAAGTTTAAGAGACAGATAAAGTGGCCCTCAGTGACATGTAAATAGCCTTTATTGCTAGGTATTTTTTGAATTATGTATTATTAAACTTAGACCGATCACTTCAAATTGATAATAATAAGTACTTGCATGTGAGGGCTGATAGGTATCACTGAGAATCATTCTATCTGCCCCTTACACTTTGTTGTAAAATAGTTGTGAAATATTGAAGTACGTTGATATTGGATGTAAAAACAAAATTAACCAAATTAAGGTCTGGCTCAAGATAAGCGTCACACTGAGGGCTCATTAAAATATTGGGTTTTAGACAGATGAATATTTTACATTATGATTTAATATTAGATCATAGGCTCTAAAACTTATTTCGGCCACCGCCCACATTGTTTGCATTCATTATTCAAAGCTTCACGGCATCAGACTAACTGCATGTAATAAACATGCAAGGCATGCTCTCCGTGCTACTAAAATTAAAGACGTTCGGAATGGGTGGCATACCAAGAATTAAAAAAAATACCCGACTTTTTTTACGACTTATAAATATACCCGAATTGAATAAAATATTTGGAATTTGTTATATTTTTAATATTGATCTTTTATTTATTGATCAAAAAATAGTTTTCGGAATAGGTATGCCCATTTATCTGAAATAATCTCGGAGCTTTCTACAGCCCTTCTGGAGCCCTTCAATGCCAACAGGGGGGCGCTGTCGCTCAGGTTGAGAACCACTGTAATAAAAATACATATTATATGTTTGTATATACACACACATATAAAGCGTGTAATATTTACGCGAGCAATTAACACCAGCCTCAGTCAGCTGTTTACATAAATATGGCGTATGTACCTATCTACTTGAATACTTACCCATCTGCAGTACACTCTGTATTTTTATTGATACTGACATAGTTTTATTCGGGTATTTTTTTAAGATGCCTAATCATAACTTTTATTGGCTCGGAGAGGATGACTTACACGCAGTTTGTCCGCTGATTACCCCACCCCAATACTGTGATGGTACGAATGAAAAAAAAAATAATCAAAGCTTTGGTATTCCATCTAGAGTGTCTCGAGAATGCCCTATAATAGTTGGTCAAAAAGAGCAATATTCTCTTGTTCATAAAGTTACCAACGGCCAGGACGATCCTCTTTCTAATTACACCATGACAGAACTTGAGGAAAGAAGTGACTCGATTGGCGCAGAGTCGCTCTGAACGGAGAGGCTTTTTTCTGCTCTGTGCAACAGAGAGAACGAAAGAATGCTGGTAGTTCGTGAGTTCTTACTAGTGAGACTCAAGTATTCATTCTTAGTTATGCCTGGAGGAGACTTCTCATAGCCACAAATATGGAATGGAATATTATTTACAAGCGTATGTAACCCGGCATCGCTCGGGTTTAATTAAATAGAAAACCTTGCAAATACATGGGTTAAAACAACAAAATCTTATTGAAAAAAAAAAACGGAGTAAGCACTTACGTGGATAAAAGAAGTAAAAAGCTCTTCCCAATGAGAAAACTTAATTTTTGACTCCCTACATGCCCATAGCTTAGTAACAATAAATAGGTAGGTACCTACATCATAAAAAGCATTGCAAATCTCTAAATGAAAAATCTTGAAGTTTGATACCTCACATGCCCATATTTAGGTAAAAAAAATAGGTAGGTACCTACATCGAAAAAAGTGCTGAAAAACTCTTCCCAATGAAAAATCATGAAGTTTGATACCTCACATGCCCATACTTAGGTAAAAAAAAATAGGTAGGTACCTACATCGAAAAAAGTGCTGAAAAACTCTTCCCAATGAAAAATCATGAAGTTTGATACCTCACATGCCCATATTTAGTTAAAAAAAATAGGTAGGTGCCAACATCGAAAAAAGTGCTAAAAACCTCTTCCCATTGAAAAATCTTGAAGTTTGACACCTCAGATGTTCACATTTATGTAAAAAAATAATAAGTAGGCACCTACATGGAAAAAAAAGTACTAACAACCTCGTCCCGATGAAAAAGCTTGAAGTTAAGAAATTCCACATATTGGTAGGTACCTACATGGAAAAAGTGCTAAAAACCTCTTCCAAATGAAAAATATGTGAGCTCGACACCTCGAAAGCTCATATTTTATTTAGAAAAATAGGCGGGTACCTACGTGCAAAAACTACTAAAAACCTCATCTTAATGTAAAAACTCGAAGATTGTCATCCCAAATTTCTATAAGAAAAAAAGGGTAAACATCCCTTTTCGTGAAAAAATTGTAGTCACATAAATGTTAAAATATTATAATTGTCCACATTCGAATTTGTATTTTTGGTTTGCAGTGCATAAATGGGTATTTGCTATGAAATTAAAAAAAGTCAAGAATAAATTGTCATATAAGTATTTACTCTTATTCCCAAAAAACCTTAAAAATGGATTATCTGCATCCTTCAATATTTCAGAATATTTTACTATCAAATATTTCATAATTTATGTAAAAAATATTAGGTGAAAATAAATAGGTTCCCACTCATTGAAAATCATTTAACATTGTTTATGGATTTTATAGGTAAAACTATTATTATTCTACAGTATAGTTTTCTATGGTTTCATAATGTCTTCCATTATGAAAATAGCCCAATATGTCAAAAATATGCAATTTTTATTCACGTAATTCAAGAGCTTTTCTCATTAGCAAACACGATATTTTATTACGAAAATAAACCCTAAATATTTAGTTTCAGAATTGTTGTATTTATTGTTACATCCATTTTGATATTAATTCAATACAATGAAAAATGTTTGACTGTGAATATTGCTATTTACTAAATCTTGCATTAATTTTACATACATTTTGTTGCTAATTTTGTGACATGGTCGCATTAAAATTAAAATATCTTTATCAATACGTAAGATATTTAAAATGTTTTTAGCCTTAAACCTGCCCAGAAGATGAGACCTTGTATAGAGTGTATTATTTTACTTCGGTCTTTCCTAATTTCTGAGTCCATTAAGGACATACGTACATACATACATACATACATACATACATACATACATACGAACGGACTCAAATATTTATGTGTGGATTTTCCACACCGTTAAAATATGTTTATTTAATAACAGAATACAGTGCCAAAACAGCATTTGTAGTTCAGTACAAAACAAACGTGCCATTAAAAATAAAAGACAATCAGGATGGGCGAGCTAAACATTTTGAATATCTTAAAACTTGATGTTTCACGAATTCTTGCCTTTAACAGGACACTCGAACTTACAGAAAAGAGTGGTATTAGAGGTATATCAATTACACGTATAAGAGGTATATCTATTTACCTCTTACATATAATATTGTATTCTGTGAACAGGTATCAATATAGTTATTATTACATAGTGTGCTCAGAACATACTATTGCATACCTACATATTGTGATTTATCTATCTATATTCCTACTTATATATACATACCTACATAATATATTATTCAATTATATCAGTTATAACAATTATATTGTATTATATTGTGTGCTCAGAGGAACTTGAACGATGTCCTTGTAGAATCAACATGATGCCGTGCATATTATAATAATTTACCTGAATACCTGCAGAGACACCTAGGTATATATTATTGTAAATATATTATTTGATACTTATACATTATAATGATGTACATAGTTGAGTTGTTTTATTGTTGTTACTCTGTTTTAACTATGCCTGCGTAACCCAACAGCTGTGCGGCCAATGCACCGCGCAGATTTTTAATTTGTAGAAAATTCGAGTAATTAAATACCCCCTATAGCTTATCTGATGTTTTTTTTTATCAACATTTATTTAGGTTTTTGATAAACTCATTTGCATCCTCTTGTGCCCTCATATGGAGCAATAATTTGTGTCGTGATCGCGGAGTAGGTTGGCAAAATGGGTGATAAGCTCTGTCGCTAATTTAAAATGTCTTTCAATACAGTTCTTGGATTATAATAATATTATAAAAAAATATATTCTGATATTTCTACAGATTTTATCGATTTAACTATACCTATATTAATAATTATTGAAACCTAGACAATCGTTCCAAAAAACGCGCTGCTTTGTGGAAAAAATACGTAGGTACTATGTGGGTACGACCGGTACAGATAAAACGAAAACGCACTCAAAGAATATGTTACTGAGTAATTCAACTTTGTGAGTCAAATACGGAGATAATTTTTTTTTTTGTTATTTTTTTTGAAATGTTTTGTTTGAGTTTTACTACACATATATAACAACAGATAACAATAATACACAAGTCAAAAATCAGACAATATTTTACTATAAGCGTTAATGTGTAGTAGGTATACCTGATTTATATTAAATCTTAATTATTTTTAGTTTTACGTGGATCGGATTATTATTAAATTATCAAATTTATGTACCTACACAGTTTTTTTGGAGATGAATCTGAGTTTAAAATGAGCCCAAATACACCTCAGATATCTTTTCAGCAAGTTAAACGAACCTAGTATATACCTTTCGATTTCAAATCCGAGACTACCTACTACTATCAGACCACTTCAAAAATCGAAACTCGAGGGTGATAGGTGTAGAACATTTAAAACCTCTCTCTGTAACTAATATTGTAATATTTTCCTGAATGACCTTGTATAAGAAAGTGAAACTTGCTAGGTATCTATCTCTCAGATATAGATGGTACCTACGTATGTAAAATAAATAAGTAGGTACTTACTATACCTATACGTCATATTATTATTGTGGTAGGTATGGCTTAAGAGTGTTATGCAAACTATTGTGTAGGTAGGTATAATAATAACAATAAATTGTGATGAGCGCACAATGTAATAGGTAATATAATATGTATTATGTAGGTAAGTAGGTACGGCACGGATCATATTATTATTATTATTGATATAATGTAGGTAGGTACTATTTTATGTACGAAAATGAAAACGAACAAAGTCGTAGGCAGAGAGACAATATTAATAAGTTACAATGAAATTAACTTTTATACCCGTCACTGCAGATTCACAATTTTGTATCCATTCTATCTAACCATTATCATCCATCACATTATCATTTTATTGGGCTATTGAAGACTCCCACCTCACGCTCGGATATCGGAAGTCGGGGGAGTTCTATTTGTCTGCACTTATTTAACCAAAAATTTGCCCTCACGGGCGGGCCACAGGGGCTGGTCGGCCAATACTGCCTCGTGGGAATCTTTTAGACTATATCTATCTATCTACGTCTTCGATGTTCATCTTATGAGGGGATAATGTTATTGGGCTGACAATATTCATAGTTATGAGAATCTTCAGAAGTACCTATATCGTTTCTTTGTTACACGTACGAACACGAACACGCTGGTCTTGAATTATATGTCGGAACTTTTTCACGCTATTTCTGCTTAGTGTTGAATTTACAACGTCCATCCTGTAAGACTTGGCTTGGATGATCCCTATGAATCTATTCGTTTAATTCCGGGGCAAACACGCCTCCGTGCACTGATTCTCTTAGCCGTGTGTATTTTATATATTAAAATAAAAACAACAATACATTATTCAACAAATATACATATAAAACCAGGGACAATATATCACCAATGTGGATAAATTTATGGTGCAGCAGCCTCACTAGGTTGCCCTGTATCGAGGCAAATAATGTAAAATATACTTTATGCTTCCTAGATTTCTCTGAAGCTGAGGATCATGATCTGACAAATATATTACTTTGGCCACCCTCTTCTGTCCACAGTACTGTGCATTGTTTTGTAGACTGAGGGAGCCACGGTCTACCGTTTCACTTGGTCCGATAATAATCATAGCAATTCAATATAATAGTGATACAGTATACCTAGATATCAATAAAGTAGTAATCAAATTGTCAATAAGTTCCTAATTACACATATCGAAACAATATAATAATTACGCTTCCAGCTAATGGAATCATAATATCATTACATCTACTACTAATTCAGGGGTCTTCAGACTTCAGTTTAAGGTTATAATGGCTTCAGTATGTTCCAAGGGCCAAAACAGTTTTAATAACTTTTCTGTCCATAACTATATTTCTAGACTAGTCGGAAAGTGCGCGACCCAAGCAAACATTAAAGTTAAATTTTCTGCGTCATCATTTCTGTCGTTCAGTTTTACCTTGCAAGTAAATAAAACCGAGTAATTATCATTCTGTGTTTTTTCTTCAAATTATCACAGCAATAGTAACAACAATAAGACATTGGCTGTCGTGGTCCGGATTGTTGACACTTTTTTATTTATTTTTTATTTATTCATTCTTTACTGTACATTGATAAAAAACAATTACATAAAATAGTCTTAAGCTGTCGCGGGTCGTAGTTTGGAGACCCCTGCTCTAATTGATCTATCTATCTTGTACTATCAATAATATTAATACTATTACACTGAGAAAAATACTAACGAAATTTCACAACGAATCATTGGTACGTACTATCAAATTAGGACCAGAGTTCGTACAAACGATTCACTAGTACAGATCTATTAACTTCGCAGCCAATTCATTGGTACGTTTACCAACAACTTCTTCACAGTGACGTCATCAACTTGACGTTGGCTGCAGAACGAATCGTTGGTAAGAATCAATTGAATTACTTGTCATACTTACGTAGGTACCTATACATGACCTTGCTCGTAGCTGTCAAAAGTCCAATAATATTAATCGCGTTTAGTTGTAAAATGTGATCTATTTTTCTAATAACACTATAATTATTATTTGAAAAAATCTAACAAAAATAATAATATTATTAGAATAATTTTTCACATTTTACAAATAAACATTGTGATTAATATATAAGTAAAAAAAGTAGCAAGGAAATTAAAATGATTTTTTTCTTTTAAGTTCTTATGTAATATAATCATTTATTAAAAATTTCAATTGAAAAAATATAAAAATAAGGACAATTTATAAAGACATAATAAATATATCAAACGCGTATTATAGGATTATTCCAAAGGTCGTGCAGAAATTACAACTCTTTCTTCAGGGATGTTGAATTTTACTTATTATTATTATTCACAGGCATTCCACCCGGTAGGAGTGAAATTTTACTTATCATCATTGCCAAAAATCAACGGTGCTATTTCTAGATCTCTTCAGGGTTCTGGTTGATGATTGTCTTGAATGTGGTGAGGTTCCCCTTCCCCAGTTTTTATTCAGAGAGAACTGATCCCCCCCCTGAGCATCAGTCATTGCTTGTGTTTACTTGTAATAGCCTATTCATTTCACGACTTCATGTTTTTCTTTTTTCTTTCATTGTTATTGCCTCGGTCGGTGCAATCGAGTTCATTTTGTTTTTATTTCTTTTTGTTGTTGGAACATAGCTGCAACATTATAACTGAACTCCATTATATTGATATAATGAAAACAAAACTGTTCTTGGTTTTACTAAGATTTATTTGTTAAATAAGTTACCAGGTTTCGACCTATGAGGTCATTGTTAAACTAAATTTACTATAGGCCGTTTTGTTACTTAAATACTATGTCTTAATAGGTAGGTATAACAATATATTCTTAGAGCTAAGGTTTTATATAATGCAAAAATTATTGAGGGAAATTCAGAAAGAACAGTTGGTTGTGTTGTATGATTTAAATTTGTGGTGAAGGAGTCCGTCAGCGACCCACTGTATAATACTTTTGCTGTGTTGTTAGTGTGAAGACTCTTGCATACTTCCAAAAAGACAGGAGGCACTCCCAGTCGGCTCATCACGATCCAAAGTAGGTCCCTGTTGACAGTGTCGAAGGCTTGATTGGCGGGTGATCGGAAAAATTGGCGGAAGACCATAAATAACTACAGCGGCCCGCAGAATAGAACCACCCGCAGACCCATCACAAATGAAGAGCAGCCCTGTCCAAAGTGCGACAAAGTGTGCTTATCCAGAATCGGCCTCCACAGTCACCTTCGATGGCATCACCGGCAGGAACAACTACGTAGCAACGATTCTTCGGATGCTTCATAAATATGCTCGGCAACGGGCTCTAGGCATTAATTAATTAATTAATGATTTAAATTATATTGATTATATATAATGTGACATTTTATTGGTAAAGATTAAGGAAGACAGTTGGTTAGTATTGTGTAAATAAATGAAATAGGTTTGGGTATTTTGACTTCAACTAATAGATTGATGTAACAGATGTACCTAATATTATTATCAACAGAGGAATATTGACAAAAAGCATCCATTTAGGAATAATAACATGTACAACATCTAGATTTTCAACTAGTTTCAACAATACCCAATACTATTTCATTTATTTACACAATACTAATCAACTGTCTTCCTTATTAATCTTTACTCAACCAACTGTTCTTTCTGAATTTCCCTCAATAATTTTTGCATTATATAAAACCTTAGCTTTAAGAATATATTGTTATACCTACCTACAAAGACATAGTATTTAAGTAACAACACGGCCTATAGTAAATTTAGTTTGACAATGACCTCATAGGTTGAAACCTGGTAACTTATATAACAAATAAATCGTAGTAAAACCAAAAACAATTTTGTTTTCATTATATCAAAATAAATTAAAAAAACACAAGTTCTAATTGTACCACTTTGTTGCTCTACGGGAGTTATTTTATTTGGTATTCTTCTCTGCAACATTTTTCTATGGGAACAAAAATTTTTCATGCTGACAGTTGACCCTTTCTGTTTGAGTACGAATGCCCCAATTCTACTAATTTGTTTTCTTCTAGCCTTTTGATAATTCCATTTGACCTTTTTTCTGTAAATTTAAAAAAAATATATATAACTAAAAGTTATTTTTGAAAACGAAAGAATAGAAATTAAAATAACAGAATTTGAAGTATACAAACTTTTGCTATTGTTGTAGGTGACACCAAACCCAGTGCAACAGCTTCACCAATTTGTTAATGTTCTGCAACATTCTGTAAAGTACAAATTTTAGTTAATCTTCAATAAAAACTCAAATTTGGCTTGTTGATAAAACAATTATTGCAAATTAAACATCTCATACCAACTCATCATGGACTGGACTTTATAAAGATTCATTATTTGTTGAGCTGTAAATGCTTTTGATCTTAACATATATTATGGCACCACTCGTGTGGACAAATTTGTTAGTGTAGAAATTTAGTCGGATAAATGTAAGTCCCCAGATTTCTGAACTATCCAGGTGGACGGTGGGTCTCCTTCAATGTATATACTCAATCACAACCTCATTTGTTTCCTCCACAGTCTAAAAGTACAAAAATGATTTATTAAACCAAATGATAACTAATAAAGTTAGTTCATTAACAAACAAAATCAATGTTAGTCCAATATTACATACCGAATTGATGGTTGAAGTTTCACTTTCATTTCATCACATGGTTTTTAACATTAAATTCTGTAATCTGTAAAGCAAAAAATATTCATTAAATTAAATAACCTAATTAGTCCATCCACAAGCACTCAAGGTTAGAACAATGTTACTCACCAAATGGTTACTTGATGGTCCACTTTCATTCTGTAATTCCACGTTATTTTCCACATTGCGTTTCATCTATAAAGTAAAAACATATATCAAAATCATTAATGCTTTAAATCATACAAAAATAATAGTAGGTAAATAAGAAAAAATTTCAAAGGTTTACCTTGCATTTCCATGACAGGTGATTTTTTCATCCCATAATGCAATATTATGAGGGATCTTGTTTTAAATGTGAGTAAATGCACGGTCATATTTCAACAATTATCCTCAATCCACTAAAAAAAACACCGAAATACGAAAACGACTTGACAGAAATTAACACAGAACAAAACACAACGGAGAACCGATAAATGTCATCGAATATTAGCGTTGCCATTAGAATAATTAATAATGACCAAAGTATTGTTTTTTTTTTATCAAAATATAACACATTTTACAACCATTTTAGTGTATTCTTTATATTGAATAACAATAAATAAGTATTAGGTTATTTGTATAATAACGAAAATACTACAAATAAATAAAACAATATTGTACTGTTGAAATACGTTTCGTCAATCATAATGTATTTTTATGCGTGTGGCAATTTTACAAGCCATATGTACTTACCTGGCTATTATTTTAAACCAACTAGCGCCATACACGGATGTTTGGGTAACTAAAACTAGTAAAAGATTGGTAAAGGCCGAACAAATCATTGTGCAGAAATAGTTATCGGTAAATGCGAAATGATTTAATGTTACGTAATGTTGAATTTGATCTTTATGTCATATTATATCAATGGTAAGGCGAGCAAAACAATTTATTGTGAAATATCAATTGAATTTGTAGATGTACCTTTTCTCAGTGTATACTACGAATATTGACACTTGTTGTTATAACTTAAGGCGCTGAGTAAGGGCAATTTATTACCCCGATCGGGCGTTACGAAGTCAAAATATTCCCCGCGCCGCCCCGCCTCTTGCGCCGACGTCCCGCCCCTTTTCTTTTGTCATAAGTAATAGATCCACAGATCTATGCATTTCTAAAGATATGCATCTTGGCCTGCTTCTACCTGCTATGCTATCAATATTGTGAACACAGTATTACTTTATCTAATCTATATTTTCGCATTGGGCCAAACATCTATGAATGATGAAGATGTAATTCATAAGTGTGATGAAATATGTAGGCATATCAATACGAGTATATTATTTTACACAAATATATTTTTCATATTGCCGGAGAGATACTCTTCAAGGGCGTATGAATACTAACTGTATTTTCTAACGACGTAGGTAGACTTTTGTATTCTACCTACCTAGATATTGTCTTCACTTATAGACGTGTGGCACTCTTTCGGATCTATATACCTAATATTCTCTTGTTATTCCGTCATCACACTCTCTACAAAGTAGCCTGGAATTCCGTACTCTCCGCTTACACCACGATAGTATGAAGGTATAAATTCCCTTATTCACTTTTCAGAATGAAATTGAAATTAAAAAATAAAACAATGGTTTTTAGGATCATAGTTTAAAATTATCTCAAAAAAGCAATTATGTTAAATCATATAGCATAATAAGTTGTTAGTATAGATACTTCTTTTTTCACTCGCTAACATTCCTTTTGATAACATGATAACTATACTATACCCTCACCCGTGTCCTAGGTGGGGTAGGCAGAGAGAACGGAGCGCCATATAGATCTATCCTCACACACTTCCTTCGCTTCCTCCACATTCATCCAGTTTCTCATACATGCACGCCTATTTCTCTTACTCAGTACGCGCCCGTCCTTTAGAATTGATCCACGTACTCAAGCCACGTAGTTCTTGGACGTCCACGCTTTCTTACACCCCTTCTTTCAGATAGATAGGCACATCCTCTTCGTCATCCTTTCATCGTGCATTCGCTCAACATGTCCAAACCATCGTAACTTATTTACAAGCATTATTCTATCCACAACATTCCTTTCGCATCCGCTCATTCTCCTAATAACCTCATTCTTCACTCTATTGATAACACAAGGAAGAAACAAGAATTCAAAGCAATTTTGCGTCTATGATTACCCTCTTTCCACGACATTCCTAACACTGTGATATCATATTCATACAGCCAGAGTACTATGAAAGATGGGTTTTTATGACTTTGGAAAATTTGTGAGGGAAAAAACATAATTTCTTTTGACCTTTGATCTCCATTCAACATATCAATCATCTACGACATGTCCCAGGTATGGTAGGTATTTATTTATTTGTTATCATATATGCATATCGATTTCTCTTAGCCATCTCGCAACCGTCCTTCAGAATTTGATCCACATGATCAAGCCACGTAGTTCTCGGAAGCATTTTTCATAGTGATCACATCTCCACAGCATTTGTTTCACTCTCAGTCTTTATCAACTTCCAAGTTTCGCTTGCATATATAGGTGTCGGTCCCAGAATGGTACCGGCCACTTTTCTTCTTTTGATGTCCTTATCGTATCTTCCATCCCTCGCAAGCAGACATCCCAAATATACATACCTACTAATCAAATAACATAACAATAGTTTTGACAATATTCACCTGTCATATCACAATCCGCTATCATTTAGCATAATTAATCACAACAGCAAAATAACTAGGTGTACGAGTACCTGTATAGAAAATTGTGTATACACAAAATAATAATTAGCACTTTCAAGGAAATACGCTATTTCTAGAATTCATCTACCTGATGGTCTTATTTATAAACAAAGTAGGTATGTGTAAATAATCTGTAAGTACCTATATTTTTTTCAAAAATACCATACTTTTAAATGGAGACTAATACCTACTTATTATCTAAAATTTAATTATCATTATCATCGCCCTCAAAACTCCTCTCGGGAGCACAGGGCAGAAACCAGCCTCCTCCAATCAGAGCGACTCTGCGTCAATTGCGTCACCTCTTCCTACGACATTCCCAACGCTCTGATGTCGTTGTTATAGGAATGGTGTATTGTGAAAGAGAGACGCCCGGGCCATCGGAACCCTTGCAGACGGAAGAACAGTGCTCTTTTTGGCCAATTATCATTGAGCATTCTCAAAACATGACCCAGCCAGGACCATCGTCTCCTGTATCACGGAGATTACAGATCTCTGCTGGGCGCACAGCATCATTTGTGACATATTCATACCTACATCTAAAACCCTCCCAAGGCACTATTGTTTTCAAAGCTTAGTATCTTCCGCTCTTGAGCCTTGGTTAGGTGCCAAGACTCACACCCATACAATAAGCTTTTAATACTTCCTAAAGTTATTGCTATTCTCATATCTCCAAAATAATTATTTAAATATTTAAACAATAGAAGTACCTGCATTTTGGATAATCCCCCAATTAAGAAATATGTAGATGAGTTACTTTTACCTTAGACAATAATTATATCATTATTGTGAGTGTTATAAATAATAATAATATTTACCGCACTGAACAAAGCCTGCGAATTTACTAATTTATTTATCCATAAAATTTCTGCATTTATATAACTTAGGTACTTATAATTTCGTGCCTGTTTGGAAATAAACAAACTATCATAGATATTCATAGATTAAGTACTTAATTTTTTTGCTTACTGCAAATCGTGGATGTAATAAAAGACATTGTTGATTAAAAAAAGCATATATATTTATTTGTATAATAATTGTACAAAAAAATAAAGTTAAAATTTACAAAAAAATAAAAGTCATGTGACACATTCAAAAGGGCAGTTTATCACAAATAAGTTAGGTCAATACAATACCAAAAACATGTAGAAAAAGAAATTAACATTAAACAAATTACTGTATTCCGTGAATTTACCTACACGAATATAAAAAAATTGTGCAAATGTATGTAAAAAATAATAATATTCGATTGAGCAATAAGCTATATTTAACCGAATTGAGAAAAAAATAGTTCAGTAATAAAATTATAATTCAGTTGAGATAAGTTCAGAAATTTATATGATTTTCCATTTTTTTTATTGTTCTCCATATTTGATGCAGTTGTCTCAACGCATGGGATTGAAACGAAGTCTTTTTTAGATGTATTGACTGATTCAGTAACCGCGTTAGTCCTAAAATAAAGTACATAGGTAGGTATAATACAATAATTGTAAGTAATAAAATAATAATAGTCGATTATATTATTAAGAATAATAATGAGAGATTCTCAATGTATAGCACTAAATATTATTTACGATCTTTCACACTAAACCTTTTGTTCAATATAATTACCTTCTCAGGTAGCTAGATAATCCACTGAAAACATTGATCTTTCCATAACAGAACAGAAAGGTATTTTATAACAAAATTTCTAAGCATACCTATGAGACATTCATCACACAAAAAAAAATATTGATTGCATTACTAAATTAATACTACTATACCATTACGGCATATTCCACAAGTGCGGTAGCCAGCAGACCAGTCATGTGTGTAATAGACATGTAAACTGTTTTCTCTTTAATTAAGACATTCAGGATGGATGGCAAACCTCATCGCTGAATAATGCTTTTATTTTTTCGAACACCTATGTGACTATAATAATATAACAACCGATGTGAATGTAAATAGTATGAACATACCTACTCCTAATAATACATCTGATGTTTAGGTATATCTTATAATTATTAGTTATGCTGTAGGTATGTAATAGGTACTTTTCTAAACAAAATTGCTAGTACAGCTAGTGAACTTATTTCTTTGAAGCAGTTTCTTTCATTCAACCAGGACCGTCCTCTACTTAGACTGAATACCAGAGCATATTACTTGAGAAAAATTCTATAACCCAACCGGGAATCGAACCCGGTACCTCGTATATGGAAGGATAGTGCATTGACTACTACACCACCGAGGTATATGAATTATAATAATTATGTTTAGACACCATTCGCTTATATGAGGACACAGTGTGATAGGATGGATAGAATATGATATCTACGTAGCACAAAATACGGAAGGTAAATAAATGCATAGGGAAGCATAATACAAATATATAGAGATAGATATTTGATTATTTTTTTATTACAGGAAAAAAAAATATTAATTAATTACATGACGTGGTAATTAAAAGAAAAAGAATATTGCATAAAATTATTGGAAGGTACTCACATAATTTTCCTTTGGTATAATAATTTTTCTAAAATCTTTCATCTTTTTCTTTTCTTTCCAGAAAATAGTATATTCTTATTTTCCATCGTGTTTGAAGGTCCACAACTAAAACAAAATTATTTCATTCTATAGAAAACGTATGTCTGTTCTATATTATATTATTCTATGAATGTTTATGCACATAGGTATTCTTACTCTCAAAGGGTCGAAATTACATAAAGTGTAAATTTATAATGAAATACAATAAAATATCACTTACCAACTGTTCCTTTGATGAATTTGAGATGAAAAATTACTTAAATAATATAAAAATAATTAATTAAACAAACAAAATTTTCTTCAAAACACACTAAAACTTTTGACATAGATTCCACGTCCGAACGCTTCGAGAAACGAGGCGTGACTAAAGAGATGTAAACGAAAGTCTCAAATTTAGTGTGAGAGTGCACGTCTACATGGTTTAAAATCCCGCGCGGCGCGAACAGTGGGCTGGATTCACGAGTTTCAATAAATATGTAAAACACGGTTTTTGCTCATTTAAAAAATAAGTAAAAAAAAAACGAAAAAACTGTCTAGCAATGTACAAGGTATTTTAAATGATCTTTCATTTAAAAAAATATATATGTTTCTAAGTCTCATGATGTTCGAGTTATGCATAGAAAATCGGAGAAAACAGGTACTTTTTAAAAATTTATTACCTAAAAATTACACAAAATATAAAAAAGTTATCTAGTAATGTCTTTTGCAAAAGGATGAAATAATATTATATATTTTTTTGGAACACGTCACTTTAATAATTACGGCGTGGTTTGACGGCGAAATGTCCAAAATGGCCTTACTCATAGCCTTAATTAATTACATATTAGTTTATTATATTATATTCTATTCTATTATGTCGATGTTTAATTATATAGAGGTACATGTGTAGTTACACATTATTACAATTTACTTGTTACACTAATAATTAAATCAATAAATATTGTATATTACTTTGGATAAACATCTTGAGGTTTCGTATTATTATTATGCAGATACGTTTAACACACGAAACTATGATAAGGTTTAAAAAAGGCAACGTCACAGAAGAATGTTTTCAAAAGACATGAATATGGGTTTATAATAAACCCAAATAAATATACCTCAAACACTCTCATAGAAAGCAATATGCTTGTGTCAATAAGGTGGAGTGGGAAGCTGGATGAATCGAATCCGAAATCTTTCAATTGAAAGTCTGTGACTTCAACATCAAGATAATGGCTAAATCTCTCTCATATATAAATTAATTTATACGGAACCATAATGTACCCTCACGCCGTGTCTCGTGTGGGGTAGGCAGAGAGAATGGAACGCCACATAGATCTATCCATACATACTTCTTTCGCTTCTTCTACATTCATACAATTTCTCATGCACGTATGTCGGTTCTTCTTACTCAACATACGGCCGTCCTTGAGAATTTGATCCACGTGATCAAGCCACGTGGTTCTCGGATGCCCGTGCTTCCTCACACCCCTTGTTTCAGACAAGTATATCCTCTTTGTCACCCTTTCCACGTTCATTCATTCAACACCAAACCATCGTAACTTATTTACGTGCATTCTGTACATGACACTCTTTTGGATCCGCTCATTCTTCTAGTACAGAAACTTGGATAAAATCAGATTGAAAAGTTTTCTTACATATTTCGTTACACTGTTGTCTTTTTTATCACTTCTCGATTAATTTAATTAATTTTGTAAATTTTTGGCTGTCATTGACTTGTATGTATGATAAAAAAAAACTTTGTCTTAACTGATATTACCAAATGTCGTTTTTTTGTTTTGTTTTTTAATACTTTTCAATTATGTATTATATGAATATTTTTATATTTTTATTTATTTTGGTAGAAACTGTAACTCCCTTCAAAACACGAGTATATCTCTTTTTGAAGGGATGTCATCTATGTGTTTTTTTATGTGTAAGTTTGTAAATTATTTCTGTTTGTGTTATGTTATTATGCATAAATAAATAAAAAAAATAAAATAAAATAAAATTTCATGGCAAAGCAATCAAGTGAATTCTATCTATTTGATTCACGTGTTTTTTTTATTTTATTTTGTGGTACATGCTTGCGGTGTCGAGTTGAATGATATACCGCGGCTGTATTGTCTGTAAAACACTTATCACTTTAATTTATTCATAATATAATTTAGAATTATATTACACCAGGAATGTCAAATACGTTCATAGTAACATCGAAATATTATGTAGCTATACTACTATACTATACTATACCCTCACGCCGTGTCCCAAGTGGGGTAGGTAGAGAGAACGGAACGCCATGTCGATCTATCCTTAGGTACATACTTCTTTCGCTTCTTCTACATTTATCCAGTTTCTCATACATGCACGCCGATTCCTCTTACTTAACACGCGACCGTCCTTGAGAATTTGATCCACGTGGTCAATCCACGTAGTTCTTGGACGTCCGCGCTTTCTCACACCCTCTCTTTCAGATAAATACACCCTCTTCGTCAATCTTTCGCTCCACATGACCAAACCATCTCAATTTATTTACACGCATTCTATCCACAACACTCCTCTTGCATCCACTTCTAATATCCTCATTTCTCACTCTATCACGCAATGTTTTACTTACCATTCTTCTCAGTGATCGCATCTCCACTGCATTTATTCCACTCTCGCCCTTCTTCAGCCATGTCCAAGTTTCGCTTGCATACATTATGTAATTTTTATTTGTTATTTGGATGGTTTATAGGACAACGGATATTATTTGAAAAGTAACTTTCAGTCGATCAAATTAATCTACAATTTTAAATATTTCAGAATTCATTCATAACGGGTGAATTCCCTTTAAAATATTATTTCATTAAAGTTATTACAGAAAAAAGAATCCTCGAGACGTATGACTTTAAATAATCCACATTGAAATTGGATCCAAAGTTTCGTATATTGGATGTTTGTGCCAACTCAAATTTTCACTAATACTTTGTCGTTTTTTTAGTTAACAAGTTTGTAATTATTGATAATTACTTTTTAGTTTACTATCAGCAGTCAGTCCTCTGGCTACCCCACTTACGGCAAATATCGTGACGGTGTAGATGAATTTTGTATTTAAAATAAAATTTGGAGATATACGTTAGATGCACTTTTGGCCTTCATTGAATTTTCTAAGTGTTATTTCGATGATTTGTGCGTGGTTTATAAAATTATGGTCTCTTCAGCTATTAATTGACCTCAAGGTCTGTTGAAAATAATAAAGATGTAAATAACATCTAGTACTATAGTCGTTACGTATTTTTACAATGCATTATGTGTACTACGTGTTCTTCTGCCTCAGTTTACAGTTTTTCCAATTACTTGGAATTTAGATCCTTTCTGTTTCGACCTCAATGTTGAGATCGTCTTCCAGAATTGAAAAAGAGAGAAGTCGTGAAATATGTTGATTGTTTGATCCCTGAAGATGGTGAAAACATGGAAGTCGAAATGTAGGATTTATATTCAAAAATAATAAATGATCCAAAAACACCGTAAAAGTCTCAAAATAAATAAAATAAATAAATAAATAAAAACTTTATTGAAAAAAAAATATTTCAAATGGCGGGTTTATTGCCGTGGGCAATTTCTGCCAACCAACCACTTTTGACATCAATTTGATATATACAATACATACAAGTGTATGAAAAAGAAGAAAAATATAAATAATAATAATAAATATATATATATACAATACTTATACCTACATAAAAATACATATATAAATGAATAGGTGGATGGGATGAAGGACAAGGAAGGAAACACGGGATTGTCAGTTAGATGGATTATTTAAGGAAAGGTAATGATGCCTCAGTTTACTTTTGAAAGAGAGAATAGTTGGAGCTAGTCTGATAGGAAGTGGGAGGTTATTCCATAATCTAGCCGCGTGTGTAGTGAAAGAAGAAGTGAAGAAAGATGTGTGATGTGAAGGTATGGTTAACAAACGGCGTCCACTTGAACGTAGAGATAAGCCATGAGATGCCAAGGGTGTGAAGTTGGACTTGAGGTAATCAGGTGAAGCAGGATTATTCAGAACATTGAAAAGAAGAGAGAGAATATGGAGATGACGACGCTGAGTCATCGTTAGCCATTTAAGTTCATTTCTAAAGTCAGTGATATGATCATATTTTAGAATATGCATAATTTAGGTGAGTTTATTTTAAATTTGATAAAATAGGCTATTAGTTAAATCCTTCCGTAACACAAAGGCCGCAGATCTTAAGTTAAAGCTGTTGTATCTATTAAAATAAGTGAATAAAAAAAAAAGAAAAAAAAGATCTGTGCGGAGGTCTTTCTGTGATGTGATCTTTCCACTTGACACACGACTTAGGCCTTCGTTATCGGTCTCGAGTTTGCAAATCCATACCGCGAGGGACACTGCAATTCTCCAACACCGCATTAACAATAAAGTCAGGGTTAAATATTATGTAGGTAGTTAAAGCCTAGTTTAAATATCTTATTATAGTATAATAAAAAACGTTTTCCTCTCCGCTTGGCAACCCGATGTGGGTTTATAAACCGACACAACGCAAACGAGTAAAGGAACTAAGCTGTTGGCGGCCCATTAGGCTAATGGTATTATAGACTGTTGGTGCGTTAGGTCGATGGACCGCGAAGCTTGTCAATTTACCCGTGTTAAAAAATCACCTTTTGATCACCCATTTTGTATCGTATCGTTGTGTTTCATTTATTATGAAACGACCTAAAACGTAAGTGTGTAGATTCAAAACTAATTTTGTGAGAAGAATGAAAGTACATTATATACTTATTGAAGACTCGAACATTTTTAGTGAAAGATTAAGGTTAGGATCATTGCACCTGGGTACTACTTCCAGAGACTTTGGCTTACCACTGTTTCCAGGATATGAGATCGTTCTAATAAATCAGCCACGAAAAATAACGTTTTTTTGTTTGAAAGAGAAGAAATTAGTAGACGTGGCCGTCTTCCAAAACCACATGCTTGACAATGTTTATCGGATTCAAAAGAGTATGGACACATTTTGAATGGAAAAATTCGTCGAACATGTGAGAAATTGTTTCAAAATATCTACTGGTTCAGAGATACAGTCTTATTCTGTCTGTTATTATGTCTGCTTCGTACGGAGGTAATCAATATTCTTAGTTTATAACCTAGTTGGCTCGTTAGCGATCCGACGGTATTATTAAATCTCCTGATTGCTCAACTTTCAGTGCAGGATTGTATAATTATGTATATACATAATAATGATGAATTTATAATTTATTGTTGTACAAAAGTACACAGTTATTACGTGTAGCACGAACCGATTAAAATTATATAAATATTTTTGCATTAATTATACATATTTACCTATCATTAAGCATTTTACAATACAATACCTTCTGATTGAATATGTACGTATAATAATATCTTTCTTTCTATAGTTTTGCTTGGATGCAATATGTTTATAATGCACAATATGTTATTAACAATTCTCTGGTTTTGCCAAAGAACAGCTGAGTGTAGGGTTTATCCCCTTACGTCAAATTGTTGGATTGGTGAGCAAGGAGCGTAAAACCAGCCACACCGAATCGCTTCCTCTCGGGAATATAAGCATATAACAAGTTTCCTCTATTCCAAAGGACGTATCATTTTGATAATGATCTATTATAGTTCAAATTACCACTTCCCAGATATTTTAGGAGTCAGAATTCTTCTGTTTATTAGAGTTAACGAAAGAATCGTCATTTATTTTTTCTTCACTAATTTCTTGGCGATTTTGAACATTTTCACAACATCTTGAAAACCGCCGCCCTTGAGACGGTCTAGGGACTGTTAAACGGCGTCAAAATAAAATCATCCAGAATAATTTCACTCCTGCTGTGTATATTATATGTAGCATATTTTACATGAACATTTTGTTAATATTATTACTGTTTATGTGCAAAAGGGATAGATAAAAAAAAAACAAAAAAATGAAATGTGTAACTATGTTTTGTCTGTTGGCGTTTTATGCTCCTAGAATAATCTAAGTAAAAAATCTGATTTCAATTCCACCGTTTTGCCTATCAGCTGTTACACCTGCTTGTCTATTCATATTGTACATTCTTTTGTATGTACCATGTACTACCTAACATGGGTGAATTTATTTAAGGACTTCCGCCCAGATGTTTAGTGGAAGGGACAGGGCAATGTCCTGACTAACACATAAAAAAAAAACTTGGAGTGGAACACGCAGCCCATAATTGTAGTAGTATAATAAATAAATTATAATGTATTTTGATTGTGCAGGACTATAATATTCATATTTTATTGTATGAACAAGCCTAGGCTTTCACCTAGCTGCTGGTTTGATGTAATGCGCAACTTGATTGTTTATATAACCGGGTTAGTTGGAAGACATCGCATTTTAGCGATAAACTCGCCCTCTGTGCATTGAATTGTATAAATGATATTTTCTTTGTTAATTTGTATTATTGTAAACAATGTACAGTGAAGAATAAAATAAAATAATAATAAATAAATAAATATTATTTGCCTGCAGATGTTCCCTATAGTGGGAAAAGCTGTTTTATTTTTGTAGGCCTCTCAAGTTGTAATCTGGATATTGCAACTTTATACAAACAATCCGATTGAATTTCGTGTGAATGTGCTGAATACGAATTTTATTTTTATACTATTTATCGTACATCCACATCATGAGTTTTTCATTTTCTTTTTCTTTTCGGAGTTAAAACACTCCTTTCGGGAGTACCGGCAGAAAGAAAGCCTCTCTTCAGGGCGACTGCGCTCATCGGGTTACCTCTTCCCACAATATTTCTGATGTTCCGATTTAGTCTTCTTTTCTTTTTCAAAGAAAGAGGGTCATCAAAAATTTGTAGGAAGAAGAATTGACCAATTATAACATTATTTGGACGTTCTCAAAATATGAGTTCGTCAGGAGTCAGGACCATCGTCTCTTTCGCATCACAGAGACTACTGTATTTTTTACATCGGGCACTTATACTTAATTGTTTTTGTTATGAACTCATTAATTCATTCATACCATCACGACATTTCCCACAAGTGGGCTAACCAGCAGACCAACTATAAATGGAAACACGCAACTCGTCTCCTCTCTGTACCAATTTAACTTAAGACATTCAGGATGGGCGGCATACCTGCTCGCTGAACTGAATTTGTTTAATATCTTATACCTGATATTTTTCGAATGTCTGATTGTGTGTTATGTATGTGTACATACCTACCTATTATTTGTTTACAATATTCTGTATATGGGGGCAGTATATTGATAATGTTTGCTTGTATTTTTTTTATCACATAGGAGTTGTTATATTTGTATTTTGAAAACATTTATATGTATAGATTTATATTTGTATGTGTAAGCTACTTAACACCAATGTATGAGTTACAATTATTATATGTTTATATATAGGATGTATATATCAGTATATCTTGTAAATAAATGGCGATGTAAGCCTAAGTTGAATGATAAATACATTGGAATTATACATTACTCCTATCTTTGTAATAAAGTTGTCCTTCGCATCTACGAGTAGATTATGGTTTTGGGTATGAATCTCAATTGTTATCGTGTTTCAATTCGCTGTGTCGGTGTTTAGGTAGTAGAATTCTACAATGAAATTAAAAACAAATGTTTTTTCTACTTCATTGATTTTTATTAAGAGACAAAAAACACCTTCAATAAAAATCAATATAGTTGAAAAAACATTTGTTTTTAATTTTATTGGTTAGGTATCATGTCTGTTTTTGTGCTTGGCATTATTTGCAGCGTATAATGAAATGAACAACTCATTGGTAAGTAAATGTACGAGAATAATATGCACCTAAGGCCATATTTTATTAAATCTCTTCAAATTCCCAATTACTGTAGTACCTAATTGGTAGCGGTGTTATGTCTTCCATATTATTATATTATAGCTATGTTATTGTGCTGTACCTAATACGCATATTGTATGATATACGAGTATTATATATTATTATATGCTGTCCTCCACATAACCTTTGCTTTACACGGGGTGCACGGCCTCGGAGAGAGAGCTACAGATACCTATAATAATATGTCGATATACATAATTATGTATTAATAAATTTAATATATGTACTATAGCTCTTTTAAGTAGATTGCTTACAAATCTCATAACAGAATAATATATTGGGAATATATTAATTGTTAAATCCCGTTAATATACCTTATTTTGGGTTAGTATTTGGAAGATATCGCTTCCGCGATAAACTCGCCCATTGCACAGTATCATTTATTTGTATTACTTTATCTGCACTGCACTTATTTGTTGCCTTGTTCTATATTGTGTAATAAAGTTTATTATTATAAGATATTTAAAGTCAGAAGTTCAGCGATGACTCGATGAGTTATGCCGTCTATCTTGAATATTATTAACTTTTATTGGCACGTACAGGATAACTTGCATTTTTATTAATTGCACATAGCCCACTGGCTATTCCATTTGTGAGAAATGCCATAATGGTATGAGAAAAAGTCCGTGGAGCACCCAGCAAAGAATTGATCTCATCTTCGAAAGATCCACATTGCAACTCAAAAAGGGCGTTGGGTAGTCATTTTTACTCTCGCGCTAAAAAATCGCATGATGGTATATATCAGGGCTTCCCAAGCAGTGGGGCACGTAGTGAGATGTCAAGGGAGCGGAATACATTTGCATTAAAAAAATAACAGAGTTGGTTCAAAGATAATCCTCAAACAAGAACGAAGAGATCATGAAACATTTGATATTGCTATACCAAATTAAGAATCTGGGGACGAGGGGGGAAGATTTTTTCCGTGCAAGCCAAATTATTAAATTGCAAGGTTGAGACCTAAAAAAATAGGTCCGGAAAAAAGTAAAGGTGGCATGAAAGTATCACTTATGCTCTGGGAGGCTCATCGTAAAAAGGTTGTGAACTGGTATAGATAGGTGGGTAGATAGTATACTGTATTTACTATTTTTATTATAGCATATTGCGGATTCATTGGGATTTGTTTTCATCGAATCCGTTTGATTTTCTTTAGTTTACGTTACAATTTACTCGCTAGCCATTTATTTTTATCATTAGATTAAATATGTTTCTCGGTTCTCTTTATTCTTGATTCCAGATAATTTCAATCATTTGTCTGTTCGGCAAATTAATTATTTTTTGATATATTCCGGGAAGGCAAAAATAATTCTTTATTGTTTATCCTACGGCCATTTGCTCTGTTGGCCGTATCGATGTTTATAATACCACAAATTCTATACTGTTATATGTTGTATTATAGATATTAATTGTAATACACGTTATATTATCCGTGAAGTCTCTAATGAGCCTAAATAGAGTAGATCTCCCACTATTTTCTGCAAGTTTTTCTGTGTTCTATTGTAAAATCGTCAATCAATAAATCTCCTCAACGTTTCCCCAGGAGTACAGGGCCGAGTCTCCTCCATTGTTGGTGGGATTGCATCCACTATGTAACTTCTTCCCGTGACATTCCTTGCGCTCTGATACCTGCGTCACAGAAACGATGTACAGTAGAAGTCTATTAGTCCGTCATCCCACAGTCCGGAATGCCCGATAGTCCGGCATCGCTCCGGAAAATTGTAAAAATTTTGGTTTTTTCTGAAAAGTGTGTCTTTCAAGCAAATAAAAACGCTCGAGAGCTATTCGGAAGTTTTCGGGATAGTTCGGGATCATCCGGAAGCGCTCGGTATTGTTGTAAACATTGTAGTAAACCCTCAGCCTACTCAAAATCTTGAAGAAAGTGACTCAGATGCCGAAACGAAAGAAAAGGAAAAAATCAGCTGGGCAGGAGCTGCAGAATCACTAAATAAGTTTATCTCTTTTGCTGAGGCTAGTACTAGCTACAGTGCTTCAGAAATTATTGATTACCATATCATAAGAAATAAATTTTATACTAAACGTCAAAAGTCAAGAAAACAAAAAGCCATTCGTGACTTTTTTAAATCTAAGTGAAATATGTTTTACAGTACGTGTACACTGTACATACATTATATGAAATGTAAAATAAACTTTGTTGTATGTATTTGCACACTGTATTTGTAGTTTAATTATTAACCTAATTGTTCTTATAATTACCGCCCGATAGACCGGAATTTTCGATAATCCGGCACCGAGCCGGAGCGAACGTGCCGGATTATCGGACTTCTACTGTATTGTGAAAAATAGTGTCTACACAGCTGAATAAAAACGTCAATCATCACTCTACAATCATTCGGTGACAATTCGGAGCAATAATATTGGGAGAATATTTTCGTTACCCATCCCAAGGACGGGTTTTTCTTATAGAATCAATAATATTTCTTCGGAGAATGCCCCGAATTGTCACCGAATGCTTGAAGATTGATGATTGACGTTTTCATCCAGCTGTGTGGCCGCTGCTATAGAGGGACGCTCAGGACAAAAGAACAGCATTGTTTTCGGCCAACTTTTATTGAGCATTATTAAACGTGACCCAGCCAGGATCAATGTAAGATCAGATCACGCGTAAGACATAATTATGTAATATTTTGAGTATTGTAGTGATGACGAAGTCTACCTATCCTAAATATCTTTATTTTTTATGGTGCGTAAAGGACAACTTTTGTGTTGATTATGTGCATTATCAGTCTACTGGTTGCCCCAGTTGTGGTGAATATCGTGATGATATTATAGGTTGAAAGATAAAGTCCACATTAAACGTCTGTAGGTAGGTATATATTATTTGCCATAAATGTTATTAATCCTTTCTTACCTGAACTCGATGTAGGTACGTACCTACATATTAATATGTAGGTATAACATCATAATAGTGGGTAACAATTCAATGAGTTGATCTTCAACGATTTTGGATTATCTTCTCCTTCCCTCTTTATTTTCTGGTAGTCTCGTTAATTCTATGTATGAGCCACAAATCGTGTCCTTCATCACTTTGTCCACGTAGGTTTCTCTTGGTCGGCCTCTGCAATTTTTGCCTTTGGTTATGTTTTCCGCAATTGTGACGAGCAAGTCTGGGTGCCTGATGCTGTGGCCAATTCCCAGTTTGCTTGTTATTGACTAATTGTATCTTTTTAAGGAGTTGCCTACTTTCGCCTACCTTGATCGACACCTCTTCGTTTTACACATGTTTCGACCATTGAAGAGAGACCCACCTCCACCCGGATATCTCAGGAGTTGTGAACTCCTATTTATCCGCATAATTAAACTAAATTTGTCCTCACGGGCGGGCCATTGGGCAGGCCTGAAGGGCCAACCGGCCAAAACCGCCATCGTGGGAATCTTTTAAGCAACACTCTCTCTTCAATGTCCCTTTTGAAAGATGTTTATTTAATAAAATATAAAATAATAACAATGTAGTAAAAAAAATAAGAATACATAGAACATGTTTCGACCAATGAATTTTCAGCATGCTTTGGTAGCACCACATCTCAAAGGCAGCCAACCGTTGGCTTTCACTCTTGCCGATAGTCCGTCGTACAGCAGAATACTCCAGACACAGTAGGCTTCATGTAGGTTTATCATAGTGAATACTGAATAGGTACTATGCAAGCAGGTACATAATCATAATATAATGTGTGTGTGTTGTATTCCATATGATTTCAACCAGTTACCGGTTTTTTATGGCTCGTCTCTCTGTTCTATACAAAATATTTCTACACATTATACTGTGTATAAGGATAACCTCTTATTTATTTGTATACCTACTATAGAAGGATATTATATATTATCTATTGTATAATTATGTATTATTATTATTAGTTGTAGGTGTCGTATTTGTGCAGGTAGATGTATAATGATAATACAGTATATCGAGGTAGTGGAGTCGGAACCCAATAAAGGACGTTGACCGGATCGAAACGACTAAAGCCCGATTTATCTACGGTATCAAATAATAATATTAATTTAGATACAAATTGTTTAAAAAATGTGCTTTTTAATGGAACAACTAGTAACTACCTCCCAAACAATCGGGTCTTATGTTTTATTTGGTCAACTAATTTGATTACATATTTTAGTGGGACTTCATAATCTTGAAAAAAGCTAGCGTACTCATTTAATGTATTGTAAAAGTTAGACTTTGTTAAGTTCTTTTTAAAAATATTTTCCTTTTTGTATGAATCCTAAGAAATATTTCTTAAATACATGTAACTATTCTAGCAGCCAATACCATGACAGAAATCTCTCATACTTTCATAAAGCAGATTCATTAGATTTTAATGTAAGAAATCTATTTTTTTTCGGACTTCGATACAAAATGGTCAACGACTGATTTCGGACTTTAATCCATCAAATTCCAACCCGATGACCGTTTATAATAGTAATAATAATATGGGTTTAGTTAGTCTTTAATAGTATGTATGTCGATCGTAGTTCATAACAAAATGGCACACGTAATCATTTTTTGCCCTCCATTTCAGGTCTACTCTAGTACCTAGTAGGAAGATAGGATGAACTTTTGCGTGGTGTATTAAAATATATGGTATGTACATACGTGCTGAGGTCACCGGCCTGGTAAAAATGCACATACATTTCTATATGATATCATCACCATAGGTAAAAACCATGTATGTATGTACTCCCTCCTTATTAGTGATATTGCTGGATTAAAGAGAGTAATTAGATTAGGTATGTTCCGTGCTCGTTAGGGGTAAACAGCAATCAGTTTGAAAGATTTTCTTTCTTGTTATGCTTTCTTATACTTTTGCGTGTTGGGCACGATATTTAATTAAATTAATAAAGCTTCATTGTTGTTCATACATACCAAATATACAATAGCATTGATGAAAAAATGGCCAAAACGGTGGCCATAAAAATTTAGGCTTGTAGTCCGTAAAATCGCTTTCTTAGATGACCAATTTTTACAACACACATCGTTTCTTATCATAAGTCTTGTTTTACACCTTTGGCATCTCATGGTTTGCCTCTTCATTCTGGTGCACTTGGTACGTTAACTATTCCTGCTCACCGATCATCTTTTTTCACATCTTCTTTTACTAAAGATGCAGCATGGTTATGGAATTATTTACAGCTGTTAGTCAGACTTGCTCTTACAATTCAAAAGTAGACTGAAACATTACTACTGACACTACTGTCTTGCTCTCAATAATCCTTCTTAAATCCAATACTCCCCTTCCCTCCTCCTTATTGTATATTGTTGATGTATGTATTTATTTGTTACAATTTTTATGTATTTATGTTATTGCTATTTTTTGCAATTAATATTTATAATTAATATTTAAGTACTTAGCGTACAGCATCTTGGAAGTTTGTATTATAATCTTACAATTTCGTTCGGTTATTAGAGATTGCCTTAAGGCAATAAACCACCCTTTTGTGTTCTTATTTTTTGGTTCAATAAAGTTTATTTAATTTTTATTTTAGAAACATTATGGTTCAGACAAGACAGTGACAAACCACAGAGCGAGACAGTGAACTTTCTTGCGTCATAAAGTCAACCAAATTCGTCGCCATTGGGTGCGTCCAGATAGTAGGATGCGAACGTCAATCAATCATCAATCTTCAACGATTCGGAGCATTCTCCGAAGAAATATTCGAATGAATGCGTTCGTTTCCCGTCCTTATATGGGTTACGAAGGCATTCATTCAAATATTTCTTCGGAGAATGCTCCGAATCGTTGAAGATTGATGATTGATTGACGTTCGCATCCTACTATCTGGACGCACTCCGAAAATCACGTGGCTTTACCACGTGGGATTCTCTCTTAATGACGACACGTTTCAAACGAAAGTACAAACATATATAATAAGAAAACGTTGTTATGTTGTGACGAAGGCTGAGAATGAGTAAATACAGCATAACAAGTACGTAAATATGATTTTGATGTACAGATTAGTTTGATATTTAGGTGGACTGACGTTATTAACCGATCAGCTAGTAGATCGATACTTTATGATTTTGAGCCCCTGTAGAAATAGTGTTTAGAAATTTGGCATCAATATAAAAGAACTAGGGTTTCGTCTATTTCTTCTAGAGAATTTAACCAACAAATCAGCATTTTATATACCTATCATAGGATTTCGTACTGCATAGGAATGCTGTAAGCGAGGGACTGAATGAGTTTGAAAGAAGCGAAATTGCTAAGGACAAGGATAGATCGGATTGGCATTCCTTCCTTTCTTCATACTCTACGAGCAATGTAGCAAGAGGAGAGAGATGCTTGGATATTTTTTTTCTATAGATGGCCAGGGCCAATACCTACTAATCTTTGAGCGGAATCAGATTATAAGTGACTAATGATGACATCGAGCTGTTCTCATCACGGCACGATGATAATAATATAATAATATGATATTATTTTCATGTCGACTTCATATAAAACTACTGATGACTTACTACGCCGTTGTGTCGTTTACATTTAGGTATAGATATCTGATATAAGTATGACAGCTGTTTTAGTACTGTCGACATCGCCTCAGCTGTTTTTAACATAATTATAACGTAACTAGGTATATACAACACCTACTATTATGAACTGTATTATCATTGCTGCGTTACTATTAGTTAGGTATGAAATGTTAATTTTGAACTTAAAATTTGTTCCGTGAAATCTCCGGTAAAGAAGAGATTTCCCACTCTTTTGAGCAAGTTTTCCAGTGTCCCGTAAAAGGCGGCAATTAGTAAAATATCCAGTGTCAGACATTTTTAACTTATCACTACATAGTACCTATAGGGAACGGATATATTTTATAGTATTTTACTCTTTAGTATAGACATTATATTCAGCATAGTTTAATGCATAAAATGTTTGCTACATCGAGCCTGAGCGTCCACTTATTCAGCAATCAGCTGACTGGTTTGTGCTATTATTATATGAACGCGTGTACTGTACAGTGCAGTAGGTGCGTAATAATATAATTGCTAGGTATTACGTTTATTATTGTAAGTTAGTATGAAATACATAGCAAGTACTTACTGTAATATCTAGCCCGATTGTGTGTTATTAGAGGTTGACTGGAGGAGCCCTTTTCCCATTTATTACCGGTTCTATAAAAAATAAAAAATTATCTTTAAATTTTCGCGGAAAAAGCTTCTATTATAGTTGTAACCATACTGACTATAATAGAATTTTGACATAAATTTTGGCATAAAAACTTGAATAAAAGGGATTTTCTTTTTTATAGAACCGGCTGACACCTCTCATAATTCCTCATGCATCACGTTCACGTTGGAGTGACAACTGATACGTGACGAATATTAATGAAATGATCATGGGCGAGTCCTGTTATGTATGTACTAAGGTGACTATAATGTGAAACGGGTAATCCAACTAGTAGAACGCAACATAGATGAAATAATGCAAGTAAACTCAGTGCTGGTTGAAAAACAGAAACACTGTTTTAGTTATTGGTTTACGCGTTTCATTCTAATAACTGTCTCTTACAGTATTTAAATGTGGCAGTGGTTCTAACGAAATGTTTATCAAAAACCGAAAGATACTACTTTCGTACTCTTAGAGCATCGATGATCGCAGACCCCATGTTGATTATTTTATCTGCAATGAGTGTTTTTCTTCTATCCACACACGCAAGGGGAACCTTTCAAAGTAAACTCCTATAGGTGTATCCCAACCCAACCTAGAAAAGGGCTATCATTTAAACGATCAGCATAATATTGAAGTTTTGTTCATCAGAAAAAATGTACCTATTCTGTCGACAAATATATCATTTTGATATGCTACTTATGCCCAGCGAGAAATTTATATTTGTATTGCAAATAATATGATATCGTAAAACTCTAAATTTAATCGACCAGCAAAATTATTATTTGACCAGCATAATGATTATTTGTGCAGCAAAATAAATAAATGAGCAGCAAACTGTGAGCTAATTTTAATTAAACTTGTGAAAGCTAAATTTTTAATCTTGTTCAAATAATAAATCTTTGTATGTAGCATCTTTTTATGTGATTTTATATGTAGCATCTAGCAACGATTCTAGCGTTTTTCGACATTTCAGTTAGATATTTCGTTAATATAGCAAAGCGGAAACTGGCATTATTTTCGTAGTCATCATTAATTTGGTTAGAAATCACAAAAACTTCATGTGGATCCGAAGTTAAATCGGTGTGTGAAAAATATTGTTTATCTAATATTTTCTGCCGGTCAAATAATAATTCTGCTGCTCAAATAATAATTCAAAATTAATTATTTTGTTGTGCGATTATTTATTAAGCTGTTAATATTTGTTAATTTGCTGATATAACCAAGTTTGTTTGTAAAACAAGTGTTGCGATTATTTTTTATTCATTGCCGATGAAAACATTGTTTGCTGCTCAAATGACTTAAATGCTGATTTTTTCTTGCCGAACGAATGGATTAATAGCCGATCAAATAATTAGTTCCCCTAGAAAAGCCCCTTAGAATTTTAAAATTAATATTTCTGATAAATCCATGACCCAGTATGAAATGAAAACCGTGAGTCGACAACCGTGGTTCTCTCAAGTAATAAACCCTATACCTACTACCGAAGTCGATACTGCATCATGACGACTGTCTCACTTACAAATTATTATGTATTTTGTTTTTATATGTATCTCTATTTGATAGAACTTATATACATACATTTATTTGTATTGGGGGTAGGAATTCAGAGGTAAATATCCGATGTTGCTAGCATACAGGGGATGCAACTAGACTACAGTTAACTCAAGTTAATAGTTCGGCTTGGCAAATGTGATAAAAGTATACCTACTATAGGCCGAAGAAATTAAATTGTCCTCAAAATTCGCTTCATTAACTTATGACCAAGCTTTACATTGTTTGATACATTTATTGTTTTGATTCATATTTTATCATTCCGACTACTGAAATATCCGTGTGATGTAGAGTAACTTTAATATATTCTTTTATTATTTGCCATGGATTTATACCTTCATGGCATATCACACAAGTGGGGTGGCCGGTTGACAAACTGCATGTAATAAAAATGCAAGTTGTCCTCTCCGTGCCAAAAAAGATTAAGACATTCATGATTGGTGACTGTTGACTGCTGTGTTAAAAATGTCTTGTACGTGATGTTTTACGAATACCTTTTACAGTATACTTGAAAACTTGTAGAATCATTGGATTATTTTGTTTCCTGGTTAACAATTTATTTATTTCTAATTACATACTTCAGCTGAGCTCTCGACTTTAACCCACTGTGATTGTCGTATCATTATTGTAAGTAAGTCCTTTATTAATATCGTACACTAATGAAGGGTAGGCAGGGAGAGTTGTATCGATACATACACAGTAAATGGATGATATGGTACCTCCTAACTCCTATCTAACTGCCTACCGTGTCTTTAGAGGGTGGTCTACCAGCATCGTGTAGGGGCACGTGGGAGTCTTCGTATAGTAATTATTGTGTAGTACCTAATCATGATGAGGTATGCCACCCATTCTAAATCTCTGTCTGTCTATTCCAGTCGTTCTTTGGTTCTTTCTGTGTTAAATAAGGTATTCAGCAAAGAGCAACTAAGTAGTTTGGTTATTTACTCTATGGTATTCAGGATGATGAAGAATTACTTGATTTTGGCGTAGGTAGACAATTGAAGAGAAATATAGACAATACATCCATAGTGAATAATATACTCCTATCTTGAGGAGATAATATATGTAATTATTCAACTGATATAGAAGGTATGACTACGCCATTATTTATAGAGATACATAGAAAGTGCATTGTGTTATATATTATATTAGAGCGGTGATATATAGGGATACTGTACTGTACCTAATGCATTTATTATTACTACCTATGTATATTATATATGTATGTTGACTGCACTCACCACTACACACATTTACAGTGATGTATATATTATGTATATTACACTGTGCATCACATCCAGCCGGGGGTCATCGCACCCCGGCTTAGAAGGGGAATGAACACATAGGCGAACACACAGACACATGCACCCACCAACCCTATTATATTATATTATATTATATTATATTACAGTACTATTGTGTACATTATAAATACCAATTACATATTATATTGCTACAACCCCGTGTGGTGTCGTAATGAAATGTGACTCCTGAATGTCCTGTATTCTGTAGGAATTTCCCACAAATGGGATGGATAGTCAGCAGATTAACTGATATTTTGGTTAGCACTCATCTAACCATCATAGGATGAGTGATATTACAGTACTATTGTGTACATTATAAATACCAATTACATATTATATTGCTACAACCCCGTGTGGTGTCGTAATGAAATGTGACTCCTGAATGTCCTGTATTCTGTAGGAATTTCCCACAAATGGGATGGATAGTCAGCAGATTAACTGATATTTTGGTTAGCACTCATCTAACCATCATAGGATGAGTGATATTTGAGTAATTTAGCACAAATCAAGTGTCTCGAATGTAATATGTTTTATGTGAGATAACTTTCCAAAGTGCTCAGTAGGTACCTTACAAGAATCAACTTCGTGTTTGCAATAAGTTTTTTGCACTTATTCAAATTGTTTTTCGTTCTATAGTATTCTCTGACTTGATCAAACATTATTTTATTTATTATCTTCTTCCCCTTCTCCTAGAATGGGTCGAGGAGGTTGATTACGTCCAGATACTTCGTCCAGAGACCCTTGCTGTCCATTGTTGATGTTGTTTTCGGGTTCCCTGGTTACCCCAAACCTAGTATTTCAATTCGCATTAGTACTTATAATAAATAATGCAATTAGGTGCAGTTCACATTGTACGGATTTTCCACAAAGTTGCGGCAAAGATAATTATCATTCGTATGTAAAACGATTTGTGTATGAGAACTTGCTGATTATTACAACTTTGGAGAACTTGTCACGATACGATATTATGGTATATTATTATTATTAATGTTTTTATCCCTTTTGAGTTTGTAATGTTTGATTTAATAATTATTCTATATGGTAAATAAAGTCATACTATGTACTGTGTTTGCTGTATTGATTTACTGGTTGCAACAAAAAGAGCATCGAGCTTACACTGCCGAGTGCATTTCTATAGGGCAAGGTAGGGTAAATGTTGCAATAACTCGTTCGGAATAGAGATCACGTTTGGCTGATGATAACTGATAGTAGTGATAGTTTTTCGAGTTAAATATTTATATTGTATGATCTTAGATTTTCACGGCCGGCGTTAATAGTAGGAAAGCTATCATCCGGATGACATAGGAACTGACATTCCTTTAACATTCATGGGTGAGGGAGGGTGCAACCCTTAATGTGTATCATCCGGAAGCCCGGAAGGTAACTTTCCTACTAATATTTATATTATTAAAAATATTGGGGTGAAAATCAATGGTATGCATTATAAAAAATATAAGTACTTAAATGAATATTTGGAAAATTATGAACTACTTGAAACGTTGGTCATGATATGGTTTTACTATGTTAGGAATTGAACATTTTTCTCATTTAATGGTTCGTCGGATAGAATGGAGGTAGAGTCTCGGCCTCGTGAACAAGGGGTCCGTGGTTCGATACCAGATGCTGGCCAACTCCCCTTTCACGACACAAGTTTTTAGTAGCTTACTGTGAAAGGTGTATAAGGTTGTGTTTGGGTTTATAACAAACAAAACCCAGTATATCTTTAAAAAAACTTTTCTTTACCTACGGAACCTATTTTCTAATTAATAAACATAATAGGCTAAAATCCTATATAAACTACTCGTGTAGGTGTGAAAACTCAAATGTCGCATTCAAATAATAGGATTTTTTGTCAAATATCACTACGTGGCTCGTTCCACTAATGTTTACCCTAGGCATATCATTGCATAGTAGGTACATACTTCTAGTTGTTTTGAATACCTCCACCTCTAGTGATATTGACAATGTGCTCAGTTCACCGTGTCGCCGCTGTGTGTTCCGGCGGCGTGGTCATCGCTCAGTCAGCTGTTCCTCTCATGTCGCACATGCGCACTGCCCATACCAACAACACTGAATACTTCTCTCGTGGAATAAGCCATCCGACGTCGCCGTGCATCGGGCTGTGAAACATAAAAAAATCGACCAATATTACATCTCATATGGCCGCCTCGTCATAGTATTTACAGAGAAACGTACAGAAAAATATCCACAAAGTGATGCGTCAGTGAATTGGGAATATTGCGTCAATTCATGCAAGTTGTCGAGTGTTTTAAGAGATTACATTTCCATATCTGCGCCGCGTTGTGTTTAATTTTGACGTTTTATACATTATTGTAGAGTCGCACGATTAGTGTGTTGGTGCTGTTATTGATAAAAGTAAGTCTTTATTCACGATATTTTCAAGACATGCTTATAATAAACTTGATATGACCTAAATATTGTGTTGAATTCACACGATTGCTTTATTATATTTTTATTCTGTTAGGTCGTATCCCACTAGTTTGACGACTTTTTTTCCTAGTGTTGCATCGCTCTCGTTATTTTTACACTCCCATAACATTACTTCTCCGATATCTCTGTCCGAATTGGATTGATTTATAGTATTATCGTCATTTATATTTTATATTAACCTTGTATTGATATCTTCCTGCACTTAAATGGAGTTGTCAGTACTTTTCCGCACACACATACACACGCACCACCTCAATGATGTAACTCAATATTGTATTTTTTTCGTTTTTATCCAAACGAAATTGTCAAATGATGATTTTGGAGGATTCCTGGGAATGTTTTCAATACTATAAATAAATATTTTATTTCATTTTTATCTCCATGTGCGTCACATAATTAGCATGCAATAAAACACTGACTTCATCATCTAATATTATGATATTACCTATACAGAGGAGAAATCAATATAATAAAACGTGTACATACATTTTTTTGCTACCAAATGATTAATTCTATCCTATACTAGCATTCTAAATTTAAATCTATTCAAAATGAATCCTCAGGAATTGGCACAGTCTATTGTGGCTTAACAATTTGGATATGTCACATTGAAATGATTAAATTAAAAAGTGATATGGCTGGACCATTTTAACTGAATCATAAGTTACATTTGCATGTTTTGAGGATTATGAATATTGGAGCTTACTTCATGAGTATGATGGTATCATAGAATATAATTATGGAAGATCAACTTTGAACCTTGTTTCTATCCATCTGTCTTTACCATCACAGTACCTCACACCAGTGTTCTCGAACGACATTGTCCAATATCGGTAGAACTATCCTCTAAAATCGGTATAAATGGTATATTTTGTACCCAAAATCGGTATATGGGGTATTTGTACCGACGATGGTCAATATCGGATACTTTTCTTTTCACGAAAATTTCTACCCCCCCGTCGCCAAATTTTCAAAATGGTATAGGAATTTGGAATATTTCAAAAACTCCTTGGTTTTCTTAAAGAATATTTGCTCGAATCCATAAGTATCCCGTACTTTTACTGAATACCCAGTACTTATCTATCGATTATACTTACCAGCCGACAAATGGTAAAAATCGGTAGATTTCTAGGGCATTTCGGTAGGACACGGCCCATTTCGGTATAAATACCGGGTAGGTTCGAGAACACTGCCTCACACAGATGGGGTATCTAGTAGACTAACTACTTGTAATACGTGTGCATGTCACCCTCTCCAAGACATAATAAAATGAGATATTTAGAATGGCTGGCATACTCCATCACTAAACCGCAGACTTGTTAAATGTTTAGTTTGTAATATATTATGAATACCTTTTTTTCCCATTATACCATATCCCTTTTGGGAGCTTAGCTATCTCTTATCATTTATCAAAATTATGTTTTGAGTTGATGCCCATTTGTTCAGTTTATACCAGTTTGTACCTCAAAATATGTGTATTATCATCAGTAGTAGATCTATGAAACTTCCTCATGTGTAAATTTATTAAAATTAGATTGATACCAAGTTATTCATCTAGTCAAGCCGCATCTTCCGATGAAATAACTAATACGCTTTGATACGCACAGAAAAAGTTATGGGAAAGATGAACTCTCTTATGGGCTATTTGGTGTAAGAAATGAAAGAAGAGTTATGAGAAAGAACACACAACCAAGATCTACATGACTTGGTCACGTGGATCAAATTCTCAAGGACCCGTGTGTTGAGTAAGAGAAATCAGCATGCATTAAAAATTGTACGAATGTAGAAGAAGCAAAAGAAGTATGTAGGAACAGAGCTGTGTAGCGTTCTGGTACAAAAACTGTATATGCAAGCGAAACTTGGAAGTGGTTGAAGAAAAACAAAAGTGAATTAAATGGTGTGGAGATTTAATTGCTGGTAAGAATGAGGATATCAGGAGAGTGAGTGGATGCGAGAGAAGTGCTGTGGATAGAATGCGTGTAAATAAGTTGCAATAGTTTGGAAATGGGAGAATGGATGTTGAAATGATAAATGTGGAGAAAGCGAAAGATAAATCAATATGGCATTCAGTTATCTTTGCTTACCCCCCTCATAAACATTTTTACATAAGGGTTATCTAAATGGAGTCCATAATTATTATTGATTAGATAAAATTTGCAAATTTATTTTAATGCTTTTGTTAATTTTATCATCCTTAAACATTTTCTCTTGAATACACACAGCTGCAAACTCAGCCAGGTAGTCAAATAATAATATTATTAAAATTTATATTACTGGCAATTCTGGACTCCACTATTTATGTTCCAAATTCTAATGTTGTCTAGATTCATTTGTTGTTAGTCATCACCACCGTCCACCATCTTTGTTTATAAATTTTTGATATAATATTATTTTATTTGGTTTACCTTTACAAAATAGTTTGTTTACACAGTGTTTTATCAATGAATATACATGAGAGTCATACATTTAATGGTTATATTCAGTGATGAGCTAGTTTTGGTATGTTAGCAATATTAATTTTGCCCACTTTGTTGCCAATAGATTGTATTATTCGCCTTTACATATTATGTAGTTTTGTTACAATGCAAGCCTTGTCATTTCATGTTTATTGTTTAAAGTTAAATTTATTATGTTGAAGTATCTGGAATATTTAGTGTTAATTAATTGAATACTTATAAACAACAGTTATGTGAAGGTTTATTCATCTGTTGTTTGTTCTTCTTTCGCAGTTTGAGATACATTTTGTAATTAACATCCTGTTGCTGTTTTAAGATGATTCAATAATTATCTTATACTGAGAATTGAATAAAATAAATTTATACGCAGAGTGTTTGTGTTTTAGCTCTGAGAAAATGTTGCTATGTCAGTATTGCCATTGTAGTTTTGCATTCTGTCTGCTTTGTCTTTTATTTGACCAGTAGTAATACATACTATGCTGTGTCCTCTGTGCTATTAAAAATAAACATTCAGAATGATTGACAACGCAAATATTACTGATAATTTAAGACGAGCAATGCTTTGGGAATGTTATTTCTTTTTTGTCGGATGTTTTTTCTTGTAAAATGAGTGGTAGTGCGATGATTTCCTTACATGATATTAAATTACTTTAATAATTAAATGAATAAATGTCAATAGTATTTTAGATGATGAGAGAATCAGTGAATATAAAAACATTGTTGAGTTGAGGAGCTTGGGTTCTTCCCTGTATTTTCAAGAGAAATATTAGTATAAAACTGTACTTAATTTTTTTTTATTTTCTCTTCTTATTTAACAATAAGGGTCTTGTGATTTTGAAGGGCTGTCGTTTAACTGAGGGGCAAACAATTAAACATGTGCTTGTATGATATGACTGGTGACAGTAAGAGTAGTTTGGCAGTCGTTTTAGCGCCAAGTTGATATATTTTTTTCGGTTATGCTAGTGGACCAGATAGCTTTATAATTATGTGATGTCACACCTTATCGGTCTATCCTCTTATATATTTATTTACTGATTACATGTCCAAAATATTCACAAAAAAATTTCAGTCATTTTGGTCCATTTTAAGGTATGATTTTTGATTGTTTGCACTCACTTCCTTGCATCGTCTAACCATTTAACAAAATAATGTTCATAAAATTCATATTCTGTTACTCTTTTGTTTCAGTCTCGCAAGGAGTCCTTTGGGGGCATTGTGAAGTAGTTGTGACGGCAGCCAATTGAAGTGTCAGAAGAGTGACCGTGCAGTGCAAATACATTAAGAGACAATATAATATCAAGTGTGTTATTACATGTGAACATTATTCATAGTTACCAGTATTATAATAATACCGAAACTGTCAAATATACCCTGTGATTTGTGCAGTATTAAGGGTTTCGAGTGATTGGGTAAACATTTTTTAAATCTGTTTTTTAAAAATGATTTTTGTAAGACTCGTTTTTTCTCTTAGATTGACAATATCCTGGCTGGAACTATTCTTGGATTCTGAATGAATGTCAAGTGCCTACTAGGTTTCTGACAGCCTAGAATTCTTTGAACCTTCACAGCTCATCTTTCAATTGATCCATTATTTAAGTCTTGCCACCGTCCTTCATATTTATTTATTTATTTAACATAGATATATTTCTAGTTGTTCTTTTTCATAAGAGATATTGAAAGTTGATGATAGACCATTATGATGAGGCAGATTGAGTCAGTTTGTTGTATGCTCTCCATGAGGGAAATTTCTTTTGTTTGAGTGAGGCACTCCTGAGCACTTGCAAACGTGACTATAAGTTGAGATACCTGGAGAGTTTTTGAAATGTTTCTCTACTCTATCTTTGTGATACAAGCATGTTCTAGTTTAGGCTCAGCGCAGAATCATATTTCTTAGTTTGCCAACTGTTTGATAACATTAAATAGAAAAGTTTTGTGAGAAAATGATTTTATACTATTTTTTAAATTTGGTTTTACACATACTGATATTTATCACTACAAATATAGATTTTTACCTTATTTATACTTACTTAAAAAAATATTTATTTTCAGGTCAATATATACTGAGATTTTAGTAGCACAAAGTTCACCATAAACTGTGTGCAGTATTACTCAGTGCGTTGAGTTATAGAGGATAAGGTGCAGTGTAGTGAAGTGTGTAACAGGTGGTGAGGTGTGTGTAATTAAGTGTTGTGTGAAGGTGGCATGGTGTGGGCGAGCATAGAGGGCGCCGCCACACGGCCAGCCACAGCCACAGCCAGTCCAGCAGCATATGGCCGAGCAGGACAGGTCGCCGCGCCTCGCAGCGAGGGAATACAACAAGTAAGCAACATTCATACATACTTATAATTGACTATGTAGCTAGAACAAGATTCCGTAATCCAAAATGGCATTTTGAGATATGGCTATTTAAAGTTTTCAATTGTGTTTTCTTCAGTATTTTGTACATAATAACACTGAGAGCTTTATAATGCTTTCTTTTCCGAGCTTGTTTCGATTTAGATGTGCCGGATGTAGAAAGCCCACTAGCTTGAACTTTATTTTTAAGTTTTAAATAATTATGAAAATAATAAGAAGCCGTGGGCACTCGGTTAGGAACCGGTCTCCCACCCTCCTTCGCAAATCCTCGAGTGTAAAAGGCATGTGTTCGAAAAAATAAAGACATTTTACATATTAAAGTCAGCCATGAAGCCCGCCACCCACCCTGAAAGTCTTATATTTTAGTTAGCACGGAGAAGACTGCTTGATCTGCTGGCTACCCAACATGTAGGACATGTTGTGATGGTATAGATAAATATAGATAGATAAAAAGATTACAATTTGTGAAAAAAGAGAAAACAATAAATCGCGATACTAGTCGCTTATAGATTGTAAGAAAGTTGCTTCGTGTAGCGTCTAGAAAATATACAAGATTAGTCTGCAATGGAAACTAGTGCAGTATGTGACCAATTCAATTGGATCTTACTATTTTTTATTTAGAAAAATACGTACAAAATAATAATTAAAACACAGCTGAACCATTGAATTAATTCTCAGCAAATTACTATACTATACTATACCCTCACGCCATGTCCCAGGAGGGGTAGGCAGAGAGAACGGAACGCCATATAGATCTATCCTTACATACTTCTTTCGCTTCCTCTACATTTATCCAGTTTCTCATACATGCACGCCGATTTCTCTTACTCAACACGCGTCCGTCCTTAAGAATTTGGTCCACGTGGTTCTTGGACGTCCGCGCTTCCTCACATCCCTTCTTTCAGATAAATACATCCTCTTCGTCATCCTTTCATCTTGCATTCGCTCAACATGTCCAAACCATCTCAACTTGTTTACACGCATTCTGTCCACAACACTCCTCTCACATCCGCTCATTCTCCTGATATCCTCATTCTTTACTCTATCTCGCAATGTTTTACCAACCATTCTTCTCAGTGAACGCATCTCCACAGCATTTATTCCACTCTCATCCTTTTTCGACCATGTCCAAGTTTTGCTTTCATACATAAGTGTCAGTACCAGAATGGTATTGTGCACTAGCATTTTTGCCATGTTCAACACACTGCTATTGCTAACAATGGGTCGAAGTGCACCATTCACTCTAGCACCGGCGACTTTTCTTCTTTCGATGTCCTTATCAAATCTTCCATCCCTCACAAACAGACTTCCCAAATAGACATACTCATTCACTTGCTCTAAACATTCATCGTCAACCTTTATTTCACATACCGTTCTTTCACTCTCTCTTTCAAACACCAGTACTTTCGTCTTCGCGACATTCATTTTTAACCCATTTGCACTACAGCTATCATACACACACGAAACAATATCTTGTAAATCACTTTCATTCTCAGCCATTAAGACTAAATCGTCTGCATATATCAAAGCATTCACTCGATATCCATTCAGTTCAACACCTACGTTCATCCCTTTCAGAGGTCGCATGCAAAAGTAAAAAAATAGATTGAATAGCCACGGAGACATAACACAATCTTGCTTCACTCCTTAAGTGAGGGTAAACCACTCCGAGAGGGTATTGTTTACCCTCACACAAGCGGAACTCCCCACATAAAGTGAAGATATTGCGCGTATCAACTGTGTGCTCACTCCATACTCCGACAGCACGCGCCACAGTCCTCAGCAAATTAATTATTGAAAAAAGGTTCTATAGGTCCTTGTTCTAGTTATCCCCTCATTGAATGAGAGCCACTGTCCACCTGGACACTGCTAAAGTCTGGGGACTTCTATTTATTAAAAAAAAGCTAAAACCTCAATTGATCAATGAGTAGAGTCAAAGTCGTGTAACTGAAATATTGATATATATATATTTAGTAGTTCCACAAGACTTTATTTATTGTCAGCCAGTGCTCAAAACTCTTAACACATTTACATTAGCTTGATGATGAGACCGGAATCTCTTGAAAGTCAGCTTGTGTTTATTTAATTAAGTCATGGAGAAGTCGTTTGAAATGTTTTTTGTTTGAGTCATATTGTATTCCATTATATTCGTATGGGACAAGAGATAATGAGTATTGTTGACGTGATCTATTATTGTAAGAATGAGGTAATAATATTAATAATAATCTTCTTTGATAAGCACCATATTCTATATGCAAATGGAGGACTCTATTAATGTATTTTATCAACTTTATGTAATATTCTTTACTGTTGTAAACTTTTAATGCGCATACATTGACTTTATGTAGTGTTAGAAGGGACATGGATATGAACAACTTAAATTAAAAGTCTAAATGTAATTTTCAAGTAGACGTGAAGCATTCTTAGTTACTGCCCGGGATGTATAGATGATAAAAAGGTCTTTGTTCAACAATATACGCAAGAGAGCTGATGATTGAGGTTTTCATGGTAGAAAGGTCAACATTATATCTATCTATACCATCACGGCATATTCCACACGTAAGGTAACCAGCAGATCAGCTGCATGTAATAAACATGCAAGCTGTCCTCTCCGTGCCAACAAAAAATTAAGATATTCAGGATAGATGGTATACGTCATCGCTGAATTTAAGATGTAAAATGTCTTTATTTTTTGGAAAACTGCCTTAGAGGATACTTGAAAACTTACAGAAAAGAGTGGGAGACTAATGCTTTGCCAGGTGCTCCACGGCTGGTAGAAAGGTCGGCAGATAATAAGAATTTTGTTTTGAGAAATATCCTATTTGTTTTATTCTACATTCTGGTTTGGGTCCTGTTAAATGAAAAGGCTTCATATTGATCATAATCTGTAGTTTGCTGATGATGTATTATGTGATGTGATTGCAGAGTAAGCGTGAGTGAGGGCGGTGCGGGCGTGAGGTTGAGGGTGCGCATCCGCAGGTGGTGGGCGGGCCGCGTCCCCTCCCCGGTCCCGGCCCCCCCCTCCCCATCCCCTGCTACTGCTGCTGCTACGTCCTTGGCCCAGTGTCCCGCGTACCGTACCCGTTCCAGGACAAGCACATCAGGTGGCTCTCAGGCACCTCTGCTGGTGTCCTCCCTGCTACCGCTAGACGACAGGGACTACGCACACAGCCCCTACAGCGAGGAGACTGTGGATTACGCAGATTCTGACCACTCTTTATACTCACCCACCTCAAACAGGAGGTCACCCCTCAAGAGAAGGACCAATACTAGAGGTACATTTTTGATTTCATTTGCCAATATCATTTTCTTTGTCAACCTTCAATGACTACTCATTCAACTCACGGAATAATCCAAGCACAACCTTAGTTAGCAAAGAGCGCCCTTGAGGTGGATTTTTTTTCACAAAACGGCGCTTTACAAATCATCCAAATAATAATAATAATTGTCGTAAAACTCAAATAATATACAAACATCTTCTTCCCCTTGTCCTAATTATATCTGAGATTCATTGCACCGAGGTACCCCCTCCAGAGATCCCTCTCTATTGCTAGATCTAGAACTTTCTTACACCCAAACAAAATTTTTCAACATTTATGTTTCTCTCTCCTATAGCCTGTGAAGATTGCAAATAGTAATGACAGAAATAAATTGTTTGCCAAGTGTTTATATATGTCTTTATTATTAATAGATTTTAAATGTAGATATTTATAGCTTGTAAGATTTCATTTCTAAAATGTTATTCTATCAATAAATTTTCTTTGGAAAGGCAAGTAATATGAATCCGGATAAGTATATATATTTGCATGTAGGTTTTATAAATTAAGTTATATGGATAAATTATTTAATGTGTTATTTCCAGGTGCCAGCACTTCTGTCACACCCCCAAAGAGACGCAGATCAGATCAGACAGCATCGACATCGGGGTCCACGCACACTGTACGCGGCTCACACTCTGCCACCGGCAGTAATAGACAACTGAACACAACTCAGACGTTACACACGTCTGGCAGGAACAACACTACTAATAGTAATAGCTCGTCTGCTCGAGCGACACGAGGAAGACCCAGCACTAGGGGACACGGAAGTACCACCAATACAAGTAGTAGTAGTAATATTGGTAAATCAGCTACTGGTGGTGCAGCAGAAAGTAGAAGAAGCGGGGGGGAGACTAGTGCAGAAAGAGGAGGCGGCAGGCGAGGAAGCAGGGGGGCTGCAGACCACAGGAGGACATACCAGCTCAGAAGCAGAGGTAGCGTGCCGGCAAGGGATATTTCAGGTGAGCACCTAATCTGGATTAATTTTCCCCTTGTAGAGTAGAGGAAATCAGCACTTTCAATTTTTTTGTCAGGAAGGAATTCATTTTGTCTAATGTGGTGTCTTGTCTGTAATAAATCAGTGTTTGTTTTGATCAAATATATCTGCAAAATAGTTGTAGAATGAATCCACACATAAATATTTCTTCTTTATCATGGTTCAAAATCTGTTGCAATATGAAGGTTATTATTGGAACTGTAGTTAGGCACTAATTTAGTAGTTTTTCTCTTACTTGTAATAACTTGATTAACTATTTTTATTTTGAACGTGTGTTAACTGCAAACCTGAACCCTTTATGTGCATATTGATGGTTTCCTCATTATCTTTACTACTCAGATACATATATGTCTACCCTAATATCTACATTTGTATACATGGATTGTTTGTTATCTTGTCACTGTGTACATTGCATACCTATTATCATAAAACCATTGTATACCATTGTTATCAGAGGGCACCTAAACACAACCATTATTATCCATTGATTTAGAAATTTGTTCCCCTTTTACTAATTTCTATATTGTTACTTCTCTATATATTTTCTTTCAATGTGTCATATCGACTGTGCTCAGGATAAAGGCATTAAAAGTCGTTTTATTTTTTAAAATCAATCATTTGTGTCTTGTACACATTCTAGTTAAAGGATCCAATCCCCAAACGTCTAGTTTTTAAAGAAAAAGCAAAATATATTTTTTAGCTAGAACTTAATTGCAAATATCCGATAGGATAAAGGACTCATGGGCAGCATGAGTTTCATTATTAACACCAAAAAATTTCATCCAGACATAATTTTATGGCGAAGTAAAAGGCATCAAACCACATAACCCCATATTGTAGTACTACTTTCTTGAACATTCTGTGGAATCATGTTAATGAGTATCTTGTTAAAGACACATATTTGTCAAAAATCATGCACAAGACAAGACAATCGACATCTTCAGGTATATGTAACTCATATTGAAGATCTTATTTTTTGCGGTATGTAGAGTTGGAACTGTATTTTCATTATATGCAGTACTCCACATGCTAGCATATTTATTGGATGGTTTTGATATAGTCAGCAATCATTAAACTTATATAATTGATCTAAGTTTTGTTTTATGTAGAGTGATAAAAGGATGACAAAAAATATTAAATATTTGAAAAAAAAATGGTGCAACATGACGTAAGGTGTCTGAGAAACTCGTGGCTTGACTGTGGGGACTAAAGTCTCAAAGACAGATGGGTGTTGCATAACAGAAATGTACATTTATTAATTCATTCTTTACTGCACATTGATTACATACAATTTCAAAGACATACATTCAAATTAAATGCAATCAATATACAGAGGGCGAGTTTATCTAAGTCAACTACATACTTGCGAGAAGAATTGTGTGAATGTGTAGGAAGCAAATGAGCATGGGATACAAGAATATATAGTTTTATGTGACTTGAGTTTATATTTGATACAAGTAATACAAATAAATTTTTGTTTCAACAGCATCAAAATTAATAATAATAATAATAACGGAGAGTATTTATAGCGCCATCTTCGTGCCATAGCACCTCGAGGTTATGAAAAGATAAAATAAAATATATATATATAATATATTTTATCTTAAAATTAAGATAAAATACTCTTGATAATACCGATAATACATACATACATTCAGCAAGATTTGATATCAGACTTCCTATTGCTCTTATTTGATGTATGACACACACAAACTCACATTAGTTTTTTCTACATGGTAACGTTTACACAATGGATGATTAATTAACTCTGCATATAAGATGCATATATTTTTCAACGAGACATTTAATACTGTGCATTGCTCGTATGTCCTCTGGTGTGCATCATTTGTGATAGTATTTATTACTGAATATAAGAGGGACATGAGTTTTTTTTTACAATGAGTTGTTGTCTGATTTTGATACTTAGAATCATTAGGATGCTTTGCGGGCGCCGTCGTGGTGTGTATTTGTATTTTTATTACGAATAATGTGAGTACTCAAGATACTCATCAATCTTTAATCTAGTATTGTTTTATTATTGAAAAGTCAATGAACATCATGACATCTCCCACTACTGGAGTAGCCAATTGACTGACTCCACACAATAAACTAACAGGTTGTCCTTTATGTGCTTGTACAAAAAGATGCAAAAAAAGATAATATTGGAATTTATGCCTTGAGAGAACCATCTACATATTCATTATAAGGTTAGTTTTCTGGGTGTCTCATTTGTGGAGAGGCCGTGATGAAAAAATTCCCAATAGATTTTCTCAATGCTTTAATACCGAATTGATCATCCATATAACAAAGAACGTGTATATTTTATTTCATGTGAACTCAACATGTTAATGTGTTTGTCAGCAAATTGTTTAGTATTATATTCTGCTTATGAATTTCCTTTGAGGGCTTTGTTATATTTGTCTGCGTCATGTTGAAATTCTAAGAATTGGGTTCTAAGTCCAATCTCATGGTGTGCGATTAATTCATTTATTTGATCTGGAAACTTCTTGATGAAGTTGTGCCTACGTATTTGTGTACATTTAAATATATGTTTTTTTGTTATTGAGATTATATTTATTTTAAAATTGTGCTATTTCTCACAACGTATACCATCAGTGTGTTTTTTATTGTAAATGAATCATGGAAGTAGCTTTGGATCGTAAGTGATTCCATTTTTGTTACAGCTGATGTTTGTATTAAAAGTTAGAATTTTGAAAGAAATTGTGCGTAAAGGTGCGCGTATAATTTTTGGTGCGTGCTTTTTTGCCAAATTGATAGCTACGAAATTCCGCAGATTTACTATAATATGCTGCTTCTGTCTATACATATATCGTCAATACATCTTCTGGAATTTGAGTTGTCGGTAGACTAACTATTGCTTGCAGTAAATATGCGAGTTATCTTCTCCCTGCCAATATAAAGATATTTTGAATGGGGATGCCATACAATAGTTTTTTGTTGTTTTATTTATAATGTGATGTTATTATTTTGTTTCAGTGAGTTCTTCAGCCAGTGAGGGCTCCACAGAACACAGCAGCGCCAATTCGCTGAGAGCAGAGGCTAGCTCTACAGTCAGCAATCTAACTTCCACATCTTTGAGCAGTTCAGGTTCGTATCTATGCAGTTAATATTACACCATCAACTTAGTTGAGAGGAATCTGAACTCATTCAAGACATTTTTAAGAATTCGACAGACAGACATTCTGAGACATTTCTAAGAATTTGACTATGGAATCTATGCCTGCTCAATGTCTGGGAATGAAGGGGGAAGTGTGATTAAACTTTTGATCAATTTTTACCACGTAATATGATTTAGATATAAAATATACACTAGTCATGTGGACCAAATTCTCAAGAACTGCCACGTGTTGCGCAAGAGTAACCAACGAGCATGTATGAGGAAACGAAATTAGTGTACAAGGACAAATCAAATTGGCATTCTGTCCTCCATTTACTCCTAAAAGAGATGCCGGGATATATAGATAGATGTACTCTTTAAAGCATCCATTGAGTAATTATACTAGCAACTGCAAGCAGCAAGTCACTCGTGTATAATGTTATATAAGAGATTATTGTTTATTTATTTGGTCTTTTTATTACAGACGTAAGGAGCAGACTAAGACACAGCTCGCGTATACCACAACCAGTCAACAGGAGTCATTCCTACTCCCTTCTTTCATTGCAGACTTCACCTACCGGAAGAAGAACGGTAAAGAAATTGCAATTGAATAATGTTCATATCTTAATTTTAACATCAAATGTAACTATCTGCATTTAAAACATTTATAAATTTTTCATTCAACTGAGTTATGGTACTATTTTGAGAGTGCAGATAACAAAATCAGATAATGCCAATTGGATTACTACCCAAATGAATTGGTTGTAGGTTTTCTTAAAAGAGAAAAATAATTGTTTTCCGTTTCCGTTGTTTCACGATAGTGGTCTTGGCCGGCCGGCCCTTCATGCCTGCTCAATGGCCCACCCGTGAGAACAATTTTTAGTTTGAATGTGCAAATAAGTAGGAGTTAACGACTCCTGAGATATCCGGGTGTGAGGTGGGTCTCTCTTCAATGTTTGACCTCTTTTGCTGTCTTATGTTTTTGATAGGAGGAAGAGAAAAATCGAACATTTATTTGCTCATTCACACCTCTGATGTGGACAGAAAATTCATAAACAGCACATATTATATTATTTATTTGCTAATGTGTGATTGTGTTTTAGGGCTCGGGAGTATCAGTTTCAAATAATCTGGGTGCCCGACTGGGCAGAAGGAGTGGGGGCGCTGTACCGAGCAACGCCTCACCTCCACCACCTAAGAGAGAGGTAACATTCATTCATCTGTCCCACATATTATTATAAATTCCTCAAGACATTTTTGCCATAATACTGGTAATGTGCATTCTTTGTTGTCAACTAGCTTTTATGCTAAGAAATTCGTTCATATAAAAAATTTAGTGCTAAGATGTTGTGTTTTCTATTGCAGAGCGGGCGAGGTGGTAGGGGCCGGGCACGGGGTGGGGGGGCTGACATGCCCCAGCAGGCAGGAGGAGGGGCCAACAGCAGCAGTAGTAGCGGAAACGCAGCGGGCAACAGTAACATCAACAGTACTAACAGTAACACAGGGGGGCCAGGAGGAGGAGCAGGCGGAGGGACTAGAGGAAGGGCGGGGGCGGGCAGCAGAGGGGCGGCGGCCAGCCTGGGGTCCTGTGCAAGCAGCGGCGGAGGGGGAGGAGGTGGTGGTGGAGCGGTGACCGGAACGGGAGGAGGAGGCAGGAGGGGAAACAGCTCCGGCGGGGGGACACATCAGACCGCCACCACACCCTCCACACAACAACAGCACACACTGGTGAGACATTTGGAATTCCCACACTGTCAGCTGATCAATCGTATATTATCATCAGACCTCCTGACTCTTGGATTTTGTTATACAATTTTCATCTTTAGAATCATATAACACACACATAACACACATATAGACAATTCACACAGACCGAGCTAGTCCCAAACTAAGATATGAATCTTGTATTATGGGTACTAACATGGCGATACACATATACATGTAACACCCAGACCCAGGACAATCTGAAAAAGGTCATTCTTCATTTTGCCCTGGCCGGGAATCGAACCCGGGACCTCGTGACTCAAAGGCAAGTGCGTTGACCTCCGCGCCACACCGGTCGTCTCATATAGAATAGAATTTCTTGTTGCTATGTAACTTTCATTCCAGTCAAATCATAACATTTGTCCCATGAGTATAATGCTACTATACTGTACTATACCCTCATGCCGTGTCCCAAGTGGGGTAGGCAGAGAGAACGAAACGCCAAACAGATCTATCCTTACACACTTATTTATAGCTACAATGAAACATATCGGAATCTCTTCTCTGGAGCTCAGAGCAGAAACCATCTTCGTCTATTCAAAAAGTCTTAGTGGCATAACATGATAGACACAATATATGGCACCCTTGAGGTTATGGTGTGATTAAACGGCACTTCACAAATTATCAGCTCAACATACATCTGTGTTTGAAATTCTTTCCATCCTCTCCAACCCTGAAGTTGAATATAAAACTGAGAAAATTGATAACAATTTTTGATCATTTCCTTAATAATTTATTTTGCTATAAAATAGTAACATACAAATATTGTTGCAGGGAGCCATTGCCTCAACATCAAACAATCACCAGGGCACTACTGGGCTACTGTCCAACATGACGGGAGGAACTGGATTGGACGGGAAGACTAAACCTAAAGGTAACACATCCCTTCCTAATATGTATTCTTGTTTTAACCATTAGCTTGCCACTAATGATCAGAATTTTTGTTGTGTTTACCAAGTGAAGTGTCATAATTGACCGTAAAACCATAGAATGGCTCTATATAGAAGGATTTTAATTTTCTTTGTTTCCTTTTTCTAAATTTGAAAAAAAAAATACCATGTTAGATGCGTCTTGAGATGGTCAGGAACTTTTATAGAAATTTAAATTAAAACTTTTTATTTTTTAGAATATTTTCATGTTTTTTTTTATTTACACAGTTACATTTTAACAATAATGTTTGCATTATATAACTCATTCATCAAATTGAGTAGAGCTTGTTAGCAGCAAGATTTATGATTTATCTGAATATTGTCGTTTGACTCTTATTTGAACATATATTGTCAAGTTCATACTTTACATTTCTTTTCCTCATGAAACTAATAAAGAACTTTGCTATTTCTCCTTATCCAATATTCTGATTTAAAAATTGATGAAGTTGTCTATATTTGGTAAAACATGTTTTTTGGACTGTGAATCATGTGTGTGCCATGTTCATAAATATATTACTTATAATCAGGCTTAGTAGAGGAGAGTGCCGGTGGAACTAGCAGTACCGGTGGATCAGAAGCCACTACTGCAGGAAACGCGTGCACCAGCGCTGGAGCCAGTGTCGGGGAGTCTTCCAGCGATGACAGTGAAGTGGGCAGACTTCAGGCTCTTCTGGAAGCCCGAGGCCTTCCACCTCATCTGTTGGGCGCTCTGGGACCTCGGGTGCAGCACCTGTTGCACAGGACAATGGGAGCAACTACATGTAAGAAATTCTTGTCTTTTGAAATAAATCCAAATATATCTGAAACACCCCCGCAGTATGCAAAGTGCTTGTATTGCACAGTGTGGTGGAGTAGATTAGCAAGCGATAGGTGACTCAAATCATGCTAATTTATTATGCTCTTGTGATATACTGTAAGGTACTGCTTAGTGTGAGAATATTTATTGGTTCATCATAAACATCATAGATTAATCATATACCTACTTATATCTGTCTGGACTCTCTTGTATGTCCATATCTAATTTGTCAATGTGATGTGTTATAGCTTCCAAGGCAGCCCAGCTGCTAGCCGGTCTCCAGGCCACTGGAGATGAGGGTCAGCAGCTGCAGGCTGTGATTGAGATGTGCCAGCTACTTGTGATGGGTAATGAAGATACCCTGGCAGGATTCCCAGTCAGGCAGGTGGTCACAGCGCTCATACAATTACTGGGCATGGAGCACAATTTCGATATGGTATGTACCATTATTTGATTGTCAGTCCTTAAAAATACAAACATACATCTTCTCCTTGTTTCTTGCTCCAAGAACCTCTGATCACTACAAATCAACACATACGTGAATAGTCCTGCAACATGAATTGTAAAAATAAATTGATGATCAAAATTAAGAATATTAGAGATAAAATTGCCACATGATTTGATGTAATGCAAAGAAAAAGAATACATTACTATATTACAACATCCTAATTTATTGTTTTCAGATGAATCACGCATGTCGTGCGTTGACATACATGATGGAAGCCCTCCCACACACCTCTGGAGCTGTAGCGCAGGCCGTACCAGCCTTCCTAGATAAGTTGAAGGCCATCACCTGCATGGATGTAGCTGAACAGAGTCTTACTGCACTCGATATGCTCTCCAGGAGGCATTCCAAACCGATATTGCAAGCTGTACGACCTCAATTTTTTATGATTGTATTTTAGAACATTAATAACAGGTTTTGGACTATTTTAGTTCCCCTGGATTACCAAAAAACAAAACACAATGAGCTCAGAATTACAGAATAGATAGTAATTTTGCCTTTAGTTTTGAAGATGTCCAATAATCATTGTAGTTGAAAGGTTTACAGTGGTTTTAATTTTTTTATTTTTTGCCTTTATCTTATTTCATCTTCAACAAATCTCTGTTATTAAATGTCTTTGTAAACTAATCTAAAAACTAGAGACCTAGTAGATAATAAAAAAAAAACTGTCGTTTTCCTACCTTCAATTTCATAAAAAACATGAAAATAGTAGATTAAAATGATGAAATGTATATGTATAATTTTAATTCATTATATTTCAGCGTGGGGTCCAAGCCTGTCTCATGTATTTGGACTTCTTCTCCATCAACGCTCAGAGAGCTGCTCTCTCCATCACATCTAACTGCTGTCAGAACCTCTCTGCTGAGGAGTTTGTCTTCATCAGGGAATCGTTGCCTTTGTTGGCTAGCAGGTTAACCACTATTTCTTTTCTTACATTACGAATAGTAAGAGGCCATTCACATTGTGAAATATATATTACTTTTGTTTCTGTGACATGCACATTTTTGTTGCATTGGGTTCCATAACTTTCCCACTATTATTATAATAATTACTACCATTTTTTTTTGGGTTTAGTTCGAAGAAATCGCACCTTTGTGATAAACTCGCCCTCTGTATATTGATTGTATCTAACTTGAATGTATACCTTCTATGTAATTGTAATTAATGTACAATAATGAATGAATAAATAAATAAAATAAAAAATGTGCTGTGCAGACAGAACAAAATGTAAAAAATAACAAAAACTTTTATTTTATTTTGATATTGTCTAATAATTGATATTGTAGCCCATATGCAGTGAATAATAAAATATGAATAAATAAAACATTGAAATATTTATGTTACTTGTGACACTTGATCACCAATAGTAAAAAATTGTATTATACTTTCAGGTTAACTCAGCAAGACAAGAAGTCTGTGGAAAGTGTGTGTCTCGCATTCTCCCGTTTGGTGGAGAGCTACCAGGGTGACCCTGTGAGGTTGCAGGAGATAGCCAGCTGCGAGCTGCTGAGCAACCTGCAGCAACTGCTGGTGGTCTCACCTCCCATGGTCAGCACCGGCACCTTCATCACAGTGCTCAGGATGCTCAGCACCATGTGTAGTAGCTGCCCAGAGCTGGCCGTCACGCTGCTGAAACAAAACATTGCAGACACGCTGCTCTATCTTTTAACTGGATCCACCGTGGCCAATCCACAGGATGAAGTAAGAAAAGTTTATTTTAACTTTCTTATCTACTATCATATTCTTCACAGCATTATGTCATTTTGAAATGAGTTTACAAGTACATTACGATACATTGATATCTTTGGCGTGACATGCGGAGTTTGTAACGAAAATTGAAGGTATATTGTTGTTAGTTATTGTCTGGATATTGTTAGTTTTCTTCTGGGATCGCATTGGCCTTCAGCTGTAATGATCGATGTAAGAATCGTCTTATTGTCAGTAATAATAATAATATAAACACCAAATAATTATTTATCTGTCATTGTCAAAATGCTTCATATTACAAATTCAGTATATTACTAATGAGTATATAATTTTGCACGCTCAGTTTTGCTGACTTTCGTCAAGAGCTGATATATACTTATAGTATAAATCAGCACCCGATGATGCGAGTTCGGAGTCCGTGAAACCAGTCGTGCGTAATTATATTCTCATAAGTAATACTACATAGTAAATTATTCATTTTATTGAATAATTCATCATTATATTGTTTGTATCTGTCTCCAGGTTGAGCTAGTATCTCGATCCCCACCTGAGCTTTACGAGATCACATGTCTGATAGCAGAGCTGATGCCCCACTTGCCTAGTAGTGGATTGTTTGCTGTAGATGCCTGTCTGGAGAGGCCCTGGGGGGCGGCTCCTACCGCACAACTACATCAACCACAGTGGCAGTGGAGGGATGACACAGGTATGCTAGTTTTTTCAATTTGTTTCTACAAGTGGATACTTTTACTATAGTGGGATGATCTTGGTTGGATCATGTTTGATAGTTGGCTAAAAAGGGTACTGTTTTCTCTCCGGTAACAGTCCAACAGTATGAGAGAAATTCTTCCACAGTTTAGATTCCTGTGATAACAATGTAGTAAACATGCTTTGAAACTTCTTGTTTCTTTCTTGTGTTCTAGAAGAAATTTAATGGCAAAAGAAAATGTCTACAAATAAACTTATAATATGTTTGTGTAATTTATAGGTATTTGGCATTCATACACGGCGGTAGATTCCCGTATTATAGAGGCAGCCCATCAGAGCTCCGAGGATGAGGTGTCTCTCAATGCCCTCGGCCGTACCTACATTGTGGACTTCCTGTCCATGAAGCAGATCAACGAGGACACGGGTACCACCAGACCTGTTCAGAGGAGGGTGCAACCACAGCCACCCAACCATCAACAGACTGATCAGCAAGGTACAGAAAGTTATATCTTTGTAATCATTGCTTTGTGTAATTTACTGTGTGTGATGTTAAAGTCAGTATCGCAGATTTGGTACTTTAGAGATAACAATAGATAAATTAGTCAAATATGTATTGTAGTTTAGAGTGACCGAATCTTTATTAAACCCTGGTTATTCATATTATAAGATAATATAGTGGTTTTAATATAATTTTATGACAAAAGATAATGGACAGAATGAGACATAATGGTCACAGTCCTCAGAACTGAGAAAGCAATAACCATCAAATCAAATCAATTGGTTTAGGTTTTCTTTTAATTTGTAAAATAATGAGCCTCTTTTTCATTATATTCAGGAAATACAGGAATGGTGCGATGCAGTGATGCGCGTACAGCATGCGTGCGTGGTGCATGTGGAAAGCGAGTGATGGCCCTATGCTCCGTGTTGCTGGAGGTGTACTCAAGCTCTGCAGGTCCAGCAGTACGGTGTCAGTGTCTCAAAGCGCTTTTACGCATGGTGTACCACGCTGAGCCTGACATGCTCACATGGGGGCTCAAGTATCAGGTAATTGATAAAAATGGAATCTTATCTTAAAAATATAATCTTTCCATTCTTAATTTAATATTCAGAATAATTATTCATTCACTTAATAATTCTGAAATAAGGAACAAAACATTTATTTAGTCGTTGTTTCGGTTGGTCAGATTCTTCTAAATGACTGCGCTTAAAAAATGGATGGCAATTTAATTTTGTAATATTTTTTTAATTCTCCAATTTTATAATTGTGTCCATTAGTATTTGTTATATTAAATGATCTTGTTTATTTTTATATTACACTTGTCCACAATTCTTCAATTTTCCAAGCATTATTGATTCATTTTTTTTTTTTTTTTTTTTTTTTTTTTTTTTTTTTTTTTTTTTTTTTATTTAATGAAAATAGTACATTGAATAATAATATATACATCTTATGATAATGAGTCACGCCAAATCTAAAAGATTTGTCGGCGTGTTCTCTTATAACATAACATAAAAAACGAAGTAACAAAATTAACACATGACATATTCCTTTACAGGTAATATCATCTCACATAGCTGGCATGATGGCCTCTAACGACCTACGCATTGTGGTGGGCTCCCTGCAGATGGCAGAGATTCTAATGGAGAAGTTGCCAGATGTCTTTGGGACGCACTTTAGAAGAGAGGGAGTCATGCACCAGGTAATAGACAACTGTGATTCTTATTTATTAATTTTATTTATTAGGACGTTCCATGCCGAACGTTAGCTTTTAACTTTTCATTAAATTATCTTTATTGAAAATAAACAAATTTATAGAATTTTTCAATTCATTTTTCAGATCCGCCAACTGGCCGACCCCACAGTGCCATTGTGTGTAAGTCCACCGAAGAGTATACCCAGAGTGGCCAGCCCTAAGCGAGATCCACACGTGGATGTACAATCTGTCTTACCTCCTAAAACCAAGGTATGTCTATATAACTTGAATATTTACATTACATATAGACGTCCCCAAATAAATGATAAATTTTGTGTCTTGTATCTAAGGCAGCAGAATAGGAATTTCGGGATAGAATAATGTCACCCATAGGAAGCATGCTTGTCATTTTATACAATGTGTGTGTCGACATAGGGTAAAACAATTAATTTTGTTTTTATTTCTACAAGAGTATGATGTTGCATTTAACTTCTTTTTTTAGATTTCAATACATTTAATATTGTATGGTACAATAAATAATGGTACGAATATATGTATTCATATTTGTGTTCTTTCTACTTTAGCTGGTCTAAATAGCCCTTTCATAGCTTTAAGCTTCCAAAACAATAAATTTCCGGACCTATCCATCCTGTGCTGTTGGTTTGCTAGCTGTTTCTAAAAGTTAAACACCATATCACACTGTTTACATGTATGGATGTTTGTTACAGATGTGGATAATAATATGTAATAAACTTTATTGTACAAAATATTTGGATACAAATAATAAGATTACAACAAGGTATAAACAAATAATTTAGCACAATGGGCGAGTTTATCGCAGGGACGTGATATCTTCCAACTAACCCAATGTTCATACTCCTGTAATGTTGATGATCTCCTTTACATTTATGTAATTTCTGTTATTTATTGTGATATTTGTATTATTTCAGAGTGGTATCCTGACTGGAGTAGTGAAAGGTACCAACTCTATGGCTGGAATAGTTGCCCCGTCTGTGGTGAATGTCAACTTAGCACCGGGTACATCGCACGCCACTCAACAACTTTTTACCACGGCCACAACTAGTGAGTATATTGTATCATTCAAACATCCCAATAATCTACGAGAAAAAAGAAATTCCACTTCCTTGTAGATGGTTGGCGTGCTTCTGGTACACATTTTGATCTACACTTTTGTGAAACAAAAAACAGTGTTATTTTATTTTTAAATCATTTAACCTTATAAAATAATTATATAAAAAAATATATTTGTCAGGTGTAGAGAATATGCAGTAGATCAGGTTTAATGACAATCATACCTTCAATAAGTCAATGAGTTGTTAGTTTTTGGTTTGTAGATTCTCTTTGACTATCATCTACAAGGGACTATAGAGTCCTTGGAATGAAGAGCATCTCGTACTCTTTGCTGTAAATTTTTCAGGGCAGCAGTGTCAATAACTGTTATTTGTAAAATATATTGTATATGTCATTTAACATCTCCAATTCAGCAGTGCAGTATGTCACCATTCTTGAATGTCTCTGTTTGTTATGTCATGGATAGGATGACCTACATTTTATTTGGATTAGTCCTCTGACTGTGAGAGATACCGTAATGGTATAGATACAAGATATTGATAGTGATTGTAAATAAAAGATTTGGATAATATTATTACAGGTGTATCAATAGAGTCGTCTTCAGCTACCAATGTGAACAACACTGCAGCTCTGGAGACACAGCAGCTGACTGCTGAGATTCCCCTGCCTTCCACTGTCGCCCCTGAGCCTCACAGGTAATATTTCTTAATATTTATGCTTTTGTACCTGACTTGGTGCACATAACGTGAATAATACAACTTGCTATTGTATTGACTCAAATACTATTCATCTGTTAGATCAATATTTGTCATATTGTTATGGAAAACTTGCTTTGAATGTGAATTTTTTCTGTGTTCTCATAGACTGTTGAGATGAAAATTGTAGTAAGAATGGAGTCAAAATTTAAAATATTGTCGGTGGATTCATATACAGTAAAACCTCGTTATTTCGAAATCCAAGGGACCTCGAAAATCTGATTTCGAATTAGCGAAAACCCCGATAAATCGAAATTTTCGAAATAATTTTGATATACGCAGTATATAATATATATTATAGCCATAGGTACCATACGTAATAGAAACAGCTGATTTGGACTTGGGTTTTTTTTAAATTTCGCGCGTTCAAACAAAAAAAAAACATTTGTAAGGCTGATGAAAGAGCCGCATGGAAAGGGCTAACAATTTCTACTACTCTTATACGCATTACAAATAAACAGGCGACCCTTTGTACAAGAATGGAATAGTTTGTAGTAAAACATACGTAATAAAGACGTCATGGGCGTATCGTGGTTTATCATAAATGTAAAGCTTCTATCACATACCATGTTTTTGTCCAATCCTTGCATTTTGCACAATGAAGGTAACAAAATATTGATGAAACTAACAGTTTTTGACATAATTAAATTACACACACATGTAAATCTAAATATGTATGTACCTACCTAAACAATACACAAATATAAATACGTACCTAAAACACAGTCGAATATTTAAAAATACATAATTTTAATGCTTCACTTCACACACGTTACTAAAAGTTCACTATAAATGTTAAAAAATGGGAAAAATATTTTTGACCAAATTTGTATTTAAAACGTGTATAAAAATTCGGATATAAAATATTTATTTATTTGGAATGGAAAATAAAAATATTAAAACACAAAATATTTCGAGTAGGTATAGGTACGTATGACGAGACGCCCATGAACAACATGGAAGTACATAATGTAGGTACATCGATCACGCTATGAGCCAGAGGATATACATAGGTAGCAGGTACCTGGTACATACTCAAAACAGCTGTAGATAGGTACATATTGAAATACAATACATTTACGATGTTTACATACAACATAGGAGATCTACTTAGAAATTTGGAAATCCCGTTGTTAAATATTATCATGTAGCTGGGTAGTGGGTAGGTCCTTTATGTGTATTAGTGTGAACACAAATTTCACATAATAAGTTTTATTGTCCCTGAAGGAGCTTTGGGAAAAAACAAGAGTATTTTTTATGGCAACCAAATGTTTTCGAATTACAATATACAAATTTCTATTGTTTTGTTTTGAAAGGACCAAATATTATTTCGAATTACGTATTAGCGGGGATTTCGAATTATAAATGTCTTTTGTATGAAAATTTCATTATGGGGACATTTTTGGGGGGAATATTTCGAATTACGACGAATTTCGAAATAACGGGGTTCGAAATAGCGAGGGTTTACTGTACATGGATTCATAATTTTATAAGAGTTAAAAAAAAACAGTTCTACTGGATGATATTTGTGTCTGTCCGATTCGTTACATGGAAGGTGTCGTAGAAGTTCTATAGAATATTGAATTTCTAAACATGATCTGAAAAAATCACAGAATCATTTTTTCAGTACGTATGAGTTTTGGCAAATTATCCAAGAAAGAGCTGTACGTAAGAGATTTAACTCGTCTCAATTACTTTTCCCGTGGATATCTCAGCATAAAAGTTATTTCATCGGTGAGGTAGAGAATAAGGCTGCCCAAAACTGTACTGGTTTTAGTTTTTCCAAGAATATCTTTTTCAGCATTTCTTTTGCATTAAAGTACACTGAATATTTATATATATTTGTGGTTTTCATAATCGTGTTGTATCATTGGTATCTTGAATTATTTATAGGACTCAAAGTCCAGTGTCTGTCCGTTTGACGGATGTACTGAAGAGGAAGCGCGCCACCAAGAGGTCAGGGGAGAGGGGTGGAGCTGGGAGTGGTGGGGCCTCGTCAGGAGTCGGAGGAAGACACAGACGGCAAGAGGATCCCCAACACGACCATCATCCACATGGTACAATAAACATACTTACAATAATATCTATCCTCTTACTGTATTTATGCTTTGATAAAGAAATATAAATTTTATACTTGTCAGATGGCAAGAGCAATAACCTGTTTAGTTTCAGTTGAGCAATTAAAAATAATTTATTTTGTCCACCCATAGAAAGCATGTTTGTCATTCTATACAATGTGTGTGTCGAATAATTATTGACCACTGTTATTCACTTTGCAGGTTCTTCATTTAGATCACGTTTGGGAGGTGCCACGTCTAAGACAACCAGTTTCCTGGCTTCTCTGAACCCAGCAAGATGGGCTAGACAACACGGCGCTCCATCAGTCCTAGGGGCAATATCCAGAGATTCACTACAATCAAGTGCTAATATTGCTGCTCAAAACAGGTTAACACTCACCATTAAATGTAGTAAAATCTCGGTAAATAAAGTGAATTCATTTGTTTGGTATTTTGAAAAAAAAAATCACAAAAATCTCGGATAATTATTATAAATAAATTGCAGATGGTTAGAATTGGCATTGCATCAGTTTTTTTTTCACCATTATGCAAATTGGATAATCTCTAAATTGATGTATTGAAGCATTGGCTTTTTTGTTGATATGCATTTGTAATTTTTGTTAGAATTTCGATTTATACCTGAACAAGTGAAGTATTTTTTTGTAGTCTCAAGTAACAGGTTTATTTGCAACATTTTTTAATATACATAGATACATTCATTTTTTCTTCTTTTAATTTTTCCTAACCCTAAATTTGATTTTTGTAGTAGTGTAATAATGACTGCTATTTTTTACATTAGGGGTTTTTTACCACTTTCACCTGGATGTTTTAAGAGCTGAGCTCCTATACCTACTTTTTTAGTGCAAAATTTATTAACTGTATGTACATTGTTACAGAGAGAAGGCCAGGCAGTGGGTCCGCAGGAGAGCAGCTGCTTTAAGCTCAGAGCAGGGAGTAGCCGGGGGCCGTGGCGGAGCAACCACCGCACATCCTGTGCTAGCCAGGCTCACGGCAGCGGTACAGAGGTTAGCCTCCCAAGATCCCACACCTGCTCTGCTACAGTTGAGGGATGTGTTGGTGGACAGTGATATATCGCCTTTTGAGGTATGCAACAAAAAATTGAGTGGTTTTTCATTACTTAAACAGATATATAATATTCTTGAGTTGATAAAAAAAATTATGCCGTGTGGAGTTCCCAGTAAAGTATAATAGCAGTAAGTACCTACATATAAATATTGAAGACATACTCAATTGGTACTTATCTTTATTTAAATTAATTATGTGTTTACTATTTAAGGCAACAGAATTAGAATTTCGGGGTAGAATAATGTCAACAGATAGCATGCTTGTCACTCCATGCAATGTTTTGGGTAAAACAATAAAAAAATATTACAAATACAAAATTATTAACATTAATTTTTATAGTACGACGTTAAGCACATCAGTTTTAATCGCTCTGCTTGATTGCAAATAAACATGATGACCTAAAATGATTAAAAGAAAGTAGGGCCTCCAATAGACCTCCTGAAGGAGAGGTATAATATGGTATGGTTGTTGTTTCCAGGTGAACCACTCAGGATTGGTGGGTGCCCTTCTGACATTCCTCACAGCTCCTTCAGATGACGAAGTACAGGAGCTGGTTGCCAGAGATGCTAGACTTAGAACTTTCCTCAACATATTCGCCAATATGCCTCTAGATATAGAGTGAGTACACACTAACATACCTTGTAACCATCTTTTAAGATAGCTTGCGCAGTATTTTTTTAGAAATGATTTTTCAATTTTCCTTTTTTTGTTTTGACATCTAATTATATAGAATATATTTTCACAAGTTTGTATTTGATTCCTCTTACTGGTCAGTGAGAACATTTCAGGGTAGTCTTTCAAAATATTCACTATTTGTTTCTTTTGTACGTATATATAATGAGTTACAATCCATTGGATTGGTCTGCAACGAGTTTGGTTTTTCTTCTCCATTCGTCTCTATTCTCAGCCAGTCTTTTCAGCTCTACGTATGAGCCACAGTTCATATCACTCTTCAGTTGGTCCATATATGCGATATATCACCCAATTAGAGTAGAATGGATGTCCAAGTAAAGAGATCACAAAATTACTACAAAAACAAGTGTATTTTCATACAACTCTCTTCCAGTTACTGAATGTGATTTTAATTACAAACAAAATGCACTAATTAAAACATAAAAAATGTAGAAAATCTTCTTATATTCCAGATAACTATACTGAACTTGTGTCAGAAATAACATAGATAAATAAAAATTACTTTTGGAATTTACATTTTCATTTTTACTGAGTTGTATATTGTTTATTTCACCCATTATGTAAGAAAAAGAGTTTAGACTATCGAAAATATTAGAAATACGTAATATGTTTAACGGATTTATTAATTGTTTATGTGGTGTGATTGTAGTGCTGTGGAGCCCTTACTGAGCTACAACCCCTCCAGTCTATCTGCTCTGGTGAGCAAGATATCAGCGTGCGTCTCTCAGCTGGAACAGTTCCCTGTCAGAGTACACGACCTTCCCGCCAGGCCCAGCACTAGTGCTCTTAAATTCTTTAATACACATCAACTAAAGGTAATAACAACACTAATTGTGTAATTACATTCCAATGTCTTTTAACTTTCTGAATATGTTGTTTTAAGGTGCCATTCAGTGAAAAATATATATAGAATTTGTTTAGCTAAAATTTGTCTGTATCAATCCATGAATTAATAAAAAATAACCATAATTCAAACTTCAAAATCTGCCCTTAGGTGGCAAAATATGATATGTGTATAGGATTTTACAGTGACATATCATACTTTGCCATCTTACGGCAGAAATGATAATCTTGATGTTATGCTATAATAATTGAGCAGCTGAACCTAACCGATCCTCTGTAATACCTATTTTTGTATTAACTCACAACTAATACATTCATTCATTTGTGTATACATGGACAATTTGTTACGCATTATTTTCTCATGACATGATCACGAGGGTGCCATATTGTGAATCTCTTGTCCGATGCTCCTAAGAAATAGTTTCTATCTGAAGTGTTAACTCAATAAAAAATGGGAATTACCTCTCTGTAGTTGATAATTAAATGAGATGTATTAGATATGTGTAGGAGATATCAAAAGCAGTTGATTGAAAAGCTAAGTAAAGTTGTCACTTTTTTAAAATGTAAATAATATTTTTTGTTTATTGTTTTCAGTGCAATTTACAAAGACACCCGAGCTGTACAAATTTAAAACAATGGAAGGGTGGCACAGTCAAAATAGATCCATTAGCCTTAGTACAAGCAATTGAAAGGTATGTGTCTATAATAATGTATTTAATTTTTTTTAACTTCACAAGAATCTTTTAACATTCGAAGAAAACTTGGTCAAAGTACAAAAAAAAAACTATGCATATCTCGTGAGTGAAACATGTTAAATTTTTATTAAATTGATTTGATAATCTATCTCTTGAGTAGTTTCTCATTACCATTGTTTTGTGTTCAGATATTTGGTTGTTCGCGGTTACGCCAGACAACGAGACAACAGTGGAGGCAGTGCTGGTGCTCCACACCAGCCCCTGCAGGATTCTGATGAAGACAATACAGATGAGGACATAGATGATTCTCTGGCCGCCATGGCCATGTCACAGGGTAGATCCAAGCACAAGTTGCAGTTTATGATTGGTGACACCATCCTCCCTTACAATATGACTGTATACCAGGCTGTCAGGCAGTATAGTCCTCAAGCAAATGACCAGTCAGAGACTGATACAGATACGGAGGCACCTTTAGGTGAGTCATAAGCATATTACCTGGATAGATATGTTTCCCATCTTTTATCTTTTCAAAACTATTAAGGGTATATTGTTTATCTTATTCATTCATTCATCTAAGGGTCGCTCACAAGTTTACTTCCAAATTCCATAGCCACCACATCGCATCATCCGTAAGTGCGTGTAAGACTTCTTGGAATGCTTATATGGGACACTAGTTTATACATAGATCAATTTAAGCAAGTGATTAACCACAGTCCATACTAAAAAGTACACAAGATTTTTCTCTGAATGGATGAGACTGAATTTATGGATGAAATAAGAATAAGTATTTGAAGAGTTGATCCCTATTCATTCCATTTGTTTTTGATGAAAATTTATGTGTTTCATCTATTACTTCATACGTCATTTTTCATGAAAATAATATTGCGATGTTATTAATAAATAAATTATTTATTTTGCTTTGTAGAAATGTGGTTGAAATACTTTATTTATGCTTCCTGAAATAATACTTACTATTCTGTGAATAATTTTCAGGCAATGCAAGTATATGGGTGCAGACTCACACAATATACTACAGAGGTGTGGGTGCTGATGGTGGTCTAGGAGGCGGTTTAGCAGGACAATCTTCCACTACAGGAATGGGAGGCGCTTCGTTGGGCAGGAAGGGCAAAGGTACATCTACCAAAGTCAACAATAGGAGGAAAGCTGACGATCTCTGGAACGGTAATAAGACATATGGATCTGTGTATTCTTATAATATTTTTATTCATTAAAATAAATGATTTTTTTTCAAAACGTAACACCCTGCTATTGGTATTTTTGGGAATGGTTAATTCATATTTTGGAATGAACCTTCTTTTACCACCAAATACTTTTGGAACAGTTTTTAATATTCATTCTCTTAATTTTCCAGACGGTATAGTACCTCCAGTTCACTCTGCCTTAAACAGAGTGCTAAGTCGCGGTCTGCCTGCGACGGTGAGTGTCAATGACGCCTCTCTACCCGCCCTGGCACTCTTGAGATGTCTGCATGGTATCTCAAGACACTGGACCTGCCTGTATAGAGCTTGTCCTCAGATTGCCAGACCTCTGCTGCAACAGTCTGATTTTCTCAATGCTAAGGTAATATTTTCTGATGTATAAAAGTTGTGTCTTCTTTGACATTTTATGTCATCAGAATATTTGAATTTTTTTTAGGTACTTAAGAAAAAGCTAAGATAATGGAATTAAATTTTACATTTCCCTGAAAGCAGACTCTCTGTAAATATTGAGTTAAGAGTACTTAGTAAAATCTACTACTACATACTACTGTAATACCATCACGGCATATCCCACAAGTGGGGTAGTCAGTAGACCAACTGCATGTAAGAAACATGCAAACTGTCCTCTTCGTGTCAATATAAAATCAAGACATTCAGGATGGGTGGCAAACCTCCGCTGAATTTAAGATGTAAAATGTCTTAGTTTTTTCAAACACCTGCCTTTTACAGGACACTGGAAAAATTGTAAAACTTAGTAAAGTTGTGTGTCATTTTAATATTGACAGTTTATTAAAACTGATAATCAAATAATGAAGAGCTTCCAATATGTTTGTGATGACATCTAACTGTAAATTTGTTTTGATAGGATTGAAGTAATTTCTGAAAATATTTCTACTAATGCCGTACTTTGATACATTTTATTTCCAGTTGGCAGCAAAAGCAAGCAGACAATTACAAGATCCTCTGGTGATCATGACTGGAAATCTACCTCAGTGGCTGCATCAAATAGCATCTGCATGGTAATATACACTAATCATACGCATTATATTGTAGAATAATATAGAAAAAGAAATCATAGCACAATATTGGATGTTATGTAGTATGAACACATCACAAATGACAAAAACAAGTCTAGTCTCTGTGATACAGGAGAGGTTCCTACAAGTGGGGTAGGCAGAGAGAACGGAACGCCATATAGATCTGTCCTTACATACTTCTTTCGCTTCTTCTACAGTCATACAATTTCTCATGCACGCACGTCGATTTCTCTCACTCAAAACACGGCCGTCCTTGAGAATTTGATCTACATGATCAAGCCATGTAGTTCTTGGACGCCCGCGCTTCCTCACACCCCTCCTTTCAGACAAGTATATCTTGGTCATTCTTTCCTCTTCCATTCATTCTACATGACCAAACCATCTCAATTTATTTACACGCATTCTATCCACAACACTCCTCTTGCATCCACTCATTCTTCTAATATCCTCATTCCTCACTACATATATCATTCCTATGGCAATGATTCTGGAGCTTTGGGAATGTAATGAGAAGATGTGACTCAATAAATACAGAATCATGCTCGTTTCCCAAGAGAAATTTTAAAAGGCGAATGATAGAATTATATGAGTATATTTTGTAGTACGGGTTAGTTGCATTTATCGCATTCTGGCGATAAACTCACCCTCGGTACATTGAATTGTATTACTGATAGTTACACGATACTTTGTATTGATATATAATATTGTAACCAATGCACAGTGAAGAATAAAATAAATAAATATATTTATTCTAAATCAATTGGTGTTTTTTCAGCCCATTCCTGTTTCCATTTGAGACTCGTCAGCTGTTGTTCTACGCCGTGTCGTTTGACCGTGATCGTGCCCTGCAGAGACTGTTAGACTCCAGCCCAGAGCTGAATCATGCTGGCAGTGATAGTGCAGAGAGGGTTATGCCCAGATTAGACCGACGCAAGAGAACTGTATCGCGGGACCATATTCTCAAGCAGGCCGAACAGGTTGTGCAAGACTTTGCACACTCCAAAGCACTGTTAGAGGTAAAAAAATATTTTTATAACCTACATTGTAATTATTCATCCTCAAGTTTAAAATTTCTTTAATTAAATCACTTTACTCTATTAGTGATGAAATGCATAGATTGAATAACAAGTAATAATTATTGTTTTGTTTTATTTTCAGATCAAATATGAGAATGAAGTTGGTACTGGTTTAGGTCCCACGTTGGAATTCTATGCTCTCGTATCATTGGAGTTGCAGCGTGCCGATTTAGACTTGTGGCACGGCAGTGAGAACTTTAAACAGAAACCGTCCAGTTTCGGAGTGGATGTTGTGAAGAGCAATCAAGCTGTAGTGATAGATGATACAGCCGATAGTCCACCTCCGTTGGATCCGGCAGCAACCTTAGCTTCAAGCGTGTATAACAATCTTAATATCAACGAAGAGCGCAATAGGAATGTACAGAACGCTAATCCTGAGCAGCAATATGATTCATTAGATATGCCAATGATTGTTGATCCAGCCGATGTCAATTTGAACAATGAAATCAAAGACAATCATCCCCCCACTCCGGCAGAAGTTTCCTATGTAAATCTCCCCTGTGGACTGTTCCCGCAGGCCTTGGGTAGGAATACCAAAGCATCGCAGTTATCCAAGATCAAAGCCAAGTTTAGGTTCCTCGGGAAGTTTATGGCCAAGGCTGTTATGGACTCGAGAATGGTATGTGTAATGTAGATAGTGTGGAGTATTTAACTATAAATATAAGTTTTTTCTTCTGACTAAAATCCAGTTCCATAGTTTAAATCCCACTAGCGATTCTCTTTAGTTTCTTGATTATGTATTGCACACTAAAAATATAGTCTGTAGATTTTATAGACTTATAGTACACAGCCCTCATAATAGAATGTTTCGCTCACTTTTCTATATGTACTTATAGTAGTTTTTAGTGTTGTATTACAAACAAGGATGTATTGTTAATTCCAGTTTCTACTGTATTATCTTATAGCCGAAATTAAGTGGCCACCTATTCTGAATATTTTATTTTTTATAGTAAGATGACCAAACTGTACATTTGATATGCGTACTAAGTCCACTGGCTACCCTCTTGTGGAACATTTTATTAATTTATTAGAGTGGTGCGGTGTATTACGACCCAAAATAAACTGTGCCTTGTGGAAGATACTATGTTAATATAGATACACCAATAATAGGTGGTTGTTTAATTTGTATTTATTCATTTTCCAGTTGGACCTTCCATTCTCCCAGACACTGTACCGCTGGGTGGTAGGTGAGGAGGGCTGCCTGACTCTAGGAGATGTGAGACATGTGGCCCCCGAGCTGTGGAGATCTCTGTGTAGGCTACAACAGGTAGCACTGCACGCAGAAGCCGTCAAGAAGGATACCTCACTGTCACAGGTATGTGAAATGAGTTCAGAATGACATCAAAAATAGATCTTTATAAGCAGAACAAATGACAATAAAATATTCATATATAATACAGACATTTATGTATTAAAGTAAACTTTATAATCTTTCTATTCATTATGGCGCTTCATGGTGCAATGGCTATTGCAGTTGACTTGAATCAATGAGGTTAGGATTCAATACCTGACTTGATAACAAATTTTGTAATAGATATTTTTGTATCCAGGCTTTGGAGATATATAACTGACATTTTTTATTTATTTCATTTTGTAATGTTTTGGGAAACAGACAGTTTTACAATACACGCATGAAAGTAGATGACAATATTACAAAACTTAAAAACCAGTAAAGTTTACATACAGTGAGAATATTATTATTATTCACCCAGTGTGCTCCTACAGTTTTGCTTGCTTGTACGGAGATGACAGCTTGCATGTTTATTATATATGCAATTGGTCTGCTGACTACGCCACTTGTGGGAAATGCCGTGATGGTATAGTAGTAGTTCTTGTACATCTCATCATTTTATTAAATTAAGAATTTAAATTATATTAAATGCTTATTTCTTATGTTTTTTTCTGTTTTTAGGAGAGACGTAGAGAACTGCTCGCCGCATTAGAACTGGATGGTTGTCCCATCGAAGAGCTCGGCTTAGACTTTATCCTCCCGGGACATTCCTGTACTGAGCTACGAAGAGGAGGACGTGATACCCCAGTGACTGCGGCCAATCTTTCCCAGTACATCCAGTTGGTAACCCATTGGCTGCTGTATGAGGGAGTGGTTAGGCAGATGGATGCGTTCAGGGAAGGATTTGAGTCTGTGTTCCCGAGTAACAACCTCAAGATGTTCTATCCAGAAGAGTTGGAGGCTATATTCTGCGGGACAACATCAAGTATGTTCATCACATCGATAATATCATTCTAAAAATTATCTTTTCAACTTTGTGTATGGCCCATTAGTATAAAGAAGCTTGTAACAACAAAGAATTTTCTTTTTATTATCACTTGTTAATAGATGTGAAAATTAATCCATTGGTGCTTGAGATTAATTTTTGCAGGTGTTTTTCCAAATTATTCTTGTCTTAGGACCTTACCTAGTCTTGTCATCTTTTGAGTATTTTTAGTAATGAGTAATGATTTTATTTTTTGTTGTATTTTTAGGTAGTGTCAATGGTTCCAGTGGATCTCAGCGCTGGGATATACGCACCCTGGCCGAAGCACTGAAACCGGACCATGGATTCACATCAGAGTCCAGAGCCATCAGGTTCCTGTTGGATATACTGGCATCATATGACAATGCTGAACAAAGACTGTTCTTGCAGTTCATTACCGGCAGCCCTAGGCTACCCACTGGAGGTGAGATAGATTTTATAGCGCAATAATTTTGTCATTTAAATTTGTTTCATGCTTGGGAAGTAAATAAAAGAGCATGGCAGAATTTTATTTAGCTTAAACAATGTATTTTGACAGCAATATTTTGTCTGCTTTGAGAGATAGCAGTTGTGACACGTAGCATTTTGGATCTAAAAACAGTTGTGTGACTTGATTTTTTGTCAATGTTAATTTGTATATCTTCTTTTTATTCCAGGTTTCAAAGCCCTCTCACCACCTTTGACTGTAGTGCGAAAGACATTAGACCCAGACGTGAACGCAGACGACTATCTCCCATCCGTCATGACATGCCTCAACTATCTCAAGTTGCCCGACTACTCCTCTATAGAAGTCATGAGAACCAAGCTGCGCATTGCGGCCAGTGAGGGACAACACTCCTTCCATCTCTCTTAAAGAAGAAATAATGAATATCGCAAAACTACGAGAACACACAGAGTAGCATTACTACAACAAACTTGTTTTATATGTACAATAACAATAATGATGAGACTATTTATTTATAAACTAAACGAATGGATCTCGATTCTTACATAATAATAATAATAATTATAATAATGCGTAATTTAATTATACTTTCCTGTATGTGTGGGAGTCTTGCGTCATCGCTCTGGCGAGTCAAAACGATCTCAACATTTTTTAGTAAATCTTTTAAGCAGTGCAGTGGTGTCCGTTTTTATATGGCGATGATGGGTGGCCCGAGAACATATCAACATTATAAATTCACGATAAACACGACACAAATACACGCAATTTTTTTATACATATACTATACGCTCTCATACAATCATTTTACAATTAATATAGATGACATTGTGATACGCACATTTCCACATTTCGAGGATGTGCTATTGATTGTCTGATGAGTTGTGTGAGTTGATGCAATTTATGTTGTTTTAATAATTTAAACAATGGTTGTTCGTAACTTAATTGGTACTTTTTTGTTGTTGTTGTAACAATGTGATTTTTTTCAATGCAGTAGAAATTTATCTTAACTTTGTTGACAAACATGATTTAATTCTATTAATATTTTTGTTCTTTACGTTTAGCCAAACTTCCATATTATTAACAAACCGCATATTTCCAGATTGATATGTGTTAAGTTATTTATGAAAAACGTTTAAAATTGTGAGTTTGGTTTTACATTGTTTTGTTGCTTAACTTTTTGGTGATTTTCACTATCGCTCACCCTAAATATTTTTTTATTGTAATTAATTTGGTGCGATAATAATACTGTAGTTTTTTTTTGTATTATTATTTGTTGTTATAGATATTTTAATGTACAAATGAGGTTATAAGTTAGAAGACGAAATGATTTGATGGTTTTTTTTTGTTTTCTTTATTGCTATTTTGTGTATTTTTCTTTATTAGTTGTTCTGTAAATTTTGTTGTTTTAAGAATATTTTATAATTTAATCAAGTTGTTTAATTTTAATTTAATGTAAATTTGAAATGGGCTGTATGCTTTTAAATGCATAATATGAATTTGTACTGGATTACTCAAACCTAATTGATTAGGTTATCGTTCATAAAATATCCTATTTAGTCACAAAATGTGGTTGAATATGGTATTTTTCTCTTTATTACAATAGTAAATGTGTTAAATGTTTCTGTATTCCTTACAATCTAGACCGGTGGTTCCCAAAGTTGACTGGGCTCTGACCCATCTAGGAAAAATTTCCAATCTTGGGACCCACCTTTTAGCTGTCTTAGAGAAAAGAAGTCATAAATATTGGTAATGCTCAGATTTTCTGTAACCGAGTCATGGAACTACTTAATGCTCAGGGCCCACTCAGTAATGGTGGGCTGCGATCCATAGTTTGGGAAACACTGATCTAGACAAAGAAGATGCGGTGTTGTAACTTTTTAGTAATTAATCGCTTTGCTGATGTTTAACTGTAGTTACTAATCTTGTCAAATGTACAAAGTTTAACCACATAAAATAATATTTACATGTTAAGTCTTTGTTATTTTCTAAATGCTCTCTAGACTTATTTTGACACTTCTGTTCAGTCATTTTCTTTCTCAATATGCAAATATGTATTAAAGATTTACATTGTGTAAAATGATTTACATATAGGTTTGTGAAATATAAAATATTGATTCTATTTAATTTGAATGTATTTATTTCCCTATAAAATTGTCTGTTATCAATGTACAGTAAAGAATGAAAAATAAATAACATGGAAACTGAAAACACATAGTATAAGATGCAAAATTTCTGCATCAGCCCGTTTCAAGTTTACACTTACCAATGTGAAAAACTGATGAAATTGCGTCAATAATATTCTATAATCAGATATACAAAATAAATATGTTACATTTCTCTTCTACCTATGAGACGATCATCTCTAGGAAGTAGAACTAATAACGAAAAAAATTACAATAAAATAATAAATAAAATTCATAAGACACGTATACATAAATAATATTCATAGTTATTGTCTGTAGTGGTAATCTAAACATAACATAAAAAATAATTGATATAATATACATGTATATATAATATTAATTATATCTTTGGTCATTCGACATAGTATGCAAATATAGTGTATCATATTAAACATATGCATATATATACATATTGTATTTGTTGTGGTCTATATTATATTTGGTTTAAAAGATTCTACTATAAAGAATATTACTGTATACCACCAATCATCTTTATTCCATACTCTTATGTTAATTTAATTGCAAACACTATCTCTTTGATTCATTTGATCGATGTAAAACAGCTTATTACGATATTTAAACTTATTTGGAACAGTTATTTTGTCAAAACCAATCGTACATCTTAATTGGAGAACTGTGATGTAATATTGTAGGGAATCCGATGGAAAGCGTTAAAAACACTGGATTTAATAAAATATAAATAGCAAACACAGAAAAATACTTTTAAACTATGATTTTAGTTTCGTAGTGAAGTGTTGTTTTGAAATATGTGAAAATATTAGTACACACTTTGTTTTATATACGCCATGACAATATTTATATGCTATCACATTTGCGAAAACGTCTGATCTAACCTAATAAATTTGTTTGATGTATCTTATTTTTGTAATAGTTATCGGTTGATGTTGTATTGGTATATAAAACAATATGCATTTCTTTTCACTGTCAAAGTTCTGATAAGGTTTTTACATTACCATCTTAATGTTGTTGAATGTGAGGACTTTCGTTTTCACTTTGTTATATTTAACTTTCAATGAGTGCTAACAAAAATTGTTAACATACTTTTATTTTTACCATTATCATGTATTCTTTAGCACTTTTTACTATCCATCGGGTGCTTTGCAATATTTGGGATACACTTTTACATAAATATTTGTGTCATGAAGTCTTTTGATGTACATTCGTTGAGGATGAATGCTAGATGTAATAAAAATGCATTTGTGATACGAGATAAATTACAATTTATTTCAGTACTAAGCCTGTTTATGCAATGAATGTCAAAAGATGTCGAATATCTAAACTGTAAATTCAACCATTAGTTTTTTATTGCAATTGATGAAGATTTATGAATTTATAATTTTTGCACAGCCAAAGTCTGTCTTCTTCTGTTATTTGTTATTTTTCCATTCGTTTTGTTGGGATAACTAAAAAAGTAGTTTTATTTTATTTTTTTCATAAAGATGTTTTTGTTTAGCAGTAACAAATTTCACAAAGTCAAAGTTTAATCAACAGTTTTTTAGTTTGATTTATGGTGATATAACAGTGCAGCAACCTATTTCAAATGTTTATGTTGATTTTTTGTGATAACAATTGGGTCTTTAGTTAATAAATATAAATGTTTACTTGTTTCAATGTAATGTAACAATAATATTATTTTTCCGATTGTAGATTTACTTTGTTTTATGGTGTGGAGGTTGAAAAGGTCTTTTCTTGTATTTTATGTGCGTTTTATAAATATATTAAATATAAAATATTGTACCGTAAATAAATATATTATTAAATATATTAATGAAAAAAAAACATTCAACGCTGCCATTTTTTAAATATTGCGATTGAGAGTATAGTTATAATTTGTCAATAACCGCATCCACACTGCTTGCCGAATGAAAGGTTCATCTATACATGTATAGGAAAGAAAAAAGAAAGAGAACAGTGATATTTCTTCTTTTTTCTTTCCTATATCAACGGAAATAAGAAAAGAAAAACAAAACCTAGCGTTTGCTGAGCAGTGTGGACGTGGCTAATTTGATGGCGGCGAATGAATCGCTCGCAATATTCTTAATAATGTCGTATTTGATTAAACGGGTTTTAAGATGTGCAAAAATAAATGTGTTTTTTGAAGTATAAATATTATATATGTATCATAATTTTTGCGTATTATTATTTTATATTATATAAATAATTAATAGAATAGGATAGTTGGATGATGGGTGTAGGATATAGGATGGTGATTAACGCGATGTGTTGTACTGTAGTAGGGAGTGGTAGTTGATGATACGAGAAATTGGATTGGGCTGGTTTACTAAAATATATGATATAGCGTCGTTCTATTATAATGAGATATATATTTAGTATTTTCTATAATTTCTTTCATTTTAATTACTATTATTATATTATATGTAAAGTATCATTATATTATTATTATTACTATGAATTAAAACAAATATCTTTTGGTGATATGATTTTGTTTTATTTTTGGGAAATATTTAAACGGGTGACAGATAAATGGCCTATTATAAACTGACTTGTCCTGTGACGGTTAAAACTGAGTTGGTGTCTAATATCGAGTAACAAAAAATTCATAACCAAGCTGCAAAAAATGGGCCACAGTTATGCCAACAAGGTGAGCGATTGAAAATATTTTAATGAGGGATGAAAAATGTTGACTGAGGCATTACATAAATTCAATTTTTATTCTTAAACTACCTATCAATAAAAATTTGTGTTCTAAATATGCTTTATTAGTATTCTTTTGAAATGTGAATTGCTTTTATTTATAAAAGTACCCAAACACATCTTCACATTAAACTATTCACTTGCACAACGAATATGGATTAAGCCGGATTCTCGAATCCAAGATCTGATAGAAAATACTGTCCAGCTGCCAATTAACTTTGTATTCAAAATATATTTTGGTTTTATAAACACATCATCTTAAATAAAATGCAGCTCATTTTAAATTTATCATCTGACAATTTTTCAGTTTATTTGTTGGTTACAATTAGGGGATTCGGGATCCCGGTTGTATTTTAGTCACGAAAATCCCGGGATTTAATTTGAGAAATCCCGGGATTTTCGGGATTAATACAATTATACAATAAGTCAAGAATTTGGGACTCATTCGCAACAATGAATCACTGACGTCCGAAGCTTGTGTTAGTATCTTAAAAGAGCGCTATTCTGAGTTCGATATCTCACTAGATAACGAAATTGTGGCAATAGTTACTGATGGTCCAAATGCTATGCTGAAGGTTGGAAAACTTGTTAATGCAAAGCACCTAGTTTGTTTTGCACACGGTATTCACTTAACCGTTTGTGATTTATTGTATAGATAAATACCTGCAAATGAACCTATCAGTGATGATATTTTATTTATTTATTTATTTAATACATCAACGGCTATCGCCTTTTATTGATGATTTGGATGATGATAATAAAGAACTGGACTCAGGATTAATCTATAAAACCGGTAATTTGACCAATGACCGGAATATTAATCAAATCGTAAAGAAAGTTCGTAGTGGTTCTTATTTTCAAAAGAGCATCTTTGAAGATAGATACTATGCTTCAAAACTATATTGAAAAGAAACATGGAAGAGAGCTTAATTTATTGTTTAACTGCAAATCGCGTTGGAATAGTCTCTTAACAATGCTTGTGCGATTTGATATTTTAAAAAATAGCATCAAAATGTCACTCACCGACCTAATTCAAATAAATAATTCATAAAGTCTCTGGTCAATTTAATTTAAAAATACGAGTTTATACATTGATCCCTGTAGTATGTATTTTTTTGTTGTGGGTTAGGCTAAATAAGACTAACTAAGTTGATTTAAAAAAAAATATTCCAAAATAGTACATACAAACAAACATAAAAACAACATTATAGAATATATTGCCCCACTAAACTAAAACTTTTCTGGGTTAAAACTATGAAATAAATACAAGAATACAATTTAAAAATAAATAAAAAAGTTAAATTGTTAGTTTTACAAATCATAAGTGCCTTGTTTGTTTATTTTAGAAGATGTTTGAAGTAAACCTTTGTTAAACCGACTTTTTGCAGATTCAAAACTTAAATTCATTGCCAGATAAATAAAAAAAGCTGATTTTGACATAGTTTATTGACTTTTTGTTACCACTTTACATTATCAATACAATCCCGGGACTAGTCCCGGGATCCCGGGATCAACTGTAGATAATCCCGAAATCCCGGGATTAGAAAAAAGGGCCGGGATCGAATCCCCTAGTTACAATGTTGTTATCTAAATAGTTATATGATCACACAAACTGTATAAATAGCCACTCATATCAGAATTATGTGGTCGTTTGCATTTGGTCACCCAGTCAGTAATTTTGTCTAATTTGAATTTTCTGTCACTCGTTTAATACTATCCTTTATTTTATTGTTCAATTCTCCTCCTTCCCTTTCTTGTTTTTCTAGCTTAGCTGAAGTTTAACTGGATTTCTAAATCACTCCTTAGAAATGTTACAAAGTCCAAAGTCACTCAAATGTTAAAAAGAGATTTTAATAAACAGAATTGAATTCTTCCTATCAAAAACATGAAGAGTTGAAAAAAAAGATGGAGGATTTGAATGGTATTTCAATAAAAACTATGCCAGAAGATGCTTCCACAATTGAAAATGAGAGTTGTATTGGAATGTATAAAATCTTAAATCAACACATGGAAAAATATTGAGTTAGAACTTTCTAAGACGTGATGAGCATGATATAGAGGAATTGGGGATGTTGCCCGGGTTTAAGAGTACTCCTAACGAACCCCCGTGTCAGAAACAAAAATAAGGATTTTGTAGTCAACAGATTAAAGTCGGCCCACTGGTGGGTCGCGACCCATAGTTTGGGAAACACTGCTCTAACGAATGTTGATACAGTGTTGCCAACTCGGATTTTGAAAGACTAAAAAGAAAGTAGATTTAGGAAGAAAAGTTACTAGATTTTAGAAAATTCTCCACCTAAATTTTCAAAAAGAGGTCTCAAATCAGATTTTCTATCTGTATTTTGTGATTTCGAAAAACTAGTCCCTTTACACGTTGATATCTGTTTGACCGCACCAATTACAATACCTACGTGTCAGTAAACTGTCATTTAAGTGTCAAGCAGCTGTCAAAATTAGTCGAAATATCGTAAAAAATGGAAGCTTTATATCATCAAACAAATAATTTAATTCAAGAGGCCCAGCAATATTTCCAACAACTGGAAAGAAGGCCTCCCAATGCTGAAGATCTGGAACAACAGATACTGGTCAAAATAGAATCAATTAAATCGTAAGCTACTTGTAAACAGTGCGAGTTGTAATAGTATGACATAACCTCAAAACTATTTTAATTTTGCTTTCATCTTTTAGAAACTGTGACCGTTTGGATATAATGATTTATAAGTCACCTATAACTCAAAGACAGATTGCAAAAATGAGATGTGATCAGCTTAAATATGATAACAAACATATGCAGGTAAGATTGCGCAAAAAATAACTCCATTACAGTATATTAGAAATGTTGTGTTTTGGTACTTATTTCACATAATTTCTTCATGCAAAATTGGGGATAAATGCCAAAATTATAGGTAATAACTAATATCTTGAAGTAATCTGGATTAAGTTTTTATTTCTAAGATGGAATATCAACCATGATTATTAACTCTTGACAAATATTTTAGGTGACTCAACAATAAAACCAGATATCTCATGAGTATAAAATCATAGGGAACTTTTCCAGATCTTTCTGGACGTAAATTTATGGATTATTTTTATGTTATATTTCATCTGGAGATTTGTTGATTTTTTAGTCACAAACTAATTATTTGCATTTTTCATAAGCGCTCACATACCAAATTTATATGTCTGACTGATTGTAGGTTAGGTCTGGTGTTATCATATGCTACAATACATTTATTGACAAGTATTTTTTACATTTGACTGATTATAGGTCAGGAAAAAAGTTGTGTCTGGCGCTATTTTATACCACAGGGTTGTGTACAAAAAATATTTTTCATGAAATCTATCTTAATTTATAGGAAATATATAGTCACAGTTTTATTATAGTAACAATACCAATAGGTACCTATGTGAAGAAAAAATAATATGAGGGTGCCAAATCCATATTTTACGCTAATTTCACGAGGCATTGTATGAAACAAGTATTTAAGGGTAGATGGATTTAGCGTTCCCTTTTTTCTGCTACTCAACTTGAGATAAGAGGTGAAGGGATAGTATAGTAGTATTCTGTTAGGTGGGGGTGCATTAGTCGATTGTACACCTTAAAGATCCATTGTACACACAAAAATATACACTATCACTTCATTCCCTACAAATGGGGCAACCATTAGAATAACTGCATGGAACAAACGGGCAAGTCATTTTCTCTATGCCCATAAAAAATAGGACATTCAGTTTGGGTGGCATATCTCTACAATCTATCAAATCAGTGCTGAAATGAAAATGTAAAATGACGCTAGACAACAATATAGAATAGTTTAGGAGACTCGTTGTGTATTATGGGGTTAATGACTAAGAAATTAATTATCTAATAAGATTGGAACTTCATCATAAAGTTTAAATTATCATTTTTTTGTGTTACCAGGCTGCTCTGGCGAGTATTCAAGAGAAGAAACACAGACAGAAGTTAGAGCAACAAGAGAGAGAACAGTTACTAAGCAGAAGGTTTACATCTAATGATCATAATCCTCACACATCTATAGAGGTGGATGCTAGTATTGCACATAATGACTCACTACATAATGCACATAGAGGAGTGGATGATATGCTAATGACTGGTAAGTGAAATTAAATATTTCAAAGTATCTTTTATAATCCAATCTATCAACCTTTCATGCTCTCTTCTTCTATTCAGAGTGTAATCTGTGTCATATCTTCCTACAATATTTCAAACATTCTGATGTTGTTGTCATAAGTATGATGTTTTTTAAAAAAAAAGTATTTAAAGGAAAAGAAAAATTGATCTTGATGGGCTAGTTGGAAGATATCGCGGTTCTGCAATAAACTCACCCATTGCACAAATTTATTTGTCTAGTAAAAAATCTACCATGTTTATTTTCTAATGTTGATTTTTTTGTGCAATAAAGATTTTAAATATTTTACGCGGCGGCAGAATTGCCATCCACACTTCTCAGCATTATACAACCAGTTAAGTCTCCATATGATCAGTCATGATCACACAAAAACTTAACAGTCTAATGCCGGGAAAAATTCACCTATCCAGATATACAGGATATCAAAGGATTAGGCTCAAAACGCGGGATCAAAATACCAGCATTGTGCCTGAAATATCTGTGTTCAGAAACCTTTTTACAATATTACAAGTGTTTATTATAATAGATTTTTGAATTTTAATGTACAAATTAACCGGTAAATCTAATTTTTGTAAATTATTTATTAAAGATTTCGGAGTTACCCCTGTAGCTGACATGACTAAAGGTATTATATAAACGGACCTAGAATGCCAAATATTTTTTATTTCTCCTGCTAGTTCTGTATATTTACGTATTTTTTCTGCGACGGTTGTTTGTATATTATGTGTATTTGGGACAGCGATGTCGATTAGGTACGTTATTTTATTACGTTTATCATGTAATACTAAATCGGGTCTATTATGATGTATTTGTCTATCTGTTATTATGGTTTTATCATAATAGAGCCTATAATTTTGATTTTCTAATACCTGTTCCGGGTTGTATTTATAATAAGGTATTACATTATTTGAGTTTAAAAGATTATGTTTAATAGCTAAATTTTGATGTATAATTTTTGCTACATGATTATGTCTATAAGTATACTCAGTTTGAGCGAGAGTGGAACAACCCGAAACTATGTGTTGAATTGTTTCCGGTTTGGCCAGACATTTCCTACACGAATCATCAATTATATTTTGATTTTTTATAATATATTTTTGATAATTTTTTGTATTTATTACCTGATCTTGAATTGCTAGCATAAAACCCTCGGTTTCCCCATACAATTCCCCAATGGTCAACCACCTGTTTGACGCATATTTGTCAACATAAGATTGGTTGAGATCATTGAGGTGTCTAGCATGAAGTTCCTTCCTACCCCAAGATTCTAACAAAATATTTAAATAGTTTAATCGCGGACCTACTGTTTCGTCATTTAAATTTAAAGGTGTATGATTTTTATCGGCCTGTATTATAATTTTATGTAGTATAGAATTATTTTGTTTGTTTTTAAAAAATGTTTTAAGGGATTCTATTTGATTATTATGTAAAGAGGAAATGTTAACAATTCCTCTTCCTCCTATACTCCTAGGCAGAACCAACCTTTCTTTCGCGGAATTTGGATGGTGATATCTATTTTTTGTTAATTGTGTTCTAATAAGTCTTTCCAGTTTATCTAGATCCGTTTTAGACCATTTTATGATGCCAAATGAGTATGTTAATAATGGGATTGCCCACGCGTTTATTGCTTTTACTATGTTTTTGGCCGATAGATCACATTTAAATATTTTATTAAGTCTATCTTTAAAATCATTTGTTAATTGAGTTTTGATTAAAGAGTGATTTAAATTTTTAGATTGCGGAAAACCTAAATATTTGTATATTTCGTTATTATTCATGTTATTAATTTGATAACTAGAAACTATGTCCTGACATTCTTTAATTTTTCCTTTTTCAATGTGTAAAGTTTTACATTTATCTAGCCCAAAAGACATTCTTATGTCGTCTGAGAATTTTTTTGTTATACTTATTAGTTTTTCTAATTCGGTATCCGATTTAGCGTATATTTTTATATCGTCCATATACATTAAATGCGATATTTTTGTTGACAAACGAGTATTTCCGTTAATTTTGATTCCATATTTGGATTCATTTAATAAATTGGATAGAGGATTTATTGCCAAACAAAACCAAAGTGGACTTAAGGAATCTCCTTGATAGATACCTCTTTTAATAGGAATATCTTTTAGAGTTATAGATTTATTATTAAGATTTAAATTTAAATCGATATTCCACGAACCCATTACTGTTTTTAAGAAATTTATGATTGTTGGATTAATTTTATAAATTTTGAAAATTTCTATTAGCCACGAGTGAGGTACGCTATCAAATGCTTTTTGATAATTATTATTATTATTATCTTGTTAAAAATATTAAAATTATGTTGAGGTTAATTTAAAAATTTTAGGCATCATTTTTCTGTATCATCATCCAAAATATTTTATCCTAATTATGTTTACATCTTTCATGTTTATTAGTACAAAGTTATTATTAAAAAGTCAAAGATGGTTGTGTACCATTCCTATTGACTAGTGCTGTAACTTTTTTTGAAATAAGATTAAGTTCAATGCACATTGTTGTGAACTGAGGAAAACTTTGTAATTTTTTTTATTTGAGGATATCATAAAATACAAATTGTACTGATTCATTCACTTATATCTTTGACAGTCATATTACAAACAATGTTGGTAAAATTATACAAATCCATAAGTGAATCAGCAAAGTCTCCCATGTTTACCAGTAAAGTTAACCATAATCATTATCGATTTGTATCAGTCCTAAGCATGTGGAATTAACAATAATGGGGGTTAATACAAAAATTGCTTTATAAGTGGTAGAAATTGGAATAAATAGAAAATTTGGTCAATTTTACCAAACACTTATCATTCAATTGTATTAGGATCAAAAATTTCGTTTTGTAAATCGTCTGAAATTTACAAATGTTTAAATATGAAATATTATTTAATTTATATAAAATGTAATTTTCCAGGATCAAATGTGTTAACAACACTTAGAAATCAGCGTGATACATTGAAAGGGGCACATAGGAGGATCATAGATATGGCCAACACATTGGGACTCTCCAACACAACCATTAGTCTAATTGAAAAGAGGGCCAAGGAAGATAAATTTATTCTCATCGGAGGAATGTTATTTACATTATTCATAATAACAATGGTCGTAATATACTTTACGTGAAATCAGAATGAACCAAGTACAATGAACTATTATTAATAATGTACTGTTTTTGCAATGATAAAAAGTTTTTTTTAAATTCTAAAATTGATTTGGATTTTTCTGATAATACATGTTTCAAAGTATTGTTTTATGCCAGAAATTGTGTGTATTTTAGACATAATTGGTCTTACTTATGAATTTCAAACAACTAATAATCTATCGATTATATCAGTCTAAGTGAGAGTTATTTATAGATATAGAAAAACAAAAAATATTGATACGCACCACATATCGTCTTTTATTTATTTTGTTTTGGTGCAATCAGGAATTAATCTTCAGTTTTTTACAAGTAAGGCCGAATATGTCTTTTGTTTATCTTATGTAAATGGGCATATCACATTATCCGTTCAAATGGCCTCATGGTTTATTTTAAAAGTGTGCATATTTTTAAAAGCTATTTGGCAAATAGGTGTTTGAAGTTATTACTACTGATAAAATATGATTGTAAAAATGTGTTTTAGTTGCTTATTTCATAGCAAAATAATATTTTACATTCCAATATCATGAAATCGAGTGTCGTATCCTCCTTTACGCTCATTTTTAAGATATTTCAGGAATAATATATTCCTTAATTATATTCATAGTTTAACAAGTTTTCATTGAGCTGTGGGTTGAATAAAAAGAGCTTAGAATGTGCATTGTTGTAAATATGAATATAATAAACATTATTTTAATTATAAAAAAACAATGATCCTGCTTCAAGAATCTGTCTTTCAAAATGTAGAGGTAATAATTGAACCATCAGTTTTAAGAAGGGAACAAACGCCAAAATATCAAAAATCGAAATATTTTGTCAAAGTGTCATTAAAATCTAAATGCACACCTCCACGTGAAAAAAAACGCAAAAACAATATTTTCTGAGGAGTTATGCACTGTCTAAATTCTCAACAGTTTGAAGAAGGAAATAACTCCGTGATTTATTCCCTTCTTAAAACTGTTTCTCGGAATTTTCCCTAAATGGGGATCTTTTTTCCTGTAATATTACTCATGATGTTGATACTTGTCAGTTGGTTGTGTTTTTAATAGTGTCAAGTGTGATTGTGGCTTTCTTTTCTTAACAAATTAGGTGCATTTTTTATGTCTTGTAATTAAGCTGAGAAAATTCCTAGGAAATTTCTCAGCTTAATTAAAAGAAAATACAATTTTTTACAATCATGAAGTTCAAAAAAAAAAAACAAAAGACTTCGGTATATGTTAGTTACAACAACTGGGTGCAATATTCCTTCGAAAACCAATACCGATGATGAGTGCGGCTGTAAAAATAAGGGTGTTTTCTAAGGAGGAAAAAATTAATATAGAAACAATTATTTGATCACAGTTCGAAAAATGAGCAAGACACTGTTCTAATGGGTCTAATACTACATTCATATATTTTTATTTATTTATTTTATTTAACAATAATTATACAGACATTACAATACATAGACTATTTGATAAAACTTAAATCTAAACATCCTCCTTATAGAGACAAGTCTCGTGTAAAGGAGGGTATACTCGTCAAAGGTCCAAGAGCAAAAAAATTGAATGATTGTAAAAAAGGTTAAGGAATAATAAAGAATAAGGCTTTTTTTCAACTTACTTCATTGGTTGCTGAAAGAAAATCGCCAGAGGATAAACGGGGGAAACACCAAAACTGCGGAAAATTTTTATCAGCTCAAGTACTTAGTTAATACTATTGACGACCATATAAGAACATTTTCTACCTAAGTGTCTCACTATTCCAATAAAAAAGTAAAATATTTGAATTCCGACCTCAATTTTAAAATGATGTTTAATAGCTGTACTGTACAAAATATCCAAATTTTACATTTGTAAAAAACGATTTTTATAGAAAATATTTCAATGAAAATTTGGGATTAAGATTTGGTCGCCCACAAGTAGATGTGTGTAAAGATTTGAACAATAAAATAAAATCTTCATTGAATGATACTGCTAAACGTGTTGTGTGGCAGAAAAAATATTCATATTGAAAGGGCCATTTAAATGACCATTTTATATAGCCAAACGGACTTTTTATATACTGTTGTATTTTTTTTTGCATTTATTGTTGATTTTTTTTACAAAATGAGAAATAAATAATGTAGTTTTATAGAACCGTTTTTTAATTGTCATACATTTAACAAACGATTACCTCAAAGATCTTTGTAAGTTTGAAGAAGGGAACAAATCCACAAAGTTCGATCTTAAATATCTCAAAAAGTGAAAAATACAAATAAAAATCTCATATTACACATGATATAAAACATTATTCTTTATATTTGTCCCCTACAACAACAAACATGAATATTACAAATAAAAGAGTTGTGAAGTTTTTTTCGGTTTTCTCAAATGTGGTTCACTTGGATTTATTCCCTTCTTCAAACTGATGGTTCAATTGTCATTAAGTAGATTTGTAATAAATCTTTAAGACTTAAGCTTAGAAAATTTTATTGAAGAGGGAGGGTACTAACTGTCCACTTTTGTTAAATTTGAGAATTATTTTTAAATACATGGAACGAGCATCAGAGGTCACTTAAATTTTACTGTAGAATTCTTGAGAGAATGCTCAGTATAGTAACATCAAAATAAAATCGAAACATACAGTAAAATTAAATCAGTTGAGGGAGTAAGGAGATAATGTAACAATACATAAACCATAGAGTAAGTAATAATAGAGTGTTGCAATTTTGTACTATTCTTAATACACATCTAAGAAATTTAATTATATTTTGTATTTTGTCATTACTCTATTTAGATTGTTTAAACTTTAATAATATTTTTAATGTGTTGAAATACGGTATGTTATCAAATATTGAGTTTTTGTGTCCTTTTAGGTTAAGCTGAATTTGACAATATTATCATATTATTGTTACACTGCATTTTAATTAATATAATGTCATCTTTTTTCTATTGTTCATTAATTTATTAAAAATATAGTATTTTTATGTGTTTAAATTCTTCTTTTCACTTACCCATCCTTGCTTATGATGATAATGGTTACAGATTTATTCTATTTTTCTCATGCCATCCACTTGTTTGCGAGTGATTTAGGGAATACAGATCTGAACAAAGAGCATGTAAGAGTATAGAGATTCAAACCTCATTTTTGCAGAACGCAGAGGCATTTATACTATTCTATATACCTCACGCAAGTTCAGCAGGCATAGGGAACGGGATGCCACACAGCTGTTTTCTAACAAAGTTCTTTTGCTTCCTCTACATTCATACAATTTCTCATAATGCACACTGATTTTTCTTTCTCAACATGTGCCCGTCTTCGAGATTTTGATCTACTGGATCAAGTCACGTAGTTTTTGGACGGCCATGCTTTCTCATACACCCTCCTCCAGATAAATACATTACTTTGCCATCCTTTAATCCTCCGTTGGCTACACATGTCCACCATCGCAACTTATTCACATGTTTCCTATCTACAACACAAATATTTTAAGATATAAATCTATCTATCTATACCCTCACACCATATCCCAAGTGGGGTAGACTGGAAGAACGAACAACATATTATCCTACCTTTACATACCTCTTTTACTTCTTCCACATTCATGACATTTTTCATTGATCTCTTGATATAAATCTCCTATGAAGTTAACCACTGCTAACAGTGAATGTCATTGTAGCTAGACATATTCCACATGTGGGGTAAGCAGTATAGACTTACTGCATGAAATAAACATGCAGCCAGCTATATATTAGACCAACTGCATATGAAATAAACATGCAGCCAGCTATATATTAGACCAACTGCATATGAAATAAACATGCAGCCAGCTATATATTAGACCAACTGCATATGAAATAAACATGCAGCCAGCTATATATTAGACCAACTGCATATGAAATAAACATGCAGCCAGCTATATATTAGACCAACTGCATATGAAATAAACATGCAGCCAGCAATATATTAGACAAACTGCATATAAAGAGTGAATAATGCAATCAGATAGCAAAGTTTCTTTATAATTGAGGTGGCCGGTAGCCTGATGATAATTTCAATCTTACAACCCAAAGATCACAAAAGCTTAATGATAGGTATTTTTGATGAAAAGATTAATCTTTGTTTAGTTTCGATCCTAGATTAATCTTTTTATAGTTACAAAAAACATAATTTTAAAGATACTCTTGCTCCGTATAATAAATAAGTATTGACTTGTAAGTGGTTTTTTTTTTATTTATAATCCTTATATCAGTTTAGTTTATGTATTTTGTATCACCCATCTTCCGAATACAATATTAGCTAGATAAGGATTACCTACCAGCTGATGTGCGCAGAGTATTGTTAAAAGTTTATCACTTAAATCCCCTATACACAATGATAAAAAAAAATATTTGTCTTTTATGTGTACATATAATATTATTGTATTTAAGTCAGAGGTAGAAAACCACAAAATTATTTTAAAAACAAGATTTACTCTTAAAACAAATTGGAATAAATATTGGTCTGTCCATTTTGGAATGATTCAAATATTTTCTCATGGAATTTATTTGTGATCAATCAAAAGTGTGATGAAAAATCATTCTACAAATATTTTGTTCTTACGTTGAATAAATTGTGCGGTTTCTGTAAGAGTAGCTATCAGAAAATATCTCTAGATAATTTCGAATCGGCTTAGGCTGGTTGCGGTGAATCACGCTATCAAACAAGGATAATGAAAATAAGTAAGCGGTAACACTGAAATTGAAATATTATAAAAGGCATATATGAAAATTAATCGTAACTAATTAAAAGCACTGTCTAAGACAAGATAATAAACAGTTTATTGACTTCTTTGAGTCGCAAAAAATGGAATAAGTAGGTAGATTCTCCTCAAAACATGCCAAATGCAATATATTATTTTGTCAAATTATGACTAGTGGGTCTATAAAAATAGTGTTATTGGATTCCTATTGGAATGCAATGAGGATAAAAAACGATCGAAAAAGTAATTTTTCATTTCTTATATTCAAGGTTAAAGAGTCCACCAAATAATAAATTTTAGGTGCGAATATATTAACTGTAAATCTAGTTGGCCTTGAAGAAAGTAACTATTGTAACAACACAATACATTGTCGAAAAATATTATAAAAAAATAGTAATAAAATAAAATGCAACAACGAGTATATTATTGTCTAAAGCGGCAGCGTTGTTTGTGCTTCTAATGTTTTTTTAATTATCTTGATAAGAAAGTAGTATTGTTACAATAAAAAAGTTTTGTATTTTTTCCGAAGTTTTAAACATCTGATATTCGCGCGGGAAGCATTCATCGTATGAGTCGCGTACTTTTAGTTGTCAAACGAGTTACAATTAGTTTTTTTCGTGAAAAAACGCAGTGAATCTTGTTGTAAATCATTTTTTCAAGTAACAAGGAGTCAATCAACAAACCGTGAGTATTTTTTTCATAATAGTATGTCGTTTTAAAGTATGTTTTTATGATAAAATGCCGAAGTTAAAGGAGTCACGATTTTTTTTTGTAGGTTATGTTATATCTTTATTTTATTTACTAAAGTTCATTTGAGATATTGGGTAAAATGTATTGTCTCGTTGTTTTATGTCTACAATCGTTTTGTTATTAAAAATTGTTCAATTCAATTAATTTTTCATATATTTTAACTGTTTGATGTCGAATCTGAGATATTTTATTGTCAATATTTAATTATCCATAATCAATATTGACTTCAAATAGTTTTAGCGACGAGATTGCTAACATCTTTATGTACACTTCTATTGTTTGCATATTTGATTAAAATGTGCGTATTTTAATTCGCCATTTACTTAAATGTAACATAATAATTAATACTATTTAAATGCTTTTTAGCTTTTTCTACTTTAGAGTACCTATTTATCAATTTAAAGTGTGTATTGATTGTTTGATTATAAATTAATTTATTATTCTAATTGTATCGGACAACCTCGTGCGTTTTGCTTTAATAAGACATTTATTATTTTTTCTAAACTGTGTGCGGACATTTAGTTTTTCATCTAAACATTAGGTTATCCTCATTCTTTATTATTGTATTTTTCTTTCCAATAGATATTCAAGATATTGATTTTATTTAAAAAAAGATATTTTTATTTTCTTACGAAGGTACAGTAGATACTATTTATCTTTTTTCTATAACATTGTGGCTAAACTAAACTAACTACACGCAATAAACATACGAGTTGTTCTATCTGTATTATAAATTTAAGACATTCAGGATAATAGGACGGTGGCATATCTAAGAAACATTCATAGAAATATTGTGTCGGAATATTGTGTGGTAGCTAGTAGACTATTGACTCTACGTAATAGGCATACATGTCGTCTTCTCCGTGTCTTAAAACACAAGATATTCAAAACAAGTGGCAGTACTGAATTGAAAATGCTAAATTTATTTATTTAGGTACCTATTCAAGTTTGTTTTACGAATACCTTCCATTAAAACTGAAAAACTTACAGAAAAGAGTGGGAGATTTGTTTTATTACGAGGACTACATCGATATTTATACCTAGCAGATATAAGATTTTGGGTTAGTTGTAAGAGATCGCTCCTCTGCGATAAACTCGCCCTCTGTATATTGATAATATATCATTTGAATGCATTTTTCTCAAAATTTTGTGATCAATATACAGTAAAGAATAAATGAAAAAATAAATACCTATATTCTTATTGATAAAATTTCAGATAAGATGAACGCATCAAAATTATATTTTTGAATTTTCTACTTATATTCACGTAATTATGCACATAGTTTTTCACCCAAGAAATACTATACTATACTATGCCCTCACGCTGTGTCCCAAGCGGGGTAGGCAGAGAGAACGGAACGCCAAACAGATCTATCTCTACACACTTCCTTCGCTTCCTCCACATTCATACAGTTTCTCATACACGCACGTCGGTTCCTCTTACTCAACACGCGGCCGTCCTTGAGAATTTGATCCACGTGATCAAGCCACGTGGTTCTCGGACGCCCGCGTTTCTTCACACCCTTTCTTTCAGATAAGTATATCCTCTTTGTCATTCTTACCTCGTTCATTCGTTCAACATGCCCAAACAACCGTAGTTTATTCACGCGCATTCTATCCACAACACTCTTCTTGCATCCGCTCATTCTTCTAATATTATCCTCATTCTTCACTCTATCACGCAGCGTTTTACCAACCATTCTTCTCAACGATCGCATCTCTACTGCATTTATTCCACTTTCGTCCTTCTTCAACCACGTCCATGTCTCGCTTGCATACGTAAGTGACGGTACCAGAATGGTATTGTGCACCAGTATTTTAGCCATGTTCGACACATTGCCATTGCTGACAATGGGTCGAAGTGCACCGTTTACTCTAGCACCGGTAAATATTTAAATATTTTCCCAAGAAATTAGGTACTTATTTATTTATTTAACGTAAGAATTTAAGTAGGTATACTTGTGACATGTTGAACACATTATGAAAAATGCATATAATTAATTTTGCGCTTAAAAAATCCACGAAATCCCAACGGATTTTTATTCTCCAGGTAAAATACTACATATCTACTAGAAATAATCCAAAATAATCAAGGTTTAGATATTATGTTCACATAGTCTGAAAAAATTCCTTCTTTTTGAACAATTTTTGTACTTATACAGTAATATGATTTTAAATATTTAGCGTTGGTTTGTACAAATGTTCATACTAAATAAGTCCTTTCCTTACACCCAGGTAATGGTTCTATAACCTCTGTCTCTCAGTATGATGCTCTCAAAACTAGAAGGAATATATTCTGTAATAATATTATTCCATCGGGACTTACAGATTATATAGCGATATAATTAAATAATCACAACAACAATTAGAATTAGCTGTGAATGCTTTCTAATATCACCGCTATTTGTGAAGGTTTTGTTAGTATTATTTTATTTGCATAATTTTTAGTCAATATCAAAAATTTAAAAATAAAGAAATGTACTCTTGTACATAAATATGTATGTACTGGAAAATGCAATGTATAACAAATAATTAAAAACTTGACTTTGACTTCTAAAGATCTTATTATTATTATTTTATTTGCATAATTTTTAGTCAATATCAAAAATTTGGAAAAAAAGAAATGTACTCTTGTACATAAATATGTATGTACTGGAAAATGCAATGTATAACAAATAATTAAAAACTTGACTTTGACTTTTAAAGATCTTACCTATAATATTTATATAATATATTGTGGGTTACAATTTACAATACATAGGATTAGTTTGCAACGAGTTAGGAGTTCTTCTCCATTCCTCCCTATTTTCTGCAAGTCTACATAAATTATGTACCACAGTTCATGTCCTTCATTACTTGATTTATATAGATGTGTCTTGGTCGGCGTCTATCATTTCTGCCTTCGGTCTTGTCCTCCGCGATGGTGATGAGCAGGCCTGGGTGCCTGATGTTGTAGTCAATCCTGTTTGCTCGTTGTTGGCTGATTTTTTCAGGAGTTGTCTACTTTCGCCGACACTGATTAACACCTCTTCGTTTTCGACATGTTCCAGTCAATAGATCTTCAGCATGCGTCTGTAGCACATCTGGAATTCACCTATATTTGTACTTTTTATAATATAGTTACTGTCTGTTATTGTGCTATGAGGCCTCTGAGATTAAAAAAATAAATAAGATAAAAAAAAAATTAAAATAGGTATAAAACTTCAACAAAAACTGTGTAGAAAAAATGCATAATTATCTCTTAGGATCACCTGATAATGCAGTTATAGATTGGCGCAGAATCACTCTGAATGGAAGGGCATGTTTTACCCAATGCTCCCAAGAAGACGGCTGAAAGGTGAAGAAGAAAACTACCCTTTAAAGTGCATAAAAGTCACGATACATACAATCATACATACATAATCTTTCGTTTGGCCTTGTTGGATCTAGCTAGACCCATTGTGTTTGGATACTTGCTCCAGAGATCCTTACTGTCCATTGATACTGATGCTTCCTGTACTTCTGGCCACTCCAAACTAAGTCACAATCACAAATCATCAACCGTTCTTTTATCTTTATAGTCTTTCAAATCTCATTTAATATTCTCCACACATAGTACATACTTGTATATACCAAAGAGCCAACTCTGTATGTATGTAGTCTGGCATTGTAAAAGAAGTAACTGCATTCGTAATGAGGAGGTTAGCACTGCGGTTCCTAATGTACGCAGCAGACCAATATATTATTTACAACAACTTAATATTACATTATAATTATTCAGTAGTATGTAATTATTTGGTTACAACTGTATACAATATGAACGTGTACGAGGCGAGGCTTAAATAGTGAAATTAAAATTCGAATTATTTTTAGAAGACTATCTTTTAGAATAGTTAGAAATAAAAATGGTTGGTCAATTCCAGGATTTTCAATCGAAAAGTCTGTGGTTTGTATCTTCCTGCTGTCGATTTACTTCAATATCACGACACAAGGGTATTGCTTGTGTATTGAGTGATTGCTAAGTCTATTCAGCAAAGTTGCCTGAAAAGAGTTTATTTATTTATTTATCAATTCAAACGGCTCTGAAGCCAATTACAAAAGTACATATTAAACATATGAAAAACATACAACCATTATGCAATAAGAACAAAAAAAAATAAGAGCATTAAAATTATACATATCATGACACTATAAAATATACAATGAAAGCAAAATTTAAAAACAAAAGCGACATAAGATAGACACACAAGCACTACCATAACAACACCAAATCATACTCAAAGCAATTAGTTAGTACTGCAGCATGACACTCTTCAAACATGATTTAAATTGACAAATAGTTGTGTTATAATTATAATATATGAGCTGCCTGATAGTATTCCTTACCAACTCTTTGAATACGATTCAGCGATGAGTTCCGACTATAAGTTACTACATTGTAGTTGAAAACGTAATCTCGCCACTGCATATCGTCCTAGTTTTTTTTTTAAATTTTATATTGTTTTGTTAACACTGTTATACAATGATGATGTGCAAAAATAATAATAAATAAAAAAATAACTATTAAACAATTTATTCTCATAGTGGAATCAAACAGTGTTCTAAATTTTATAATAATCTTTTATAATGCATTTCTACAAAGTTACACTAGAAAATATAGAACACTGAAATATAGTTGTCCTGCGACTCCTGAAATATCTGTGAAAATTTTTATTTCAACATGTGAAACTTTATAGATAGCTACTTGTCACTGAGTACTATTTGTGTCTGTCTGATAGTTGAAGTATTCAGATACGTACAACTTTATGTCTCTACCTATGTAATATATTATTTGCTTTCTGAATGAACAATGTACACATTTGGAATACCCACCTACCGATGTTGCGGTTGCCTCATAAACATCTTTGTTGCTCAAGGGACTAATCTGGCAAAATGTAAAATACATTGAACAATGATTCGTTACATTTATATTATTATTAGATACAAGTATTTTAATGTTAATAACATCTCTAAACAAAGGAACGGGTATTAGTACTCAGCCTAATCGTCCCTCAATGTAGGTACTTTTAGGCCCCCTGTTGTATTGGAAGTGATTCCCTCTTGTGACACTGAGGACCAGCTATCCTTTATCTTTTTGATGGTCTTCCTCGTGAACGTGAGCCCTACCTTAATCCTTTATCCATTATATTTAAACATACATCCAATTGTTTCCACCGTCCTCACAAATTCAGCGTAGGTATGTCACATTAAATATGTCAATTTTTGGGGTAATAATATTAAATAATTTGACTGCCTTTGCCAATTGCCACTGGTAATTCCGCAAAAATGTTGGTTCTTGTTGAAATATCTTTATTTCTCGGATATTTCAGGAGTCCAAGGATTCCTATTTATCCGTTTAGGTGAAAATTTATAAATATTTGGACTTTGAAATTTATAAATAATTGCCACTGGTAAATCCGCAAAAATGTTGGTTCTGCTTATTGCCTGGAAGCAATACTTTCCAGCTATCCAAGTCTTATTCTGTATGCTATCTATACAATCTCTATCTAATTCTGCTAACGTCATCTTCTACAAGTATATTACCCAGAGAATACATTGCATTTAATTATCTATACTAATATATAAAGAGGAAAGATTTGATTGTTTGCTCCGAATAGGCTCCGAAACTACTGAACCGATTTGAAAAATTCTTTTACTGTTGGGAAGCTACACTATCCCCGGGTGACAAAGGCTATTTTATATTTTTTTTCAAAAAGGGATCCTTACTAAAACTATATTTTTATATAGATATAGGGATCCTTACTAAAACTATATTTTTATATCTACCTTTCTACCGACCGCTAGTCAGTCATTAAAAGTATAGAGTCGATTTTAAGATGTCAAACGTTTTATAAATTGAACCCTTTTTTACGTACAAAATTCAAATATAATTATATTTATACGTACTATTATGATATTTCCCAGAAATGGGGTAGTCAGTGGACTCATAATTTTCTCTGAACATTATAGTTCTCTCTGGGCTATTAAACAATTACGACATTCATAATGGGTGGCATATCTCATCGAAATCCAAAATATCTTGGTAAATAGTAAAAAAACATAATATGTAAGAAATAAATGTTACATTAAAAATAATACGTTTTATTTGTACTGTGAATGAATAAATAAATAAATAATTCCTTAAACTTGTAGGTCAACATAATACCATTAATCATAATATCACCTACAGGGTAACACAGAAATTGTTGAAGGAAAATATTATTTTAAGATTTAGTTACGAGTCTCCACCGAAGAAAAGGTTTCTCACTACTTTTTGGAAATTTTTCTTATGGGTACGTAAAAAAGTCGATCTCGGGCATGATCCCGTTCAAAAAGTAGCTCCCGACGTGTCAAAGTTTGGCTACCCCCGATCTATACCGTCATCTATCTCCTAAAGGCGGGGGAGTCAGTAGACTAATCAACATGACGTCCTCCCCGAGCTTATAAAATAATCCATTCAGAATGGGTGGCATAACTCATCGATGAATTTAAGATGTAAAATGTATTTTTTCCGAACATCTGCCGTTGACAGGACACTCGAAAACTTACGGAAAATAATAATATTGTAGATTTATTATTTGCTGAGTGTTTAATACTTACACATCCCATTTTCAGCAGATTTGTTACATCATTAAGATTTTAAATCAAATTTATCATAGACGAATCTGAGCTTGGAATTTACTCAAACACATCCCAAAAACTATCATAGTGAGAAATATGCTTATTTAGTGAAGGTGGAGTTATTAGTTTTAGTTAGTTTCTGTGTTGCCAGTTGTTTACCTGTAATGTTTATATTTTATTTTATTATCATTATTATAAGTCGAGTACATTATTATAATTTAGTGTTGCCATCACCACAATGAGTCTACTTATACGAAAAACAGCCATCCGCACAAAAATTGTATGCCAATATGTATATTGTATGTAATGTATATGTAGTTTTAATGGTCACATTTTCAAATTGACTTCCTGTGGCTTGCTTTCATTCTGCAAAATTTAATTCACATTATTTTTCTGCCTCTACCAACCTCCTTCAGTTAAGCTCTTTACACACGGTGAGATTTTTCTGATATTAATCGGATATTATGCTAACGTTCCTAAGTGCTAGTATTTTTTATATTATTATAGTGAGCTACAATCCATTGGATTGGTCTGCAACGAGTTTGGATTTTCTTTTCCATTCCTCCCTATTTTCTTCTAGTCTCTTCAATTCTCCGTATGTGCCACAGTTCATGTCCTTCTTCACTTGATGTATATAGGTGTCTCTGGTTCGGCCTCTACCATTTCAACCTTCGGTCTTGCTGTCCGCGATGGTGATGAGCAGGCCCGGGTGTCCGATTTTGTGGCCGATCCAGTCTGCTCGTTGTTACTTTTTATGTTTCTGACGACAATTTTTTAATTGATACTATGTAATTTCAAAAATGGACAAGGATGTTGATCCTAGATATTGTAAAGCCCCGAAGCCTCGGAGTGATATTATCACAATTATGTCGCTATGTAAATTGTCACATTATTATTATGGTAAAAATGACGGGGCCCAATATCATTCTGGTACCGACACTTATGTATGCAAGCGAAACTTGGATATGGTTGAAGAGGAACGAAAGTGGAATAAATGCTGTGGAGATGCGATCGCTCAGTAGAATGAGGTTATTAGGAGAAAGGAGCGGATGCAAGCGGAGTGTTGTGGATAGAATGTTTGTAAATAAATTACGATGATTTTCACTATCTTCAGATATAAGTCGGCGATTTAAATTGCATAAGTGTGCAGAGGTTTTAGGATCCCATCGCCGTCGCGGCATAAAATAGCGATTTGGTGGGAATATTGCCAAATTATTATTCATAACCTGAATATACCTCACAACAGACGACCTGGCGCCCAACCATCGTTCTGACTTAATATGTACATAACTATGTATTGAGTTTTATTTTTTATAATATATATTATATAATGTTATTTTTTATTTAAATACTTGTTATTTGATATAATAATAAACACATTTACAGAAAAAAATCAATTGGGTTAAAAATAGACCTTTATGATAAACCAAGGCCAGAAAATAATCTGAATTCAAGCTTGATAGTTTAGATATGTAACCCAAATAAAGAGAATAAATCTTGGTTGAGTATAAATATATTCATAACCATCATCAAATGTTTAGAATATTTACTAATTTTTTTTTATTGTTTAACCGGATTTGGGTGCAGATGACAAAACCAATCAGAAACCTCGATTGGAGAACCATGTCTACACAATGCAACATTGTGTAGACATGGTTCTCCAATCGAGGTTTCTGATTGGTTTTGTCATCATCAAATGTTTAATTAAATTGAAACAAGTATTTCTTTCTACTATAAATTATTGATCACGAGAGAGATGTCTTTCGACTTCTCAGGTTATTATCAATCTGATAAGTTGAAAGACGTCTCCTTCGTGATCAATTATTATTTATAGTAGAAAGAAACATTTGTTTCAATTTATCTAATTTTGGAATTCTACTACGTGTACACTGGCACAATTAATAATCAAATACGATGATGTTTGTATGGCGGAGGTGGGTTGGTTGGCAGCGAGAGGTTTTGAACCCGGAATCATTTGATTGAAAGTCCGAAACTTATGCTACTGATCTTCTTATGGTTCACTTTATATTGTAATATTTTTTTTATCTATTTGTCAGGAGCTGTTTATCTATCTGTAATAGTATAAACTAAATGTCTTATAAATTATGTGATGCATTATATTATGTCTTATAATATGTGCGAGTTTAGTATCTATGCCCCAACATCGTACAATCGTTCTCGACAGTAATTGCTTTTTTACCCACCAGATAGCACAACAAACATACTCCCTATTTCTCCTGTTGGAAAGTCTATACAATTATTTAATGATTTGAATGTTCACGATGTTTTCAACATAACAAACCAAAGATATATTAGATAGGTAATTCAAAGAAAAAATCGGTCATGCAGCCAATCAAATTTTGCATCCAGTTTTAAACTGATTTCAGTTGTAAGACAATACATTGCTAATGCTTGAAGGACATCGATGTTGGAACACAAAAATTCCGTAAAAATGTTCCGCGCTGTAAGTCTAGTATGTCTATGTAACAAACAATGATTTTATCGCCAGGAAAGACTCTCCTTTGATTCTGTTGTTTCTTTTTGATGATGTCTCTTTTGCGATTATTTCTCTTGTTTTTTTTGTGCTGAGATCGCCTTGGTTAAAAGCTGTTATGGTCTCAGTGCTGGGTGACATTTTTCAGATGATAATAATAATAATTACGAATAATACCTGAATTTTACAGCTAACTCGAAAAATGAAAGAAAAGAGTGACAGACCTATTTTTCCCGTGGATTTCAGAAACTACAATAATAATAATATTAATATGTCCACGACAAGTTAACCCCTTGTACAACTAGGGAACTATATAGGTAGGTGTTTATCTATGGATTAGTCCCGTCATGTCTTTGAAATCCTCTCGGATTAACAACACAACCATAGAGAACAGAGAATCCATGATAATAATCGTGGCAACGTCGCGAATTAAACTAAATTCCAGAATATTTCAATTAGTTCTATATAGATAATTACTGCGGAAATCCTAGTTGCACGATTAAAATGACATTCGTCAATCGAATATTTAAAAAAATAAATTATGTAGAAAATTGAATAAAATTATCCCGTCTCTTTTTCTACTCTTCGAGGGATTCATAGCCTATAGTAGCATTCACATTGCTTCACTTTGGATGATCATCCAGAGTTTCAGGGTCAAACCTGTTCTTCGAAAGTGAACACGTCTGTTCACACTTGTTCATCCTATGCTTTCACTGCCATGTCAACACTCACGGTCATGTTGTATGTTGTTTGACGTATTTACGTAAAAAAATAATTAAATAAATAAAAAAATGAAAAATAACATTTATTAAAAATTGAAACACGTGAATATATTTCTCGACAGCATGAAATTTTGTACACGATTCTTACTTTCAATACAAATTCATAGATAAAACTTGTTTATGGTCGTTTCAGTGAAAGGACCTTTCATCGAAATTATGACGAGTGGTAATCTCTTTCCTCCGTCATCGCTAGTGATCACTATTGATGAAACGCCCGTTCACACCTATTCATCTTGGAGGATCATCCGGAGTGATCACTGAAAGTGAATAAATGTGGACGACCCTTATGATACATGAGTACTTATTTTATCCAGACGAGACCCCGGAATAAAGTGGGTATCCTATTCTTTTCTGTAGCTTTTCCAGTGTTCTTAAGTAAAAGAAATGTATTTGTAAAAAATATATGTAAGACATTTTATATCTTCAATTCAGCAGCAATCAGGTATACCATCCTTCCTGAATGTCTTATTTTTGTTTAAAGGACAACACACATTTCATAACATTTATTTATTTATTTTATTCTTCACAGTACATTCGTTACAATATTACAAAATAAAACAGTGTCATATAAATATCAGTTACACAATTCAATGTACAGAGGTCGAGTTTATCGCTAAAATGCGATGTCTTCCAACTAACCCGGATATAATATTCAGTTATCTGGTTATATAATTTGTAGAAAATGTGTCGATAGTTTAGATAGAAAAGGATGTTCAGTATTTGCAGACAGTTAGTTACCCCTCTTGTGGAACATGGCCTGACGGTATAGATAGATTATTAATATCTCTACTACTACCATACCAACACGGCATATCCTGCAAGTGGGGTAGCCAGCAGACTAGCTACATGTACTAAACTTGCAAGCTACCCTCTCCATGACAACAAAAAAATAAGATATTCAGATGGGTGGCAAACCTCACCGATGAATTTAAAATGTCTTTATTGTTTCAAAAATCTGCCTTTTACAGGGCACTCGAAAAGTTACTGGAAAGAGTGGGAGACCAATTCTTTGCCGGGTGCTCCACGAAACAAAAAAAATTCCGCTAACCTTAAACAATGCAAAATCTTAGTCAATAAATAATAAAAATATGATATTCTAGTTTAACTAATAATTTTATTAATACATAAATCATATTTCTTTTTTTTTTATTAATAGGTTTGATAGGCCTGACAAATAGTTGATGGCTATAATAATTCTTCATAAATATTTTGTTATTGTTTCAAAATTGATATTTTAATTGAACAAAATTGAAATTCAAAACCTACGTTTTTTTAATGTTTTATTTGGAAAGATGTTGTTTTAAAATCACAGTATTGTCACATAGGAGATTTTAAACGTGCAAAAACGAAATGTAAAATAATAAAATGAGTAAATATACTACCTTCATAGAGATAATTTTACTAGATAAATATTAAACTGTTCTAAACATGAATTCAAATAAAATAATGAAATCCATTCTATAGTTGAATCGGATAGAATAACAATTGCATGGAATAATAATTATTTTAAAGTTTGATGCAAATTTAATTATTTTAATGTTTTTTGAATTTATGAGAACGAATCATTGTAGAATCTCAGGATCGAATGGTATTTCAGGTATTTCGAAGAAAAACTACCGAAAAACACCGGGTAGAAATTGACCCCTTTATTCACTACAATGCTGCGCCAATAGAGCCATCTGTTTCCACGACTTACACGATTCTTAGTTAGACGTATCAACCTGAAGTAGGCAAATACTTTTTATTTTTTTCAATGCATCAAATATCTTCGTAATGCAGTTTCTAAGATAGCAAATTTTCACATTGTACCGACCTACATCTGTACACTATCTACATATTCTGTCAGAAAATATTTACATTTCATATTGCATCCTAGGAATTTTGAATTACTGGTACTTTTAAAGTATGTGCCGTGGGCCATAGAGTGTACACACCTCGCGAAAGGGATGGGTTGCGGGTTTAAGTCCTATCAGAGGCACTACCAAAAAGGTGACTTTTCTGAGCCTTATATCGTAATCTCATGTGCTAAATTGTAAAAATAACATTGATAAACATAGAATATAATAATTTTATATTCTGTAGGATATTGGAATGAAAGAATGTTATGAATATCTTTGTTATGTTTCTAGTCCTGGATGTATTTAAAAAAAAAATACTTGTATTAAATAACTAATTCTATTGGGACCATAACAGTGTTTGACAATTATTACGATTACTCAAGAGGCCTATCTGATAGCTCTGTTGCTAGATTTATAGTTTCCTGTAAAAAAGTTTGTAAGTCAAAATGTGATACCTCGAATATCTCGTTCAATTTCAGCTTTATTCAGTATTTAAATACTAAATCTGATAATGAGCATTTGAAAAAGTGGGATATGTAGAGTGTCATAAAAATTATGGAAAAGTTTCAAAATGCCACGGAAGTCCGTAATAATAATTATATATTATTCTAATAATAAAGTTTCAAACTACCGCCAAAGTAGCAACGTTGCCATTATTAATACGATGTTGTGATAATTGCCACTATGAAAATTTTAAAAACACCAGAGGTGGAATGTTGCCAAACTATAAAAATAATAATCATTAAATAAATAATTAAGTTGCTGTATGTAATGCCAGGTTAATTTAAAAACTTCTCTTTAACTTTCAAATGACAATTTCACTATTATGCTTTTACTATTTTGATATTTTATTCATTATAGCTATTCAGCAATTAGGTAAACGACTATACAAGAAAAGTGATTACAAAATTCCAGTAACCAGTGGATTCACTACTTATAGGTAATTAACATTCTTAGAAAAGTTCGTGTACAGGTTCCCAGTTGATCTACAGGTTTAGTGATTCTGAGGAAACCGAGCTAGGGATCATTAGTCTGATCACTCGACATTCTTTTAGTATATATGTTGGATGATTTATTCGGCGCCGTTTAATGAAGCATCCATCTCAAGGGCGCGGGAAACTATGTTGGAAGAGCGATGTCTTCAACTTGCTCCTGAACGTTGTTATTGGCTGGTTTTTATGGAGGTCCTCGGGGAGTTGGCTCCAAATGACGGGTCCTGCGACGCCAAAAGCCCTATCATAGAAGCACGACTTTGCTCTGTTGTTTTCGTCATTTTTAGCTTCATATAATCAAGGCAAAATACACCTACATACTCTTCCGACTCTTAAACTCTTTGCAGAGTGATTTATATTACATAGTGATTGAGCGAGATAGAGTAAAACCTTTATTGTGCCATAATTTTTTTACGATAATTTAAATTACGATAATTAATTTACGGTGGTTTAAATAATTAAGATTTTCAATGTTATCAAAGTGATCTACTACGAATATCTGCCTTAGTCAAAACACTCGCAAACACATTGTAAAATATAGAAATACCTATTCTACCTGGGGACTCAATTCACAACAATATAATTATTATGCTACTTGTCATCACTTTAAGAGATAGTTATGATCGATCTCACAGCGTAACATCCACCCCAACGCTTGTTTTTCTTGTTATGAAGTACGGTATTACATTTTCTTCTCAACAACATTCGCTACATATTTTCTATTGAGTGAAATTTACGATGTACCTCACTAAACATTCGCAATAAAATACAAATGATCAATCTTTGTAAAATATGCTGAAACAGTGGTGTAACATCAGTACCCATGATAACATGGGAGCCATGAGGTGTGTAGTTCTCAGATTTGCCACGCTATTGAAACATTATGAGAGACAAATCAAAAAGCAACCATCTGATGAAAATCGCCATGAAAGCCTTCAAACAGCTAATGGGGGCTATGAGTTTGAATAACCGTATTACGTTTGAATAACTGTATTAAAGTAAATCGGATATAAAGTATAAAACAATATATAATTTTATATTTTTCATGAGCAATTTGAGACTTGCGAAAGATATTTAAATATCGTCACAAAATGGTTAACGCTTTGTCTGTTTTAACACTTATGCTGTAGTTTTCACGCAATGGTCCACTTTTATATTGTCAAGTCAATTTTTTCCTTTTTTTTAGAATTGTTGAGGGAAGTGACAGAATATTGTTACCTATATGGGTCTGTTATTTCTATTCTATTGTGTTATTGCTCTGTACTGTTCTATACTTTGTTATGTGTGAGGATATTTATTTAAAAAAAAATATGTGTCCGGGTTTTTGTTATAAATCCAAATACAACCTTAAACACCTTTCACAGCGAGCTAAAGGCTTGTGTCGTGAAAGCCAGCTACTGGGCTACAGCTTTGCCAGCAACTGGGATCGAACCGCCCACCTACCACTTGTGCCGAAACTCTACCTCCAGGCTACCGACGAACTCAGTATTATACACGTGTTTGATATATTAACAAATGTAATTATTCCTCAAAGATTTGATCGATTTAAAGGAAATGAACTATAATTTGTGTAATTTAAAAAAAAATGAAAATTATTTAAAAACTTGTAAATATGTCAGTAAAATATTAAAAACGTAAAAATTATACTCGTAGTGGTACTACTACTACTACTACATCTACTATTATGAGAAAGTCGTCCGATTGCAAATGATCTGATTATAATAATTTATTCCACGTGCGCGAGGAAGAGGGGCGTCTTTTTGTTTCACCCGAGAGACAGCGGTAGTAGTAGTAGTAATATAGATGATGACGCCACTGGTCGTGACGTCAGCAGAAGAGGGTGTTTGTAAGCATGTAGTGTGTAAGGAGATAGTATTTTCATTATTACTATACTCTTTGGTAGGTATGGGATGTAAAACAAAGTAGGAAAAACAACGTTAAAGAAATCGAGGAGAAAGCGAAAGTAGAATTTGTCAAGGGAACAGAGTATAAAACTATTACCTACTGTGTTGGCTATTTTTGTTACGGAAAAACGCCGAAATATCGCTGCGATTAAGGTGGTCAAATACTCTACGTTTTCAGGATTTTTTTTTATTATTAAATGATATTAAAGATAATTGTTCTACACTTTTGTCTCATTATGTCGCTGAATTTCTTTCATATTTTAAATTCTACTTTATTGCAGTTTAATTGTGTCCAAAAAAACGAATTTAACGTTCACATATTATTTTTTTGGTGTTTGAAAGCATTGTCCACATCTCTTTAGCAGACTGTATCCAATTATCGCCAAGAAGCCGCTGACCACGTTCTTTTTTTCAGCTTATTTCCGTCCACTCTTGGACGAATACGTCCTCCACTTCTATCCACACTCTCCGATCTTATGCCATCGATCTCCAACTTATACCAACATGTTAAAATAATTGGGTCCGACCAATCAAACATCTTATCCGTTCCCTTTTTTTACTTTTGTTCTAGATTTTATTCCAAATCCTTAGTAGGTTACTTAGCGTGACCAATTCTAGCGATGTGACCAAGCTAGTTTCACTTCAGATTAGAATTACGTTGTACTTTCGTCTTAGCGATTTTCTCGACTTATTCTGAATCACATCTTTAAAAGAAGGAACGTATAGAAAGTAAGAAGCGATTTGTATCCAGAACCAGACACGTCTCCCTGTATAAACTTGGAGTTATATCCTCGGGGAATTGGGGAGCATAGGTTACCGACTGGATCACACTGCTGGCTGTCCTAAAGTTTCATACTCACATTTGTCTTTATTTCCAGCTCTCCTTTCTCTGTTCATACCAAATGCGGCTAGTGTGTAAACTAGTAGAGGTGCGGTGAAATAATATAAATGATTAAAATATATAGTAAATAAAACGGTTTTTTAAAACTTATCCAGTTATGGAATTCTACTCCTTGTGCACCAACACAATAAATAAATAAAACCTTCGTATTATAAAAATATCTGATATAGAGATGTACTCTGTTGTTAAAAAAATCTTTATACGAAAAAGGACCCAAAGACCATTTGCGTAGAAGTCTGAGGACTTCCACTTTTCTATAGGTATTCCTAAAAAAATATTTATTTATTTATTTATTTTATTCTTCTTGCACATCATCATTCATATAACAAATAAAATAAAGCAATATACACAAGAAAAAATGTGATGATGTGCAGTGGCGAGATTATCACTATATAGTGATTTCTTCCATCTAACCACGTCACATTAACACTAAACAGAAATAGAAATAATAATAACAAAAACACAAACATTAAAAAAAATAGCCACACAAATTAGTTTGAAAAAAAAATGAAAAAACTACAATCCACACACCTAACACTCCAAAGGGATCGGGAAGGGGTTAGGGGACGGATGCTGAGTTAGAAGACAATAAATACTTCTTGACGGCGTATTTAAACCCATTAAAAGATTGAGATATTCTATGAGAAGAAGGGAGATTATTCCAGCAACGAGAACCACATACTGAGAATGATTGAGAAAAGAAATTGGTGTTATGTGTAGGAATTGCCAGAAGACGCTCGTTGTTGGAATGCAGTGGTAGACCATGGTTCGCTAGATACTCGAATTTTTCTTTCAAACAGTAAGGAAAAGACGTTGAATAGAGTGTTTTATGAACAAGAGATAAAATATGAAGTTCACGTCTTTGACACACTGTTAGCCATTTCAGAGTATGCCGATACTGGGAGATATGATCGGACCTTTTGAGATTAAAAATAAAACGGATACCAAAGTTTTGAAGTCTCTCAAGTTTATTTGCTAGGATCGAGGTATACCGCATCGGCATAATCTATGAGAGGCAGCAGCAAAGATTGTACGAGTAAAGTTATATTTTTGAAGAATCGTTTTAAGATATTAATTTAAATTTATTAAGATAAAAATAATATATTTTGTATTCCTAAAAATTTATATTTTTGAAGAATCGTTTTTAAGATATTAATTTATTAAGATAAAACTATTTTGTAAAGAGAGTGCGCTGCATAATTGCTCCTAAGGAGGAACCACCGCTGGACCAGACACCACCAATAAAAGGAACAATTTTATTTCAGAGCACATACTTCAATAATTCGAAAATGTTACAATAAAAATGTCATGTTTTTTATATTATATCAAATTTCTTTCTTGTCTTGTGGAATCCTCTCCAAAAATAGCTCTCTCATTCTTTTCTTTAAGTGTTCCAATGTTCTGTAATAGGGTGCCAAAATCTTATCCTGCCTACACCCTGAGTCCCGTGATATTTTTTTTTCATACACATAAAAGTAATCAACAAAAAGAAAACCTTAAATATTCAATGAAACATTTAGAATATTGGCGCATTTAAATATTTGACCAATATCGACTTCATACATACATACACAAATTATTAATTAATATTTTTCAAAAGTGGGGAACTTTTTCAAAGTTTTTAAACTTGAACAGTTTACTTTGCTTAGAATATAAATTACCAACTTTTCACTGTTCCGTATTTGGGTACAGATGACAAAACTAATCAGAAATCTAGATTGGAGAACCATGTCTACACAATGCAACATTGTGCAAAATCTAATTGGAAGAAGTGAGAAAGGCGTCCCAACGATTATGAATTGGCTCTAGGCTGGCTTAAATGATCACTTTGGGTGTCCATGGACAACCTTCACCAATTCCACCATTCTCACTGTCACGATGTGAGGTCCACCAATCGAGAGACGCTTAAAGCGTGGTTCTCCAATCGAGATTTTTGATTAATTTACTACTACTACTACTACTATACCATCACGGCATATCCCACAAGTGGGGTAGCCAGCAGACCAGCTGCATATAAAACATGCAAGCTGTCTTCTCCGTGCCAATATAAAATAAAGACATTCAGGATGGGTAGCAAACCTCATCGCTGAATTTAAGATGTAAAATGTCTTATTTTTTCGAACACCTGACTTTTACAGGACACTCGAAAATTTATGGAGAAGAGTGGGAGACCAATTCTTTACCGGGTGCTCCACGGGATATTATTAATTTACTTTGCACTCAAAATTTCTACACCCGTTGCCAAATTTTAAAATGGTATAGGAATTTTAAATATTTCACGATCTCCTTGGATTAGTTTACTAAACTAAAATTTTTAGTTTTCAGAAAAAACGAAAAATACGTAGATTCGGAGAAAAAGTTCGTAGATTAGGCCTAAATTACGTAGATTCGGTACAGAATGTTCGTAGATTACCAAATAGGATTAAAAGTAGGTACTTAGGTCTATGTGAAAATACGTAGACTTGGCAACACTGGAGAGGACTAATAAATATTTATACTGAGATTACGTAGTCCTATAAAATAATTGATTTACGGTGCGCCTGAGGGTTTTTAACATTTTTTCATTTAATAATATATTCTAAGTTTTCAACTTGTATATACGTACACTAAGTACTACATACATCATAGAATCTCCTCTCGCTTGAGGCTATGTCGGAGATAAATGAAAGAAACTTTATCTCAAGGAGTAGTAAGCACTTAAAGCTTCAGGACTACATTTTATGAAGTGACTTTTATAAAAGCTCTTCACCCAGTATCTGACTTTTTATCTGAAATATTGAAATTTATTATTTTATAATACACAGCATGAAACATTTTGCACATAATGCAAAAACTTTCAAAGTAAAAGTCAATGCTTTCACATTTAAAAAATATTTTTTCTTCAAATATCTCGATTGCAGAACCATATTCACACAACGTAACCTAATCGGAAGAAGTAAGAAAGGCTTCCCAACGCTTACGAATTGGCTCTAGGCTGGCTTTTGCGATCATTTTCGGTGTCCATGGACAACGTTCACATGTGAAATATTGTATTAAAAAATATAGGCACCTAGCAATAGAAATATGTCTGAAATAAAAAATAAATTAGCCTGAAACCGTTTTTAATTAGAAACCACTTGAAATATATTGACCAAGTTGACGGAACAAGATAAATTGTAGAGTTTTATTTAAAAATGTATGCAATTATATTATTTTAGGTTAGCGACATGATGTATTTATTCAGAGTATCTGCACCGTACACCGTGTCGTTGCTAGGCAACCTTCAGTTTCCAATAATTGCACCACTAATAATAATAATAATAATATGATGTTTCCTCGCGCTTCACAGCCATTTCCGACAAGTAAACATTTCAGAGATGAAACACGAGGTGAATTAAAATCACGCCTTGTATTCACTTCTACATAAATTTTTGAATGATGATTCAAAAGTATTAATCAGTAACGCAGTGATCTCTTAAAATTGGAAAACCAGCGGTTTAACTTCAATGGTTCATCTTGCAGATTGTCCCTTACGTACCATGAAATTAACGGTTAAAAATACCCAATTTGTTTATTTATTAACACAATTTACGGCTTAACAGCCTTTACAGTACAATAACTTAAAAAAACATATTTGAAACAAACACAATCAACATAAGAGACAATGAATACGAAAACATGATAACAGAAGAATGCATACTTGTAAGAAAATATGTGATTTTATTTAGTCTCAAAACACTCTGAATCACAAGGTTCGAGGTTCGATTCACGGCTAGGGCAAAATGAGGAATTGCCTTTTTCAAATTTGGGTGGGTGTTACATCAATGTGTTTGGTACTTTGTATATGTGCATCGTTGCGTAGTGTGTCAAATATTTTAAATTTTTATTTTAAATTTTGTTTTTTTTGCTTTCTTTTGTTGTGTTTTGATATTTTGTATGTTTTTTTTTTGTAAGTATTTTTTTTTTTACTAGTTTCATGTCAATGTGTCGTGGTTAGATGGAAGAAATCACTTTAAAGTGATAATCTCGCCACTGCACATCGTCCTAGTTTTTAAAATTTACATTATTTTGTTAACACTGTTATGTAATGATGATGTGCAAAAAGAATAAATAAATAAATAAATTATACAAGATTATTTGATTATTTTATTACTTTGAATCAGCTTTCTCCTGCTGTTCGTTCTAGCCCAAATTTCTTGGCTTTTGAAAATAAAATTATATGAAGTTGTAATTTTCACGATGTCCCTCATGGTGTCTTCAATTTTTACTTACTTTGTAAGAAATACTTTGTAATACCTTCAACACTCTCACACTTAACAAAAGTTTTAATCGTGAATGGGGAGTAAGTTTGCAGCGAGAACATTCGAATCCGGGATCTCGTGGTTGAATGTCCAAGACCCCTGCACCTCCATATTGATGTTTACGAATATTTGCCCTTTACACTCGGAAAAGTTTCACTTCTAGGAAAATAAACATATTTCCTGGTTCATATTTTAGTTAATTGTATTTTTAATTATAAGGAATTAGTTAATTATGTACTACACCACTTAAATTTTTTAATCCGGGATCCGGGAACATGAACTTTGCTTAAGTAACAGTAACTTTTCTGAGTTTGCTAATCATCTAATTGAACATGATCATAGCTTTCATAGGGACAATAATACTTTTAAACATACCAATATTAAAGAATACTTCAAATTGTCGGCTTTAGAAACAGTTGAAATTAACAAAAATTTAAATTTAAAACAAAATATAGTAAACAAAATGCTAGCGCCATACAAGTCACCCTTATTAACAATGTTTCCTGTAAATAAAAACTCTCCATCTCTTTCCCACTCTAACGCCCCTACCCTTCCCAAACTAATTAATCATCAAATAATTTATTATAAACAGTTCTAGTATTTATTTAGTTTTAGTATAACACTCGTCAATGACGCATCTGAGCGTTGAAACCGGTAGTGTTTTTTTAAAAAAATTAAGTGGTGTAGTACATAATTAACTAATTCCTTATAATTAAAAATGTTTCGTGATTACCACGTGGTTAGTGCCAACAAAATCAAACTAATTGTATTTTCCCAAATTTTTTTTCCGATTATCGTTTCAAGAGGATCTATCGAACATCTGCTCCTGAGAGTTGTAAACACATGTAGCATTAGACCCAATAATTGTATTGTATTCCTGATAGTAGTAACGCCTTGCAGATTTCAATAAACTATGTATTCTCTATATTTGGTAGTTACACAATTATTTCCATTCATACTTCATCGTAGAGTGCAACACATGTATGAAGAACTATTCACAGATTGTTCCAGACTATCGCCATTTTAATCATTGTACCTACTTGCTACGAAATTTCAATTAAATCGCGACTATAGCTGTACATAATGATATGAAACTATGCAATTAATTATACGGCTTGGAAAGCCCTCTTTATTAATTAATTATTCCTATGATAACTATCGTGAGCTTAAGGAATATTATGGGGAGAAATCTTGTACAGAAAAAAGTAGGAGAGTAATTCTACCATAACATACCTTAATGCCGTATCCCAAAAAAAGCGAACGGAATACCTTATTGATCTTTGCTAACATACCTCTTTTCGCTTCCTCCACATTCATGCGTAGATTTTCTATTCGATTCTACTCCGGAAATTCCATGGGATGAAGGCAATTCAGACATACATTGAAATACACGATTACACCGCTATTTTGCGGGGTAAACAAGAAAGATCCAGGCCTACATTCACATCCTTGCACATACAATTTAAATTTCATACAGTTGTTCATCCATGCTCTCTGACAATTTACTCATTCAATTTATTGTACAGCATCAGTAGTTGTTTTTCCTTCGCTATTTGCTGCATTGAATCTTAACTCGAACTCAAATTCTTGACTCCTAACTCTAGAGTCCTGGTGAAGAAGTGTCTGGTAAAAAAGTATGTAGAAGGTTAGATGGATATCTAGAACGCGATTTTCTTCACGTAATTGACACAAATCTTTCGGAAAGAGCTGGATTGTTTCCACTCTGTAATCCAATGAGCAAAGTTGTACAAAAAGTCTATACCTATATCTACCTACACCATCACGGCGTCTCCTACAAGTGGGGTAGCCAGTAGGCCAACTGGTAAGTTGTCCTCTCCGTGCCAATAAGAATTGATACATTCCGGATTTGAAGATGTTAAATATCGTGATATTTTACGAATACCTGCTTTTTACAGGCCACTCGAAAGCTTAGAGAAGCAAGTGAAACCGAACAAAAGAAGACTTACTTATATTTTAGTATCAGTTAATATCCCTTACATGTGGCACCCATTAACGAATATAATAACATTCACCCTGAAACGGGACACAATAAGTGAATTAATTAATACACAAGGGTAGGTTTTACGTACATAATTAATTAGGGATGATACCACTACTACTACCTTTACATAGTCAGGATGGGAAGATGAGTTTTTAATTAAGGATATTTTAAATTAATACTCAACACATAAGTGCCTAAATTTAAATACTTTACAGAAAATAAACCAAAATTATTTACATAATCCAAATACGTAACATTTATACTTAAATTGACGTGTCGTCCTTCTTTTTTGGAGTAGGCAAAATGGAAAAAGGGAAATGAAGAGATAGATTCGCATATATTTCTTACTTCTATTGTAGTAAAATGAATTTGAAGATTACTTTCAATTGTCTTTCTTCTTTAACTTGCGGACTTTACGTTAAATACCTACATATTTTGAGGCTTGGCAGCTACTAAGTTACATCGTCTGATTTTAATTTCAGAGCTCGCAACCCACCGTTGGGAATATTGAGGGCACGTGTTCTCCATGTGGTCTATTGTTTGATCAGTACGTACCATACACACAAAATGAGGAGTCAGAGACCTCATTGATGTAGGTACTAATTATTCTATGTATCCGCCGCCATTCCTCGACCAGTTATTTCGACAACCATGTTCTGACTTTGAATTTATCATGTTTAAACATATGTTTGTATTTCTTTGTTTCAGATAAAATGTTTTCCGCCCTACGTCAACATTCCACAAAAACATTCAAATGCGTAAAAGACATTTACAAAAATGAACAGAAACTATTGCCAAAGACTGCTTCGTATTCTCCCAAGTATCTCGCCAATCATTCCAGAAGCATTAGTATTGTGAAAAATCCAGGAGGTAAAAATACGAGAGAACACAACAATGTTACCCTCAGAGGACAATATATTAAAGTATCTGATGAAGTTAACCATGCCTTAGTGGAAAGTAAACCTATTGTTGCTCTAGAATCTACCATAATTACACATGGAATGCCATATCCACATAACTACAATACAGCTAAAAATGTAGAGAAGATTATTAGAGAAAAGGTAAATAAAATCGATTTTGAGATCATTCATATTTTTGCAAGTTCAAAGGTTTAATTAAAACAAGACTGTTCTGTCATGTTACATTAATCTTTCTAAGTGGAGAACTAATTTAAATTAAAAAATTATACTCTTGTGCACATGGATCGATTAAAGTGTCAGTTTAAAATGGCATATTATCAAAAGAGAATAAATTCTATTGATTTTTATAAAATTTCAACGTAAATGTTGAGCTCAACGTTAAGTATTCTCAAATTAGCCCTTGAGATTTGTCAGTTAATATCATCGTAATTTTTTTCCTCAGGGTGCTGTTCCAGCAACAATAGCTATAATAAATGGCAAAATAAACGTCGGCCTAGATGAACCAGATCTAAAATCTGTAGCTGAAGGTCTTCCAAGCGTAGTTAAGGTGTCCCGCAGGGATCTTCCCAGAGTTCTAGCTCTGCATCAGAATGGTGGGACAACGGTGTCGGGAACTATGGCCATTGCAAAAATGATGGGGATTCATGTGTTTGTTACTGGTGGAATTGGTGAGTGATTATAATTTGAGAAGTTTTATTTGATTTTGATGAGTTTAATAATTTCTTCTTAAAATATCATAACTTCTAAAAATATTAATTAGGTGGAGTACATAGATGTGGAGAAACCACGATGGATATTTCAGCTGATCTTGTAGAGTTGGGCAGAACTCCAATATGTGTTGTATCAAGTGGTGTGAAATCAATACTGGATATCGAAAGGACGCTGGAATATTTAGTGAGTCATTTTACAAATAAAAATACCATAATCATGAAAATAAATGTTAACTTTTTAACAGATCTTTTCAATGTAAAATTAAATTCTTAAAACTCTGCTTGAAAGTGTGAGATACTGTCATAACCAGTAACTACTAAAGTTATGTTGGTCAATTGATTATTTCAAGATTCTTAGAGAAAGCTTTTTGTTTGATGTCAAGTGATTCCTCTATAATACAGGAATTGTAACACAGTTCTGTAAAAGTATCTTAATTTTTTTTTTTTATAAGTAACTACTACTACTACTACTACACCATCACGGCATATCCCACAAGTGGGGTAGCCAGAAGATCAGCTGCACGCACGCACATAAGTAACCAATCTTCTTTTATTCCTAAGTACATTTTTATCTTTTTTATTTTATTTATAATTCTTCCTGCAGGAAACTCACGGAGTTTGTGTGGTAACCTATGGGATAAACAATGACTTCCCAGCCTTCTTTACTCGCCGATCTGGCTATCAATCACCTGGTTGCATCAATAACCCTGTTTGCGCAGCTCACATGATCAAGGCATCAATGGATCTGAAACTTAATTCTGGCATTTTATTAGGTGTTCCAGTACCTGAAAATTATTCATTAGATGGTAACTATTTTGACATACTTACTATTTTTTCATTCTAATTATAAGATGATTTTCAAATTTTTGTTGTTCTTGTCGCATGAAGGGTGACTCCAGTCGCAGGTCTTATTTAGTATCTTAGATAGGTACGTCAAATTGATATCTACTCTGAAAATCAAAACTGTGATTTTGACTGAATTGACGATCTAACATAGGGTCCCCAATCGCTCGCAATCGACGCCACATTCTCGGAGGTCCACTGCTGGACTCGAGAAGGTGAGGCTTCTTACACCAAGACAAATAGTGAGTTACATGACGCACGTAGGTCTTGAGAGTGATATATGACACAGAAGGATGTCACAATAGATCTATTATGGTCGCGATGATGCAAGGGATGCATGGTTCCTTGAACTTTATAAAAAAATCTAGGGTCTACCAAATTGTTCGACTATCCATTTTTGGGTGATATTTTTTATGTTTGGGGATAGGATTATTTTTAAGAGCTTTTGAAAATTGTATGATACAACATTTCAAAATTCTGGACTTAGAAAGTGTTTGTAGTAACTTCTCCGAACCTCAATATATCATAATTTGTTTATGCACAGAAACTATGATGGAGAACGCCATCCAAGAAGCTCTAAAGAGGGCAGAAACAGCTGGAATACGAGGCAGAGATGTGACTCCATTCCTGCTCTCAGCCATGTCCAGTATTACTGACGGAAGATCTCTGCAGACAAGTATCCTTTACATTAATTAATTACACGAAATATTTACTTGTTGTGGAACGTACAATAATTATTTAAATATTTCAAATCAATTATTCGAATCATTAGATGATGAAAATTGTTTATATTTTGAATAGGTTTGCCCTTTTTAAATTATTTTTTCTCTACTACTACTACTATACCATCAGGGCATATCCCACAAGTGGGGTAGCCAGCAGATCAGCTGCATATAGTAAACATGCAAGCTGTCCTCTTTGTGCCAATATGAAATCAAGAAATTCAGTATGGGTGCCAAAACTCATCGCTGAATTTAACATGTGAAATGTCTTCTTCTCAAATCATAAAAATATTAGTAATGAGCATGTAAAATGATTCTACCGTTCTTAATTATGTGATTTAATTATTCTCTTTAAACATCTTTAATTTAATATGCCACCACCATGAATGGCTTATTTTTATTTAACAAGGAGAAATTCTTCCCTGTCGTATGTGAGGGATGTTATAATGGTGTAGATCAGTATTTCCTAAACTATGGGTCGCGACCCACCAGTGGGTCGTGAACGAATATTGAGTGGGCCCTAATGGACATGGACGATTCGCCACAGTATAAGACATTAATAAAAAATGTTGTTGGAGCGATGTTTGGAGAAAAAAAGCAAAAGTCGGGTCCCAAGATTGGAATTTTTTCCTAAATGGGTCGGAGCCCAGTCAACTTTGGGAACCACTGGTGTAGATTGATCTATCTAAGAAAAGGCCCTCGTCTCAAATCAAACTGAAATAGATGAAAATATTACGCTAATTAATTGACTGAATTATGTTTTATCGTTGTGATTAAACAATAAATTAACCAGTATTATTATTATTAGTACGAGTATGATATAAACACTAATTGGTTGCTTATTGTTGTAATTTTATTATGACTGCGCCAATTTATACGACGCTGTAAAATCTAATTTATAACAGTGTTGTTATTGATAACCGAAGTACACTAGATACCAAATTTGGAAAAAAATACGATAGTCCATTTCTTCACATGGCATCCCTTGTGGGGTAATCACAGGGAATTAAACATCTGTCGATTGATATGTATGTAATGAACGTACAAGTTGCCTTCGACATTCAAGGTAAGTTATATAACTCATTGCTGACCTGTAAACGCTAAATGTAGTGTTTTTTCATTATTTATTCATTCTTTACTTACATTGATCACAACTTTATAGAAAAATGCATTCAAATTAGATATAATCAATGTACAGAGGGCGAGTTTATCGCAAATACGCGATCTCTTCTAACTAACCCAAATACTTCTTATGTTTTACGGTCATCTGTTTTTTTACAGAACATTCGAAAATTTGCAGTAACGAGTAGGAAATCTATCCTTTGCCAGGGACTCCACGGGGGGTGTTAAACAAAAGTATTGTAGTTTTTCTTATTTTAAATGTTCAATATAAGAGCATTAAGCTTTTACAGTTTTTAAATAACAGCCTAAATAAGTATTTAGTTGAGAAATGTCTAAAATAAAGAGAATGAAATTAAAATGCTGAAAATATGGGGCGCAGTGTCGTACTCACTTTATATCTCATTGAGTGTGTACCTTTTAATTAATATTTTTATAGCGTCGTTAGAATGTCTAAGTATCTATCAATGGTGTGTCCACACGAGGCGAATATTGTCAGGAAACCAAAATATCGTCAGCCATTTGAACCATGTGAACAGCAGGGTTACTCTTGACAAAACTAAACACGATCTTAATCTAGTCTTGATCTTGATCATACGACGCACGAAGGGACTATGGTCAAAAACACCGCGCTACCGCTAACGCGCGATCGGTTTGCGTGTATTTTTGGCCAATAGTCACTTCACGTCGTATGATCAAGACTAGATTAAGATCGTATTTAGATTGTGTTAAAAGTAGCCCTGCAGATTGTCAATAAATCTGAAACGATAAAAATCAATAATGGGGTGTTCATGCGAGGCTAATTTCGTCAGGAAACCAAAATATCATCAGCCCTTTGAACCGTGTGAATAGATTGTCAATAAATCTGAAACGGTCAAAACCAGTAAAAATGATATCGTCTCAAGTTTACCACCTTTCAGCTTTTGTTTTTTGATGTCCCGATGTGCACATGCGTAGATATGCACTGCATCAGTATCTATGGTAATTTTTTTATAACCGGTTCCCGTTTCGTGACAGCTGTTATGTTTATTGTTGGTTTGTGGCATTAGTTTCCTTGATTAAATGGCACCTTATATATCCTCTAGAGCAATGGTTCCCAAACTATGGGTCGCGAGCGAATATTGAGTGGGCCCTGAGCATTAAGTAGTTCCATGACTCGCTACTAGAGAATCTGAGCATTACCAATATTTATGACCTCTTTTCACTAAGATAGCTAAAAGATGGGTCCCAAGGTTGGAAATTTTTGTTAAATGGGTCGGAACCCAGTCAACTTTGGGAACCACTGCTCTAGAGTAACATTTTCAATTAATAATCAGCCGTTTTGCAAATAACATCAAAATCAAAGCGCACTTGATAGATTGAATCTATGTCGGTGGGCTATATGAACATGTCTCACGATCAATGGAGGTTTGACGGATTTTGTTATTTATGCAAGCGAAATCGTCTGGCCTTTATGTCGTCTTGTGTGAGCACCACGTAACGTAACTTATTAATCCAAACAACGGAAGGCGAGACGAGGCGTCGGATTGGAAACAAACTGCTTTATACTGACTGTATTATCACTTTTATATTGAACATTATTATTATTATTCATTTTATTTTACGTCGCATCGCATCTCAGGCTGTTAATAAATTGTAATTAATGATCAATCAATTTATTATAAATTAATTAATATCGCTTCATTATTTATAGTCGATCCGGTATTATTGATTTCTAATAATTGTTTAAAAGCAAAAATCTTACTAATTTATCCAATCTAGTTCCTCTCTAATTTCATTTGTATAATCTCTCGTGGCATAAGGCGGGAGTTGGCCTACTCCATTTTTCCGACCTTTTTTGTGCTAATTGCTCTATCCCCATGACATTTACGTAACCGAACTAACCTTTTGGATGAAAACACAGTGTTCTTTTCCAGCTATTTTTAGGTTCGTTGGTAGAGATCGCGCTTTTACGATAAATTCGCCCTCTGTTTATTGATTGTATGTAGTTTGAAAGCATTTTCTATAAAATGGCATGTAGTGTGATCAACGTACAGTAAAGAATTAAATAAATAAATAAAATTTATCGATAGACGTTGTTTGTACATAAGTTCATAATTGATTAATAAAATACCAATATTTATTACTTCCACTAGATTTTTTACAAATGCTTTCTCCATTCAGACCACTTTTGTGCCAGTTGATGAATCAACTTTCTCTGCAAAATTCGACCACTCTAATTTCAAATACGTTGAGCTCTTTACTTATTATCTTAGTAACAACTTTTCCTTAACTAATATTGAACAGATATGGCATTGATTAAGAACAATGCTGGAATTGGGGCAGAAATTGCTGTGGAACTTAACAAAATTGTCGATCAGCCACGAAGAGAATTTGTATATGACGCTCACGTCTCCGAGATCTTCGTAGCCGAATACAAGGATATTGGAAATGATAAAGATGGTCACTACAACATGAAATGCATTAAACCTGTTGTCATTGGAGGGAAGAATTCAGACTACACCATCAAGATAGAAGAAGATGAAGTGAAGGTAAGTGAAAAACTAATAATTTCATGAATATGTGTTTTCTTAGTTTGTCTTTGTTGCTTTCACATATTGGTCCGCCACGGACGAATATTGTCTCTTGTGAAGGACATAATCATTATTATCTATGTTTATTCATGATTGTGTATGTGATTATTGTATGATCGGAAATTGTATTTTTTTTAAGAGCATTTCAAAAGATTAATCTTTTTCGCTGTTTACTTTTGTTTCGTGACAAATCAACAATCGACCAACATGTGTTTCTTTTACAATGATCGCTTGTTTTGCTAGTGTTGCTTCATATTTGTTGATGATCACATGTGATGTTCGTGTGGACTTAGACATAACGATTAAATTAATATTAGGTTTAGGCAAGATACTATCACCTTATTTGGCAGTTTTTTAGACGGAACTTGAACCCGTAACTCACGATTTTTGTACAGTGTGCTTTGTCCAATTAAGCTACATATCGAAGGTTTCGAAATTCTCTCTTATAAACTCTTGTATTTTTTTTACCTGTTATATGTAAAGTTCTGTTTTCTTTATATTCAAATTCAAATATTTTTTTATTTAAGTAAAATTTACAACTTAATAATAATATAATACACACCTTATTACTTAAAAAAAAAACACATTTATTACATATTTGACCCTCAAAAGTGAGCAGTGCTCGTGCTTTGAGGGTTTAAACATATATTATTATTATTTAAAAAAAATGACACTCTTCATTAAGACCATAACAGCTTTTGGCCAAGGCGATCTTTGTCTGAAATGATCTCGACAGGAATAATATGTAATTTCATATTGGTGTTAATTGACGCCGTAGCCAGAACAATGGTCCATAAGCAAAAATGGCGTTTTGAGATATGGCAATTTAAAGATTCAAATTGTATCTCCTTCAATATTATTCACATTGCATGATCAGTCATCGAATGTTTATACTTTTTATTTAGAAAAATATAAACAAAATACAAATTTAAATAGAGTGAACAGATTGTTAACTAATATTGAAACTGGAGTTTACATCGACTCTTCAAACTAAAAAGGGATATCAGCGTATTGATTCGCTATGTAAAACATAGCGAATCAATATATCTCAATGGGTGCGTCCAGATAGTGGGATGCGAACGTCAATCAATCATCAATCTTCAATCATTCGGTGTCAATTCTCCGAAAAATATTCGAGTGAATGCTTTCGTAACCCGTATAAGGACGGGAAACGAATATTTCTTCGGAGAATGCTCCTAGCTTAGCTTAGCTTAGTCCCGAGAGAATTAATTTCTGCATTCTGCAAAAAAGGGCTCACACGTTAGTGTCCCAGCTACCAGCTCAATTGTCAAAATTGATTTATACATATCATAACGACATTTTCCAAGGGGAGGGGGGGGGGGGGGAAGTACCAGTGGACAAACTGCAAGTAACAACTTTTTTATTTTTTAATTAATTTATTTATTCATAATGAAACATTCGTCATGGGTACAATAATTTTAATAATAATAATAATTTAATGGTTGATAATTTTTTTATAATATGAGATATTTGGTAATAATAATAATAATATTTTAACTTAATTTAATAATAATACAATTTAATTTATAATAATATAATATCTTTGAAACAGTTTTTAACGAGCTAAGTGTTATACCTATAATACAATAGACTTTAACATAATATTATATATTTTTAATTATTAATTTATTATTAACAATTTTTAAAAATGATTATTCATTTATTAAACGTATAATAATTTATTAATTATATGATTCGTTACAATGGCTAAATATGGAAAATAACCTAACAATTTATACAATAAACAAAATAAATAAATATTAAAAATTTAAATTTTTTCTTAACTGAATAAGTGCAGAAGAATACAAGACAAAAAATATAAAATAAAGTTTAACATTAAATGGATTCTGTAATGCCACAATGTTTCAAGTCACACCAACATCAAACTGCTTTAATTATTGATGTTTTGTATTAAGCCAACACTATTAACAATTCAATAGGTTAGAGTTGACAAAAATGAAGGTTCATATTATAGAGGATTGGATATCTTCGCTCATTTATGTGACTTTTTGTATATCACACGACAATTTTTTAAATAAAAATCAGCCAAAAAAAAATTAAATTTTGTCTACGGTTGGTTTTTTATACCACTGGTTTCCGTAGACGTATTATAATATCATAGACTAGAAGGTCAAACAAAATATTGGTAAATTGGGTCCAATCGAATCTTGGGTCCAGAATATTTTCATATCAATTTTAAACAAGCATTGGTCCTTGGTATTGAAATAGTCTATTGTATGAATGGGAGTGGTATTATGATGTACAATACTTAAGATTAGTGGGAGTGAAACAGTTATGGTATACTAATGTAATAGAGTGAAACAGAAAATGACTATTGAGTTGATATCAATTTCGAAACTTGAATTCTGAGAGAATTAGCTTTATGTTTCTAGTCGATGTTGGTGACAAAATGAATGCTTTGGTAACGCGTGAGATCTTTACTGATTTCTATATTGATTTATATAAATGCCTTTTCCTCTATTGTTATAACTCTTTGAGTTTTAAGCAAAAGTAAAATTCTTACTTTTATTATTAATTTCATGATTTAATCTTAAGGTTGGATTCAAATCAAAACTATTATGCAATAAAAATCGTAATTTTAACTAAGAAACTTTTAATATGAAGTTTTAATAAAATATTTTTATATTCTAATATAATATTTTATAAATTTCAATAACGCTACAATGTAAGTTTTTTACTCTATACTTATATTATTTTTTTATTTTTATCATTTATATATTTTTGGAATATTTTATATAAGGTATAAAATTGGTCTAGACAATCATCAAACAATTATTTGGTGTTTATATATACTTTTTCTATGCACAGTAAATGTTATATTAATTATAGAACGGATTATATGCAAATACATATTTTGACTTTTGTTACAAATTATTGCATATTTTGACTTTTTGAATTGTAAGCTCAATATTTTCACTTTTTACATATTCTGACTTTTTCAAATTATTGCGTTTTATCATGATTACAGCTTTTGGCAAGTGTTGACTTTTTCAAAAGACTTACATATTTTAATTAAAATGTCTGCTTCTACAAAATCATCAAGGCATATTCCACAAGTAGCGTATCCAGTAGACCAGCTGCATTTAATAAATATGCAAACCGTCCTTTCCGTGCCAACAAAAAATAAGATATTCAAAATATATTTATTTTTTCGAACACTTGCTTTTTACAGGACACTCGTAAACTAAGAGAAAAGAGTGTCCTGTAAAAGGCAGGCGGTCGAAAAATAAAGAGAGTGATATTGAAATGTGATGTGGAGGTCTTGCATGAATTTTTACTTTTTGGACACCAAAATGATGAATCAAATAATTCTAGGTATCTTAAATTATTTCTGCTCCCCTGTTGCAATATTTGTCTATTGAAATAAATAAATAAAAAAAAGACCTAACCTTAAGGATCAAATATTGTTTTAAAAAAAAATGTAACTAAGTATCTGAGTTTTTGTTATAAACTCAAATACAACCTTATGCACCTTTCACAGTAAGCTAAAAGCTTGTGTCGTGAAAGGGAAGTTTGCCGGCACCTGGGATCGAATCCGCACCTCTTGTGCATGAGGTCGAGACTCTACCTCCAGGATATCGACGAAGTCAAGGTTATTCTATGCATATTTTAAAAGCATATAATTTCATATAATCCGTTCTATAGTAATAATAAATAAGAAAAATATGAATGAAATAAAAAGCAAATATTATAATTTTATAATTATTATAACTATATTAAATATATCCATCATTTTGTCTTTTAAAATAATTAATAATAATTAAATAATATAATTATTATTACGTACTTTAATTAAACATTGTGATTAATTATTTATTTATTAATTTATTTTCTATTCTAACTAAATTTTTTTAACGTCTACTTAACTTTATACATACTGTAAGTCTAGCAGGGTATATATTATTATATTTAAATTAATTAAAGAAAATATGGGGTATAGCTTTTATTGTGAAAATATAACTATGACAATGCATTGTTTTCGTATATTTTTTTGAAAAAAAAAAATATTTTTGAAATAATGTAAAGCGTTTTTTGAAGAAATAAAAAAATGATGTAAAATGATTTGTTCTTCTGAGACTGTCAATCTTATCATCAGTCGCTCGACACTTATTTATATATATTTGTAGGTAAATTGCTTATATTGCATGTTCGACAAGTTGATTCGATAAATTGGAAAAAGTTCAAAATTTAAAATAAAATGATATTATACTTTAAATAACACACAGTTTACTTTTCACTAAGATTTATTCAAATCTCTAGCACTTTCGTCAATGTTAATAAATTGACATTTTCAAGAGAACTAAATTAATCTCTTGAAAATGTGAATTTATTAACATTGACGAAAGCGCTCGAGATTTGAATAAATCTTAGTGAAAAGTAAACTGTGTGTTATTTAAAGTATAATATCATCATAATGAATTTTCACTCTGTGAATGGACAAACTTTAGGTTTATTAAAATAAAAGTTTTACAGTAAATAAACAGTTACCATTTAAAAAAAAAACACGTAAATAGTTCTACTGTAAATAATGAGTTACAATTTACAATAAACATTATGATGTTTTGTTTTAAATTACAGCATAATTTATTCAATTTATCTCACCGTATTTAACTATATCATAATTAACACTGTTTTTTTTTATTCTCACCAACGAATTGGCATCATCGGGACTGAGTATGAAATTAAAATTCTTCTAGACGTGTTTTTGGTTTACGTTGTAAACACTTTTGAGAAATGAAAAACAGTGTTAATTAAATATTTTAAAATGTTAACATTAAATTCAATTATTTCACAATAGAATGCGTCAAGTGAACTTGATATTCAAATCATTGCCCAATCATTAACAGTCGCAGAAGTACATTTAACCAGTATCGTAAATTCATAAAACATTCTTAATGAATAGTAAAGTGGTAAATAAAATTAAAAAATCTCATATATTATATACCTATTATACATCTACCTAGTAACAGTACATAATAACAGTATTTATATAATGTTTACATAAATATTTATGTTCTTATTTATAATTATAAATTTAATTTTACACGTAAGAACAATTTATATTAAATTTAATAAACAGCATTCCATGAATAAGTTATTTATTATTATAAGTTCTAATTTTTTAAAAATAAATGAGATCTTTTCGTTGGTGTTAACCTTTCCTATCCGTTTCTAAAATTTTAATTTTTTATATATAATTATAAGTTTATTAATCAATAAATAAATAAGTAAAACAACAATTCAGTCAATATATATTATGGTGCTTTTTATAAAGAGCGTTTATTCAAGCCGTGAGAAACCTTCATTTTAATATTAAACGGTATCATATTGTGTGAGAAATTGGATGAATATAGAGGAAGCGAAAGAAGTGTGTAAAGATACATCAACGTGGCTTTCAGTACTCTCTGCTTGACTATTGTAAATATGCGATGTATTACTAATCCCGAAATCCAAGATCAACAGAATGAGTAGGTACCTACTAGTTAGTCTAGCTACCAGCCGCGTGCCTTCCATACAAGCAAATATGCAACTCATGCTATAAAATAAATGGATATCCTTAAAAATGAAAAACTATAGTAGTATAGTAGTCTAGAACTAATAAATAATTGAATAATTAAATAGTCTTTAAAATTATAATGTTGAAATAAACTCTTTTTTCCGGATATTTCAGAAGTCCAAAGACTACTAGTTTTCTAACGATACTAACGTGTCGAAACCGGTCGCAAAATTAAAATTAATAGTGATAATTTAAAAACATAGTAAGAAAACTCGCTTCTTCTAATCATGTCGCGAAATTATCACACTGTTAATGCCGTTTATATTAATAACAACTATTTTTCCTTTTGGGTGACGATTTCTTTATTATTTTAACTCTCTCCAGTCCAATCATTAGCACTAAGCCGGTATTGGCATCTTCAAACCTACTACGTCAGTGTGCGTTGGATCCGGCTAACGTAGCAGAACCCACCTTGAGACCCACACTTCCACGAATACCTTAAAGTGTGCAGCGTTCATGGTATTTAATACTTTAAATGATAGTCTAAGACACTTAAAAACACTTGAAATGAGTCTGCTACTACATTATACAATTTTTATGATAATTCATTCATTGTAGGGCATGCGTTGCATATTTGCTTGTATCGTAGGCACACTGCTGCTAGCAACCCCCCTTCCCATACATTTATACGAGATGCTGTGGTGATATAGAAATAAAGATTGACTGATGTATCTGCAGGGCATACTATTGTATAAAAATCGATCGTGGGACGTCTGTGTATTTAAAATTATGTAGGTATTTAATATTAATTAAAATTTATATTTAAACAACTAGGTATTTTTACTTCGTCCCTTTTTGTCTTGGTAAATATTAAATTATGATAAAAAAAATACTCAGAAATAGTAGAGAGATAGATGTTAATATTGGAATCTGAGTAAATAGTAAAATATTTAACATTTTTCGAGTTGCCACATTTTGAATTAACGCTGAATAATTCAGTAGTTGGATGAAAAAGGAGTCATCTGCAACAGTATTATTTTTTAAATTAAACACAAATAACTTGAACCGGATGGTTTTTGGAAATTAAATAAATAATAAATTAAGCACGATGTTAAGTTGCAAAGTGAAATTTAGTAGGTAGGTACTAGACGTATTAACCCAAAAATATTATGAACATACACCAACAACTGTCGGTCGATTGGTATTTTTTTATTATAATAAGTCTTGCAAGCGATATAGTTTTCATTTGGTCATGTATAATGATAATAAAATAAATAAATAAATAAATAAATGTATCCTTCATGCTCATCTCGCATATGTACGCAAACTTTTTAATAAGTTTTAAACATAATAATTTTTATATATTTAAAATCCATTAAATAGAGAACGACAGAATAGTGTTGTAAGATTGACGAAGAAACATTTTATTTTATAAAAAATATTTTTTATAAACGCCAACCCATTTTTAAATATCAAATTTTATTTAATTTGCGAAACCATTCGCGGCACAAATTTTCCAAGACATTAACACTCTGTTATTAAATTGTAATAAAAATTACATAATCTGCAGATGTCTCCTTTTGTAATCCCCCCACCGAATCATGATTATTTGAATAAATTGTGCCCAAAAAGCGTCGAAATGGAAAATTGATTATACAAATCTTTTTCAACATCATCAGCTACAAATGCCTGTTGACCGATGGAACATTCTCAGAATGAATAATTCTTAATAAATTAATTATTAAACTCATCTTTTTTTTTTTCAATGAAAACTTAATTACAATTTTTTCATTGAAGTTTGACAGATGTTATAAAATCTATTTTGTGTTTTCCAGGTATTTCATAATTAATTAACTATTCAATGCCCCTCCCGGCTACATAAGACAAAAAAAGCCCCTTTGCATCTAGGGTTACCATTTTTAACTATTCAATATTTCTGACGCTATAGTTTTTTTTTTATTGTAGGACCAGTTATTGTAAAAGAGGATCCAAAATATACTAACCGTCAGTAGGTTTTAGGTAGACAACGAGACAGTATTCGTTTTGACTAAATATTATTAAAAATTCTTAAAACCTGACCCAGCCAATATCATCGCCTTTCTTGTATAAAAACATACTGAGACTTCATGTCTTTGTAGAGTGCTATAATGCTTGTTCTAAAATCTTGTTCTCTGTCTCGTTTGTGACTATATTGTGTTTTTTCTATAAGATTTTGAATATCTCTACACACACAAGACACTATATGGTAACTACTCTTTAGACATATTTTTTTTTTATTGAATGAATAATAATAGACAATCATCATCATCATCATCGCCCTCAACCCTCCTTTCGGGAAAACAGGGTAGAAACCAGGTTCCTCCATTCAGAGCGTCTCTGTGCCAATCGCGTCACCTCTTCCCACGACATTCCCTGCGCTCTGATGTCGCTGTTAGAGGAACGGTGTATTGCAAAAGAGGGACGCCCGGGCTAACGGAACCCTTGCGAACTGAAGAACAGTGCTCTTTTTGGCCAACTTTTTGGAATAGATAATACATCTGTCAAACTATAAGGTTATTCTGAGACTGTCAATTCAATTTATCATCCAGTTATTGATAATGAAAAATTTTGTGTACCTACTTGTTGATGGTTCTAAACAAACAATTTTTTACAAAATTCTCACCAACATGTATTAGATACAGTAATTGTCATATTTTTTTACTCAAAATAATAAATATATATTATTAAAAAATGTTAGCGAGATATTTTCCATCGTAGTGTACACAGGCACGCCTAAGTTACAATATATTTAAGCTCATACATTTAAGTTTTCAATCAAAAATAGTTACATGTTTAAAAATATTAATTCTATTAAATATTACCTAAAACAAATGTGTATGATAATCTTACATTCGTAATGAACATAATATATTGTTATTCAAGATAAATTTAATACAAAAGAATATGCTGCTGAAACAAAAGTCATTGTGAAAATTATTTATTTAAAAAGAGAACGACTAAGTGTATTTTTTTAGTTTTACAATATTTCAAATTGTCAATATAATTTTATAATTATAATTCTCATGTACATCTAAAAACATTACTATTTTTTTTATATACGTACTACGAAACGTCTATATGTTTCATAATACACGTTTAATTCCTTACGCATTGCATACAATCATAAATATACAACATTTTTTACAGTAATAAACAAAAAAATTATCCTAATAATATAAAATATAATATAACACTGTATTACTTTTGCTCGTCAATACAGACGTTGGTATCTCTTTCTTTCAAATTTAGTTAATACTCCGCCCTGATGATGCCAATTTATATTGGTGAAAGCGCTAGGCGTAATTGTGGTATACTTTGTATACATTAGTGAAACATAATACAGTGTTATATTATATTTTATATTATTAAAATTTTGTTTTACAATGTCAACACTGAAATATTAAATTCAAAAAAATTATCAATTGGATAAGAAACAAACAATTAAAAAATGTATAATTAATTTAGATTCGATAATCCAATGTGCTCTTTGGGTGACTGTTATGACGAGTCCATCTTACCTAGATTTTTTCTAAGATAAATTGAAAAAAACACAGTATTTAGTTAACTTCGAAGTGACTTTATTAACTTCGCTTACTAGTATTCATATTATTAATCGAGTAAGACAACAAGAGTCACATTAAAGAAACATCGAAATAGTTTTTCTAATATAGTTAGGTACAACGTTTTAGAATGACTGTGCAGTGCACCTATCATCAGTTACACTTTTCAAAAAATTGAACAATATGAATTCCAAATTCAATAATTAAATAACTAATACAGTAATGAACTTGATTAATAATATATTCTTTACTAGATAATGTATAAACCGGATCATTAAAATTTGAACCCAGAACCAGTTCGATATTTAAATAACAATTTCTATTTAAATTTATCCCTTCATTCCATTTTAATACGTTATATAATTTTAATATAAATACATTAAATGCACATTATAAATGCGAGTTATTTAAACAGAAAGTTGTAAAATAAAATAAAATATACTTTAAATCTCATAGGGTTAGTAGGGGAAAACGCACTGTTTTCTGTTATTTCTGAAATTTTCCTGTCGTGAGAAGCATAAGGTACATAATTATATGTATGTTCTACTGTGTGTGTGTTTTATTGAATTAATTGAAAAATGTCGAAAGAAAAATATAATTAAAAACTAGAAACAGTGTATTTGGTTTTGTGAAGTGAATATCAAAATAAAGCTACAATTTAAATTATAAGTAAAAACAAACATTGATTTAAAACTTCTGCATTTTTCGGTTCTTTTTTTGACAGCAAAAAGTGATTTCATTGTGTTGTGGGAATTGAATGCACGTTAAATTTATCGGAGTGTTTACCTCTATCACAATCTCTGTTCGTTTATTTTATTTCGTTTCATTTGTTTGTGATGTTTGGAGCAAACGCTTATTATACTCTGGGTGGTAATCAAATTCTCTCGAGGAACGGATTATAAACACAAGACTTGAATACTAATAATTGTTTCTATAAATTTGTCCGTTCAATGTACCTGACGAAAATGCTGACGATTTTCAGACGTGAAAGTGTATATTGCTGCAAAGGGTTAATGCCAATGCTGATTACTGTTAATCAAAAATTTAACTAAGTTAACTTTGTTATTCATTATGAAGTAGTTTTTTTTTAAGTATAACGCAAGTTTCATACAATTCCAATTGCTAAAAATAATAAAAACGTTTCCGGTGCGATAATTGGGAGCTACTTGCGATGGGTACCAACTCTTTATAGATACCTTGAATGTTAATTAAAGTTAATTTAACAACTTTAACTGAAGTAAATTAATCCAATATAACTTTAATCGTTAATGCCTCAGCTTTGGGTATTGATGTATTGTATATTATTTGTAGATTTCTTGATTTCTCTATTTTTTTTATGGCGGCTCATCCCGTTAGATGTTATGGCCATAGTTTCATCTTTCATATAAATCATCATATATATAATTTCATTACAAACGAAAAGTTGATCAAAAATAATTACATACGTTCCATATGTATATTTTCTAAGGGCTTGTACACAATTATACTATGGTGTATAATAATAATAATAATAATAAACTTTATTGTGCAGAATATGATAACAGGAATTATATTATACAACATGCATGAAAAAATCTGTACAATGGGCGAGTTTATCGCAGAGTTGCGATATCTTCCAACTAACCCAAGGTTGGTGTATAAGTTATAGTATTGAAATAAATAAAGTTAATATTACGAGAAAGAAGTTTCCTTTGTGTTTCTTTATCTTACTTTTAATTACTTTTATATCTATCGCTTTACAAACAAAAAAAATGTCGATTCACTAACTGGTGAGATGTAAACAAATTCGTTCATTATTACCACCACGACATTTACCATTAGTGCGGCACCCAGTGGACCAACTGCGCGCAAAAAACATCCAAGTTGTCCTCTCTGTGGCAATAAAAATTAGAATGGGTTATGTGTCAGGATGGTTGAAATTCCTCATCGCTTAAAAGAAGACGTTAAATGTCTTTTACGTGATGTTTTACGAATACCTTCCTCTTAAAGGACACTCGAAAACTAACAGAAAAGAATGGGAGAGCTAATCTTAACCGGGAATTTCTAGGGAAACACCGGAATACCTAAAATCCTGACATATATGTATCACATTATTGCTATCATCTGCTGAAAACATTGCTTTTGAGGAAAGGTCACGGCGCCCTTGAGATGGTCACGGATCATTAAACGGCGCCAAATACAAATTGTCCATATTATTATTATTATTATCATCTGATTAATGAAATTTGTTAGTGATTTTTGAGGAAGGAGCTTTGAATGATGAAAAAAAAAACTTATTTATATACTTACTTATTTTTCTGGTCATTTGATTGCCAGATTTGATAGTTTAACCATAATTGTGTAATTCTCTTTAAATTTTATTTTGTTATAAAATAATTGCATTACAAATATAAATAGTTAGGTTTAATAATAATAGTATGCTCCATTTGCGTTGCGGTGTGCAGTGATGCACTCAATTAGCCACGTAGTTTGGGAACCACTGGTAGAATAATTGATTTAAAATAATTAATTAAATCGTTTAATTATCGCCAGCTTTTTGTTAGCCTTTTTCGCAAATGCAATCAACACTTAAACATTATTGTTTTTACAGTAAAAGGATGGAATTATAAAGTATAGATTGAAAGCTCGAGTAACAACTAGAAATAATAAGCGTCAGTGGTTTGGATTTGGGACAGATTATAATAAAATAAGTAAATAAATAATGAAATAATCTTTATTGTACATTTTAAAGTAGTACAAATGGCGGGTTTATTGCCTGCAGGCAATTTCTAACAACTAACCAGTAATTGATTATGTAACATGGCTGAGAGAAAACATGCTTGGAGATATGTCTGCCATAAGATTAAATATCTTGATCATTTAGACTGGATTTTACGGAAGTAGACACGTACTCAGAACACGTATGAAGGCTATGCAAGTGAAAAATATGTGCATTTCTGCTAAATTTATGATATATTCCGACAGTTTTTCTACAGCTTTGTTCTGATAAGCTAATTGTATTCACTGTATCGGTATTTAAGTAGTAGAGTTCCATCTTCTTCTCAAAGTGCCATGTCAGGTCCCCCCGACGTCGGCTATCACCCTGGCGTAGGCCTCTCTGTCCTGTGCCAGCCGGAACAACTCCTCCACCCTCCGAACTCCGGTCCACTCTCGGATGTTTCTCAGCCAGGACATCTGCCGCCTTCCCACACCACGACTACCCTCAATTTTTCCTTTCAAAATGAACACAATGAACCGAATAGAGGCATTTGAGATGTGGCTTCATCGCAGAATGTTGCGCATCCCATGGACTGATTTGGTTACCAATAATGAGGTGTTGCGGAGGGCTAGAACAGATAGAGTTCCATAATGAAATTAAAAACAATGTTTTTTTCCACAATAGGAATGTTTTATTTTAATGAGATTGACAATGTCCTTATAAGACGAAAGTCGTATCTCTCAATAAAAAAAACATGTAGCAGAAAAACATTTGTTTTTTTTTTATTTCATCTTCAAGTTAATTGCATTTGGATGTAAAATTATCTTTTCTGGTAAACGCAGAGATTTTCCATGAAAAAACTTCTTATTAGTATATATGATAATTTTAGAAGTACTGCTTCCTGATGTTTTATCCAGAGAAAATTTAAATTCTCCTGATTCGAAATATATTAATTTAGGGTTTTGGATTAATTGGAACAGATCGCGCCATTGCGATAAACTCGCCCTCTGTATATTGATTCTATGGAATTATTTGAAATCAATGTGTAGTACAAAATAAATAAATAAAAAAAACACTAAACCTGTCAATATTCAATAAGACGAGAAACGTCTCCCTCTTCCACCTACATATTACAGAAGTTTGTTCAATGGTTGTGCACGAACACAGTGAAGATAATATTTATACCTATATATTGTATTTGTCATTCTGAGTAGATGTTCATGATAAATTAACAAGATAACTTTCATAAAGTACCTAACGTACATAGCACCCTCAGTGATAACACTTGTACAAGTTTTTCACTTTCGTTAAAGTAAAGTAAACCATAAAAACCTAATAAGCAATCAAGAACTTTGTAAATCTCTGAGGTTTTTTCAAAACTTTTCCAATTACTGACCGTCCTTGGCGGCTTTGTGGTCAGCTGAGCCGTCAAACGGTCTCGCTCTGTTTTGACTCAAGTTGTACAAGTTATTAAATTTTAGTAATTATTTTGAAAGAACCCACCAAATGTCTGAATATTTCAGCTGTCGAAGACTCTTGCTTATCTAAATAATATTATTAAATTATGTAGTCAAAGAATAGATCTCTCACTCTTTTACAAAAGCTTCTAGTTGGATGAAAATGACAGGCATTCGTAAAACGAAATTCACGCATTCATGGTCTGCGCCACGGCCCCTGCGAATTGTCCCCGCGACATTGTGAAAATATCCAGGTGGACAAAATCATCGTTATATGTCTCCAAGAGCCGGTTAACAACAGAGTTTCTGGTGTAAATCGATGAAAATGTTTCGACATGAAATAAAACATTATTTCGTGTTCGCCTCGGCAACGGCACACGAATCGAGACACTTCCACTAAGGTAGGAGGAATCAACAACACCATGCATAATATCGTACAAAAACTTCATATCGAGTAAGATTCGCCGCGACTCCAGAGTTTTAATCATAAAATGGGTTGTAGCATCCGTATAAACCTCAAATTGAACACGCTGACGATAAGATAGGTGCTTCAGAAATATTTTCTGTATTCGTTCAATACGGTGTTTATGTACTGCATTTAGCTGTGATGTGGTGTGCCACCCATCCTGAATGTTTTTTTTTTGCGCAGAGAGGGCGATCTGTTTGTTACATGCTATTAGTCTACTGGATACCATACTCGTGAAAGACGCTGTAATTTTATAGATTCGTAGATAGATGTAGTGAATTATCTACAAAAATATTTTGGGTGTTTTGTGACTTTATGTCGATTGACTCCCCGTTTTTCCATGATTTTTGATGAACAGTGAAAAGAGAGTTTTCCAAACTGTTAGACAAGTGCCAAACTTATTTTTCATGTCTTTTTAAAGATCTGATTTCTTTATAATGGAGCTTTGTATTGTGATAGAAGCCTTACAAAACAATGAGAAATCTTGTTGCTGAATATGTCATTATTTTTATGTATATGTGTATAGAGATTGTGATATTTTATTTTTAGGGTTAAAATGATAGTTATTTCAACTTTTATATTCAAAGTACAAGTGGCAGAAGTCTTAAATTTTTAAGCATTCAAGAAAATTAAGAAATAAATTATTATATAGGTGTAAGTGTACAGAGATATCAATTTTAACTTAAGCTATTACAGCGCCATCTTTTGAAGTAATTAGATAACATTTTTGATATATCATTGACAATAAATTAATAAACAAATCATTATGACGAATTATTAAAATAGGGTGACCATTGTCCACTCACAAAATGTTTTCTCTACCTGTGAGGTTAAAAGTAAATCAACTTTAATATTAGGTCTATGGTCATTTATATTGTTTTAAAAAATACTTGGTGAATTGATTAGTCTTAAAAAATGTTATTTGTTTTATTTTTTTTTATATAAAAAAAATCTTGGAAAATGATGTCATATGCCATCATATTTAACCATTAAAAAATTAAATAAAATCACATATGTAACAAAACAGCAAATATAAACTCGGAATTTTCAATATGAACAGTTGCAGATCCCTTTTCCGATGTTTTTATTTTCAATTTATGTACACAGATGCTATTTTTTGTGAGTGGAACTTGCATATAATTTGAATTAAATATTATTCTAAAATGTCATAAAATATAAATAAGTTTTGATTAAATATTTCTATTAATAACACACTAAAGTATAATTATTTACTATAAAATAAAAAATATAATAAAATACCTATATACAGAACAGGAATATGTAATATTTATTTATATCTCTTAAAAGTATATCTATATTTTTCAATATTTCTATATTTTTACAGTAATTTCATATTGTCGTATGTTAGACTAAGTATAATATGTATTTTTATTCTAAATTTGAATATTTTAAAATTTATTCGAATAATTTTTATTTTCAAATATAATGTTTATGTAGTTTTTGTTATTTTATTAGAAAATGTATTAAAAATACTAGAAAAGGAATGCAAAGTTTGTTGTCAATATTATAAAATATTAATTCCATCCGGTTCGTAAAAACTCGACAGTATAAAGAGCGAGTGTTGAATAAGTTTGAAAAAAAATATAAAAAACAGAAACTTAGACCAAATATTATTTTTTGAAATATCGAGCGATTAAAAAATCCGGTTCATATGAACCGAAAAAATAAAACATTAACATGTAATAGTTTTTTTAGTAATGTAAATAATATACAAAATATAACAAAATATTATTCATTGATAAATGAAAATTGTTTGACATGATATTTTGAAAAAGCGCACTCCTTTATTCTTTATTCGAATTAAGAATTAATTAAAAAATATTCAAATTCAATCCAAAAACACGTGTCAATTATATTAAATATTTTTCTATAAGTTCACCGATGGCATCAAACATAAGTTAACCACATAATTCAAGCATTTGCAACATAATATATTATTTTTATAATATATTTTCTCTACGGGAAGCGAAACTATTTCAAGCAACAGCGTATGGTCACACTATGTCGTAGGGTCTACATCTTTTTAATGATAAAACACCCGAAATCGAGTGATTTTTACATTATTTCTACTTAATCAAGATAAATATATTTGGAAATTATGGAGCAGATGGACTAAGGGCCACTTCAGAAACTGGCAAAAGTTGATCGTAAATACGTGTAATAAAATACTTAGTTCGGGGTAGTTTTAGATTCAGAAACTTGCAATAACGTGGGTGTCTTTTATTCTAGATAAAAGAAAAGAAGATTTGAATGAAATATTTATTGTTCAAAAAATAATACGCTCTTAGTTAACTGGCTACCCTATGTGAGGGGGATGCCGTGACGATAGACTATAGGACTAATATAAATAGAAATATAGGACTAATAAGTGTGGATTTATATCTGTGGAACAATAATGTTTTATGGGCGTTTGACCGATATAGTTTTTTTTTAAATTTATATAGACACTTTGTGGATGATTACGATTTATTCACGTCAAAATTTTCTTTGTGATGAACGACACTTAGAGCAAAATCTATAAATTTAGAATTTATAAATACCACTATGGTAATACTATTAAATTTTATAAGCTAAAAGTAAATTATTGATACAATATTACGTGATATATGAAATGCCGGTTTCAATTTTGGTGTTTTTTTTAGTCCAGTTAATTATTGTTTTTTGAAAAAATATTTCAGGGGTTTAAAATATAAAAACAATATATGTTCTTGGAAATTTATCTCCCTTGTTTCTATCAATAAATAAAAACAAAAATTTCAAGGAATATTGTAATGATTAAATTTACATCTTTTTATGTTTATTTTGTAAAAAACTCCATATAAATTGTAAATGAAACAACAATATGTAGAGTTTTACTAAGAAGAGTGTCTGACGTGAATAGGTTCTTAGAAAAATTCTTCAAAATATTTTTTCAAACGTGGAAGAGAAAATTAATAAATTTATAATATTAATATGTACTGTTATTAAACAGTCACGGCATTAAAATAAAATTAACTCAATTAATATTAAATCGATTTAATTTATACCGTACTGGAAAAATAAATAAACAATATTGAAAGACTTAAAACATAATAATATTGTTCTCATTTATAAGATATGGCTAATTAATATTTATGAATTTCTTACGATAATTTGTTTTTGTTATCGCGGGGTTTCGGTTGCTGCTAATTAACAAAATTATATCGATGACTGTGCGAAAATACAGGCTGAGAATTTATAAGGTTACAGCTTAATTTCTTTAAAAAGTAATAAATTTAAAAAAAAATGGTGAAAAATTTAAACTGAATTATTAAGAGCTTTTTTAAAACTCACAAAAAACATACTATTTCAATCTGTTAATGGACCCATGTGGTGATTTTTTTCAAAATATCCTTGCTAGTTTATATTTCAGAGTATTTCAGTGAGTCGTTTGTATATAACAATCTGTTGATATTTTTATTCATAATCACCTTATTGATAGAAATTATTTGTGTGATGTGGTACTACCGTTGTGTTCAGAAAAAAAATACTGGTTTCTGAGGATTTTTATTTGCAATGTTGCGTTTAAAGGTATTTTTGTCGAACATATCCAAAGCTAGAACTTAAATGAAGTGACCATCGTCGAGGTAACTAGTAATGAAATTTACATTTGTGTTTGTTATTTTAGAATTCCATCTGCATAAAAAAAATTATGATACAACTACAATAGTGTGACCAATCTAAACTCTAGTTTGCTTTACAAATACGTCCCATTGTCCTTGGAGTTGGATTTCAGCTTGAGTAGTGTGGACACTTTCTGTGTGGTGCCATCGGTGAGCCTGCCTCAGAAGGGTGGAGCGCCCGCTCCGGCCGCTCGCCAGCGCTGGCCGAACAGCTGCTCCAGGTAGTATCTTAGTCAGATCCTAGTCGCTGCTGATCGCCCATCCATCGCGCGTCTACCACCTTCCATTTCACGTAGTTCTAATGCTTCTTCAGCACCCAACAGAGCGCACCCACTTGTTGCGTCAGAATCTCTCCTCTGTAAGGTTGCTCTTCTGTCTCCTGCCGGTGGAAGAAGAGCTTCTCTTTCCCCAACCCCACCCCCACCACACACTGTGCCATTAGCATTCACTCCTTGGGTGCCGCCACTCATTCTGTTTGGACTCGACCCCAACTCTAGATTTAACGCGGCGGCACCCGCGTCCATTTCGCTTTGTAGCATTTTAATTTTTTGTATCATCTCCCTAATTTCATAACGTAATATCCCTAGGAAGCACAATTTTAAAAAAGCTATTACACAATAACCAAGAACAAACAGAATATCTGCTGTGTGTCGTAGCCACGCAAGGAGGTGTTCTTCACACCCTGCAGCGTATGGGTTCTTGCAAGGCCTCTCCAGTGAGGCACAGCAGCTTGCAGGAGGTCCCAGCCACGTGAGGGAGACATTTTGCGATCCATGAACAGGAGACGGATCGAAATCTTGTTTACCTTGAACACCGCAACATTTACTTTCTTTTTGGAATCTGTCCCATAGTTCTGTAAATTCAGGATCAGCTCCGTAATCTCTTCCAAGTCTCAATTTTAGACCTGGTCTTAACTCCCTGCACAGTTGTTCCAAACGAAACACCCAGAATACTCCAACAGCTGCATCTCCAAGGAGTAGCACCAACAGCATAAGCCAATAGGCATTTAAAAGGCGTTCGTTGAGCCTTAGAGCTCCGACACAACCCACGGCTTGTAGTAGGCCCGCTTGTACCACTAAGGCCAAGTAGGCACAGAGAAGACTTGGTTGATGTAGAGCGAAGCCTGGAACTAGAGACCTTCTGTAGTCTCCGACGAGTGTTCTTCCGGCCACTGCGCAGAACACTAGCACGGCAAGTAGCAGTACGCCGTTGCATGTGTAAATCCATAGACGGTAGTACCTGGAAAACAAAACGTTGGACATTAGTGATCTATTTCAAAGATTTGAATTTTTAACACTTACGGCTTTATATAATTCTTCTGATGTCGTTTATAACATGACTGTTTGTAATTTGACTCTATTTTGAAAATGTAAATAAATTAATTTAAAATAAGTTATGGAAACAAACAAACTGTTTTGAGCTATACTGTATTTATTATTAAAATAAGTTATGGAAACAAACAAACTGTTTTGAGCTATACTGTATTTATTATTAAAATAAGTTATGGAAACAAACAAACTGTTTTGAGCTATACTGTATTTATTATTAAAATAAGTTATGGAAACAAACAAACTGTTTTGAGCTATACTGTATTTATTATTAAAATAAGTTATGGAAACAAACAAACTGTTTTGAGCTATACTGTATTTATTACTAATGGTGTTAACTTACAGAGTTTGACAATAACTTTGTAAGTCGAAACCATTATTAATAAAATTTTAAGTCGAAACCAGGTTACTATTATTAATAAATACAATATAACTCAGAACATTTATGTTTGTTTCCATAAATAAATATGGAGTTTAACAAAATTAACAACAGCTAAATCAATAAATTTTGAACTCAAAACTGACTTAACAAAATTTTTGCAGCAAGTGTACGATAAAATAAGCAGAAATTTCACACTAAATTTTATTTTCTTTCTAAGGTTCTGTATAAAATCAAATGGGAGAGATACGAGACCTAATATTGTGTTCTTAGATACTATTTAGGGTAATGTTCTCAATTACCACCCGATTTCTTTTGCCTCCTATACATAATGTTCCCGTACTTTCTCTTTGTAGATTATTTGCAAAATAACACCAAATAATGGTATTTTTTTTCACAATTTAGTGGTATTTTTTCCCGATAACTTCATTCGTTTATTCAATTTGTTACTATTTAAGAAAATACTGCTATTTTCAGCAAGTTTTTGTAGTTCTGGTTAAAGAGTGTAATTGCTTCAAGTACTTAAGTACCAAAAAGATCTAGCGTACTGAAAAATATGTTTTTCTTCAATCTAATCAGTGAAAATTAATACTTAAAAAAACTAATAAAAATGTCTAGGCTTAATATGGGTACTGAGTGAGCCATCTGTCGGATATTTTTGTCTCCGTCAAATTCTTTCAGCATGTTTTCTTTTTCAAAGGAAAATCATCCCAGATCATGTGAATAACGAAGACCAGTCAGTAAAAAGTGTTTTCTTTATTCTAGTCTGCAAATAATTCGTTAGCACTGTGACCTCTTTCTTTTCTTTTATGTTTTTATTCTGAATGCTTAATTTTGACGAAGTGAAGAAGACGATGTTTATCAAACGCATTTAATTTACTGGCCTTGCAAGTTATACCGTTGAACATTATTATTTCATCATGTAGATACAATCTTTAATGACATTGTATATTAAAATTATCATTTAACTTTCGTTCGTATAGACATATTCCATATTATGTTTCGCCAAGAAAATTTTGACAGTTTTGGAAAGCGAAGTTTCCTATTTCTATTCTCTAATGATAGAAGAGCAATGTTGATTCTGTCAGTAGGTAGCCTTTGAGGGATTTAATTAATACAGTGAAACAGTATGATGAAATATTCATATACCGTATTGTAATTAGGGATGAAATGCATTGTTGACAACTATTCGACATTCGGCTTAAAAGGGTAGGACTTGTCGCATAGCAGATAAAAGTTTAATATTTGTTCGGGATAATTTCTCAATTATAAAAAAAATAAATGTTAAATAAACTTCTTTCAAAACTATCCCATCACAGTATCTTTGATAATGTAATAGCCCGTGGATCAACTGCGTTTAATAAACACACAAGTTGTCGTCTCCGCATCAAAAAGTAAATAAAGCATTCAGAATGGGTGGCATACCTCTTGACTGAATTAAAGATATTTTATCTGATAAAGATATATTACTGCAATCACATAGACTCTGTTTGAGCACCTAAATATTTTTGTAAACTATTTTTTCTATTTCGTTCAAACTTGCTAATTAACATCTACTGATCATAAAATCTAACTAATTATTAAAAAAACATTATATAGGATGACTAACTTGATTTCCGCTAGACAACCAGTGCTGTCTCAAATTTGCTGAGATATTTACGAAAATTTCGTATTAAACTCCGCGATCCAGCCGGGAATCGAACCCAGGACCTCCACGATGCAAGTCGACTACGATAGCCGTTGCACTACGTGGCCGGTAACTTAGTAGCTAAATAATATATGCTTTAATCCCAAAATGCAGTCTATAGAGCGTTCAATTGAGTTCAACTCGTCTAATCTGCTAACCTAGTTTGAATTATGCTTAAATTAAATAAATCAAGATGGTTACCGGATATCCAATTATGCAAATTAAGACCTCGCGGGGTATCCGGAATTCGGCTTAACTTGTGTATCAATTTCATCGTTATTCTTAATTATATTCCAGACCGCTTGTGCCTCCGCACCGCTATGGGGATGTGCCATTGCATCGTGTGGGGAATACTACCGCTTCTGATACCCACTATTGCTTTAATACATACATACTGCTGACAACACTAATAATAACATAAAATCGCATCATCCTGAAAATTTAGGAATCAGACTACATATCAAAGCTAATTAGTTTCATTTAGAGTATTATTCTGGTATTGTCTATTTTCGGTGTGTTGTGATGTGTCACTCTTTATAAATATTCTAATATCCTAAAAGCATTTAGAATATTTACTAATTTTTTTATTGTTTAACCGGATTTGGGTCCAGATGACAAAACCAATCAGAAACCTCGATTGGAGATTTAACAAATCCGGTTAAACAATAAAAAAATTAGTAAATATTCTAAACATTTGTTGCTGACTGGTCAAACTAGCAGCCGATAAAGTATTGAACTTAATTGTTCCGGCGCCATTTAGACGGGAGATCGCGATCTATTTGAGATCTGAAAAATGAGATCCCAAAAAGATGGTTGCTTCTAAGGTTTGCATAAAGCGTCTCTCGATTGGTGGACCTTACATCGTGACAGTGAGAATGGTGGAATTGGTGAACGTTGTCCATGGACACCGAAATTGATCACTTAAGCCAGCCTTGAGCCAATTCGTAAGCGTTGGGACACCTTTCTCACTCCTTCCGATTAGATTCTACACAATGTTACATTGTGTGGACATGGTTCTCCAATCGAGGTTTCTGATTGGTCCTAAAAGCATGTTTTCAAGTAAGGCTACTTACTATTGTCCTGTAGATTTGATGATTAGTTAAGCCGAGTATAGAACTAGTAGGATATCTTTTTTGCTTATTCCAAATAATATTTCAGTTACTGATCAATTTGATTATGTTAAAATCTTAAAAATTGTTCAAAACAACTATAATATGTTATAAACATATATGTTATAAGTATGTACTCAAGTGAAATAAAGTCAATAGTGAAAAATTAACAGTATTTTTTGTTAATATCAAATATGTTAAAAATGTCTTTTCACAATTTGAACACACAAATCCTAGATCATTTGAATATATTTCTATTTTTTTCAATTTGTTTATTATGATTAAGAAAGATTTCTGAAAAAGCTTAGGAAATATTCAGTCATTTAAATATTTCTATGGGCTGAAAGAAATTTTAGCTCGTATTAAATACAGAATATAAAAAAAGTTATCTTTAATATAAAAAGAAAAAAGCATTGAAAAATTAAGCAAATATACAACAAGCACATTATAAAATATTTGTACATGAACATGCGGCCATCCTTGAGAATTGCTATCCTTGAGATGGCTGCGTGTTGAGTGAGAGAAATCGGAGTGCATGTATGAGAAATTGCATGAATGTAGAAGAAGCAGAAGAAGTGTGTATAGCGAGGCTAATATTATGTAGTTCTGTCCTCTTTACCTAGCCCACTTGGGATACGGTATGAGGGTATAGATAGATAGATAAGTACATGTCATGAAAAATAAATCTCCACTTGTGGGATATACCGTGATGGCTTGGATGGACATGAAATGCAAAAATATATACATAATTACATAAGCGTTTGTGTAATTTGGTACTATGTGTTAATTTATGTGGCAAGTTCATTCTGTACAATTAATTATTTAGCAGCCCTGAGAGGATGATTTCTATTTTATACATGCAGTAAGAAATGATAGTATAATAATAAAAAATGTAGTCAAGTGGGTATAATAAAGTATTAAGTTAATGTGGAAGCAACTATATTTTACTGTAATATATCAAAATTTTTACTAGGAAAAAAACTACTTCTAAATTAAGCGTAGGTATTCAATGATTTTTAGATTCTTAATCATGTGATCATCATGCAAGGTGTTGTGCGTTACTTTTCTATGTGCAACTAAGATACTATGAAATAATTTGTTAACACATATTTATGTTGGATATTTTAGAAACATTTTTAGTTTTTCTTTGTAAGATTATTTTGTTAATGCAAGTATGTGAAATTTTAAAGAAAGGGCCATTTCCACCGACTTAGAGATTTGTAATTTAATAGTTTATTTTTTATTGAAAGTTTTGAAATATTGACTGGTGTGCTTTGCTTGTTGAAACCAAAATTAAGCTTTTCGTTTTTTAGAGAAGTCGGTGGACTGTTAAGATAGTGTAGTAGGGTATATTTAATGTTGATATGTTTTGTAGAAATTAATGCAAAAGGAAATAATTGTAATCACAATCACCTCATAGCTTTGGCTGCGTTGCAATCGGCAAGCAGCGTTTCCAGGGGCGGCGGCAGGTTCGTCCGCTTACGGGCGGCCGGCGTAAGGTCGTTGTTGAGAATGTGACAGGTTGCCAGCTGTGTACCCTTTGTGTTGTTATCCTGATGATGTATGAAACCCTTGCCGCCGTCCAGGTGACTGATGTTGTTAAGGGGGGCTGCGGCAGTGTTTGAGGCGTCCCTCCCCCCGCCACCGGCGCCGCAACACCAACTGCCCCCGGAGCTGCCCTGGCGTACCAGCATCACAGTCATGCCGACCAGCCGCCCTGCCGCCGCCCTACTCCCGACCACCCATCACACACTTAACCACCGCACACCACACGCCGTACTACACAATGCACACACTAAACCACCACAACTTATCACACACTAACCACAGGAATCTCGATTACTAACCGATTTACTCTTTTTGACTGTCCCTTGAGTTCGGTTTTCTATTCAATGTTTTTTTTTATTTATTTATATTCAAATGTATATCTACTGTATTTTTCGTATTTTTTCATTTAAATATTTTTCTAACTACTAGTAATACTCCCTGTAATGTTTTTAATATATTTTGTACACAGAAAAAATACATTAGTCTTTTTACCTTGGTTACTGATATTTTTTTCTATATTCTAGAATAAAACAGTAATCCATGCTATTGAAAATAGTCTAATCATTCTTATATTCACTGAGAAATTAACATTTATGGATGTTTAACACTCAATGTGCTAAAACACATGTAATTATATTTGTATATGAAGACAAATGTAATTGATATTATAATCAAATCCATAAAAACTGTTTTAAAACTCTTCTAATGATCTCACTAACTAATTAGTTAATTTTCTCATTACTTGTGTTTTTACTAATTTTAACAGTTTTCGTAAAATGAACTGAGTAACCTGCAAATTAATGAAACCACGTAATTAAATTTTTATTTCTCAATTTGATTTAATAACACGATTTTTTTTTCCAAAATTTCCAATATTTTTTATCAATCAAAGCTATTTTAATTTGATTCGTAATAATTAATTCTCAGATAATTCGAAATGATTTTTAATTTTTAACAAAAACCTGTAATTCCGAGTAAATTTTCACGATAAAATTGATTGAATCTAATTTTTAAATTACTGAGATTCACCAGTCATTATAAAAAAGTACTGTTATTATGTCCCCTTATTTTGTGATATAAATTTTATTTTAAAAGAAAGTTAATATTTAAGTGTGTCAATATGTGTTATTTGTGTGGTGTGTGTGGTCGTGTTAAGAGTGTGGTTGTGTTGAATGTGTGCTTTTTATGATTTGGTGTTGTGATTTCTAAGTGTTGTGAGAGGGTGATTTATTGTTTTAAAAAATGTTATAATTTGGATCTAAATTTTAATGACTTAAACTAAACTAGTTTCTAGGAACTGACAACACATTTTCAAAATCACACATATTTTGTTTCTAAACAAAACACAAACAGAAATTTCTAAATCACAACAAATCATGTGCGCCTATGAAAAAATAACAATATCAACAATAATTAGGTGTGTACACATTTATTACAATCACAACATTACCGGTTTTTGATGTTTCTGCCAATTTTTGTATCAGATTGTCGACAGTAAATTGTAGTAAATTTTGTATCAGATTGTCGACGGTAAATTGTAGTAAATTTTGTCACCAAAAACACTCAAGTATATAAGTTTACTGGTACATAAGTTTATCGATTTTTAAATAATATTAATGCAGTTATTTGAAAAGGCATTGCATCCGTTTGTGAATGGTTCAGCCATAAAATAATATATAATACAAATTAGAAAAAATATACTCAATTATAAGTTTTACCGTTTCTCTGTTAGTCAGAGTTTTATTTTATATAGTTGAAGTAATCCCAAAAGGAATTAATGAAATACCTGTAGGTATTTCAAATTTGATTAAAATTGTTTATTTCGTAATAACAAAATAAGCTGTAAAAATGAGTAGAACAAGAAAGAGTTATATTACATTTTTACCACAAAAAGATAAAATAAGATTTGGTATGTACAATGAATCATGTTTTTTTCTCTAATTTCTACGCATTATTTAAAAAATAAGCGAATTTCTGAGCGCAACAAACTACTGATTTAGTCACATACTTTTTTTTACCATAAGCGTTAATTTGTTAAAAGGTAATAAATACTCAATGGTAATGACTCAAATTCACCGATATATTACAGTCAAAATTATTATTATTACCTCGTTATTACTTACACCATATTGGTAAAATAATCATCTGTCAGTAAATAAATGTGTAATATTAAATCTATTGATTACTATCTATTCTTACTGTTTTCACATTTATACATTATTTGTTTACTGGGATAGAAAAAATCTTTTTACTCCAGGAATAATCTTTCATATTCATTATTCACTCAAACAATCGCTGTCTTAATTCAACACTCTCATATTTTCATCTTAAAACATACATTACGCGATTCTAGGCAATATTGTGTGTAAATTGAGTTGATATTGTGTGTTTTGGAAGGAATCAGATTTACCCATTAATTTACTCGAATTTACTGAGATTTAACAATCAAATTACTCAAAATTAGCAATTGTTTTTCATTTATGGTGATTTTACCAATATAAGTTGATTTCATTTAGGTATTATACCTGCGACTTTTAGCGGCGTTTAAGCTTATAATAGCAATTTATGAAAAGAGCTTTATTTACATTACTCAGCTTTTAAGTAGAGAATACTATGAATGATATTTAAAACTGTTATTTTTTCAATATACAAAGTTTTTTCTAATATACAGTAGATATGCAATAATTAAATTAATGATGTATATAATATTTTTGTTTTTCTCACTTTCTCATTTCACATCAACTTTTTTTATTGTTGTCCTTTAATGCACTTGTTGCTCTTCTAGTCATTCAGCACCGGTCATATTTCTGCATTAATCTGCAACAAAGGGCAAATAAAAAATATTAGTTAATTTTATTTCAAATAATTTTTTTTGAATTTATATATTTATCCTTTTCGACAATGGTTTTAAAGAGTCACGTAAAAGGGAATATTTGTTAAACGTCGCGTATAATATATTCAACATCTACTATTCGGGAGTGACGCAGCATGGCACTCATTCTACATGAATGAGTGTGTAGAATGAGTGACATACTGCACTGAGTCATTCTTCATGAATGAAACATACATGGCTTATTTTGTATTGATGTTTAATTAGGTCAATCTTTATCCTGGGAGATGTGAGTTCGGGTTTTAAATTCAAACACGCGGAGTCGAAGAAAGCAAGTGTGTTTTAAAGAACAAGTGACAGGTAATACAGAGACAGAGAAGCAAGTGACAATGGTTTTTATAGATGATTATAACCATAAACAATATTCCATGGATCTGATCGTAAAGGTGTGCTTACATGTTCTAACAATTGATTAGTAGAGAATAATCTGTAGGACATTCTTCATTTAATCTTTTGGCTTCCCCATTTGTGGTAGATGTCGTGATAGTACAGATATAGATAAATAAATATTTATTTATGCTGTCTCGGCATTGCCAGGAAAAACATTTTTTTTAATTCGATATCATTATCGATATTCGATCACTTTATAGTGATAATTTCGCCATAAAAATAATAAATTAAATTAATAAATTCTTGGTTAGATGGAAGAAATCACTTTATAGTGATAATTTCGACATAAAAATAATAAATTAAATTAATAAATATAATTAATAAATAAAATTAATATATTCGTGGTAAGATGGAAGAAATTACTCTATAGGTAGTGATAATTTCACCATAAAAATAATAAATTAAATTAATTTAATTTATAATTATAATTAATTTAATTTATACTGGCACAAAGAGGACAGTTTGTATGTTTCTTACATACAGCTGATCTGCTGGCTACCCCACTTGTGGGATATGCCGTGATGGTATAGTAGTAGTAGTAGTAGTAAATTAATAAATAAAATTAATAAATTCGTGGTTAGATGGAAGAAATCACTTTATAGTGATAATCTCGCCACTGCACATCGTCCTAGTTTTTTTTTAAAATTTTATTCTTTTGTTAACACTTATATAATGATGATGTGCAAAAAGAATAAATAAAATACAAAAAACAGTGCAAGATCGCGCGGTTAGTAGCTCCCTATAAATAAATATTGCTTTCATTCTAAGTTCTTAACTGTAGACAAGTATAATTATGTATTTGAAAATATATTCTAATATCCTAAAATTAGTATATGAGGTATGTATGTATGTTTCATAATATCCTTTTCAGTTAGATTATAAGATTAACATCTTAACAATTTCCTCTCTCTCTTCAATAATGCGTCATGTATTTATTAGATCTTTAAGATAAACAACAAGTTTCAGATAACATATTATTAATACCTACATCATGGGTTACATAGTATACATACCTATATTATTGTAAAGTTTCTAATTAGGTATGTCCGGCTATATGATGTAAAAATTAAAAAAAAAATAAACTATAAAGTCTGTCGTTTTTCAAGCGAGCCGTTTAAGAGAAAATGCTTTCCTTAAACTCAGCCTCTGAAAACTAAAACACATAACTCCTGCCCCCCCCCTCGCTTTTCCGTTTTTTATTTTTTTACTTATTTATTCATTCTTTACTGTCGTCGTGGAGAGGGAAGGAGTCAGTTGCGTAATCCGTAATATACGGCAATGGACCGAAATAACATAAATGGGAGAGCTGGTCCGTGCAACGCGGGACAGAGAAGCATTAAGTGATCGCCAAAGTCGGGGGGACATGATACGGCACTGATAGAAGAGAAAATTTCTTACTCTACATTGATCAAAATATATACAATTTTATAGAAAAATGCAAAAATTCAAATTAGATATAATCACATAAATCAATCACATAATATAATCACATAATCAGATAAATACAGAGGGCGGGTGTATCGCAAAGACGTGATCCCTTCTAACTTACCCAAATTATACATTTGTACTCAATTGAATAATTTATTTTTGTTTTCAATATATCTAGTTATGTATTTTTTTTCTATGTCCATGTTTGCTTATTTTATAATGATTGTTTTTTTATTGTACAACTTGTTCTATATTTTTTGTTGTATTTTTGTGTAAGTTGGAAGCGATCGCGCCTTTGTATATTGATTATATCTAATTTGAATGGATTTTCTATAAAATTGTATGTATTGTGATCAATGTACAGTAAATAATGAATAAATAAATTAAAACTATTAAGGAAAGAAAAACTATTGAATTTTTTTCTTCATTTTAAACTGTGGTAGAAAAGTGGTTCAAGCAGATGAGATCAAACATATTATGTAATTTTCAACCATCAATCACTTATGTAGATAGAATCTTCAAGATAACTTCACGTTATTACCCAATTTTTATAATTAATTACATATAGACATCGATAAGATGACATCCCTTGTTATCTCATTTCTATAATTACATGTAGACGTCGATAAGGATATACAAAGTGTCTGAACAAGTAAACCAACATGTCAAAAACTTTGTAATTTTATATAAGAATGACCAAATTATGATTAAGATCAAGGTTTTTAGATAATTTTGATTCTCTAGAAGATTTTAACTTTGGTACTTTCTTTTTTTAAGTTTTCCAGTAAAGGTGTGATGTGAAAGCCTTATCCACGTGAAAAAAATAGGCCTTACAGCGCTTGCTGCTGCCTCGCAGTAAACACATTGCTATAAAGATTAAGATGAAAATTTACTATAATCATTACTTCACTACGTTAAATGCTTCCATCAATTCACGTATTTTCTCTGAACTACATACGGTAATCTTCATATATCATCCATCTTCTGACTAACTGTCGTATCTGACTTTTTGGCAAAATCGAGTTATTATCACCAATGTGCACTTATATATGTGCTCTGCATGTTCTCACTGAAGATCACACCTGTAACAGTTACCGTTATCCTAGAACAGCTTTCTGATTTGTTGTATTTACGAATTACTCTAAATAAAATGTGTTGTGGTATCTATAAATTCCTGGAAATTTCATCACAAAAATTATTCTGCGATAAATAAGAACACAAATAATGTAATATAATATATTTACACTGTATCATATTATAAATAGGAGAGATGAAAATATGCACGGCAAAACACTACAAATGCTCTCTTGAACAATTTACATTTTACCAGATACGACTGTTAGTCAGAAGAGGGTCGATATTTGCTCGTAAATGATCCTTACATATTGTTTATGGCGCATAAATCTCATACAAACTGAATTGTTCTTGAATTACTTTAATTAATTTTTTTAAAAGCACATTGCCTCGTAACTTAAAATATGCTACTACGAGTATAATATCGTCTCTTAAAACAGTTTTACCAAGTACATTATTAGACTTTTCCAATTATTATTCTTTTTCGAGACTTGATAATATGTCAAATTTGGAAATTTTGATCAATTCATTGTTAATATATCGATGGTTTAAAGCACAGAAGACACATGTCCACATTTGACAGTTTAGAGAAAACAGGGTTTGAAAGTTTGAGATTCAAAATTAATTTACTAATTTTAAATTAATTCATCCGCATGATAAATTAATTCATCCGAATGTTGCGCATCCCATGGACTGATTTGGTTACCAATAATGAGGTGTTGCGGAGGGCTAGAACAGATAGAGAGATGTTGTCCAACATAAAGATGAGGAAGATGGCATATTTGGGACACGTACTTCGAAATGAGAAATATAGTTTGCTCCAACTCATTTTGAAAGGAAAAATTTAGGGTAGTTGTGGTGTGGGAAGGCGGCAGATGTCCTGGCTGAGAAATATCCGAGAGTGGACCGGAGTTCGGAGGGTGGAGGAGTTGTTCCGGCTGGCGCAGGACAGAGAGGCCTACGCCAGGGTGATAGCCGACGTCGGGGGGACCTGACATGGCACTTTGAGAAGAAGAAATTAATTCAGAAGATTTCCTTGGTGGACATGTGCTTTTTAAGAATCAATTATGTCGATATTAATACATTCTCAAATACCTTATGTGACATGTTTCATCTGTGCACAAAAAAATGGTAATTTAAGAATGTTTGGCATCTGGTTTTTGTTAAATATTTCGATAATGATATAAGTATTATTGGTAATTATGTAATCAGGACATAGACAACGTTGCAACCGATCTTGTACATATAGAAATTCTTTTATTGCGCACAAATACAAAATATCAACATACATTTTTTCTTAACATATATATATTAACTCATTTTACCTAAATAGTGGACATGTGTCTTTTGTGCTTTAAACCATCGATATATTAATTGTATTTTATTTTTACTACAAAACACAGTTCATTTTTCACTTTGATTTATTTAAAATCTAGAGTACCTACTTTCGTCAATATAGATAAATGTTAATTAAATCAAAATAAAAAAATTAACCGTGTTTTGTAATAAAAATAAAATATCATCAGTATAAGACCGAGGGCACAAATGGCAGAGGCCGACCAAGAGATGCGTATATGGACCAACTGAAGAGGGACATGAACTGTGGCTCATACGTAGAGCTGAAAAGACAGTATCAGTATGAATTTTCACTTTGTGATTGTACAGGATTTAGAATTATTAGATATTGATTGATGACTTATTCTTTTTGTTGTAGTCAATAGACGTTTTATAGTGAATAGATTTTTACAGATATTTTTGAGGTATTTACTATGAAACATTTTCGGACAGTTCGACTTGAACATTATGCCTATGGTGCATATGCACCGAAATCACGATAGCGTACTGACTTACTCACTTAACTTAAATATCCTCCCGCTTTTACCCACACATCGCACTAAAGACTCATCATCTTTAATAGATTTAATTTTGACATCTGAGACCCAAAAAATCTCTTTCCATGGACAGTTTCCTGCATCCGCTTTTTCTAACCACGATCTTATCTTTGTCAGGTATCGGGTCAAATGTCCGAAGCCTAAGCCTAAAGTAGTGCAATTGAGGAGCTATCGAGGCCTGGACATCAACAGTTTGATATCTGATTTCAATAATTTAGATTGGACCAACTTATACTCGAAAAATTCTGTTGATGAAAAGGTTGAGATAATGAACAATTATCTTCAACTGTTGTGTGACAGACATGCACCACTTAAATATGTACGTATCAAACGTTCCCCAACACCATGGCTTTCGGACGAGATCAGGTGCCTGATGAGGAGACGTGACAGGGCCAAAGTAAGGTTTATCAAAACCGGAACACCCTCAAATTGGGAAACTTATCGTGTTCTCCGTAACCGCTGTAACCAAATGTGTAGAAACGCTAAACGTGCACACTATAAACATATTTTTGTAAATAAAACTTCATCCGATATATGGCGAGGCCTCGGTGCAATGGGTGTGAATCAGGACGATTCTAAAGATAAAAAAATTAGCCTTGACCCCAACATTTTGAACAAACATTTTGCCACCCCACCCTGTGATTTTAATCAGTCAGTCAAAAACTCCACACTATCATATATTCAAAACCTGCCTGATTTTGGTAAACCTGTATTTCATTTCTCTCGCGTTTCAAATGATTTAATTCGTAAGCACATCAATTCAATCCAATCCAAGTCGATTGGAGCTGATGGCGTGAGCATTAAATTCATTAAACTAATCATCGATCCCATTTTACCGATACTAACTCATATTATAAACTTCTCATTAGATTCTGGTTCTTTTCCTTCCATCTGGAAGAAAGCTCACGTCATACCTCTTCCCAAAAAATCTTCTCCTCTAACTGAAGGGGATTATCGTCCTATCTCAATTCTTCCCATGTTTTCCAAAGTCATAGAGAAGGTTGTTCATGAGCAACTTGTCCACCATCTTACTTCACATAATATACTTTCTCCCTTTCAATCAGGTTTCCGTAGTGGACACAGTACTACCACTGCTCTTGTCAAGGTGACTGATGATATACGGGGCGCTATGGAAGAAAGAAAACTCACCCTTCTCATACTCCTCGATTTCAGTAGCGCCTTCAACTCAGTCGACTTTGATATACTTCTCGAAAAACTAAGGTATTACAATCTCTCTGACAACACACTTCGTTGGTTTAGCTCTTATCTGAGAGATAGGACGCAATGCATTAAAACAGATAATCAAACTTCTGATTGGTTACCATTGACGGCAGGAGTTTCTCAGGGCGGGATCCTTTCACCACTCTTATTTTCGCTTTACATCAACTCAATAGTCGAACATATAAATGTAGGCTACCATCTGTATGCAGATGATTTACAAATTTACTCACATTTCGAGTTGGATCAAGCACAGCTTGCACTCTCTCACATAAATGGTGAATTGGACCGCATTTCTCATTGGGCACAGCAAAATGGTTTGTTACTGAATCCTTCAAAATCTCAAGCAATCCTAATAGGCAGTTCTCGCCTCTTACCTAAAATTCCAATTGACACTTTACCCAAACTCTACCTCAATAACTCTGAAATTTCTCTCTCAAAAAAGGTTAAGAATCTTGGTATGTTTTTCAATCAACATTTATCCTGGCAGTCTCAGGTTGGAGAGGTAAGTCGCAAATTTTTCTTTAGTCTCCACTCTCTTAGGCGACACCAAAATTTTCTTCCCCGAGAGACTAAAATACTCCTATCACTAACCTTACTTCTACCTTTGCTGGAGTATGCGGATGTGGCCTATCTGGACATCAACAACGAACAATTGATGAAACTGGAGCGTTTGCAAAACATCTGCATTCGTTTCATTTTTGGACTTCGAAAATTTGATCATATCTCTCAATATAGAAACGAGCTCAAATGGTTGAAAATGTCACAGCGTCGCAATCTGCATATTCTCTGCCTGCTCTTTAATGTTCTCCGCAACCCCTCTACTCCGAGCTACCTAAAATCTTGTTTTACGCCTTTGGCATCTCATGGCTTGCCTCTTCGTTCTGGTGCACTTGGTACGTTAACTATTCCCACTCATCGAACATCTTTTGTCACATCTTCCTTCACTATACATGCAGCTCGGTTATGGAATGATTTGCCTTTACTGATCAGACTTGCTCCTTCAATTTCCATTTTCAAAAGTAGACTGAAACATCACTATCTTGCTCTCAATAACCCATCATAATTCCATCCCCTTCCTTGTCCCCCTTTTCCCATTCCACTTTATGCATGTATTATATATATATTTTTTATTTATTTATTTATTTTTATTTTTATTTTTGTATGGGTATATTTATTTATTATTTTTTATTTTTTCTATGGTTCTGGCATACTTTATTATTTTTCTTATTTGTTTTTTTTTTTCAAACATCAGGTTGGTTGGCAGAAATTGCCATTTGGCAATAAACCCGCCTTTTGTACAATGTACTTGTCTATTGTCACAATAAAGTTTATTTTATTTATTATTTTATTACTTTCTAAAATAAAATGACAAATAACATGATGATCTTATACTATTTTTTTAAATTTATATTATTATACATATCAACCCAATAACAATGGTTCAATACTTACTTTCTTTTAAATTATATTATTATTCATATCGAACCAATTACATTTGTGAATTTTTGGTAGTTTTAAAGATTCTCGATTAGATTTTCAACTAAGTGAAGACTGCAGTTTCTTTTCATGTTAATTTAACGTCTCTAAGGTACGTATTAGAATTCTAGATAACATCCATGTCGAGATTAACTCCTTAGAATTCCGTGATAGTATAGATAGCTAGATTTGTTCGTTTTTCTGAAAACATGGTCAGAGAGATAACGAATTTACAAAGTAAAGTGTTGACATTTCATTCACATCAATTCAATTTCGAAAAACGGATAGCAACATACTGTTCACTCCAGAAATCAAACCCACGAACTCTCGCTTACACGACAAGTGTGTCAATCACCAATCTACCCAGTTTGAAATAATAAGTAGGTAACTAGATAGGTACCTATATGTATATTCTTGTGATAAACTCATCCTCTGTACATTGAATAACTGATATTCTTATGATACTTTGTATTGATTTGAAATAATGTAACCAATGTACAATGAAGAATAAAGTAAATAAATATATGGCACACATTTATATATGAAATTCTGTTAGGAATGCGTGGTACAGAGTCTTGATTTATGAATCGATGCGAAGCTAGTTAAGACTACTCTTTAAGCCCGGGGTAATATTCCTAATCGCTCTATTTTATTCTGATCACATGCCTTTGACTACAAGACATTGATTAATATCTACACTTCTAAGCAAGTGGAATCCAGTTTTTGATGAAATTACACTGGTTAAACTTTAAAGTTAATATATAATTCAGAACTCGTCTGTCAGACTAGCAGCACGTCATTTAGTAGGGTTAACTTTTGTTGTTGATTGATAGAATTATCTCTGGTAGTTATATTCGTGAAAAGATTAACAGCTTTTTGAATAGTTAAATAATAACACAAGGGTTGTTCGGCTGCTGCTAATTAGAATCTTTAATCTTTCATTTATAATTCAGAGGATTATATTCCCTTTTCAGTCGAGATGAAATTTTCGCAGCAGATATCATAAATAAATTAATAGCATGATATTAAATGCTTTTTTCAACCCTCTTTGTTAATGAAGTAGGTAGTTATTAAAATACAGTATTTTAGAACATATAATTAAAATAAATTCTTCTCCTTATTTCGTCCCTCAATGTTCCTTCTCAAAGCTCTGAGTAGAAACAAGTTTCTTTTATTGAAAGCGATTCTGCGCTGATTTAGTAACCTTTTCTTGTGATGAATGCTATGATTTCGTGTAGATAGATAGTGTATTATGTAGGAGGATCGTCTAGGCCATCGAAAACTTTGCGAATGGAACCTTTATGTCAGCAGAAAGAGGATTTGAACCCATGACCTCACGATTGAACGTCCGAGAGTTCCGAGATTCTTCTATAATTAAGTTACCGGCCTACTTCAAAAAACTTATGTTGCTTCGTCACACATACATATTTATAGTGTTTGTATTATTTTGGTTCTTAATAATGAACTGTATAGGTATTTATCTCTTTTTTTTATAAAAAAAAGAAGATATACCTATCTGGGTTTTGTTACAAACCCGAATACAACCTTATACACCTTTCACAGTAAGCTACTTAAAGCTTGTGTCGTGAAAGGGGAGTTTGCCGTCACCCGGTATCGAATCACGGACCCCTTGTTCATGAGGCAGAGACTCTTCCTCCAGGCTACCGACGAATGTGTCAGTAAGTGGAATCATCGTCCCGTGGAGCACCCGGTAAAGAATTGGTCTCCCACTCTTCTCCGTAAGTTTTCAAGTGTCCTGTTAATGGCAGATGATCGAAAAAATACAGACACATCTCAAATTCACATGTTTACATCTCAAATTCAGCGATGAGGTTTGCAAACCAAACTGAATGTCTTGATTTTATATCGGCTCGGAGAGGACAGCTTGTATGTTTATTACATGCAGCTTCTCTGCTGGGATCCCCAGTTGTGGGATAAGCCATGATGGTATAGTAGTAGTAACTGGAATAAATACTATGCTGACGAGATATTTATTGTATAAATAATTTACCAATAAGCAGTAGCAGTAGCAGCAACTAATACAATGCTACTACCATGTACTTGGCAATATAAGAGATTATATTGATTCCTCTTTGACAATAGAAACGGATGATATGAATATTGAAAGAGGTCAGGTTTCACTGTATCTATGTTGTAGAGTATTTTCCTCTCTCTCTCTCCCTCTTTCAGTGGCGGCACTAGGTTTTTTTTATATTTGTCATGCTTTTTTAATTGATTTTTACAAACTTTTTATTTTCCTTTCAGCTTTCACAATTTAATAGAAGGATAAGGTAAATTAACTGACTTTTTGTGTTTCTTTCCCATGTTCTCTGATTTTAGATTCGGTAAAAAGAACAATTAATATTTTTTTTTATACAAATTTTGAAAAGTACCTTTTAAGTACCTACTATAGAACCAAACCCCGTCTTATCCACATTAAGGGTTGCACCATCCCTCATCCATGGATGTTACAGGAATGTCAGTTCCTATGTCATCCATATTCTTCGTAAGGAAGGGCTTACGGTTCGCCTGAAGGGCTTTCCTCGATAAAATCATCCCCAAAATCAAATACATCCGTTGATGTCCACCGATTTTATAGTTTTACAAAAACAAAAACTTAAAATTAACTTACAGTTACATATTTACTGCATACTAGATGTTTGCCTAAATTAAGACAAGATTAAAGTTCTTAAAACTAATTGCAATTTTCATAGCCACAAATATCCATCTTATCCAGTGTAAGTTAAGAAATCCAAGAAATTTGCAGTGGTACATGCGGTTAAGGTATATATTCTTGGTATTACCTATGTATGTATGAATATATTTTTTGCATGTATGGGTAGCATGCCAATGCCCTCTTTCTGTTTGTATAGGTGTATATATCTGTGTGTGTTTAGGAGATAAAGGAGTAGTAAGATTGTAGAATGGGGTGATAGGAAAAGGCGGAAAGAGATAAAAGTATACAGAGTGTTTCGTACTTAAGTGGAAATCATTAATTGTCAACATGAGATTGGTTGCGGTCATTGCTCTGTTGGTAACATAAAATTGTTGAGATTAGAACAATTGTCTGTCAGCACTGGAGCCAAGACTGTAGAATAGTGAGAGCAAGCGACGCAACCCACACGGTGTTTATCAGCACACCAAGCTGTACAAAAAGTAAAGTAAAATAAGTAAGTTGTTATTAGGTTAGGTTTAGGTAGATACTAAGCTTTGAAAACAAGTGTCTTAGAAGGATTTTGGATGTCAGATGGTATGAACATGTTACAAATGATGCTGTGCGCCGGCGCACCCAGCAGAGACCTGTAATCTCCGTAATACAAGAGAGACGATGGTCCTGGCTGGGACATGTTTTGAGAATGCCCAATGATAGTTGGCCAAAAAGAGCACTGTTCTTCCGTCCGCAGGGGTTCCGTAGGCCCGGGCGTCCCTCTTTCACAATACACCGTTCCTATGACAACGATATCAGAGCGCAAGGAATGTCGTGGGAAGAGGTGACGCAATTGGCACAGAGACGCTCTGAATGGAGTAGGCTGGTTTCTGCCCTGTGCTCCCGAGAGGAGCGTTGAGGGCGATGATGATGATGATATTAGGTTTGGTTTTGATTTCAGTGCTGCGATTGAAGTGCAATTTTCTTAAAAAAAATCTAAAAAGTCCCGAGAAGAGAAAAGTACAAGACCTTTTATATTTATTTATTTATACAATTTATTATTATTATATTATCTGTTGGATTAACCAAAAATCACAAGATCATGCCAGTACTCTCGGAGAGTTTTTCGAATAAATAAAACTAATCAGAATTTAAAGCCGAATTTAACATGTCAAAAAAAAAATCATCTGGTTGTCGTTTACAAGTTTTGAAACAATCTTATGTATTCATAAAATAAACCCAAATCTTTGTGAAAGTGTGCTTTAAATACGGGAAATGGCAGAATATTTTCAGATGTGTGTTAAATAATTATTATGAGATAGCTTATTACTAAAGCAGTTGAAAATAAAGTGTTAGATTTCCGAAGACCCTGTATTGACATACTGGGTCAAATGAAGATTAGAGGAGAAAAATGATACGAAGGAAGAAGGACTGTACACTTATTGTTTTGTATTTTATTCAGAGTTTGAAGACTGTCAGATGAGAGTGAGAGAGAGAGAGAGAGAGGGTATAAATAGCATTGTGTACATTATATGATATACGAGGGCTTTTTGTAAACTTTCCGGCCCCATTGACATAAGGTAGGTACCTGTAGAAAAAAATCTTTGTTTTTCGATAGTGACAAATGTATTTATATGATAGAGAGGAGAATTATTACGAAAACGAATAGTAAAAAGTTGATAGAATACAATTTATTATTTTATTATTGGAGAACTTTTGATTTGGATTGTATACAATACATATAGAGAAAATGATGATGTCAGCATCACTCATATATTGGGATGCATGAAAAAAAGAGAGAGAGAGAGTGAGATAGTGAAAAATGTGAACCGTACAAATTTTAAGTCATTCTGATATTTACTTAATCCGTAGCATTCGTCCGTATTTGTTTGTTGAAATTGTTAAATCGACATTAGAGAAAATTGGTACTGTGCAGCATTTGAATGCAAAAAAGTATCATGAGGAAAAAAATGGGTTATTGTCTGTAGGTATATAGTGGAGCCTCTCTTTCATTTACAACTGTCAAATAAACGGGTGATTGAGTACAAACGGATTTGTACTAGCATTTTAAACGAGAAATATTTTGGGCGATCGTCAATGGTAAAATTTTACTCGAGATTTGGATACAAGAAAATAGTCCGCGTGATGGGTGTTTCGTTTTGATTTAAATTACATATGTGTTGTTTTTATTTTATTTATTTATTTATTTATTCATTCTTTACTGTACATTGATAAAAAACAATTACATAAAAGGTATACATTCAAATTAAATACAATCAATATACAGAGGGCGAGTTTATCGCAAAGGCGCGATCTCTTCCAACTAACCCAAGTTTTTAAAATGGCTGGAAACTTTTCAAATAGCCTTCTTTACCTACTTTATAACACAATTGTATCTATTGTATCGTATCTATTATATTGTTGAACTAGATGTCTTCATTTTATGAACATCAATCAAATATTGATTTTTGTATATATCGATATCAAGATACTTTTTACAAGCAATGGTCATTATGAACAATAAGTTGAGGTATCTTATACCTATTGATGAACGTCAGGAATTTCGTGGGAAGAGGTGATTCAATTAACCCACAATTGCTCTGCATATACATAAGTGGCTGCTTTATGCTCTGTGTTTTTGAGAGGTAAATCAAAACAGGTGAAAACTTATAACTTTTAAACGATTTTTTCTTTTCTCACTCGCACCAGACGAATTCACGTGGGAAATAATTTTCTTGTTCTCAATAACGAATGTAAAAAAATCAAGAATCCAGCCAGTCTGTACAGTTATAGTATCTTAATGATATTTTGTATTGTAATTGAATATGTAATTTCAATCAAACCTCAATAATATTATATCTTAATAAGATTCCAAGGTTTGGATAGATTTCCTTTGGGAAAATACTTTACCTATCAATAGCCAGCCATAGGCGTGTTTTTTATCTATGAAATTATTTTAATGGAATAAATCCATACATCCACTCCATTACGAAATCTCCATACGGATCGTATCTAGCGACCCTAGCTAGCGAATCAAACGTTTGTAATTAACATGCAAGTCGTCCTCTCTGTACCAACAAAGGTAAAGAAATCCAGGATGCATGGCATACCTCATCGCTTAGCTGAAGATATTAATCGTCTCAAAACGTGATGTTTTACGAATACTTGCCTTAAACAAGACACATGAAAACTTATAGAAATGTGGGAAGCTAATTCTTATCTATTCTTTTCTAATCTAATCTTATCCATTATTTACCGGGGACGTCGGGTAACGTCTGGTACCCTTTTTTTCAAAAGAAAATGTTTTGATATTCGTAGTATATCAAATTTTATAAATATATTAAATATCTTCAATTATTTATACCACGACATATCTTATAGACATATTCAATAAACTAGTTGAATAAAATGGACACTTTGGACATTATTTTCGTTGTCAAAAAAGATACCGAAAACGGATGGAAGCACCTCACTACTGAATAATATCTATTAAATTAATTGGATACTCGAAATCTACAAAAAATTGTGAAGCTTTTTTCTTTGAAAAATTTACAGGGAATTTTGATAATGTATATATGTATGTGTTTTTTTTTTAATTTTAATTTCAATAACCGGGTTAGTTGGAAGACATTTAGCATTTTAGCGATAAACTCGCCCTCTGTTCATTGAATTGTATAACTGATATTTTTATGACACTGTTTTATTCTGTAGTATTGTAACCAATGTACAGTAAAGAAATAAAATAAATATTAAGAAATGAATGAATTCTACTTAACCATCGCCGGGACATGTTAACAACATTACAAAATCATTACACACTCACCGAGCACAGTACGAAAAACACCCCGATCATAATGCTCACCATGCACCATAGAATATTATGATATTATATATTAAAACTATGCACGTAGCGCTTGATATCGGTATTTTATTAGGTATGTATAGTAGGTATAGTAGGTACTCTTTCTCTAATAGATAAATGTACATGTAAACGTTAGGTAAGTGAGTTGATTCAATATAAAGTTGTGAAATAATGGATACGTGCCTCGTTGTTCATCATCTGGCATTGACGATGAATAAAACAATTTTATCAGTTTATATTCATCATTTTATATTATTATATTATATCGTAGTCTACTAGTATATTTTACACGACTTTACTCAGGAACTAAGAATCAAATTCGTTGCCAAACCACATTAAGGAAGCTCATAGCCTTGGACTTTTTAATTATTATTAATAACACAACTACAATATATCCTCGAATTTTCTTATAAATTCTGCATACGTCACGTAAAAGATATCACGTTAATAAAAAACTGAGGAAGCAACTGATTGAAGAGAGGGAGTAATTGTGATTGTGTTTGTCATTTTGATATAATTTGGAATTAATGTTTGTTTGTCTTGTATCCGCTTATACCAGCAATACTATTGTCGTTTGGGGATTTCAAATTTTTTATTGTTTAAATTTGATATGTATGTGTTCAATTACTCATAATGCCTATATGGACTTTTAATAAATTCTTAATTCTTAAATAATTCATGTTTTTTTTCTGTGTTGGACAGGTAGGTAGGTTAGGTTAATGTAGTGAATGACAGTTAATCTGGATTGTTTATAAAAATATATTGACTAATTATTCCTATTGTAAGAACAGATAACTGTTATTCTTCTTTATATTGTTTTTATTTATTGTCTGTTATGTAGTTTTTTTTTATCATTTTACTATTCTTTTATTTAAATTTAACAACCTTATGGGCTTCAAACTTAATATTAATTTTTCATTTGTGTGCCACTTATAAATAGGGCGATATATTGATACCATTTTTTGTCTGCATTGTTTGTTTCTTATGCATATATTATATTGTCTGTAGTGTACTGTTGATGTGAAATAAATAAATTAATAAATAAATAGACTAATATCCATCAGTTCACAAGTGTCTTGTAAAAGGTAAGTGTTCGAAAAAGAAAACATTTTACATCTCTAATTCAGCAATGACGTTTGCTACCCATTTTTAATGGTTTGATTTTTTTATTAGCACGGAGAAGAGACTTGTGGGATTGGCCGTGATGGTAAAGTAGTAGTTTTCAAGGTCTTTATCATGCTGTCTGGTTATCGGGATCCCTATGTCGTAGTTGATTTTGACTTAACTATTCGGCAAGCATGCCGTTTGCCTTCAAGGTTTTGAAATTCAAACTGCTGTCGTCATAGTACCTTTCTGGCAAACTGCGCAAATTGGAGGACATCATTAAAAAACTGGCAACACTATGATTCGAATATTTTAGTCAGTCAAATCATAGAATTTTAAATAAATTAAAGTAAGTTTGATCCTTGTTCTATCATGATCTGATGTAAAAAAATGGAGATTTATTCTAGTAATGCACATTCAATAATTTGAAAAGAGAATTTTGTGTTTGACACAACATGTAGAAAAATATTTTTAACCTAAAGCTTTATCTAATGGATGGGAATTCGTATAGAGTGTATTATTTTACCCCTGTATTACCTAATTACGGTACATATAAACATACGAATAAACAAAATTATTTATTAGATTGTTTATTATGATATATATTCGTAGTACTAGCAGTGGCACTCACTGAGAAATGTATTACCCTTGAAGCATTGCGATGTATTGCCTACATTATGTAGTCTTTGAAAAAGGGACGTCAATGTGTACGTCGATATATTGAGAATTTTCTCATAAAACGTCACTTAATATTAAAAAAAAATTGACGATATATTGTAAAAAATATAGAATAATTTGAAGTCAGATTAAACAAGGAAATATTTCAATAAAAGGATGGATTATCTGGAATTTATAGCTCCTTTGCGCTTAGCTCGCATTTAACGAAAAGGTTGTTTTGAAAACAATCATACATTATAATTTTACTATCAAGGTTCGAATATAAAGGAAAATGCGCATTTTTCGCTATCATCTCATTTAAGGAAGATACAACCTCATACGCTTTTCATCCAATCAACTTATTATTGTCGTTTTTGAACGACGGTTTGTGGTATTAAATTTTTGTTTGAGTTACTTTAAAAAAAACTGAATGCAGATGATCCAAGATCGTATAAATGCCATTTCAATTGCAGAAATATGGGGAGGTTGAGAAAAAAATATAAAAAATATCGTCGGTTCTATGAAGTGATTATCGCCTCGTATTCAGAAACCATAAGCATTATTTCTTAAGAATAAGAATATATGGAGTGAAAATGTATGTCGGCCCATAAAGATGAGTGATAGGCGGTGAATAAGATATGATCCAATCTACCCTCTGATGTGATGTGTGGGTGGGAGGGTGGGGATGAGAGACGAGAGAAGATGCTATGCGATAAATGATAATGCACGCTGTGCTGTTCTTTGCTGCCTTTGGGAGTTACCATAGCGAACATATTATGAGGGATAACAATTATATACAGTATTTTTTTTTTTATTTCGTAGAAACAACATTAATTTACATACATACATACCATCACGCCGCTTCCTTCGCGGGGTAGGCAGAAAGGATCGAGCGCCACTTCCTTCTATCTTTGCATACATCTTTCGCTTCCGTCACTGTCATACAATTCCTCATGCATGCTCTCCTGTTCAATATGCTCAACACGTGACCGTCCTGTAGGATTTGATTTAAATGATCTTGCCATTTGATCCTCGGACGTCCACGTCTCCGATCACCATTCCTCTCAGCCAAATAATAATTTAAATCCAATCCATCCAAATCCATAGAAACAGATTTCTTGGCGCGATCTTTTTCATAACAACGATATTATATTTATTATAAATAATTAATTATACGTTACCAATACCAGCAAACACATTATATGTACTTAATAACTGAAGTATTTACATCATTTCAATTACAAATAAATCCACATTTCTAGAGTCATTCCTTCACAAGTTTTTTTTATTGCAATCTTACTACCACATTTATTAAAAGATGTCGGCATCATTTTAAGCAAATTACTTTAACAATTCATCGATCATAATTTAATATTAAAAAAAATCAGACCCCCTAGACAAACCGCACTTGACGATCGACTAGAAACGAATTTTCGACAATAACCGCAAAAATAACGCATAATTACACGAAACATTGTAGGTAGATTGTCGAAAAGTTCGCCAGTATTCGATCGCTAAGTGCGGTTTGACTACGGCCCCTGGTGAATTAAAGGGTTTCGTTCTTCTAAAGATTTATCCAATTATGAAATTCTGCTACGTGTGTATCAATACTATGAATAAATAAAATGCATTATTTGTCTCCCAAAAATTAACTGCATTGATAGCCCAAAAGATATATATACAAGGGGTTTGAAACAATTAACAATAAACTCATTGATGAAAATGGTAAAAATAAATGGTGAAGTATTAAAAATGAGCGGTGAATATAATATTTATCTTTTTTTTTTGTCTTATGAAATAAGTCCATCACGTATGAAATAATATCCTTGATATGGTGTGGCACGCAAATGGCATAGCACTATGTGATAAATCATCCAGAGTAGTAGTTAATACGGATGCTATGGAATTCTGGTAGCGATAGGAACTGTCCCTAGAAAATAATATGTACCTACATTAATTCCTTGAATAAATTAATCTCAGTTGAGAAAAATGAAAACATGAATTGCGCCGATGTTTATGCAGAACTTGTAGAATAATTGAGAGCATTTTTTTTTTATTAGATGAATCAAAGTGTGCCTATAACTAAACTTAACGCTAATTTTTGTCGAGCATCGGAATTATGGTAACACAATTTTTTTATTATATAAATTTAGATTCAAAATAAACTCTAATACTCTTAAAATAAGCAATTTGCTTGTTCCATAAAGTTGAAGTGAAGTTGAAGGTCGGCAACGGGAGGATTCGAACCCAGTCTTTCTAATTCAATACAAACTTTAATACAAATTTAAACAAGAATTAACAGTATTTTACGGGTGGAGATAACGCTTTTGCCTCTGAGTCACCAGGCCTCGGTTTCGATTACAGGCCAGAACCCCTAGACAAAAACGCATTTGGCGAACGACTACAAACTAATTTTCGTCAATAACGCATAATTATACGGTACATGTAGGTAGATTGTCGAAAAATTCGCCAATAGTCGATCGCTAAGTACGGTTTGTCTACGGGCTCAGGGCAAAATGAAAAATCATCTTTTCCAAATTATCCTGGGTGTGGGTACATAGATATTTGATTAGTTTAACAAATATATGAATCTTTGTTTGGGTTTAGCTCGATCTGTGTGATTTGTTTATCTATGCATGTTGTTTTCACCCTATAGTATCTTCTTTTGTTTTGGCTTCAGTGTTGTCAGATACTCCATTTATTGCCTAGAATAATAGTGCGAATATCTTGAATATCATGTTGCTGCCGATTACACCAGAATCGCTATTACGAATAGATTGTTCCGTTTGTCAAAAAAGCATTTTTAATATTTTAATTCGAAACTGCCATTTGTATTCATAATCGTAAAAAATACATCCAGGTGATCATCATCATCATCATCATCGCCCTCAACGCTCCTCTCGGGAGCACAGGGCAGAAACCAGCCTCCTCCATTCAGAGCGTCTCTGTGCCAATTGCGTCACTTCTTTCCACGACATTCCTTGCGCTCTGATATCGTTGTCATAGGAACGGTGTATTGTGAAAGAGGGACAGTGCTCTTTTTGGCCAACTATCATTAGGCATTCTCAAAACATTTTTTTTTTTTTTGAGAATCGATGTGATATTTTATTTTTATTTTTCACAATATTTACAGGATTAAACAGTCGATAACAGAATTCGTAGCACAGGGCAGAAACCAGCCTCCTCCAATCAGAGCGTCTCTGCGCCAATTGCGTCACCTCTTTCCACGAAATTCCTTGCGCTCTGATATCGTTGTCATAGGAACGGTGTATTGTGAAAGAGGGACGCCCGGGCCGACGGAACCCCTGTGCTCCCGAGAGGAAAGTTGAGGGCGATGATGATGATGAAGAACAGAATTTGTAAACAAAATATGCATTCAATATGTAGTCCTGCTAGGATCCTAAATTTACCCGAGATTTTAAAGTCTTTATTAAAACCATCAAAGTTAAAAGAATTATATCAAAACTACACAAAGTTGATATCGAATCGAAGTTTGTTAGTTAATCCGAATAACGAAAGCTCGGCTTGATTCGGTAATTTATTTATTTATTTATTTATTTATTTATTTATTTTATTTACAAAACAGATTTTAAAAGATAAGTCACTAATGTCTACCTAACTGGGCATGAGCCCGTACCAAGGTAGACTGAGTCAGTTTTCACCTTACATTGTCTCAGCGCTCAATTTTCTTTACTTCAGTTACTAAGGTTATTTTCCCTACTTTATTTAATCATAACATAACACACGCTCACGCACGCACACATACATCCACACACACAAACACACTCATCCACATACACCCACACCCACATACATGCATACATACATACACACCCATACATACATGTATATATACACACACACACATGATTATTATCTACGAATGATATCTTTTTGTGTGAAATAAATCTGGCGTATAACTTGTCATGTTGTATATATATTTTTATTAACTGCGTAATCATAGCCTGTGGTATTTTGTATTGAAATAGATTTGGGAGTGGTGAATTCCCTGAACGAATTATAGGAATGGTGATACAGTGGAACATTATTTTATACTAACTTATAATTATATCTTGTTTCCGATACAGAGATTATTATTACCTCTTTCTCTCTCTCTCTCTCTGTCTCACATATTATTATTTATCTATTTTATATTTATGGAGGTTAAATTTATGTTCAGTAAGAGAAATCGACGTGTGTGTGTATGAGAATTATTTTTACCAAAATATACGGCTTAGGCCTTTTACAAAAATATCAAAATCAAAAAAAAAAAACATATTGCATTTGCTTGACTTAGTTATACTATATATAAAAATCAAGAAATCATAATAATAATATAGTTTCTACAATTTGTATTATGAATCTAGAGGAAGTGATCTGGAGAAGAAATGGCGACTAAAGGTATTCTGCAGGGTATACCCGAGGGCAGAAGAGTGTTAGGCAGACCGAGACAAAGATTGTTAGATAACATCAACCGAGATGTAGAGGAGCTAAATGCTTAAGACGACTGGCATTCCATTGCTCAAGATAGAAAGTCTTGGAGATCTATTGTTTCGAGGGCAAAGGTCCTGCAAAGGCTTTTCGGCCATCGGAAGTAAGTAGTAGAGGAAGCAAAAGAAGTATGTAAGAATAGCCTATATGGTCTTGCGTTCTCTCTGCCTACCCCATTTGGAAAACGGTGCGAGGGCAATAAGTTGTCCTTCCAAAATTTTTGATACATTTATTTTAAGTTACGCATTTTTTCCGTAAATACAATATCGACAATTTGAGAATGATTGAGAATGAAAATTGTTCAAGGTTAAAAGTTCGACATCCCAGTGGGCGTATAAACTTCGTACCTTTCTGTATTTTAAAGAAGGCGAATATAATATTTTTTACGTTGTTTTTCATGTCGTAAAGTCTTTAGGCTTTATTAACGCTTCAATAAGTACATGAAAAACAACAAGAAAATAAGAAATATAAATATTTTTATGGCATATTTAAACGTGGTTGTGATTGATACATACTGACCTGAAAATGTATGGGAAGAAAATTCGCGGTGTTTTTATCACATTTTTCTATCTGTCTTTGTCATTATGATTTTTCTCATATGGGTTTTATCACTAGACTATCTGCATGCAGTCAACATACAAGTCGTCTTCTCCATGCCAGTCGGTATACTTCATCATTGCTAAGTTGAAGATTTATGATGCTATCGGGATTGTAAGTGTGTATATTTAATTTTGTTTGCTCAACAAAAACCTTCACTAAAATGCTGGATTAAATGAACTTACGTAACAAGTCCTGACTGTACGAAAGTGCTTTTAGCGTTGCGGGATCCTTTAACTGGAATCGATTCTCTGAGGATCTTCGGAAAATGTAACCAATACCAATATTCAGGAGCAAACTGTAAACAACGCTCTTCCAGCAGAACTTCCTGCGTCATTGAGATTGATACTCCATTAAACGGCGCTGTAGAAATTATCCGTCATCATTAGCATCATTTCCTATTCAAGGAGTATTAAAGTATAAGATTTCGCTTTATTACCTTTAACGTCTTTATTTGATGGTTTAGGAGTACCAATCTTGTCTATATTTATCTAAGATTCATTCCTACTCCAGCTTTCTTAATTTTAGAGGTTAGGTAGCTAGAAAGGACATGTGTGTCCTTAATCATGACGGATTAATAAACAAGTTCATGATTTTTTAATAATACAAAACGGTTTTAGTTTTATTAAAACCATTTCGTGTTTTACAAAATAAAAGTCAACTCAATCAGAAGAATCATGGAATTGCTCAGAACTCTGAACAACTTGGAGATTTTCAATTCGTAAGTTAGATTGAATAGAAATTTAGGAACACAAAAGGAAAGGACTTTTTTAAAGATTGATTCAGTTAAGCTCAAGAAGAAAGGTAGTTTTAGAAAATATACATCAACTTATGACACGTAATCATATGTAGGGTCAGTAACATCGAAGTGCTTAGGAGAGCCGGAGCCAAGAGAGAGCTGTTGTCGATTGTCAAAGTGAGGAAGGTCTCATATTATTTGGGTCACGTGCTGCGTGGAGAGAAGTACCGTCTCCTCCGCCTTATATTGGAGGGCAAGATAGAAGGAAGACGGGGAGTTGGCAGAAAGCAGATGTCCTGGCTGCGCAATATAAGAAAATGGACCGGAATGAGGACAGTGGATTACCCGTTCAGAGCAGCACAGGACAGGGAGGTTTTCGCCGGAGTGATCGCCAACGTCGGGGGGACCTGACACGGCACAGAAAGAAGAAGAAGGACAGGTTTAAAATGTTTAAGATTTGTTCTAGCGATCATCACCCAAGTAGGCATATAAGCTAGGGTATTTGAAAAGCGTGGTAAAAATGTATTTTTAGAAATATTTATCTCTGACAAATTTATTACTGCCTAATGGTTTCTGGCTTTGGATTTATTTTTGTTATATTTTTTGTCGCTTGTTACTACTGAGAATGAGGGGGTGAGAGTGAGAGTGGCGTTTCTTGGAATATTGTGTTTGAATTTATCGCTTGGTTTCCATCATCATGTCGGCAGATGTAATAATACACTACAGCGGATAGTATAATAATATACCTATTCAGTTACATAGAATATTCCGAACTACGCTATCACATCCTACGCGTAACTTTTGGAATGATGAAGATGCGTTAAAAATAATGGTTATCAGTAGTCTAATGGTACAATCTTGAAACATTCAGCCGAGACATGCCAAGTTTTAGTCTAATGGTACAATCTTGAAACATTCAGCCGAGACATGCCAAGTTTTAGTCTAATGGTACAATCTTGAAACATTCAGCCGAGACATGCCAAGTTTTAGTCTAATGCTACACAATCTTGAAACTTTCAGCCGAGACATGCCAAGTTTTAGTCTAATGGTACACAATCTTGAAACATTCAGCCGAGACATGCCAAGTTTTAGTCTAATGGTACAATCTTGAAACATTCAGCCGAGACATGCCAAGTTTTAGTCTAATGGTACAATCTTGATACATTCAATCGACAGATGCTGAGTTTGGGTCTTCCCACCGATCTATTCTTCTTTCACAAAACAAGCATATTATTACTTTCTCTTAGGGTGTCTGGGGTGGATTTGGATTTATTTCAAACCCAGGTTCATCAAAATATGATAGATAAATAAATAATGTGAAAATTACGACAATGGACATTTTTATCAAATTATGCCAAGGACATGCAATATTTACATGTCCACTATTTAAACTCTACTCTTTATTGTTTTCAACTGACTTGTCAACGGCAGGTGATAGCACAATCTCACGTTTGAGAAAATTAACATCTACAACTCAACAATGAGGTTTGAAATTGCCCTTGAAATGGATGCTCCACTAAACGGTGCCGAATAAATTTTCCGACTTACGTATATAAATACATTTCGAATGTCTTAATTTTTCTTAGCACGGAAGAGGAAAGTTTGTATGTTTATAACATATCGCTGGTCTGCTGAGTACCCCAATCGCGTGATAAGCTGTGATTTTTATTTTATTTTATAAATGTTAAAAGCACAAAACAGACAATAACTACATATATATAAAGTTAGAAAAAAGGTTAATCTTTCAGAGATCAGCTATCATCCAATACCATGCGCCACAATTAATTTAAAAAACGTAGGTACCTAACATTCCGGTCATCTCAACATGCCTACATATACACAGTCTCGCTCGCTCACTCAATCATCACACTAGCACAAAAACACAAATCATTAATATAATAAAAAAACAAGGAGAAAGGAAAAAAGGGGGGGGGGGAGATTACTGCGTACCTGCTGATTCATTAAGAAGTATGGAAGTAAGTTTTTTGAATACCTGTCTCTTGTTAGCATTCAGAGGTAATCCAAATATATCGACGTCCGTCAGCGTATTATTGTAGAGAGATGTAATTCTGCATAGAGCATAGAGTTCTGTGATGGTGTTGTAGTAGTTGATTCATTGTTTATTTTAAAAGAAAAAAGAAGATCCCGGATTTGATTCCTCCCGCACTCTGCTCCACCTTCACGTCACAATTATATTACTTACTGTGAAGATCTATTTAGGTTTATTACAAACTCAATTTCGTATCAAAATATATCAGAACTTGGTTCTTGTGATTCCCAGAAATTGAACCAAATTCTAACGAAATTCATTCCAGCGAAGGACGTGTATTTACGTCTTGAATTTAAAAAAAGCAAACATGCCTTTTCTTGTGAAATGCTTAAATAAATAAAATTATAGAGCAATTCGTAAGTTCTGAATATTTCTGTACATGCATGCGTACATTTTATACGCGATTTTTTTGTTAAATGTTTGTTGGCAAGAGTATATTATGCATATGTACATTTCAGAAGGTTGTATTATATATAAACAGACAGCAATGGTAACTTTTGCTTTTCATAATGAAATTGAAAGTTTTTGTTGTTAGCTTTCGGAGAAAATGTGTTGCGATGCCAATTGAAATGTGATGATATAAATGCTACAATATAAACAGGAATTTATTTGAAATGTTATTCCCATGCACAGAAGTAATTCTGTTTTACTAATTTTACAAGCGAGTTTTTCATATTCGATATTTCATGAATTCTATACTCTTTTTTGTGTAATAAGTCTGAGGTCCTTCAAATAAGCCGTTAAAGAGAAATTGATTTCCACGAATACATCCTCTACAACCTAAAACCTATCACTCCTCCCCGCCCTACCTTTTCCTTACAGTATTTTTTTTGTTACTGTTGTATTTTTTTGTTACTATTGTGTTCATAATGTGTTTTTTTTAAAAGGTTTTTTTTTCTTCAGTTACTTTGCTTTTTTTATTGTTATAGTTTGGTTTATGTTTTCATATTTTGGGTTAGTTAGAAGAGATCGCGCCTTTGCGATAAACTCGCTCTATGTATATTGATTGTACCCAACTTGAATGTATACATTTTATGTAATTGTTTATATAATCAATGTACAGTAATGAATGAATAAATAAATAAAATAGGGTAGATATCCATTTATAAGTCTGATTTTATATCATATTACATTTTATATCTTCTGGTTATCCCGTCCCATCATTCGAGCTGTTACACCGATTCTTTTTCAGTTCATGGTGCTAGGTTTTGGAACCAGCTGCCGCAAAAAATTCGCACTTGTTCTTCTTTTTATATCTTCAAGAAGGAGGTTAATGGTCGCTAGCTTCTGTTGCGTTTACATATAAAAATTCCTAAGGTTTTCAATATTTTTCTATAATTTTTTTTTCTTTTTTTTTCGTGTATCCAAACACGATAAGCAGTCCTACCCCATCCCTTCCACTTTATCCCATCCGTCCCTACTCAATATCTGTGTCGAGTCGCTTATCCGATGTTATTTCTTTTGATTATATATTTGAGTAGCTTATTTTATGTGTAAATTTATTTTGGTATACATATGTGTTTATTTATATATTATTATTTGTTTTTGTTTAATGGGTTAGTTGGAAGATATTGCGCTTCAGCAATAAACTCACCCATTGCACAAAATTATATATTCTATTGTTATGATACTATATTTTTTTCTTCTTCTTTGTATACTAATTTTGTGCAATAAAGATTATTACAATTTATTGTAAAAATTTACGTGATGTAGTATCCATATTTGTATATCAAATATATTTGGCAAAAAAAATAAGTGCATTTTTTATCATGATGTGTCTAAAGTAAGTAAATGTTTATGGCAAACTCTGTCATATTTTGTCGTAACGTTGCGTTATTTTGAGTCGTAAAGAATTCCGTGGTTTATTTTAACGTGCCTTGTATGTAAATGCTATTAGCTATATTATTAATACTATGTAAATATTATGTAATCCATTTATTTTGTTGACACCGTTGTCCTCTATTGTCCTCAAACGACAAATGTCGAATTCAAATTTGCTTGATTGACCTGCAATTTAGGAGGCTATCACACGACTCGTTAAACTTGCCATTGGGGTATTCTTAGGTCAAAATTTCTTATTATTTTCATCATCACATCTCCCAAAAGTTGGACAACTAGTGGAATAACTCTTTGTTGCAATGGGGTGTTCACATTTGGCGAATATCGCCAGGCGAATTTCAAAATATATCGCCAGGCGAAAAAACAAAATTCGCCGGACATCCATTGATCGTCACACCTGTTCACACAGTCCACCAATATAGAAACGATCTGTCAGATGCGCTTTGATTTTGACACTGTTTTCAAAATGGCGTCGAGATGGAGATCGCGAAGTGTTTATTTTTAGTCGAAAATGTTATGGTAGAGGTTATAAGGCGCCTTTTAATTAAGGAGACAAACGCCACAAACCAACAACAAAGATAACAGCTGTCACGAAGCGGGAAACAAAATAAAATTTATAGGTTATAAAGTCTTTACCATAGATACGAACGCCGCGCACATCTGCGCATGCGCGAATCGTTCAATCGGCCGAAAAGTTGGAAGGTGGTCAACTAGAGACGATATCGTTTCTACTGGTTTTTTTATCGTTTCAGACTAGCTGTCATTTTGTTCACACGGTTCAAATGGCTGGCGATATTTTGGAGCCTGGCGATATTCGCCAAAGTGAGAACACCACATAAGAAAACAGGTCGTTCTTTTATATCATAAAAACATGAGACATTTCGGATGGATGGTATGCTTCGTCCATGCTGTACTGAAAAGTTCAAATGTCTTATACGTGATATTACGAATACACATTACCAGAAACAGGAAAGGTGTTCTGATGCTTACGAATCGGGTTAAGCTGGTTTAAGTGCATTTTACTCACGGTACGTTAACAAATCCCAACAGTTTCCATTTCAAACCATTATGTTTCACTACAATTTTATTTTTTATTTATTTATTCAATAATAAAACAAAAATAACAAATTCAGCATATTTTTATATGGAGCTGAAACGTGGATTAAGATTCCTAGCATCCTTCAAACATGCAGGTAGACTGTTGAATAATTTGATGGATGTATGGAGGAATCCATTACGCCTTCTATTTGTTCTACAATTAAGAGGATTTTCGAAAATTCCCTGTGGATAATACTAATGTCTTTAGAATACCATGAATAATACTCAAGAGTTACCTTATCTGCACAACCAACAGGTTGTATAAACTCCCTTTAGTAGAAAACATGAAAAGTGTTCCGACTCTTTCGAATCGGCATAGGCTGGTTTTTAGTGCACTTTATCCACGGGAACTAATTCACCAATCCACTGGTCAAAACCACGTTGTAAATAGGGGAATGTTATCGTTCTCTGGCGCCATTAAGTATTTCAGTTTGAAAATCAGCGATAGATTGTCAACAGCCTTGAACACAATCATAAATATGGTTGCTGTTAGTTGGCATGTATGCTAAACAGATGTCGAACATAATAATGTGAAATGGGAATTGGTATGATTGGTGAAAATACTGCGGTTTTAGTATAATCAAGCCAGCCTTAGCCGATTCGTAAGCATCAGAACACTTTTACTGTTCCCTACTGAAGGGGGTTTGCACAATCTGTTGGTTGTGCAGATGAGGTATCCATTGAGTAACATTCTTAATATCATCAATCACGCAGATGTTAAAAATCCAGTAAAATGCGAAAACTACGTTTTAATCTTCAGAATACGTATGGATACAATTCATTAAGATAAATGGGCATTTAATAAACTCGATACGTTCTTAGTGGAGGCAAAATGATTGCGTTTTAGATTTTTTTGTCAGTAAATAAAATAAAATATATTGTTGAAAAACGTCAAAAATATTGTCCATTGAATATGTATGTTGTTCTTGAACACCGAGGACACTCCAGTAGGTGTGATATGGAGTTCTCAGTACACAGTCACACAATGAATAATAAATGAGACCATTTGTCATCAATGTTTATGGAGAAATAATAAATAAATCAAGATTACAAAAAAAAAGTACGGTGACAAATCATTGTGAAACTCGACTTATGGAATAAGGCAACTTTTACCTTTAGGTTGAAACAACCATTAACCTCAAATTATCATCCATCACTTGCCAATTTGGTAATTCAAGCCGGTCTTAATACCCTCTTAAACCGCGGGAGGCAAATTCAATTTCATTAATTAAATAAAATCCAAGGCTTTGTCAATATTAAGAGTAGACAAAGTCACGCAACACGGCCATTGATACTGGAAATTTCTGAAATCAAATCACCTAATCCAAACTAAGTTCTATCATTTTGTGTGCTTATTCATAATTTTAAAATATTGGAAATGTTGAAAAATTATCACACACTTCAGGCCTGCCCATGAGTAAAATTTTGATTTGAATGTGAGTCTACGATTCCTGAAATATCCAGGTGTGAAGTAGGTCTCTCTTTAATATATAGCAAAAACTATGTTCTAGACATATACGTATTATATTATAGACTCTTAGAAATTAAAAAAAAATGGGATTGGGACTAAAATATTTTCATATAAATCTGAAACAAGCGTTGGTCCATGGTTGTGAAATAGTCAATTGCTATGAAAAGGGGTGTTATAATGTGCAAGTAATACACACAATAAGTGGAATTGAAACAGTTATGGCATATGAATGACATAGAGTGAAAAAGCAAATGTCTATTATATTGATATTCAGTCTAGAACCTAAATTCTGAGATAGTTAGTTCTTTCTGTGTCTGATGTATGTTTATATGTCGATGGTTGTATGTAGAAGCAAAAATCATAGACAAGAACACAAATAAAAGAAGCTCGATTTTTTCTACCTATCTCGAAAAGGAAATGATATGATATGATGATAAAAAAAGCTAATTATTTTGAAGTTTTAATAAAGTACAAGTATGTTCTTGTTCTCAGAACCATTCTTAAAAAGGAACAATTCTTATAAAATAATGATAACGTTACACTTTGTAAAAATTAAGTAAATAATTCAAAGATTAAAAACAAATGAAAGGAGAGGATCAAAAGAGGGATAAAGCTGCTTCTGATAATAGCTATTCTCAGGCTCTTCTTAATTTAAAATATCAGAAGTGCTTTGAGTGCCTCATTAAAATTTACTGTAGGCTGAGAATAATGACTTTAAAAAAAATAATAATTCATTTTTTAAAATAAAAACAGTTTTGGAATGCAACGGTTCACAATATGTATACCTAGTGTTGTGGAATTCTCAAGAAACAATTTTTCGAGAAATTTCTCGGTAAATTTCTCGAAGTAGAGAATTTTCGGAGAATTTATTTTTATTTTTTTATTTAACAGTATAATAATAATAAATACTTAATTCAATCAATCAATAAAAATGTACAAATGTTGAGACAATTTACCACCAATATGGCTACAATTAATGATGGAAACAAAAAAATGTTAGGTACCTACATAGAAAAAAGTGCTTATAACACTGATAAAAATCTTGATGTTTGACACCCCACATGCCCATATTTAAGATAAAAAAAAATGCAGGTACGTACATGGAAAAAAGTGTAAATAACCTCTGATTTGACCCTTAATCAGCCCCACAAATTTTTGAATTAATCAGGTTGGCTGCGAAGTGTACTGGGCGAAAGGTCATAATACCACTAAGAAAAATTATGGAGAAAAAATTCTCTTCCATCAGTGGAGAAATTTCTCGTTCTCGAGAAATTTCTTTGGAGAATTTTCTCTTCTCACATCACTATGTATACCAAACGAGAATGTTTCTCAACCGTGGATTCGCTGGAAAAGATTTTTCAAATTGTTTTGTGTCCTGTTTGAGGCTGGTATTCGTGGAACATCACGAATAAGGCTTCAAAGTTTATTTTCTTTTTATCTATCTTTTATTAATAGTTTTCTTTTTCATTAATTAGCTTCTTCAAACATTACAAGTTTTTGTATGTATTTTTCTTTTCTATCTTTTTTATTAATAGTTTTTATTTGTGCCTATAATATGTTTCAAACTATGTTTTTGTGAGTTCGGCTGCTTGTGCGACATTACGCTAGTGAGAACAGATGAATGAACGGAATGTGTGATACCTAAATAATTGACTTAACTGTGGTACATGTTTGTGGATGATAGCTGAGTTATGAACGACTTAATTTTATTTTTGTAAATCATATATATAGTCTGTTTTGTACTTCTTATCAATAAATAAATAAAATAAAATTTTAAATAAATTCAGTGACGAAATGTGAAATCCATCCTGAATGATCAATTTTTATTGATACGAAGAAGACAATTTACAAATTCTTTACATGCAGTTAATCTGCTGACAGCGCCAATTGCTGTGATGGTGTAGATTACCTACTTAAAAGTACGTCAAGTGACGTTACTAAAATTTGTAAGAAGCCTACCGTTTGCATATACAGTAGTGGGGAACATGATGGCATATTCTGGCCTTTTTTTAATTCAAAGACCTGGAGTCTGTGGGAATATTTGGGAGTATATTTGAAACAAACGCAGATTCATCTTTCAAAAATAATACTTAAATTTTTGCTCCATATAAGCATATAATATTGTTTGATTTGGATATTGCGCGTTATTCTACTAATATTTTTCGATGTGATTTTGTCACTGCAGCACTCGCCTTTTTGAGCTTGATAAATGATATGAAAATAAATACAATTTGTCAACGGTAAAGCAAAAAACCGAAACGCGAATAAGTGAATCATACTCAATTTGTTAAATAAGTTAGGGATGGAATTTTTTGTACGTTTGAATGAACTTGCATCAAAATTTAAATGTATTTAATTAACCACTTTGAAATATGGCTTAGACACAGCTTTTGTCTAAATAATTCATCATAAAAATATGTATGCTCCTCATCATAAAAATATGTATGGATGATGCATGCATGCTTGTTTAAGTTTAAGTAGCATAATGCGTCTCTTTTCATCTTTGAGAGGAAATAATACAGAATTATATAATGGTTATGAAATTATAGATTTACAAAATAATTTTCCATTTCTATCTACTTGATATCTTCTTACAATTTTTATTCCTGACGTATTACCAAACATTTTGTTGACATTTTAAACTCTCACTCCAATGTATTATTTGTTTATGATGTGATTTGATTAATATTATGAATGTTTTGATTTGATTCCCAAATGTATTTTGTTCTTCGTCAATTGTTGTTCAGTCTTATTCTTTGACTTATTTTTTGCTGGGCGCTCCACGGAATATTGAAAATATGTATGTACAAAAATGGGTCATAATGAGTATTTTATTGGCCACATGCATATTGCAAAGTGTCACACTGCGTTTTTTTTACCACCTGCATATACAAAATATCATATTGCATCTTTTTTGGCCACCTGCACATACCAAATATCATCTTTTTTTGGCCACCTGCATATACAAAATATCATATTAGATATTTTATTGACCATATGCATGCATGTCACAATGCGGCTTTTTTGCCCACCACACATAATTATAAAATATATTGCGTCTATTTTTGATCTCAGATATGCCCATCACTATATTATATACTCGTATATGTGTGTTATGTGTGTCTGCTGACCTTGTTTACCAAGAAATCTTCTCCCTGTTTTTATAATTCTAAGAAAAAATAATAATATTTTGGCGTATTCGTTGATTTATGAACAGAGAGATACGTCAGTTTTTCTTCTACACACCATTGCTTTTTAATTGGTATGTCTGTTCTGCTCAATGAAGGGAGAATGTTTTATTAAACTTTCGTACAACAATATGCTAAACAATCTGTCGTAAAGTTTTTGAAATATTAAATGATGTTGCAAATTTTATTTTTCGTAAGTGGTCGTTTGTTTTTGACTGGATATTAATTTGTGTTATTCCTCTTAGAATAAGACAATTATGGATGACTCACATTAGGGGAGGGTATTCTCATTTACCATTATCCTTTAGATGTTTCAAAAACATCAGTTCTCATGTCATCCAGTCAAGCTATGATGGATATTGACTTGCTTTCTTATTTATTGCCTTCAATGATTTTCTTAAGACCACACGGTGGAAACTAGCCTTTGAAAATTTTGTGCTAATTAAGTTACCTATTCTCATGACATTCATAATGCTGTGATATCATTATAATATTACCTTTGAATTCAAAGGATTTATCCGCTCTTCTAAGCTTAACTTACGTGCTCATTCCAATGGACATCCTTAGGGGCTAGCCGGCCAAAATCGCCTCGTGGAAATCTTTTATGATACATACGTACGTATTTGATGTACCTCTTGGAAGGATATTGAAGGAAACCAACCGACCACTCGGACAACTCAAAAGTCTGGGGATTTGAACTGTGTACTTTAATATAGAGTTATCTTACGAATCTGCTTAGGTGGTTTAAGTGCTTTCGTTACCTTATTAAGTAGGTAACATTTGTAATGTTGTTACATCATTATCCAAATTAACGCGATTGGCACTGGGACGCTCTGAATGGAGGAGGCTGGTTTTTGCCCTGTGCTCCTGAGAGAAGCGTTGAGAGTAATAATAATGATGATGATAATGATACATCATTATCATACAAAAAAAGTTTCGCAAAGAACAACGAACGCCAACCTTAGTTTTTTTTCAAACGATGAATCTGGATTTGAAATATATCCTTACGTGAAGGTGTAGTAAGTCAGCAGCGGGTGGAACCTGAATGAACCTGGTGGAACGATTGAAAGTCCGAGACTCAAACCATTAGACTACCAACCACCTCGTTACACGTGATATCTTTATGATGCTATTAAATTTGTTATAAATCTTTCAGCAAATATGTCATACGTTACAAATAATAAGCTAAGATTAATATTGTGAAAGATGATCTATGTTTCTGAAATACTTGCTGAATAATTTATGATAATAACAATTCTTTTATTATATTGAAACATTTTCAGTAATAAAACCAGGTAAAAATATTATACAAACAACAAAGTAACGTATTATTTATTTATTTATCTCAGGAGCAACGACCTATTATTGTTTTATAAGAAACAATTTATTACTACTGTTATAAATATGAAGAAACGATATGAATATCTGTATATTTTTTTAGTACTAGCTTCTACCCGTACTTTATAAAACTTCATTGCTGAATTTCTGTTTTGACGACGCAATTATTTCTAGTTTATAAGAGAGTAAATGAATATGCTATGGCTGAAAGGGGATACTCTTCAGCCCATCAACCCAATCATGAGTATATACTAATTCATTGGCATTGAAAATGTGACGTCACAACAACGTAATTTTATACATTGTCAATTTTTTGAGTGCCGTTTGCTCATGACATGACCTAATAATATATGTCACAATATATGGCGTTTCTGTGTAACTGAAAATTAGGAACAAAAGTATTCGAATCAACAAAAATATTAAAGTATGTTCGTATGTATATATGTCAGTTTATACTGTGACAGTTGTTGGCAGAAAGTATATAAAAAAGTAAAGTGAAAGTAAAGTAAATCTGTCAAAAGTTTTATATCAAACTTTTACATCTGTATATTTTGAGCAATTTTTTTTATTTTTAAATTTTTATTAAAAATTCTCATTGGTAGAATTTTACCATTTCAATACATGATATTTACAATTATTCAAAATTGTGACTTCACATTTTCGATACGAACAATGTATATAAGTAAGCACGTGATTGGTATTAAGAAAGGTGGTTGTATAAACGTGAATTCCTTGTGTATCAGAGATTTTCGTTTATTCTATTTTATATTATGACGTGAATGTAATATCTTAGAATTGATCAATTGTAGTGTCTTTGAGGTGCTTTGGCACGTAAACAACATTCTAATGTTGTTTTTATTAATATTAGTAATATAGATGTTGCATAAAAATAGGAGTAAAAATTTGTTAGATATAATAATATAATGTTAGATTATATTCTTTGGTGATTCGGTGTAAAATTTCAAGCAGGACACTAAATTTCTTCCTTGATCGTGTCATAAGTAGGCAAGCAAAAGTTAATTTGTTTTTCCTTATATTTTACTTGTTTGGGTTTTCAATTGTTTTTTACAAAGATTCATTTACAAAAAAGCTCTTACAAAAATCCTTCTTATTACTAAGTATATATAAAAATGAAAAAAAAAACACAATTAAATGAAACCAAGCAAAATAACAGTAGATACATGTATTACTGAAATAAGTAAGTTACGAAAAAAGAACCCAGATGGAAAATTTAAAATAATTTAAAATAAAAGTGATATGTAATTCCAACGATTCAAAAATTTATACTGAAACAAGCGTCATAGGACGAAATAATAGCTGGACTTTTTCTCTGCTATTAAATCTTATTTTTGTACGAGGCGTCAAATATTGAATACTTCAATTATATTTTTTACGCAGCTCTAGTCCATTCTTCCACATGGATGAACAAACAAACAGAATTATGTTAGAATAATACAAGACTCACATTGAAGGCGGGACGGGATACCTGCTTAAAAGCCTCAGACTATACTATACGACTCATTCCACTTTTCAAAAAACTGAAGATATATTATTTTATTTCATAGTGGGGTTGATAATTCTTTTTTTCTTGTTGTTGTTGTTGATATTATTTTTGTACACGCCACGTTTCTTTAAGTAGTATTTATTTTTCTTCATACTAGTTCGTACACCTTGCGAAAGTTAAATGATTTAAAGGGATATAAATCTTCACTATTGTTAATATTTTCTACTATGTATCTACTTAACGATTATGAAGTTTTTTCTTCCAAAATAGAGGTATGTATGTATGTAGAAATAAGAAGAAAATATGAACTTTTCTTAAATCATTCGACGTCCGCTGATAAGGCGTAAACTTAGTTGAAAACTTCATATTTCGATGCGTCAATAAATTCGTTTTTTGTGCTCTTAATTCTATATACATATAAATACAATCACGGCATTTTTCACAAGCGAGGGAACCAGTGAACTAACTGCAAATAATAAATATGCAGATTGTTCTCTCCGTGAGTAAGGGGGGCATACTTCATTGCTAAATTGCTCTTGCCTTTGAGTCACGAGGTACCAAGTTCGATTTACGGTCAGGACAAAAATGAAAAATTACCCTTTTTAATTGTTCTGGAACTGAGTGTTACATGACGTTTATGTCTTTAGTGCTTTGTCTATTTGTTTATCGTCGTGTTAGGTAGTACACATAAAACAAGATTCATTCCATAGTTTGGGACTAGTTTGATCTTTGTGAATTGTCTATGCGTTGAAATAAAAATACCGGAGAATCTACGAGTTATTGAGTTGAAGTGAATTCTATCATTTACTTATAACCGGCTTTGTTTGTATAAAATTAACAATTTGACCATTCAAAAATAACTTACTTACTTACTTCCGATGGCCGAACAGCCCTTGTAGGACCTTTGCCTCCGAAACAATAGATCTCCAAGCCTTTCTATCCTGAGCAATGGACTGCAAGTCGTCTTTAGCATTGAGCTCCTCCAGATGATATACCATTCAAAAATACGTTGGAAAATTGCAAGGCCATTGGTTTTTACGTATCTTATTTGGTAAATGTTTCAAGTGCCCGATCCCTGGACAACTTACTGCGTTTTGTTGACAAAAGCGTACTGTTGTTGACTAGTGTAGTAATTTTATGTAACGAATTTGAAGTAACTCTGTAATACAAAAATAATCATAAATCATCTTTATTTAAATACAATTATCTAAATAATTCTACTTTTCGTCAGGGTCTTGAAATATTTAAACTAACAGAAAACATTTAAAATAATTAATTTGACAGTTGAAAACCTATTAAATCGTAAACTTTTCAATAAAATAATATTTTTCAATAATGAAAAACCTTTGAAGACAGCATTAAGTCATAAATTACAATTTTCACCCGTTGAATCTGTTCACAATGCCTGAAAAAAGGGGTAAGTTAAAGACTTCAGGAATTCTTTCAGACATATTAACTTTCCATTATTGGCGTTTCTGTGTAACTTAAAATTAGGAACAAAAGTATTCGAATCAACAAAAATATTCAAGTATGTTCGTCTGTATATATGTCAGTTTATATTGTGTCTTCTATAGTCTTTGTAAATATGTAGACGAAATGTTTTATTATATTTTGTATATGGCGTAGAATAATAACGTTATACGAGTATTTTTTATTGATATAACATTTTTTTAGAAGCTAGCGTAAAAATATACATTCAAATAAGTCTTTGATTCAGGACCGTATAAAAGACATTATTGCATTTATGATATACCTCAACGTTGAATTGAATTCAGATTTTTAATATATTACAGGTACGTGGCGCGTAGCGAGTGACTACCTTTTATATGAGATTAGAATAACTACAGAATATAATAGGAAGTCTTGCCGGGGGCACCACGGAACACAAATAACAGTTGAACCGATAAAAATAAGAAAACATTACACAAAATAAAATTTATAAAAAAAATTACGGCTTTTTATAATAGTCTTCTTTATCAGAAATGTGCAGAAATGAGGCGTATCTTGGAGTCATTGAGTATCTTTGGAGTGTCTAAATTTCATTTTTGAGATACCGGGTTAGATTCTTCCCACAGTCGAAGTACCTACACCGTTTTCATGACACCAACATATTGCTTTCTTTGATGGTGGTTTTTTTTTTTTTTTTTTTTTTTTTTTTATTTATATAATGAAAATAGTACATTGAATAATAAATATATACATCTTATGATAATGAGTCACGCCAAATTGAGGGTTTTATTTTAAAAATAGAAGGAAAACGAAATTAAAAGCAATTTTATTTTTATATTTTAATTAGGTTCTATTATAATTTTTTATTAACTCCGGGCTCAAAAGCTTATTTAATAATTTCCTCAGCCGAAAGTTCAAAGGTTATATTTTATTCAAATTCTTTTTTCATTTTATTTTGCAACAATGCGTATATTGAAAATGTAATTGATTTTAAGGGTTAAATTGTCGTGGTTTTGATTAAATCTTTGGTCATGAATAAGGTATTCTTTACTATTGTGTCTCTGTGGGGCTCGAAAGGAGAAAAAAACTATTTTGTATAATAATAGTAGAATTCGTAAGTGTTGAAAAAAGGATATGCTTTTGAATTTTGTACTATACTCTATTATACCCTCACGCCATGTCCCAAGTGGGGTGGGCAGAGAGAACGGAACGCCAAATAGATCTATCTTTACACACTTCCTTCGCTTCCTCCACATTCATACAATTTCTCATGGACGCACGTCGGTTCTTCTTACTCAACTCACGGCCGTCCTTAACGATTTGATCCGTGTGAACCTACTTGGTTCTAGAACGCCCGCGCTTCCTCACACCCTTTCTCTCAGACAAGAATCTTGTCTGAGAGAAAGGGAAGACACGAGTGGATGAAGGTGTTATGTCGCAAAAATACAAGTTTCCACTTTTTTACGCAGATTGAAGTTTTAAGTAACGCTCTTTCACGTGAACCTAATAACAACACACGAAAAGGAGCCTAAATACCATTTTCACAGTGGATGAAGGAGTTATGTTACATATTTTTCAAACATAACATGGATGTAGGTGTTAAGGGACTATAATACTTTCATCCAGTAACAATAATAATTTTTAAATTTGAGATTTTAAAATGGAACGCCTTCATCCATTGTGACGAAATCACGCGAAAAAAACAAACGACAGGATGAACACGTTATGCGGCGCACATAACTCCTTTATCCATAAATATTTTGTCCATACTTTCATCATCTGTCTGGTTATTAGCGCGTCCTAGCGGTCTAACTGTCAAAACATAGTCATAGGTAGTGGTGTGCGTATGAGGTATTTCCCAGTAACAGGTAGTTCCTAACCTGTTACTTACAAATACCTGTTAAAAATACCTACTAATCCTGAAACTGTTTTCTGGGTGACGAGAACGTAGTTTCGGATTGTACACGTGATACAGCCTATGACCTTAATGGCACAGTAGCCAACTTGAGCGGCCCTACCCGTTGTCGAGTAATATGAAAGAAACTTTAGGAAATCTATATTCAAAGTAGCTTTTATTTTTGCCAGTTTTATTTTATTTATTCATTCATTCTTTACTGTAGATTGATTACAAACAATATTATTACATAGAAGGTAAACATTCAAGTTAGATACAATCAATATACTGAGGACGAGTTAATCGCAAAGGCGCGATCTTTTCCAACCAACCCTAAGTTTTATTTTAGTTTTGCCGCCAAAAACACATTTTTTTTGGAATATAAATTTCCTAAGTTCCGTACATATTACTTCATTCATTCCTTTTGACACCGACCCATCCATTGAGATCACCTGCCAAAATCAATTTTTCATTCTCTTTCCTATCGTCTGCAATCTTTCGCACACTGTCCTTTTAGAACTAAAACTCTTCTTTTTCCGTATCTATGGCATCGTTTCCAGGACCGTACCCAATCATGAGAAGGATCCTAGTCAACCCTACCTTGAAGCGGATCGAAATTAGCCTGGGGCCAACACATTCACATCCTTTCATACAGTTGCTCATTCTCTCTGACAGAAAAGCTGCCAATAAATAAAAAATATATTGTAGCAACAATTTCTTGACACTACTTTTCCTAGTTAAGTATGTGAGGCGATTTTTAAACTAACGTCCTTCATACTGCAGTTCTAATACTATTCTTATTCTGTTTTAGTTATTTTTTTAAAATCTCATAAATGTTTTCTTAACACATTCATTACGAAGTATTTTAAAGAAATCTGGTGATATGTGATATTTACACCGAAAGAGAAAACCTCAAAAAAGCGGAAATGTGAACCCAACTCATGGAAAAAAAAAGCAGCGGCATTAGCGAGAGAAAGAGGGCAATCCTTTGTAAGTCAGGGTACAAATAAGGAAATGCCTGCTAAAGTGATCAAAGAGGACACTCTGTGCAATGAAAATTGCCGTTTGAAGTGCAGTTCCAAATTCAGTATAGAGGAAAGAAGAAGTTATTTAGAGGAATTTTATAAATTAGACGTAAACGCAAAGAACATTCTTCTATTTAAATGTATTCATAAAAAAGGCATTTTAAGAATCAGAAAAGATGTAAAAAATCACAAAAGTGCTACGTATGTCTATAGAATTTCTAAAAGAGGTATGGAAATTCAGGTTTGCAAAAAAGCTCTCTGTAGCCTTTACCAAATTGGTATAAAAAAAAATTACATAATTAAAAGTAGGGTCGATAGTGGAGTTTCTACTCCCCCGAAGGACTTAAGAGGAAAACATGATAATAGACCACACAAATTGCAGGACGAGGTTCTTCAAAAAATTATTGCCCACATCAAAAAGTTCCCAGCGGAGGAATCCCACTACTCCAGAAATAAAAACCCGCATAAAAAATATTTATCACCTGTGCTCAACATTACTATTTTATATGAATCCTATATAGAGGATTGTGAAAAGGAAGAGTTAGATTCAAAATTTAAAATTAAAAAATGTACATACTCAAATGTGTTTGCTTCACATTTTAATTACTCGTTTGGATATCCAAAGAGTGACACTTGTAGCACTTGTGATAAAGACAATGATAATGTGGCTCACAAGGAGAATGTGTCTGCAGCAATAGCTGCTATGAAGACTGATCGAGAGAGGGCAAAAATAGAACCGTCAACTGCTTACATCACAATAGATTTTACAACAAACGATGCCACTCCCTAAAATAACAACATCCAAGGCATTTTACCTGCGCCAGATGTGGTTTGATAACTTTGGAATACATGTAGTGTCCAAGAAAGGAGAGAAGGCAGTTTTCTGTAACTGGACAGAAGATGTTGCAAACAGAGGAAGTGCTGAAATAGCCAGTTGCATTTTGCGGTTCGTCGAGACGTGCGATGAAAAATTTGACCACCTGGTTATTTGGTCAGACTCTTGTGCTGGCCAAAATAAAAATTTCAATATAATAGCATTATACTAGTATTTAATATCAAAGAAATATTTCAAAATAATTGACCACAAATTTCCCGAAGTCGGTCATACTTATATGGACTCAGACCGTGACTTCGGGAGAATAGAAAAAAAATTAAGAAAATAGACTGCATCTACACACCAGAACAGTATAGAGAGATAATAAGAAATTCTGGGAAACATAACAAAATTATAGACATGACTCAACATTTCCGAAAATTTGACGAGTTACCTAAAAAACTTGATATTTTAAACAGGAAAAAGGATGAGCTAAACGAAGTTGTTAAATTTAGGGATGGGGTTAAATGGATAAGAGTGGAGGAGTATGGCTCCTATCTTTATAAAGAAAATTATGATGAAAGTGTACCTTTCAAGAAAGTAAACATACAAAAAAAGAGGGGGTACACCTAATATTCTTTGCGACATAGAAAGACATAATGGAAAGTACGGGACAATATCTGAAGAAAAATTAAAAGATTTGTCCCAGTTAATTGACTTTGTAAAACCGGAGTACAGGTATGAAGCAATTTTGTAAAAAAAAAACATTTTTTTATAAATAAAAATAGCAAATATTGAAAACGTTTTTTTGTTGAAATAAATACCCCTCAATATATGATGTGATTTCCAAACACAGAAATAAGAAAGATAAAAAAATATAATCTTGTATTAGTTTCTATGATTCACCTACATTAAAAAGAATGACCTGAAAGCCTTGAGAACAAGCAATACATACTCACATTTTTATTAGAAAAAACAAAAAATATTGATGGTGTTGATATGGTGAGAGTATTGTGGTTACCCCATTGTACACCAAGGTTTCAGAGTAAAGTAATGTGAATATTGTAATAATAATTTTAATGAAAATTTGTACATAACACCTTCATCCACTTAGTTGTTTGTTAGCCAATATATTTTCTTGTCAGTGGATGAAGGTGTTATGTACAAATTTTCTTAAAAAAAAACATATAAATCACATTTTTTTCATAAAATTAAATATTACAAACTAAATCTGAGATGTTTGATTACTACATTATCTATAAAATGTTTACATATCTTAACGATAGAAAAATATCTAGACTAAAATGTGTTCAAAACTTGAACTCCAAATATCTCAGCTCCATACTTTTGTAACATAACACCTTCATCCACTTGTGTCTTCTATATTCTCTTGTCATTCTTACCTCGTTCATCCGTTCAACATGTCCAAAGTCAACTCGTTTCAACATAAATTTGGTACTTGTCAGATTTAACATCTTCAATTTAGTTTATCCGTAGAATATGATGTCTTCCAACTAACCCGGTTATTACAATTCAAATTAAAGAAACATACAAATATATTAACAGAAAAAGTAGAAACAAAAATAAAAAATACACACACATTTTGACTGCAAACAAGCAGTATGCAGAGTGTATAGGTGTACAAAAAAATAACCAAAACATTTCACAGGTCATTTTGAAACAGCACACGACATTTTGGAATTCGGATTTCATTAATTTAAAACACCCTAGTTTCAGTAGCGTGTCGAACCGAATAGATAGATAAATCTTTAATTAAGCCCCATTTCAGTGGAAAATATATTATTATGACCTTTTGTAATAACACTCCTAATAAAATCTTTCTTTCTCCCCCCTCCGTTTTTGGAATAATAGTCCTTGGAAACTTTGATTAAAAACCTACGCACACTTATAACTCAGTAAGCGAGCTTTTAAAAACTGTTTTGATCTTCTAAAGGGCTTTTGAAAGTTGTATTAGAAATACCCACAGCTTTAATACCTATTTATTCTATTAAAATTTGAAAAGATAAAATGGTTTAACCATTGACAAATATTATTTGGTCGGTTTCCAAAGCATTACTATTTGAACGTTCACATACGATATTTGGCTATTCGAACCATTCATAATCTAGTATCGTTCGATTAGCCGAAAAATTGAATTCTGAAGAAAAGTTTTTCAAAAACATAATGATCTTATGATTTATTCGTATACATTCCAGTGCTTTTGAGGCGCTCTATGTACTGTGAAACGGCACCAAAATCTAATCATCCATCATCATTTTCATCATGACAAATGACAGTATAACCTTTATTATGAATTCTTAAAAGTCTGTCTTTTTCGGAGTTTCTTGATGTTTCTTGAAGTCTTTTAAAGTAATTTTATTGTCTCTTCAAGATTGTGGTTGTACTGTATATAATAAATGCATTAAAATGATTGACTGTCTATAACGATTTCCTTAGTAAAATAATAATTATATTTATAATAGAGCGTATTAGCACTACAAAGCTAATATCAGAATTAAAAGGTCATTTGTTTTTTATTATTATCTTTTATTGAAATAACGTATTACTGAACTATGTGTGAATCATAAGGAATGCCTACCATCTTGAATTCAATTTTTTTGTTGCTACGGAGGAGACAACTTGCATATTTATTTTATGCATTTAATCTCCTGCTACTGCTCTTGAGAGAGGTGCCGTAAAGGTATAGAGCGTGAACTTTTGACAATCCAAATGTGAATAATTTTTGGAAATTGTATCGGTACATACATAGTAGAATTTCATAATTAGCAAAATTGAAACAAGTATTTCTTTGTAATTTAAATAATTTATCGCGAGAGAGACATCTTCCGACGATAATGACCTGATTAATCAAAAGAAGTCTTTCTCGCTATCAATAACTTATAGAAAGAAGAAAGAAACACTAGTTTTAAAGTGCCTAACACTTTTTAGGAATAGTCCGACCAATACATTTAGTCAACTTTGAGTTGTGAGTCTGCGTCTGTCGGTTGTAAGATCAGTAATAACATTATGGTAAGTTAGCATTTATACTACTGCTATCCTGAGGCACTGTTTTCTGTTGTTATCTTACGTTTCCAATCTACCAAAATAAACAAACTAATCCAATCAAAAACATTGTCCGTACTATCCAAGAATACCTTCCGTTCGTTTTTCTTCCACACGAGATTTATAATACATATGATAATAGTACACATTGTGTATTTTCTATGTCTTTACGTTTTACTGAAATGTTATATATTATTATTACTCTAACAGTTCTAGATAATATTTTACATCGGTACTTAAAACACGCAACTTGGTACAGTGAACACCCTTTTAAATGCTTCTTTTATATTGGTCGGTAGTTAGATTGTTAAAAACAAGTATTTTTCTCTACTACATAACATAACATGTATAGACAATTCACTCAGACCGAGCTAGTGCCAAACTAAGAAATGAATCTTGTATTATGGGTACTAACACGACGATACACATATATACAATGCACTATATACATATAATAACATGTAACACCCAAACCCAGGACAATTTGAAAAAGGTCATTCTTCATTTTACCCTTGCCGGGAATCTGAATCTCGTGACTCAAAGGCAAGAGCGTTAGCCTCCACGCTACACCGGTCGTCTACTACGAATATTTATCTTATAGAAAGGAGAGAGTTTATTCTATTAACTAGGTTATTACAAGTATCTTTGTTTAGTTTCATGGTTTCTTCGAAAAATATTCGTAGTATTCCTCAGTTCCCTTAACCTCCCATCATGAAATTTAGTTTGTAGAAATATGGCTTAATTTTTAGTATATGCTTAAAAAATATTAAATTCTGTAATGTTACGCAGAAAAATATGTTTAAAAAAATGCCTGCAGAGGTAGACTTAAAAATAAGATAGTGAATAACTATACTTTACCATCACGGCATATCTCACAAGGTAACCAGCAGACCAGCTGCATGTAATAAACATGCAAACTTTCCTCTCCGTGCCAATAAAAAGTTCAGACATTAAGGATGGTGGTAAATCTGATCGCTGAATTAAAATCTGTAAAATGTGTTTATTTTTACGGACCTACGGTAAGAGCGGGTGACCAATTCATTAACGGGTTTTCCACGGAATATTGTGAATAATCGCACTTCGAAAACTTTGTATCTCCGTTTATAACAAGAATAATTACCCAACAGACACCTCATCCGCACAACCAACAGACTGTGCAAACTCCCTTTTGTATGAAACAGGAAAGGTGTCCCGATGCTTACGAATCGGCTTAGGCTGGTTTAAGTGCACTTTACCCATGGTACGTTCACCAATCCCACCAATTCCTGTTTCAAACTGTCATGTTCGACATCTGTTGAGCATACATGTCAACTAACAGCAACCATCTTTGTGATTGTATTCGAGGTTGTTGACAATCTATCGTTGATTGTCAACCCGAAACACTAAATGGCGCCAGAAAACAATTGTGTTCTCCTATTTACAGCGTTGCTTTGACCAGTGGTTTTAAATGTTGAACGAAGTTTTCGCATTTAGCTGGATATTCACACCTGCGAGAGTGAAGATATTAAGAATAATTACCCAACAGACACCTCATCCGCACAACCAACAGACTGTGCAAACTCCCTTAATATCTTAATATAATTCTTAATATCTTCACTCTCGCAGGTGTGAAAATCCAGCTAAATGCGAAAACTTCGTTCTCCGTTTATAACGTTTGATTATTAACATAAAATTAATTATTATTAAAATAGTACTACCTAAAAGATCGCAGTAGTTCATAAACAATAATAATAATAAACTTTGTCGCACAATACATATATTTACAAAGTTATAAAATAATGTGATACAAATAAATGATATTGTGCAATGAGCGAGTTTATCGCTGAAGCGATGTCTTCCAATTTACCCATACATATGCAATAATATCTTCGTATATCTATATTTAGGAAATATTTTCATGTATTCCGGTTTTATAAAGTACCGGTTAAAAAGACGTTCACTGTAATACAACTGGTAATATGTGAGATGCCGTGATTATATCGAAATTAACGCCATTATAAAACCGCCATAAAGCCGCCATTTATCGGTTGTTAAAGACATTTATATCCTAGCGATAAGATCAAATGGACAGCAGAGGGTACAACACGAAGAGGACGACCTTTGTACATGCTATGAACCTACCCGGGAAACTCTTGAAGAAAATAATATCTACAACATCGAATAAAATTATTATTTTTTTTTTTTAAAGATATATCTGGGTTCTTGCTTTAAACCCAAATACAACTTTATTCACCTTTCACAGTAAACTAAAAGCTTGTATCGTAAAGGGGAGTTTGCCGACACCTGGGATTGAACCACGGACCCCCTGTTCACGAGCCGGGACTCCAGGCTATCGATAAACTCAATTATTATAATAATATCACGGCGCTTCCCTCGCGGGGTAGGCAGAAAAGATCGAGCGCCACTTCCTTCTATCCTTGCATACATCTTTCGCTTCCGTCACTGTCATACAATTCCTCACGCATGCTCTCCTGTTCAATGTGCTCAACACTTGACCAGGATTTGATTTAAATGATCTTGCTATTTAATCCTCGGACGTCCACGTCTCCGAGCACCATTCCTCTCAGCCAAATATATCTTCTTAGTCATTCTGTCCTCATTCATTCTTTCCACTGCCCAAACCATCTTAACTTATTTACATTCATCCTTGTAATCCACCGAATCCGCCCTCACAAGATTGACATCTGACTTGATTGCGGGCGTTGCATCAGGAAACATCGGTCTGGTAACGGTCCTTGACATGAGCGCCGCCTTCGACACCGTAGAACATGAAATGCTCCTTCAATGTCTGGAGATCGAATACAATCTTAACGGCACCGTCTTAGAATGGCTACGCTCCTACCTGACCAATAGAAGGTGGTCTGTAAGAGTCGAATCTGGCTCAACTGATGAAGATATCGTAACTCAAGGAGTTCCACAAGGATCGGTTCTGGGTCCAGTACTTTTCATATTATACATAGGATGCATTGATCGCCTGCTGGAAGAGTGTGGCCTGCGAAACTATGCATACGCTGACGATCGTGTCCTCGTAAGCTTCTGTAGCCCGGATCAAAGAGACAACTTGGTAGCTACCACTGTCCAGTGTGTGGCAAAACTCTCGAACTTAATGGCCCAGAGACGTCTTAAATTGAATCCAACTAAGACGGAATTTATGTGGGTCGCCTCTCCTGGACGGCAACATCTCTTAGACACCAAACCGATCTCTGTCTCCGGCACTGATATAACACCATCGCGCACCATATCTGTTCTCGGCGTCCTACTGGATGGAGCACTCTCTATGGAGGCTCAAGTGTCAAAGACAGTGAGCACAGCTTTCTTTCATATTCGCCAACTGTACCTAGTATCAAGACACTTATCTGTAGACGCGGTTAAGAGTCTAGTCGCCGCCTTCGTCGTCTCCCGTCTAGACTATTGTAACATCATATGTACAGGACTGCCCCAGATCCTTCTGAATCGTCTCCAAATGGCCTTTAATGCTGCTGCCAGGACCATCTATAGAGAGAACAAGCGCTGCCACATCACACCACTGCTTAAGGAGCTACACTGGCTTAGAGTCCCAGAGAGAGTAGAGTTCAAGCTGTGCCTCACGGTCCACAAAGCCTTGAACGGCACAGCACCTCTATGCCTCGCTGAGCTATGTCCCCTCGACGAAACTCTGAGGCGACCACTGCGATCAGCTTCCACCGCTGTAAACAAGCTTGTGGAGCCCAACAGGGCAAACACTTCCAAATTCGCAGAGAGGAGCTTTAGCGTTGCGGGGCCAACTGCCTGGAACCGATTACCAGCGGATTTAAGAAAGAACCAGCCCACTGCAACGTTCAGGAGTAAGCTGAAAACACTGCTTTTCAAGAAAAGTCATGGCGCCCTTGAGATGGTCACGGATCATTAAACGGCGCCAAATATAAATTGTCTTTATTATTATTATTATTATTATTAATTACACCAACTTTCATTCCACATTCCTTTCGTATATCACTGTTACGCACACGATCTCTCAGACTTTTACCACACATCCTTCTCAACGATCTCATTTTCACTGCATTTATGCTACTTTCATCCTTTTTTAACCATGTCCACGTCTCACTTGTATACATAAGTGTTGGCACTAACATAGCGGAGTGCACCAACCTTTTAGCTGTGGTGGATAATAATTTATTTTCATAAATTAGACTTTATACCTCAAATTTAAAAATCTATTAATATTAAACACTTATCTAGGGTTTGTATGTTCACATTGTGAAAAGACATTTTTAACAAATTTAATATTGCAACACTGTTAGCCTTTCGATATTAATTTTAAAAGAATTTGAAAATGTCACGCTAACTTGACGAAAGTACTCGTAGTCTTAAAATAAAATATGATTTTTTTATACCATTAAAATAATTGTACATATATTTCAGACACAGTGCTGTCATTTTGAATCCACGTTTTGAGGTTAACCTTATTAGGCTGTTAAGTTTTTTATCTTATCATAACTGATCATATGGAAACTTATTTCGTTGTACATATATAATGCTGAGAGGTGGTAATGGAAATTATTTCGCCACGTCAAAAAATAATCATAGTATGCAAGTAGTTCATAGTTCCTAATTTTCTATTTAAATATTAACATACATTACATATTTTATAGAAAAAATACAATATAATATTTATATTAGATATAGAAAAATTTAATTTAATTTATAATATTTATATTATTATCCTTATATTATTTATCTAAATACCTGTAAAGGCAAGGTAAGGTAAGAGTAATGTATTATAATAGTACCTATGTACCTACCGTGGTTGTTTTTAATTAATAGGGGTTGGTCGTATAATTAATTAATATCAGTTAATTACTAGCCCTGCTACGTGTTTAATTATAAATTCTACTGTTGCTATTATGTATCTGTATACTTTTACTATTGTTAACAGTATTAATAATACCTATAATTATATGCCTATTATTTTGTTGCGAAAAATTATTTTTTATCCTTACTTTTCTGTCAGTGAAAAAACATTGAATGAGATTAATAAAGTTATCATTTTTTTGTATAGTAAAACCATTGAGTAGGTATATAATTACATTGAATTGTATAACTGATATTTTTTAAGATACTTTGTTTTGGTTTGTTGTATTGTAACCAATGTACGAGTACAGTGAAGAATAAAATAAATAAATCAACAAAATAAGTAATTATTACCCACGACCCATTATCAGGTGCTGATGAAATACTACACCTGACGATGCGAGACTTGAATGCCGATACAATCAATGAGACATGGAATATTTTTATTCATGTTTCAACTGTCTTCGTAAGCACATGGTAGACTAAGTCTGCGAGAAGAGATACATAGGGAATGCATCATAAGGAAATCCTGTTTATTGGGAGAATCGGACATAGCATTAAATTTGATGTCATGTTACGAGTAAACGGTGCTTTACAAATCGTCCATATATTTAGAAGTAGAAACAAACTCTCTTCGGACAGAGCAATTTTGCGCTAATCGAGTCACTTTTTCTCAAGATACTCCTAATGCTGTCTTTTTCATAGAAACAGTGTATTGTGAAAGTGAATTATTCAGATCGTCGGAATCTTTATGGACGGAATAACAATGCTCTTTTCAACTGTTCATACTACTTAAGAAGTATCTACACATCGAACATACAAAGCCAAATCGAAATGTGGTACCTACTGTTGCCGGCTATCGTGACGTGACGTAATTGAACGCTCTCCGTCCGTTGTCTTCAGTGAACAGAGATGTGACGTATTTGAAATAAAAGTACTTAAAATACAAGTACAAAATACAAAATACGTATTTTCATTTTGTATTTCAAATACCTTTTCGTAAAAAGTATTTTGTATTTTATTTGAAATACTTTTTTTGAGTATTTTGTATTTTACAGAAAATACTTTTACAAAATACTTTTTTATTTGTTTGAAACAAAATTTTGCCATTAATTGATATACGCATATGCAAGCTTTTTTTGTCAATTTGTTGAATTACGAATACAACTATTCCATTAGAGTACTCCATATTTGAGATTTACACACATAATATTGATGATTGAACAAATTATACATGACGCCGTTTAATGATCCATGACCATTCCAAGGGCGCTGTGATTTCTTCTGAACTATATAGGGGGACCTCCCGGAGCTTTCGGGTTCTGGAGTTTCATTGGATGCTTCGGGGGTGCTGGGGTGGGCTTGGGCTGGGGGGAGGGTGGTCCGAGTAAAACTATATTTATGCCTGTAATAGGGCACAGCATTGACAAATTTTATTTTATTTTTCTTTTCATTGTTTCTGTTTTTCAATCTGTATGTTGTGCCTGTTGGCGTATGATTGTGAGAAAATAAATAAATAAATAAATAGCGTTTTCAACTTTGTCTGCAGGCAATCTGTTCCAGGCAGTTGGCGCTGCGACTCTCCTTTTCTTTTGCGGTTCTCCTTTCTGCAAATTTAGAGGTATTTGCAATATTGAATTCTACGAGTTTGTTCACGGCATTAGACGCTGAGCACAGTCTTCGCCTCAAATTTTTGTAAGCGGAACAGCTCAGTGGGTGGTGTGCTACCTTGTGGACAGTGAGACACAGTTTAAACATCACTCTCTCTGAGACTCTCAGCTAGTGTAGACTTCTTAGTAGTGAAGTTATGTGGCAGCTCTGATTCTCTCTGTAAATGATTCGGAGGCAATATTAAAAACCATCGGAAGACGATCAAGAAGGGTCTGGAGCAGTCCTGTATATAATATGATGTTGCAGTAGTCCATACGATTTCAGATTCGGAGTATCTATTCTGATTTATTCTGCAGCCCATGTTCAGGAATTCTCTAACCTGCTTGATACTCACTCCATTTATGACAATTTTCGCAGTCGCCTCATCTCTTCCAACAACCATACATTTTGTTTGTCTTTATTTATTTTTATGTTGTATTTTGACAGTTCTTCCTAAGGCTTTATTCAACTCATCTTCATTATCTGCAAGCAATGCTATATCGAATCATGTCAACCCTTTCTCCATTTATCTAAACTCTTATCCAGTTCTTCATTTCTTCTATCAATTCATCAATGGCTCGCTGTAAATAACAGTTAAAGAGTGCTGGAAATATTGCATATCCCTGTCTTACACCTTGTTCGACTATTTGTAAAAAGTATTTTAAATAAGTATTTAAGAAAAGTATTTTGAAAATACGTATTTTGTATTTTGTACTTAAATACCTTTTTAAAAAAGTATTTAGTATTTTGTATTTGAAATACAAAAATTCAAAAGTATTTGTATTTTGTATTTAAATACTTTTTTGAAAGTATTTTGCACATCGCTGTCAGTGAAGTTCTTAAACATATCTTTATAATGAAAAGAGTAGAATAGAAAAGCTATTAGAACATTTAGATGTGTACCTAGCAGTAAGCTTGTATTGTTACTAAATGAACGACTTAATAGTTGTGCTATAAAGTTAACAAAGTTGTCTAATAGTATAGAGATCTGCGCGAATTAAAGCGAATTATATTGACCCTGTAAACATTTTATAGTAAGGGGCGCCATTAAGCAACAAAGTGTACAACATTTTCAATTAATTATCTATTCATTCATTCCATCACAGTGTTTCCTATGACTGGGGGTACTCGGTGTCAATAAAAGTTAAGACTTTCAATCAAGATAGATGGCATGTCTCATCGCTAAATTGTAGATGTTTATTGTAAGATTTATTAGCTAAATTTAGATGTTTATTGTAAGAATTATTAGCTAAATTTAGATGTTTATTGTAAGATTTATTAGCTAAATTTAGATGTTTATTGTAAGATTTATTAGCTAAATTTAGATGTTTATTGTAAGATTTATTAGCTAAATTTAGATGTTTAAGATTTATTATTTTTCGGGTTAGTTGGAAGAAATCGCGCCTCTGCGATAAACTCGCCCTCTGTATATTGATTGTATGAATGTATTTTTGTGTAAATTTGCTTTTAATCAATGTACAGTAAAGAATAAATAAAGAAGAATACACGAGGTTAAACGAACACCAGCTTTTAACAGTTCACTCGAATATTAACGGAAAAGAGAAAGATACCTAATCTTTATCGGGGAATTTCCAGTGTTCAATTTTAACTATTTGGATTTAATTCACATCATGCTATGACTAATTTGGCCAGTAAGAATAATTATAAATGTACGGTATCTCTAACAAGTGGGGTAGCCAGCAGACCAACTGCATGTAATATACATGTCAGCTGTCCTCCCCGTGCTTACAAAAATAATAAGACATTCAGGATGTGTGGCAAACCTCATTGTTGATTTGAAGATGTAAATGTATTTTTATTTTTGAACACATGCCTTTTACAGCACAATTAAAAACTTACGGGAAAGAGTGGGAGACAATTTCTTTGCCGGATGCTCCACGAAACAATACAAAATAAGACATTTAATATCTCTAATTCAATTCTGAAGAGGTATTCATGCATTTTGCAGCATGTAATAAATGTATATTCATTACATGCATGCAAAAGGCCGTGGTGGTATAGATGATTACATAAAAGTATTGAAAAAATCAAGACGCAATTTATATAAGTTGTGACTCGAATAAATGGTGTTATATTACAATGCGCCAATCCACAAAAATGAAAAAAAGTATAACGCAGTGTTGAAATGAAAAAAATGTGTCTATTAATTATTTTAATCGTGTCAACACGAAATTGTTGGAACACGCAACTCTTTTATCTACACCTTTGTAACTATATACAATAAAAAAAAATAAACACTCAATTTAAAATAAAACATTTCATTAATTATTCATATTTTAATCAAATGATATTGTGTACGTACAAAATGTACTTTAATTTATTTTTAATATTCACTTTGTCAATCTATGCACGAACATTGTGTTTTTATACTTTTATTAGATTGTTTTTTATAATTAGTATTGTCAAGTATTGTGTGTGTAGAATTAAAAGTAATTAATTTAAAACATCCAACTTGTTAGTGAAGTAAAGTGGAGTGCCTTTAGAGGGCGACCCTTGCAAAGGTCTTTTAGTAGAATCTAATTATATATACGGTTCCTACTTTAAACGTTAAACTGATGCTTTTGAAAAGCCATACGTACGAGCATGCTTTGTACAAAAGTTATTTAGTGGAATCTAAATTCATAATAATACTTTAAATTATTAATTGTGTCGGTGCACACGTATTGATAATGACCTGATAAGTTGAAAGACGTCTCTCTCGGAATTAATAATCTATAGTTAAGTAGAAAGAAACACTTGTTTCAAATTACATAATATTTTAAAGTTGAACTGGTGACTTTCTAAAGCCGTATGCGTGTTACGCACAAAAGTCATTTAGTAGAATCTTAATACATATAGTAGATACTTTAAACGTTGATCTGGTGCCTTTCTGTGTGTGTGTGTTACGCACAAAAGTCATTTATAGAAGTGGTTGGTAGGTTGCGGTGGTTTTTCCACAAAACTGCGTATCTTAAAAAAAATAGTTTTTTTTTTTATTAGAGTCTCGGATATTTAATTGGGAGATCCCGATTTCGGCCTAATCAACCTTCACGATACAAGTTTTTGCTTTATGTGAGGATACATTTGGGTTTATCATGAATCTACTAGATTCGTGTTTGTATAAAATATTAAAAAATAAGCAAGTAAGTAAAGAAAAGACCCATTTGTAAATAATTCAATTTGTCGGTTAAAGTATTAATTTATTCTCGATAATGTTTCAACAACCATTTTAAATCCTGCATTTAAAATTCATCCCGTTTAATTTTCGAAATGCATTAAAAAAACGACAACGAACAAAATACAGAGAGTTAACGAAACAATATGAACGTGTTCATAATAGGAAACAAGTTGTTTAAAAAATAATTGACAATAAAAGAAAACAAAAAAATGCAGTTAAAATATTGTTTGTTCTATTGCAACTAGAATAATATTTATTCGTATAAAAATACTTTTGTTCTTCTCTTACTCCCACTGGCGCTGTGTAAGTGAACACTGAAAAATAATATAGCAGTTAATAGCAAAATAGTGACGCGATATTCTTGCAGTTTTGGTTGTAATTTCATTTGTTCCTTTTTTGAAAAAGATGAATCTGGCTATGAAATGAATCTTAATACACCCTAAACTCGTTCGTAGTGAAGAGCATGCTTTTGTGTATTGAAGTGCAATATGTAGGTTGTTAGCGGGAAAATATTAACAGGGGAGATTTTTGGATTGGAAAAAATCTAGGATCAAGTTACCGTGCCTTCTTTGAGGTTGGTCCGTTGCTGTGGAATAAAATTCTCTATGATTTGTAAATTCTGGAGAGTGTGGAGATGTTCAAGGCATGGTTAAAAACCCTATTGTTCAGGAGATGCTATGATTCTTGAATGCGGTGGTATTTTTCCACAAAACGGGGTATTAAAAAAATGATAATTGTGAAAAATCCGATCGAAAAAAATTGAAAAGTTTAGGCATCCCTACACTTATATGATCTGGCTTAAGTCTGGCTCAAATCTTCAATGGAAATATTTACCAATTCTGCTACTCTCACTATCATAATCTTAAATCAACCACTTGACAAGTTTTTTTTTAATTATTAGAAGATATAATTTTAACTGCCATCAAGAGGGAGACCAAACAATACCTGGATGACACAATGTACCTAATAGAATCCTGTGTAGAAATGGCCTGGATGAAGATAACATAGGGAACAAAAGAATACATAACCTCAGAACGAGAACAGCTGACCCCAACAGCCTTCAACGGCAATAAGTATGGACAGTGCCAAAAAGAAGATGAGAAAATTTTCTATTTATATTTATTTATTCATTTCTTTTGTAAAATCAACAATGAGTGACATGACAGTTGCAACCTTTGCGTCTCTCAATTTTCATCTACAAAACAGTTTCACAATGATTTACACGTCATCAAACAAATATCACACAATAGATAAATAATTTTGAAAGTCATTTACATCCCCAGTCTGACGAAAGTATTACGTATAACAGTTATATTATTATTATGTACAACCTGGCAACACACGACCGACATTCCACTTGTGTGTTGCCAGATCGCTGTAATAACTCTCTTGGGAGAATCTCTGGTATTTTATAACATTTTTACGAGTTTGTTTTCTATATTACATATTATTTTATTATTACAATACACACACTGCTGCTCGTCCTGTTTCTATGCAATATATTGAATAATATTCACTATATACTACTATTATTTATTCATATTTTCTTCATTGTATGAACTTTTATATGCTTTGGTTTTTTTCTCTATCGATTGATTTATTTAAACACAGCAGCACATAATACATAAATAGCTCAAATCATAATAACAAAAAAATTAGGTCAATTACAGTGTTTATTTAATCTTAATTTATAAGGCACATTCAACGCATTTATATTATACTTATATATAACAAGAAGATAAAACCAGTTTATAGAAATAACTAATAACAGGAGAGAGGGGGGGGGGAGGGAGAGAAATGAAAGGGTAATACAACTGTTCAAACAAAAATCACGTGTGCATGGTCTGCACTACGATACAATAACCCTGTTAAATGAAAATGTTAAAAGAACCTCTACATATCCGGATATCACAGGAGTCTATGACTCCTATTTATCTGCATAAGCAGATCCTCTTTTTTCCCATAGAGGCGGCTCGAAGGGTAGGCCAAGGGAAGCCGCTCCGTGAGAATATTGTGCTAGAACTAATTTCAGAAATGAAAAATTAATTATGGTACTTTATAAAAAATAGTAAGATTATTTACCCATGTTTATAATTGTCAAATATAAGTCATGACGGCCGATGTGGCGCAGAGATTGCCTTTTGAGTCACGATGACTCAGGTTCAATTCCCGGCCAGAGCAAAATGAAGTATGACCTTTTTCAAATTGAAGGGTTTGGGTGTAACATGTACATTTCTGTTTAGTGCATTATATTTGCATGTTTTATCACGTAAACTTGTCTGTTATGTTATTACAATATTTTGGGATCGCATTGACCTACCGCTGTAATTAATCCAGCAAAATTAGTCTCATTGAAGATAACAATAATTCCTCTCTAAATGTTTTTCTTGAGATCACGTAATGGAAACATATTGCTCTATTATGCCACTAATGATAGATCTGAAGATTGTCATGATCTTGAATGAAACCTTGTAGCTGGAATAAGGAAGGTGTATTTAAAAAAAAGTTTCACTGTCATTAGCTTATGAGTAAGTGAAAACACTCTTTTTGATGTGTGTTCGAACTGTTATCATTAAAGTTAATTGACGCATTGGTTCGATAGATTGTTTTAACATCACGTGCCCCTCATTTAAAGCTCTAGACTCTGTCATCAGATTAAAGGCGTCATTGTATACTTATTCTATATTATCTCAACCGGATCTATTTTTACCTATAAAAGTCAGTTAAACATTTTATCGCCTTTTTTCTGGAATGAGAAAGGTAAAGACGACATTTTAAGACCATTTTAGAATTGCGTGAAAATTTATGTAATTCCTTTGAATCTATTTGTCTATCCTCTCACACCTTTATGTGTTATCCTTTGTAGGATTGGCAAGTAAAATAGGTCACCAGATATACGCATGACAATTTATCTTATTCAAAACGCCTCTGTCTTCACAGATCCGGTTCACATCGCTGAAGCGCGTGATTTCTGGGCGGTCACGTATTTTAAAATTTGCTGAATGAAATACGATTCCGATTATTTCCACGTTTTATATTAGTTTGCTTTCTATTCCGTCGAGGAATTTGTTTATCAGTATTATAGTATAATTGAAAGTGTAAAAAAACTTGTTGGTTGATTGAAGATGGTGTCTCCAACTTAATTTTGTTTCCGTTTATTGGTCTGGGATGATTTATACTGAACACGAAAAGTATTAGACCTCTGCTATAATATTTCTGCTTTGGAGCTCTTTTTTCGAAGCATTTTGAAACTGAACTTCTGTAGTTTTGCTACAAAGCACATATTAATTTATTTTTTTAGTAGAATTCGAGAAACCATTTATAATAACCTCTTCTAGAAAAAAAATGCTTGTGCATGGCTCTTTTCCTGATCGTTCGTTTCTTATTGCATTTGGCATTCAGAGCCCGTAGACAATTTGTACTTGGCGATCGCCTACAAACGAATTTTCGTCAATAACTGCAACAATAACGCATAATTATACGGTACGTGTAGGTAGATTGTCGAAAAGTTCGCCAGTAGACGATCGCTAAGTACAAATTGTCTACGGGCTCTGGGCTTGTAAATTCAACGGTAAATATATCAGCTGATTGATTGGCTGCATCAGTGGCCATCTCATGTGTGTATATCTCCCTAACCAAACTCAAACCCATACAGAGGTCTAGAGGACAAACTCAATCGGTGTATGGTCTGCAGATCTGCGATACACTGTCCGTCTATTGAGTGTGTACTATTATTTGCTGGGCAAGTTGAATACCGGGAGGTATTCGTTTACAGAGGTTTGTGACTGAGAGTGGAAAGTATTTTATCATACTATGTAATAGAAAAGAAAATAGATGACTTTTTCCGAGATATCATGTTGTATGCATAATTTTTTGTACTTATTTTTATTATTCTAATGTTCGTTCTTGAAACACAGGCTGAAAACAAATCTTTATTAGCTTAGTTTCCACGATATTTTTAGTACTATGATCGTTATCATAAGTGTAAAATCATTATCTAAAAATAACCTTTGCCGTTTCAATATAAATTCTGCAAAAAGTAGCCCAATTTATGACAAATACATTATTTTAATTTCTTTTACAAAGTAAGTACATTCTAAATACATAATTATCTCATTATATTGCCGTAAGTGTCATGATAACGGACACATAATTTTTAATTATCCATTTTCAGCCGTTCATTTCCTGAAAGGAATTGCCTTTTTTGTAATAATTTTCTCTGTCCTTCACATTTTTTGTGTCTCCGCCATAATAAGTTCGTACCTTGATAACAATCTTAAAATTATATAAAATAAAATTAACCGACATTTATTACTTTCGCGTGGTCTATCGTGAATTTTTTAACTTTATATTTTTCGTAGAGATGTGAGTTGAAACAGAACTCCTAATAATATTTAATTTTTTAAAAATATTCTTCATTTTTTTTAATGACACCTCATCACCCATTGCATACATGGTGACCTATCTACAGACATGGAGAAATGATTTACTTACTTTACTTTTCGTGTGGCTTGGCGTGTTGGTAAATCTTCACCCGTGTGGGCTGTGTCGCATCCTCCAATATAGGATTTACTTCTTAATGATACAAAAACATGTTCAAATATTATTTCATGAAACGAAAATGCTGCAAAAAGAATCAAATTGTTGGTGCAGTAAAGGAGAGGTTACCAATGGGATCACCTCTTTCTCTTTTCTGCATCGTGACTTAAAATAGAGACTTGGGCAACCAAAAAATGCATTAAAATTGTTATGAGAAATGTTTTTTTTGTAAGTACCAAATTCACACGTTAAAATATAGACATAGAACCACCTTTCGTAGCCCGAGGACACCTTGCTGCAGGAGGCGAGGTGATAATAGAACACGGACAACCCTGAACCGACTGAGATCTGGTGTAAAAAACTGCTGTGAGAATAAAGAACGATGAGGCGCTTCCTACAGGACGAATCCGGAGCATGTGACTGCGGTGCAGCGCAGATCATGCTACACTTGTTGGAGTGTCCGATGAGCCCTGTCGCATGCACTACGGAGGATATTTTTGACGCATCTCCACGTGCTGTGAGTTTATCAGCTAGCACAGTACAGAATATTAGTTTGATTGGTTTTCTGGGTTTTGATACAAAAAATACATAAAATCTCCTGATTTTTTATGAACATTTAGATATTATTTCTCTTTATCTATTATATTTTAGAAACTAGCCTCTTCGGTGCGAATCTATTACCAATTGAAACTATGATGTTATTGACCAAAGGTACTTGTTGGCTGTCCATTTCAAGGTGAATTGAAAAAATACTATTTAATTAACTTTAAAGTGACATTATTATCTATGGATAATAAAATCACTTAGAAGTTTTCTAAACAGTGTTTTTTTACTATACTATACTATACTCTCACGCCATGTCCTAAGTGGGGTAGGCAGAGAGAACAGAACGCCAAACAGATCAATCTGTTTTTTTCATTCACTTATAATACCAATTTATTGGATAAATCACAAAAAAATCTTATATCATTTAACATAGGATATTCTATTAATATAAACCCTGTAATTCACGATCGTTATGTTAGTATCAAAGTATAATTACCAAGAAGTTACAAGATATTACATAGTACATTTTGTGTTAATGTATATTTGATTGTAATCACTGAAGTGAAACTGTTTGTTTAAGTAACTATTATTATATTGTATTATTACTATTATTAGTTTGAACAATCAAAACTTAACACCGTTAATCAAAAAATTAACTCAGTTAAATGTTTTTTTCGTTGACAGAAACTCGTTAACGGATTAATTAACATTTCGCTGAGTTAACTTGTTCGATATTCTTTTATAAGATATTGTTGTTAAATAGCCAGGATCAGCACACACACATATTTTTCAAACGTGATTACACAATGCTGCGAGGTAAAACTTCAATAATGCGTGTGTATTTGACCGTTGCTATGCATACTGTCACAATAAATCATAGCAACACCAGTTTATTTAACATGTGGATGACGAATGGTCAAATACTTTTTATAAGACACCCGTCGGTTTGTTTGACACAAACTGCCATCCGTCAGCAACTCACCAAAATGCTAACGGATATTTCATATAATGTTTATAAGATCGGCCCTAAGTCTACTTAATTGCTGACCCCCTAGACAAACCGCACTTGGCGATCGACTACAATCGAACTTTTCGACAATAACCGCAACAATAACGTATAATTACGCGGTACATTGTAGGTAGATTGTCGAAAAGCTCGTCAGTAGTCGATCGCCAAATGTGGTTTGTCTAGGGAAGCTGGAATTTATTTTGTTATATTTATTCACGGTTAAAAAAATATAATATCTATCTAAGCAATAGAAAAATAAGTATAAAAATATGTAATCATCTTAGTGACAGAAAGAGCGTGTTGGCAGGCGTACCGCAAGGTTCAATTCTGGGACCCACGTTGTATATAATTTTTGTTTCATGTATGAGAGTTTTATTTAAGCACTGCAAATATTTTGTATATGCGGACGACACGGCTCTTGTAGTGTCACATCACGATGAGATGGAGACTCGCAGATTGTTGCAGGTTGATTACGATAGATTGGTTCGGTGGTCACATGACTACGGATTAATTATAAATGCGAAAAAAACAAAACTAATGCATATCAGCTCTCCAAGTAACGCGACGGATGGTGTGACACCTGGAATTGTCTCTCATGATTATGGGTGAATACATAAAAATGTTGAGCTCCCCATGTCTTGCGATTGTCCGGTCATAAGTATTGTAAATAAATTTGTATATTTAGGTTTAACTATAGATAATAGATTTAAGTGGGACCTACATGTAAATAGTATTTGTAAAAGATTACGATGTATAGGTGGTATGTTGTATAGAATAAAATATTTTGTACCTAGGTCCACACTTATAACTGTATACAAGTCTTTGGCAGAATCGTTGATTAGATATGGTATTAGTAGTTGGGGAATTGCACTAATACTAATTTGAAAAGAGTAATGTTCGCACAGAAATCGATCTTAAGACTTTTAGTAAATGAGCAAATTTGTAACGCGGCGCGAAATGATATTTCTTTGTACTTTAAAAAGTTAAATGTGTCATCTGAAGGCTTGTTCTGGCAGAGAATTGTTCTTGACCAGTTTTCGAAAACCGAGTATAAAGATAAACCGCGTCATTTGCATCACACTAGATTTAAATTTAATGAAGGATATGTAGTGCCAAAATTCAATAATAAGTACGGAAAAAGAACATTGGAGTTGAAAAGAACGTGCCAAAAATACTTAATATGATGCCGGCATCTATTAAGAAATGCAAGAGTAAAAACATTGCAAAAAAATTAGTCAAGGATTGGTTGATAAAGTGTGCATTTATTTATAACTAGTAATTAATTGTTTAATTGTAAGTTGTATAGATTGATATAATTTTTTTTTTTTCGTTATGTACCTATGTAGTTATATTTTGAACCTGTAAGAGAACACGCCGACAAATCATTTTTGATTTGGCGTGACTCGTAAATTCTATTTTTTTTTTCTTTTCTATTGTATATTATATTTGTTACCAATAAATAAAAAAAAAAAAAATACTTTTTTTAAGTGTTAGTTATTTTTTTTATTGAAAGTTACTCTAGTTTAGTTACTCGATCCCTTTGTTGTATTTTTTTTTTTCATAAATTAACTCATTATTTTTTTAGGAAATATATTAGATATATGGTTTTAATTCTAGGAGTTAAAAAAAAACAATGTAAAAAGGCTCAGGCGCGAAAAACTCGGAATAAAAAGGTCCTTCGGCGTATGTTTCAATAATCTTCTGTCTGTGATGAGTACCAGTTTTTCGAAAAACGCTAGAGAATACCTATAAAATAATAACACATTTAATTAAACACAAGTTTTTTATTAACGGAAATTAGGGTTATAGTAAAATTAAAATTAGCTGTCCATCACAAAACATTCGAGGTTCACGTAATGATTTTTTTTTATTTTTTTTTATTTTTGTTACACCATCACGGCATATCCCACAAGTGGGGAAGCCAGCACACCAGCTGCATGCAATAAACATCCAAGCTGTCCTCCTGTGCTAATAAAAAAAATAATATTCAGGATGGGTGGCAAACCTCATCGTTGTTCATTTTAAAAGTGTATGATAATATGAGGTGAAGGTTAAACTCCACAAAATGGCTGACACAACATTAAATTCAGTATGCGAGGAGTATCGCATATTATGAAAGACTGTATGATCTTATTTTATATATGTATATGTATGGACAATTTGTAAAGCGACGTTTATTCATAACATGACATCAAGGGCGCCGTATACCACGTTCATCACCCGAAACTCCCAGCTAAAAGGTGCGTCTTCAGCCAACAACAACACACGAATAAATATCCCTAACTCTTCAAGCCAATCTAACATTTTCCTAAGAACTCTGTAGAGTCAATGACAATTTGATCGGAAGTTAATCAACTCGTTTATTCGTTAATGATTAATTAATACTCAACTTTGGTTTGTGTGATAATAATATACCAGATAATGTTAGTTTAAGTAATTATTACACCTCTTTACTATACATGCTGTGATTAAGTACAATTATTATTATAGAGTATTGTACATACCAAGCAGTAATGATGATAAACTATTATGAAGGACTATATAATTATTATATATTATGGTCTAGTTATTCTATCCTTATGTTGTTAATATCCTCAGTACCCAAGATAGGATTAATCTTTTTTATCTAACTCATCTAACCACCCTTCGATCCCTCTCCTGGAAGCACAGAATAGAAGCTAATCTCTTCCATTTTGAGTGTCTGCGCCAATAGAGTCACCTCCTGCTAAGATATTTTTTAATGCTCTAAAGTAACTGTTTAAGGAATACAATGTTTTGAAGGAGGGTCGTCCAGGCTGTTGAAAATTTTGAGAAGGTGTTGCAGAAAATTTTCAAAATATGATCGAGCCAAGACCATTGTAGCTCATGATTACAGATTATTTAAAAATATAATTTTGTTACTTGTAGTTTTTCATGATATTTTTACATCCATAAAACTTCGTAGTTTCCTATTAGTATGCAAAAAAGTTTGTCTATGGTGTACGTCGCTAAAGCTATATAAAAAACCGGCCACAGTTAGTAATAAATGTAACATAAGTTAAAAGTTTTGTATTTTGTTTTCCGCAAATATTAATAATATCTTATGTAATTTTTCTCACAGGCATTACTTATATTGAAATTGCTAACACAAAAAATTAATTGTTTGGAAGTTATTTTTAGACATTTTCTCGAAGGAATTATTATGATTATTTTATAAATAAGAATTTATCGTATTGATTTTCTATTTACGCTGCTAAGGGCCGATCTTATAAACATCATATCAAATATCCGTTAGCAACTTGGTAAGTTGCTGACGGATGGCAGTTTGTAAGCCAAACAAACCGACGGGTGTCTTATAAAACGTATTTGACCATTCGTCATCCACATGTTAAATAAACTAGTGTTGCTACGATTTTTTGTTTTTATATGCATAGCAACGGTCATCAAATACACACGCATTATTGAAGTTTAACTTCGCATCTTGTGTAATCACGTTTGGAAAATATGTTATTTTGTTTAAATTCAGAAACAATTATTAGTAAAATAGTTGTAGGTTGTAAAATTAAAAAAAAATCTTATATACCGACGGTTTGAGTGTCAAAACCGTTGCCAAAACAGTCGGTATTGCTAACCTACAGATTTTTACCGAAATATTGCTAACGGACGTTTATAAGACGCAGAAGTTACCGATTGTTTCTTTTTTCGGTATGTAAAAATCTGTTGGTTAGTTATACCGACTGTTTTGGGAACGGTTTTGACACTCAAACCGTCGGTTTATTAGACATTTCTTTGTTCGCTATAGATAAGGTGATTTCTCTTTTAATATACAGTGTATCTTTGATGCCTCTCTTCTCATAAGAGATATTGTTGTTAAATAGCCAGGATCAGTACACACACATATTTTTCAAACGTGATAACACAATGCTGTGAGGTAAAACTTCAAATATGCGTGTGTATTTGACCGTTGCTATGCATAGAATAACAAAAAATCATAGCAACACCAGTTTATTTAACATGTGGATGACGAATGGTCAAATACGTTTTATAAGACACCCGTCGGTTTGTTTGGCTCACAAACTGCCATCCGTCCGCAACTTACCAAAATGCTAACGGATATTTGATATAATGTTTATAAGATCGGCCCTGTGAAGCAATTTCATGAAGTACCTATTCTTACATTACATAACGATATTTTCATTCATGCTACAATGTTAAAATTGTTACGTAACTCAGAATTATTAAACCCTCCATAGATATTTATTTTAGTCAACGGAACACTACAGACAATACTCATATTACATTTAGTACAATTATACAATCACCAACAATAAGTATGCAATGTAATGTCCAATTGTATATTGATATTAACAATTTATTAAATAATCGGGATGCCTTAACTATTATCATCCGTAAACTTTCTAGATGGACGAAAAATTATTGAGTGGCAACCTTTAAAATTATAATATTAAAAGAAGTGTGAAGATGACTGTTAGGTCAAAAAACATAAGGTGCACAAAAGGGGGTAATGTAGAAAAGGTAGACATGCATTATCTTTCTATACCGTGCATTGGTTTGTGGTACCATGGATGTAAAAAGTTTTTCTACGTTTTAAAAATAAATTTTACTATCTATCTATCTTCTTCTTCTTCTTAGTCAGCCATCTCTCCACTGCTGGATATAGGCCTCTTCCAAACTCTTCCAATCGTTGCGGTCTTGTGCCCCCTGTATCCATTTCCTTCCCGCGATTAGAGTAATGTCGTCAGTCCATCTCTTTTGTGGTCTGCCGATGCTTCTTTTGCTACTCCATGGTCGCCATTTGAGGATTCTAGGAGTCCATCTACCGTCGATTCGTCTCAAATATGACCCGCCCATTGCCACTTAAGCTTTACAACACGATCCATAATATCTGTGACTTTTGTTAGGTGTCTGATGTCTTCGTTTCTAATTTTATCTCTCAGACTCACCCCTAACATTCGACTTTCCATAGATCTTTGTGAGCATTTTAGCTTGTGGACACTTGCTGCAGTTAGCGATATGGTTTCTAGTCCATATGTTGTCACTGGGAGGATACATGTTTCGTAGACTTTATTCTTTAGGTTTCTTGGGATATCTTTACCAGTAAAGATCTTTCTATATATGATTCAATTGATGAAAATAATCTTTTATTTTTTCACCAGTATGGTATCTGCTAAAATTCGTTTTTAAAAGCGGAAGCTAGTTTCCACCCTTTGTTTTTTATGACGTATACTGAAGGACGAAAGAAGAAGCATCAGTAGGATCATGCTTGTAAGGAAAAGAACAAAAGTTTAAAATGAATCAACGTTTTCATAGAGAATGTCACCCGGTTTTTTTCTGCATTATCTTTTATTTTTCGTTTTTATAATTACATGATTATAATATCTTAACATCGCATTTTAATTAAGAACATTCTAGTAATCTTCCTTAATTGTTTTATGTTTATAATGAAAACATCTTTAGAATAAAACAAATTTATAATAATGCGCGTTGCAATCTCGCATCTAAATATCTTGGGGGGTTTTATTTGCAGTAGAATCTTATTCTCTAGCAATTATTTTAGTCAAAAGATTTACGTTAATATTTGCTAAATGTTAACAGAAATATGTTTTGATGTTTACGCGGTGAATGATGATGTTTTACTTTCGCTATTCATATGCGCTTGTTTTTATAAAGCTTCCAATGGTTTTACCCTTGTTCTGAGCTCAATTTTTAGATATAATTTTGTATATATTTTATCTTAATCTCAGATTCAATCGGAAGTTACTCTAACCTGAAAACAGCTGAAGCACCGAAGTCGAAATTTATGATTTATTTACAAAATACACACGGATGCTTGAGAAAACAAAATATTGTCTTTGTAAACGGAAGAGCTTATCTGTAAAAATAGTAAGCATGTTTGAAAAGAAAAATAAATATGTTTTGTAAAAAACTGATGAATTTACAAGTAAAATGTTTTTCGAATCCCTCTACCGAACAGTTTCACATTAACGATATTACTTAGTATTATATTTGGATTTGTCACAAATTTAGATTACTACTACTACACCATCACGGCATATCCCACAAGTGGGGTAGCCAACAGACCAGCTGCATGCAATAAATATGCACGCCGTCTTCTCTGTGCCAATAAATAATTAAGACATTCAGGATGGGTGGCAAACCTCACCGCTAAATTTGAGATGTAAAATGTCTATATTTTTTTTGAACACCTGCCTTTTACAGGACACTCAAACACTTACGGAAAAGAGTGGGAGACCATTAATATACCGGGTGCTCCACGGCGCAAGATTATTTAAAAATGAAAATTAAATTTTAGAACGACGAAATATCAAGCATAAAGTATTTGCTTTATGTTTGTACCTACTAAGTATAATGAAAAATATATTTTCTCATATTCAATGCATAAAACAATGCTTAAGTTTTTCATTCGCTTTACTTTCTTAAATAAAATATTAAAAAAAATAAAACAGTTGAGTGTTGTTTTAAGGAAATTCAATTTGCTTATCGCAGATGAGATTGTATTGTAGTGACAGTCCGGTGCAGTTGGAAGACAACAGCAATAATAATGGAGAGGAAATTGGACATGGCCGTAATAAAAAGAAGAAGAACAAACACAAAGCAAAGAAAAATGTTATGTAGGTACCTCATATAAAAGTATTTTATAAATGGTTTATTTCAAACAATTTATTCCGTGGGCACCCGGCAATCTTTTTCGTAAGTTATTTAATGTTCTGTAAAAGGAAAGTATTAAAAAAAATAAAGAGAATTTTACGGGACGGGACTTGACTTGAACCCGTAAACCATCCCTATCGTGAGTTTGTATAGTTATGTTACCAGGCAACATAACCAAGCTTCGAAATTCTCTATTATGAAGTACAATGACAGCTTCACGTGCAGGTACTGTTATTTTTATACTGGTAGGTAATTTAATATACTGTTCTATAATAATTATAATAATAGCATACACGAGTGTGAATATCTCATGCTGGGTAGGTACAATCAATTGTAGGAAGACAGTAAAGCGACCATTCTAGCCTACTTCCGTTAATTGGACAAAACACACTTCACTATATGGGGATGGTTAGCGGGTTTAAGTCCCGCCGAGAGCGCTACCAACTAAAGTGACGTTGTCTCATCTTAGCCTTATGCGAGCGTTTCATGTGTTAACTTGTACAAATTCAAAAACAATGATCATAAAATATCGCGAAATCGAAAACAATTAAAATAAAGATACTGAAACAACAAATCTGGGGACAAATATTCAAACTTAATAGAATTGCAGCTGTTTTTTTTTTGAATAAAATCTTTATTTTGTTATGTTGTTTTAATGAATAGAGAAATAAAGAATTTTTCCTCAGAAAAAATGAAAGTGATCGATAATAACTCAAAAAATGTGTAAGCTACCTAAATTATTTTCCGCAGTGTCCCTGGAGCAGAACAAGTCTATTTACATTTTCTGTAAGTTCTGTGAGTGTCTTGTAAAAATGTAGGTACGAAATTTTAATCTGTATAGAATAACTTGTAAAAAATAGACGAAATACTCTCAATCAACAGATTTTTGATAAATTAATATGCAAAACTCAAAAACAAAATAGTTTAAATATACATTGGCGTACAATGCAGTTTAGAAATTATAATATCAAATTCAGTATTTCCGATTTCATTATTTGCCACTGAGAGCTATTTACAGTTTAATCAAAAGCTACTGCATAAGTCCAACTTAATTCCTAATACTATCGAGGTATACGTAGCGAGCGGTTTTCAGGATTTTCAGGCGTTATCAGCATTTCGCAGTCTGACTGTACAACAAATTAATTCTAAATGCATAGATAATAATAACCGACTAGACAAATTATATTCGCTACATATTGCAATGCAATGTGGACGAAATGTAGGTAAGCTTTTATACTAGAGAAATATGTACATCCGGTGGAAAGTTTGCGCAGCTTTATTAAATAAAACTTGATTTATCAGAACTTAGTTGTTCCGTGGAACACTCGCACGGAATTGGTCTATCGCTCTTTTCTCTAAACTTTCGAGTATTCTGAAAAAAAAACAGGTGTTAGACAAAAAATATTATATATTGAACACATTACAATTGATACAGATAAAACAATGCGTACTCACTATTTGACTAAAATAATCATTGAAACATCATTTAAGGAAATATTTATTTTATCTTATTTTATAAAAATGCTGTATTTAACATTGAAATCTATCTTGCACACGAATGCAAAATTACAAAAATCATAATATTTTTTATTTATTTATTTTATTTATTCATTCTTTAATGTGCATTGATAAAAAACAATTACATAAAAGGTATACATTCAAATTAAATACAATCAATATAGAGAGGGCGAGTTTATCGCAAAGGCGCGATCTCTTCTAACTAACCCAAAGAAGACTAAATAAAAATTAATAATCGAAATTTCTATTCACTTGGTCACCGTTCTTGTTTTGATAGAATATTAGGTAAAATTGTATAAATTTAATTATATTAGATATTAAATGCAAGCAATTGAATAGTGCAAATTAGGCATTCGTGTAAAAAGGTTGAACTAATTTATTTAAGCTGACATTTTAAAATGTAGTTTGGATACCATTGTGAATTATGCAATAATAAATTATTAGAATAATATCCCGCCAAGAAAAGATCTCCCGCTCCTTTCTGCAATCTTTAGAATGTCCATGTAAAAGATGGACATTCGAAAGATTGCAGAAAATATGTCAGAGATTTAACATCTTCAATTCCTGCAAAAAAGAGGTTTATTGCCACCCATTTTTAATTCTTATCTTTTATTGTACAAAGAGGATTTATTTCATGACCAAGTGTTGCTAATCAACATGTAATGTTTTTAAAACAAACAAATTAAAATTGGCAATGAAATAAAATGTTTTACCAATGTATTCCCAAAATGAACGTTGACAAGCGAATGAACCAATGTTCATATTACGTCCCTCTTCTGACTAACTGTCGTATCTGACATTTTTGGCGAAATCGAGTTATGATCACGAATGTGTACTTATAATACTCGTATGTTATGTGCCCTGCATGTTCTCACTGAAGATCACACCTGTAACTGTTCCCGTTATCCTGGAACAGCTTTCTGATTTGTTGTCGTATTTACGAATTACTCTAAATAAAATGTGTTGTCGTATCAACAAATTCCTCAAAATTTTATCACAAAAATAGTTCTGAGATATATAAGAATACAAATAAAATAATGTAAAATATTTACACTGTATCATATGACTAGGAGACACGAAAATATGCACGGCGAAACACTAAAAATGCTATCCTGAACAATTTACATTTTTAGCAGATACGACTGTTAGTCAGAAGAGGGACGATTTAAGACCCACTTGGTAAAAAATTTGAATGTATTATTTTACTGGTTTTGATAAAAATAAATTTAACTTGAAACATGGAATTTTTTTGTGGTTTCAATGTCTTTGTAGACATAAAGATGAAAAACATTTAACAATAAGTATAAACTTCTGGTCAGATGAACAGTATAGATATCTCATTTTATAATAATAGCTGAACCTTCAATTTTTACGGTAATTTTAAGTGTCCCATGGGAGTCATGCGAATTTAATAGTGTAACGGTTCAACTCATTTCCATTCATCAAGTTACAGTTGGTATAATTTACAACTTGTGTCGTAAAAATATTATGTTTCCCAATGGATTTCCGGGCGATAAAGTCGATCATTAATTCATTTCATTCATTCATACCTTCAGGCTATTTTCCACAAGTAAGGTAGCCAGTAATAATAACCATAAAACATTTTCAATTAAACGATAAGGCTTATCACCCATCCTTAATGTTTTATTTGTTATTGGCACGAAGAGGTTAACATGCATGTTTATAACTAGATACTCTACTTTTAGGATGTGACGTGATGGTATACTGAATAGATTGAAAAAAATAATTTTATTGGTGCAACACTTAAGAAATATAACGGAAGTTAGTCATTTAGACTTTCTGTTATATGATTTTTTTAAATTGGGCGAACCTTCGACAGTAAAGGGCGAATCAACTCGTTAACTCGTTATTGGCCGCACCAACAAGCTGGATGACAACGTCAATCATCAATCTTCAATTATTCGGTGACAATTCGGAGCATTCTCCGAAGAAATATTCAAATGAATGCCTTTGTAACCCGTATAAGGACAGGAAACGAAGGTATTAATTCAAATATTTCTTCAGAGAATACTCCGAATCGTCACCGAATGATTGAAGATTGATGATTGATTGACGTTTTCATCCTTTTATCTGGACGCACCCAGGCGAAGGTACGCCGAAATCGATCACAATTTTTCTAAATCAAGTAACAGAAAAAAAATTACTAAATTAAAAAACAGATGTTTTCTTCTATACTATATGTTTTATTGTCCAAAGACGTCTCTCTCAATAAAGAATATAAAGAAGTAGATAACATTTGTTTTTTTTTTAAATTTCGTTGTGGAATTCTTGTACCTATACACCGACACAGTGAATAGAAATTGTATGGCTACCTTTAAATTATAAAAATGTGTCTCGCAACTGTTACATAGTAAATCTTGCCAAAAATAAGTTAAATCATTTTAATATTAGTAACAGACGCGTTTTAAGACAGAGTTGTACTCTTTATTATTAGATGCTCTCTGGTTGTACCTAATATTTTAATCACCCCCTATTTAAAAGGATTTCTTAATTATAACAGTTTTTGGTACAATGACCCAAAAGCCACTTTGATAATGTAATTTTTGATGTCTAATGAAGGCAGTTAATATTCAAATTGAAGTATCTTCAATACTCAATAGGGTGTTTCATAATAACCGAGAGATGAGAGAAAGTTATTATTTAATAGGAATTATTAATTTGCGTAAAATATGTTTTCAATGGATTGTACTTACTTTGCAATGGATCATGATTTAATCAGAATGCTAATGTATCATTAAAACTTTGCCGTGGATGAATAAGATAATTCTCATCTTTTTCTAGTGATACGATCAATTTTTGAATTTAACGATTTGATAAAGATGTTTAAAATATTTTAGAATACTTTTAAGCAAAAATTTCGTAGTTTTTTAAATTTTATTCAGGTAGGTATATAAACAACCGGGTAAGACATTGAACCAACTCCTCTGAGGCCTGAGTCAATAACACACTTTCGCGTCACGTTCACGCTCCGTTAGCGTTCGGGTGCAGACGAAGTTAGAAGAAGAACGCTAACGGAGCGGGAACGTGACGCGAAAGTGTGTTATTGACTCAGGCCTCAGGTACTCAATAGCTTGTAATTAGTTAACTTATTTATGAATTTTTGAATTCTTAATATTTATTGTTTATCATAATGTATCATTTGGATGTAAATTTTTGACATTTCTATTAATGTTATCCGATTTACTATTTTTACCTCTTGGCCAATTCCATTATATATAAGTATTCAATTAACTTTTTCCATTGACAATCTTGACAATCCGTTTTACCGACTGATTTTGATAGTTTTATTGAACTAAGTTTTTAGTTGATACATTCGATTGTCAATTTCCTTTTTTTTAAAACATTTTTGTGTACATTATATGTATGCAAAATTATCATACATTTAGATGTAAAAAGGCATGTATCTTATGAATTGTGGAATAAATAATAATTATACTCTTTATCTCATAAAATCAGAGTAATTTACCATATAAGAAATAATATAAAGTTTCATCAATTTCCTGTAAACTAAAAAGCTTTTCAGGCGACTTTATTGTACACTTTATACAACAGTAAATCTATAAAACTCTTGAAGCATAAAAGGTAATTGAGAGTTCACCAGCCAGTCCAAAATTAATGATTTATTTATCGTGTCGAAACCCAATAAAACCAATCAAACTGATCTCCAGAAATTGAACTCAGGACACCAATGGTGCCAGTCGACCGTTGAACCACATGGATCAATCTATACTTAATTCTATCACGGCGTCTATAAGAAATGAGAGAGCTAAAATATCAACTGCATATCAAAAACTTCCAGGTCGTCTTATGCATGCAAATACTTGACATTTAAAATGCGCTTATAGTTTTAATTACTTATAGATGTTTCAACTGATTAATAATCACCCTGTATCTTATAGATCCTTAACTGAGTAAGTATCCCCATCGTCAATTGCCAATTTGCATTAATCAAATCATCTCTAACATCTTTGTCTTTCATCTTATACCCTACAAAACCCTTTCAGGAATACATTATTTCCTTCAAAATACAATGGTACATGCTTTGCTCGTAGTGAGTAGAAATATTCGGAATAGAATGTTGACAGTTAACAATAAAATCTAATATATAAAAGGAAGTCGTGTGTGTTTCACCATTTATAACTCAAGAATGGCTGTATCGATTTGAATGATCTCTGATTTGTTGGATTCTTCTCCGCCCCGAATAGCCGACAGGCTATTTAAATATCTTACAAATTCACAGGAAGAAAATTTATGAAGAAAACTATTTACGCCATACATTTAAATTTCAATAAAAAATTCAATATGGAGAATTATACAAAATAAACGATGAAGTTTTTTTTTTATAGATTTGCCTGTTTATAGAATAATTTTTGTATACATTTTCAAATTAGAATCGTTATCCATGCAATAGGTATCTGTCTAAAAAATAAATTAGTACCTATATAATTATATTACGTACAGCAGATAATTTATACACAAATCTGAGTTAAGTATAATTGTTCAACATAAATGAATTTAATTTTTTACACTATACGATGACACACTTGGACAATTACGAAAGTTTGTAAAGGGTTTAAAAATATTAATCATTCATTGATTTTTAGGCGGTACGAAGTTCGCTGGGACAGCTAGTTAGTTATAAAGTAATGAGGAATTAGTGGAGTCCCCTGCGAGGAATAGGTCTACCACTTTTTTTACAAATTTTCGAGTATCCTGTAAAAGCCAGGTAATCTTAAAACATAACGAATGAGATTTTATCCGGCGGTGATTAGGTATTTGATTTATTTATTTATTTATTCTCAATTCGTCGGTAGCCTGGAGGTAGAGTCTCGGCCTCGTGAACATGGGGTCCGTGGTTCGATACCAGGTGCCGGCAAACTCCCCTTTCACGACACAAGCTTAAAGTAGCTTACTGTGAAAGCTGTATAAGGTTGTATTTGGGTTTATAACAAAAACCCAGATATATCTTTAAAAAAAAATTCACGGCCTGGGACTTTTACATGTATGATACCCATATTGAATATTTTTTAATCCGTCTATAACAGTGTATCAATATGACAATAAATTTAATTTATCAACCGACGGTTCGTGGTGAATGTTCATATTAATAACTTATTAATAAAACAAGATGTATACAGTTATTCCACTGCTGACTTTTTTACTTTTGCAAACCGGCTTTCAAGAGCTTCCGCTCTCATCGTCAGGCATAAGTGAAGCTTATTTAGATGAGAACGGAAACTCTTGAAAGCCGGCTCGCAAAATTAATAAAGTCAACAGTAGAATAACTATATACCTACCTTGTTTTTTTTCTTCTTTTTATATAAAATTATTAGTATGGACTTCCACTAAGAACCGTCGGCCAATTAATTTAACTTTACCAATATGCCCTTAGATATGAGGTAGCCACTGGACCACTGGACATAACATATAATTAAAATACCGGTCGTCTTTTTTGTAGTCACAAAAGATATTCAGAATGCGTAGCGTACCTACTTTCTGAAATAATATGTGTAATGTCTTGTATATGATATACAGTCCCTGGCCAAATTATTAGACGCACTGTATTTTTTTTAGTAATTTTATGTTTCTTACGTGTTTTTATGCAATAATGGTATATTTAAACTACAATATTATTGATTTTTATTTAAAAGAATTGTTGTAGACTACATATTTGTATTTATTTTTAATATATGGCAACACTGTGTTGACAAAGTGATACATGAACGTAAACAAGTACAAACCTGTATCAGTCGCGATCGGAATCGAGACAGGTACGGACGTGTTTCTGTGGCTTTATGGACTGTAATTGTTTGTTTAACAGTTTTATACTACTCAGTTATTAGTTTATTTTGTATGCAGTGTTTTAAAAAAGTAATTGGACTATTTTCATTATGGGTAGAAAAGGCGATCTTTCACAACTTAAAAAAGCTGAAGTGAAGGCCCTTGTGATGGTGAAAACATTTACAAACCGAGAAATATCACGAAGATTGGAAGTTTCTGAAGCTAGTGTACGACGCATAAAAAATAAAATTGAGTCAGGGGAGGAATTAAGCCCGAAAAGAAAGAAAAGATGCGGTAGAAAACCAATTTTCACTCCAAGGTCAGAGAGAGTTTTGAAGAAAATTTGTCTAGAAAACAGGTTTGCTACCACAAAGGTAATAAAATCACAACTCCAGGATGCTAGCGTAAATGTTTCTGAGCGCACTGTTCGAAGAAAATTGAAAGAATTAGATTTCAAGGCCTGTCGCCCCGCCAGGAAGCCCAAGTTAACAGCTGCAATGAAAGTAAAGCGCCTGAAGTGGGCCAAACAATGGCAAGACAAAGATGTGGACTTCTGGAGATCGGTAAGATACAGCAATTAAATAAAAAATTGATACATTATTATCATTTTCAGTTAAATAAAGCAAATAAACATGGAAGTTTATATATTTTTCCTATTTTTGACAGGTCTGCTTCAGTGACGAAAGCACATTCGAAATTTTGCAGAATAAAGCTCAGTATGTGCGTCGTCGTTATGGAGAAAAGTTTCATCCTGATTGTGTCGTCCCGACGGTTAAACATCCCACCAAAGTGATGATTTGGTCAGTCATCAGCGGCAAGGGCACTGGACGTCTGTACGTCGTCAAAGGAATAATGAGGCAAGATCAGTACAAAGAAGTATTACAAAATCGGTTGATTCCGCAGCTCAGAGAATGGTTTCCAAATGGGGAACCATTCACTTTCATGCAAGATGGAGCTCCCTGCCACACTGCTCGGTCTGTTAAAGCTTTTTTGACAGAAAAAAGTATCCCTCTGTTGGATTGGCCGGGTAATAGCCCTGATATGAACCCGATTGAAAATGTGTGGGAGCTGATGAAAAGAGAAGTGGCTAAAGATGTGATTACCAACAAAACCCAGCTCCTAGAAAAGATTATCTATGTGTGGAATCATCATCCTCAAATGCAGGAGACAGTACAGTCTTGTATTGATAGCATGCCGCGCAGAATTAAAGCTTTGATAGCGGCTAAAGGTGGCTCAACTAAATATTGACTTATACTAACATTAATTTCACTTTTCTTTAAAACTTAATAAACTTGTGCTTTTCTAAATTAATGCTGTTTTATTCATGTCAAATAAATTAGTTATTGATTGGATAATATAAAAATAAAAAACAAATCAATTTAAAATAATAAAACGGTACAATATCACCCGGTAATTAATATTTTACATGAAATTTTGCAGTGCGTCTAATAATTTGGCCAGGGACTGTATTATAAATGCTTTCTTTTTACTGGACACTCGAAAAATTTCAGAAAACTCATTTCCCATTTCTTTAAAATTGAGACGTTAGTGCTTCTCGCATCTTGAGATATATCTAATTAAGTTGCTTGAATACCGTGCATGTGATATTATCCTTACAATAGAACTTAATTATGTTGGTCAAGAAGACGACACATCATCATTTCATTATCCTACGTATGTAGGTAATAATAGAACTATAAAGTACACATAAAACTAGCTTTTAAACCTGAAGTTTTGTTTGAAACCATCTAATAAAAAAAAATTTCACAGAAATTAATCTTTTTGCTTTGCACAACATAAGACGCCATCTTTGGTTGGATTAAAATATATAAGCGAAATTTTCACTTCATTATTGTTAACGTTAATATAGTTCCTGGTACTTATATCTGGAAGAAAATCTCCTTAACATTTTGAGGTACACTTAAATTATTAAAGTCATCATTCGTTAGAAAGTAAGTTTTGAATATTTTTTTATAATCCAGGTTTATGACAAATGGTTTGAAAATATTTTTTTTTGTAATTTTATTTATTCTTTATGGATCATATATTTATAATAATTAATTACAACAATGAGCAAACCAATCAAGATCCCTTTCTTACTAACTAATTAACAGAAATTTGAGGTAATTTATTTAACAAAAACATGAAGAAAGGAAAAAATGTAGAAAACATACATAAAAAAATCTAAAAACACGTACAAAAAAATGTACTTACACAAAGTCTACAAATCCAAAATATTTTTTTTTTTATATATTCTATTATTTTTTGGTAAAGTGGTTTAAAGTGAATAAACAAACAAACATAAATACACACGTATTAACAATCTGAAATATTTCTATCTTAACAAAGTGATGTCTGCTGAGTGACAATACCTATGTAAATAGTATGTAAGGTCACAACAAACACATACAGTCCTTTGTTGTAAGCTCACAAAGGTGACTCACATACATGACAACTAAGTAATAATAGTTACAAGTTTGTAACAATTAATTAACACAGTCTTACTGTATTTACTTACATGTATGAATGTATATTGTCATGGAAATTTTCATGTAACCACTTAATTTTTCTGGAGTGTTTGTTACATAAATTACATGGAGTGCATCTATCGGCTACCCCAATTGTGGAAAATGCTGTAATGCTTTATGAATAAGTGATAGAAATAATCCAGATCTCTTTTATCGAATAATTGCACTCCGCACCGGCTTTGCACGGGTAGATAAGTATTTAAAAAATAATTTAGTTTAAGTAAGGATCCCTATTTATTTTGAAAATATAATATAGCCTATGTCACTCGAGGATAGTGTCACTTCCCAACAGTGAAAGAATTTTTCAAATCGGTTCATTTGTTTCGGAGCCTATTCATTACAAACAATCAAATCTTTTCTCTTTATAATATTTATAGATAAATTTGTGACCCCAAAAAGCTGTGACTGGGAATGGTAGTTCGAGGTTGGGAAAAATAAATGCCTCCTCAATTCAAAGAGATCGTAGGAGGAATTAGTATTACATTTTCGTACAACTTTATTAAAGCCCTAATATTTTAACAAGTCCGTCCACGCAACACACAAAGAGGTGACGCAATTTGCGCAGTTGCTCTGAATGGTGGAGGCTGGTTCCTGCCCTGTTCTCCCGAGAGGAGCGTTGAGGGCGATGGTGATTATGATGATGATTGTAAACAGAGCAACAGTATATTGAGACGAAGACCAGGAATTTTTTAAGCGGAAGAACAGTTTGGTCTTATAGTAGTTAAAAAAACTCGGTTATATTAAATTTTGCAAAATCCACGAATGTATCGGGGAATGCAAGTACATAAGGTTAATTTTTAATAATGTACATATCATAATGAAACGTTGTAGGTACATTCATTTTACAAATAAATCCTTCACTCAGAATATTGAGCACTCAATCCCTCTTGTCAAAAAAATGTTGCTAGATGGATTATTCAATGATCCCCGTCTTAACGATACAGAAAAAACCTCGGCAGTGAGAAAAATGGTACAAGTCAAACTGTTCTAAAATATCAGAAATTATTTGTTGTCCATGTATTTTTTTCATTGAACTTATTGATAGGTACTTGGTAGTGTCATTCAGGACAAGCGGTAGATTCCGATACATTAATGCTGTTTTCAACCCCTTTTGGCTGTTAATGTCAGGATATTTATACGTTGCAAACTTACATTCACTTAAACTTAGGTATTTTTTGTCTCTGCTTTATGTTGTTCTTATCAAAATGTGTGATTTTTAAGTCGGACGAATAAAATAGGGATATATTGCTTAAAAGTTTTTTGCCAACTTGTATTAGTAAAATTTGTAGTTTTGATAGATTTCTCATAATATACCACTAAATATTTTTTCCTTTTTCTTTGTTCACAGAATAATCCATCATAATTGCTTCTATAAGCAATTTCCGCTGCACATCGAAAAGTTAATTCTTTTTGGATTGGAGCTCGCAGGCTTACTTAAAAAAAAATACTAGGAAATAATGTCTCTGTAACCCACACCTCGAATATTGCGTCTGAGGATGAAGTCTTTCGAGGCGAGAGACAAGTTGGTACTACGGGTTTACTTTAACATATTTTTTATTTGTATTTTTGTTTCCTATTTACACTGTATAATATATTGAGACTGCTTATTTTGTAATCTTACTGTACTAATTTTACTTAATTGTATTGTTTTTATTTTATTTCATTAAATTATCTTTAAGTTTGTATTAATTTATTTAATATTTCACAGACAGTTGAAAAAATCCCCACGCTTTCTTTTAAATTCAGTGACAGCAAAATTCGAATTTTCTTTTTTTGAAAACAAACATTTAGGCCTTAGTTTGCACCTAAATATATATTTTGAAAGTTTCTTTAAAATTCCATATTAATTTATGGAAATACACACAAACTGTTTTAAAGTTATACTAAATTTAATAATAGGTACAGTGACCTGGTTTTGACTTTCAAAGTCATTGTCAAACTCACAATGACATTGTAAGTCGAAACTAGATTACAGTTCTTATAATTAAATAAAGGAAAACTCAAACAGTTTGTGTTTATTTCCATAAATTGCCACAATGTGGTTTATTATGAACTTCCATGAAGAATCAATGGGTCAATAGGTTGAATTTTAGATATAGGAAAATTTGATAATCAATATTTATTTAACAAAAATTAGACGTGTATCCTTTTGCTTACATAGCAAATATTCGTCGTAGGATTTGTACGTATAAATATGGAGTGAAGTTGTTTGGTGGTACTTGAGGGCGCCATTTGTAAATTGGACCCCTTTTAACAGTAGTATTATATATGTATTTGTGAATTTTAACAAGCAACTCTGACATCCTAATAACAATGACAGATCTACAAAATATATACATACATATTACATTACAATACGACTTATTGTTCGTTATAAGCTGAATCATGTAATGAGCCTTTTTGGAAAGAATCTACGACTCAAATCACTGAGTACTTAATATAATTTTGAATGGTGTTCGGTATCGAACATTTTATGTACTTTGCTAGTTGTTGCATTGAAATTCTGGGCTGGAAATTCTGAAAGCCACTGTACTGGCAAAGAATATACTGACTAATAGACGAATTGAAGAAACGATTGTCCGTAAAGTTGCCGAAATGCGCTTCAACTCTTAAGAATAAACAACTGGTCAACGCGAATATACTGGAGAACAGTATCGTTCTATGGCGCCATCTAGTGTTCAGGTTTAAAATAAAATTTGGTGTAATTGGTGTATGTATGTATGTATCACGTGGAGCACCCGGTAAAGAATTGGTCTCCCACTCTTCTGCGTAAGTTTTCAAGTGTCCTGTAAAAGGCAGGTGTTCGAAAAAATAAAGACATTTTACATCTTAAATTCAGCGATGAGGCTTGCCACCCATACTGAATGTTTTGATTTTATATTGGCACAAAGAGGACAGTTTGCATGTTTCTTACGTGCAGCTGATTTGCTGGCTACCCCACTTGTGGGATATGCCGTGATGGTATAGTAGTAGTAGTAGTATGTATGCAAGCGAAACTTGGACGTGGTTGAAAGAGGACGAAAATGGAATAAATGCTGTGGAGATGCGTTCACTGAGAAGAATGGTTAGTAAGACATTGCGAGATAGTGAAGAATCAGCATAGCAGGAGAATGGAGTGTTGTGGACAGAATGCGTGTAAACAAGTTACGATGGTTTGGAGATGCTGAGAGAATGCACGATGAAAGGATAACGAAGAAAATGTATTTATCTGAAAGAGGGTGTGACGAAGCGCGGACGTCCGAGAATCACGTGAATTAAATTCTTAAAGACGGCCGTGTGTTTAGTAAGAGAAATCGGCGTGCATGTATGAGAAATTGTATAAATGTAGAAGAAGCGAAAGAAGTATGTAAGGATAGATCTACATATATGGCGTTCCGTTGTCTCTGCCTACCTCACCTGGGGCACGGCGTGAATTATTTATAAATGTGTCTCGTGATTTTATAATTTATATGAGAAAGAATTGCATGTTACAATACATTTATCTAACTCATAACTTACCGTCTTTATGAAAAGATCCTAGTTTATTTGACAAAAAGGTATATTTTTTCAACAAGATTGTAACATATTACTGTACATAGGTACTTTATATTGGCCAGTTGTATAATAACAATGTACATAATATCTTATGCTGAATCGAAACATAAGGAGCTGTTACATTTCACTACAATCACTTTTTATCCACATCATCACGGTATTTCCTATATGTAAGGTAAACCAGCGAACCATGTATGAGATCTTCATTATAAAATATTATATATTAATAATACTAGATGAGATCGTTGAGAAGAGTAGTCGGTAAAACTTTGTGGAGTGACGAGATATTAGAAGAATGAGCGGATGTAAGAGGTGTGTTGTGAATAGAATGCATATAAATAAATTACGCTAAGTCTATAGTGAATGTGTGAAATTCTCAATGACGACCGCATGTTGGGTAAGAGAAATTGACATGCCTGCATGAGAAAATATATGAATGGGAAATAAGCGAAAGAAGTCTGTAAAGTTAGATAAAATCGGCATTTCGTTCTGTCTGTTTACCCCACATAAAAAAATGTGGCATGAGGAGATGGGCTAGGATGAGACATAAGTAGTGGAAAAGATTATGGTCTTCTTACTAATCAAGCTAAAAATTGTACATTATAAATTGATACCTTGTTTCACAATCACAATACTTGGAATAATCTTCAAATCAGCGATAAGGCAAGCCACCTACTTTGAATGTCTTTAACTTTTATTTGCACAGAGAGAAACGACTTGCATGTTTTTAACATGCTGGGTGTCTACTGGTTACCTCACTTGTGAGAAGTACCATGATGCCACGAATGAATGGATGAGCAACATTAAAAAAAATAACAGTCACTGATATAATTCAAAGTTTACTCAAACACTATTAAAACACAAGGGCATAATATTATTTTATTGCTCTTCAAAGTCCAAATTCGGGTAAGTTATAGCCCATTACGTAGACCAATGATTCCCAAAATAGGCATTTTGACCTCTGGAGAGTTCTGGAGTAACAACTGTATGAAAGAGCTAAAAGGAACCTTTAATATTATAATGTATGGGAGAGGTAAATGATAAGAAAATGAGAACTCCCACATAAATAATAATTTGATGTGCAAAATAAATACGAGTAAATGAAGTTTAATTTAAAAAAATAACATACAAATCTATAATTCTATGTTTGTTTCTAATATGTCCTCTTTGAATACTTTTGGCCAACAATTGGAAAAGTAATAATAGCCTAATTCGTGGAATCGCCTACCGGTGCCTTTGAGAGATAGCCAGACTGTCACCAGCTTCAGAAGCAAATTAAAAACTGAACTCTTCACTGGCGCCCTTGAGACGGTCTATGAACTGTCAAAGGGCGTCAAAATAAAATAATCATCTATGTACAAAGTATCACACTGCCGACCTGTCACAGTGTTTTCTTTATTATAAACTATATTCCAATTTAGGTGAGGTATTTTTTTATAAATGACATCTTTGTGAAATTATGGATACAAGTTGAATAGGATTAATTGTTTATATTTTGTGATTTGTAAATTATTTCTGTTCATAATTATGCATATTCAAATGTTTAATAATCCAAATAAATATAAAAATAATGACCTAATTTTATGTTCAATTTAAAAATTATCTTTTTTTTATCTAGCCTATATTTAATATTCATTATTACACAGTATAAAAAAATCTTCAATATATGCATTATTAAATGCACAGTGGGTGAAATTATTGATGAATTGTGATATCTTGACCGGACTTTCATCATCTTTTTTTAATTTTTGCAAAAAAAACACCTTAAAGTTATTTTGAGCCGAATTTTATTATCTTTTTTGCTAGTTTTAGCTACAAAAACACTTTAAAATAATTTTACTCACTTACTCTTCCTAGGGAAAAGCTTTGATATCATTAGAAAGCATTATCAAACAATGTAATAAAAAAAAAACTCTTTCAGTTAGAATAAAAGCATTGAAACATGTTGTAATTACCCACGTGTTCATTTGAAAGCCGAAAATAAATATTTTGGTTAATCAGAAACTGAGAACTTAATGTATAGGTACACTTTGATTTCCATGCACAAAATTAAGTATCTCATTTTAAACATGTTAACCGAAAAGTCGAAAGCATACCTACTCGGTACTAGGATTTTCTCTTGTTTAATCTATACACTTTGATTTCCATACAAAAAATTTAGTTTTAAATTTGTTTACCGAAAAGTCAAAAACCAACTTGGTACTAGGATTTTCTCTTGTTTTCTTATTCGAGCAATATATATATATATAAAACATTTTCAGGTAATTTTCAGCTGCAGTTTATATTCTTTAAAAAAGTCTCAAGTACCCTCTCCGCTAACTAGTACATGTTATGTACATTACATCCTTTAGTTCGTTACGAGAAGAATTCCCTGAAGGCGGTTGCAGTTAATCCTCGTTAACCGAAGACAATGGAGCCAACTGCATTAAGGTGAAGAAGCTGCTTGTTCGTGTAGAAGGTAGTTAAGCGAGGTTTTGTTTATTGCTGAAAGAAATATGGGGGTAGTATACAGCTAAAGGGTATAATGCAGGATTTAAAGTCTATAAAGATTTTTATTATAGTGAATTTCAATTTCAAGCTTTTTCACGCTTTGTTGGTAGAATTTAAAAGACTACTTTAATCTATAAGAGACGTTTAAATTTTTATGTCATTTAAAAAGAATGAAAATATATAGCTGTGTCCCTGGCAGAGAATATTATATCACCCATTCTTTTCTGAAAGTTTTCGTGTGCCCTGCAGTAAGAGGTTATTTAACCAAATTGACATTTACTTTACAAATGATTTGTGACATATACTATTTGAAGATATCTTAGATTTATTTATTCATTTTTTACTGTATATTGACCACAATACACACAACTTACCTTTTTCTGAACTTTATTATGTAGCCGTTTGTCTGTTTTGTGCTTTTATTATTAAAAAAAAAAAAATGTTATAAAACTATGTTCTAATTACATTTTAACTATTCTACCATTAATGCCTTTCAATATGTGGGGACATTTGGATCAGATTCTCAAGTACGGCCGTGTGTTGAGTAAAAAAATTGGCATGCATGTATGAGAAATTGTATGAATGTGGAGAAAATGAAAATGTTTATCGAAAATTAAATCGAATATATTTTAAATACAGGACTGAAAACAGTAACTGAAATATATATCTAGTTTCCCACCACTTTCCCCTGGATGTCTTAAAAGCTGAGCTCCTATAACATCTAGACTCAACGAAATGAAAAAGAAAAATTCAAAGGGAGGGCTCAGGATTTCTACGTCTATTGACACAAGAAATTGGAGAAGCGAAAGAAGTATGTAGGGAAAGATCAATCTGGTGTTTAATTCTCTCTGCCTACCCCACCTGGGACACGGCATGAGGGTATAGTATGGTATAGTAGCGAACATAATCTGATAGACTGTCTGGTAGCCGGCTGTTTATTCGGTATCTGAATACCTAGAAGAAGTTTTTGGACACCTTAGCTTTTGCTCCACAACATATAAATTTTATAAATATTATTCATATGAACTTTTTTGTAGTAAGCTAAGTGATGAAAATGCTTTTGTATTTAGTTATTTTTATAGTATAACAATCTTTGCTTCTCTCGGCTAGACAAACATGGAAGAAGTGAAGTCTTCTAAATATACCAGATATCTATTTCATCTCTACCGTAAAGTATATTACCTTAAGCATGTTATGCTATTATTCTTTGATAATATAATAAATTGTGGCCAGGTCTTGTTACGGTGTTGAAACATGTAACTCATGAAAATAATATAACGTTATACAATATAGGTAATAATAGAGCTTAAAGGAATGGGCTGATTTGCGCTGATTTTTGTTTCATTATTTTTCCGTAGTACCTAGACAATTAGTTTCATGTTATGATCATTAAGTGAATATTCTCCATGCGCATAATCATATCGAAAAATAAAAAAATATTTATTTATCTATAATTATGTAAAGTTGAGGACATCGGTGGCTAAATAGTAAAGTATCGGAAAATGCTCAATATTATTAGACAAACAGTCCTTGGTTCTAGTCCCGCTGTCGTCTCATTCCGCCTTCACGATATACTCTAAACAGTCTAAACAAATGTTTTTAGTTAACTTGTTTTTTAATTTCAATTGTGTATTTTACTTTTTATGAATGTCATTAAGGGACATTAAGGGTTGTAGTTTAGGGGAGGATTTTGTTGGGGGGAGCCCTTAAGGCAAATCCTGAACCCTCCCTTTGAATTTTTCTTTTGTTTCGTTGAGTCTGGATGATATAGGAGCTCAGCTCTTAAAACATCCAGGGGAAAGTGGTGGGAAAACCCTTAATAAATTTATGAATGTCATGTATGAGTAGTTACCTATGTAATGTAAATTTTAATGATATATTTCAATTTGTCCAATTTCAACTACTTTTGCGCGCCCTTGAGATGGATGCTCCATTAAACCGCGACGAATAAATCGTCCAATATACACACAATATCAATAATGAATAAATAAAAAAATATATAAGCATAGTATGTGTAGCCAGAATTCAGTTTTATGCATCCATGTCAAGAGCTGTTTGAAAAAGTATCTTTAATCTTTATTTTTTTGATTTACATACCTAGTTATGTTTATTGTGAAACGATGAATCGTGTCTTTTTTCAACACTCTTATAACCCCCCTCCCTCATTATTTAATTCTTGGTGATAAGATTCAGTAATTCGAGTTTTTCCCTCTTTCAAGTACACGTCCTTAATACTTTTCAGATATTCTAAGTCTTCGTCCAAAATTCTCTATTAATTCTTTACTACAATAATGCATGATTCAGAACAAATCAGCTTGGTTTACGTACAGAGCTCGGCGTAAATCAGGCTTTACAAAGACTTTAAAAAGTATATTATAATAATATAACCTCTTCTCACTAGAATCTAGTGATAAAATAAAATACGTACTGCATCGCATTTCCTTTAGCCAACGTTATTTAATGCCTCCAAGTAGTAACGCCCGTTATCCGTTTCAACTATATTACTACCATGAGAATTTTATTATTATATAGAGAAAACAAAGACAAAAACATTTTTATAATCACTCGAGTTCGTCGGTGGCTTGGAGGTAAAGTCTTAGCCTCACGTACATGAGGTTCGTGGTTCGATCTCAGGTGCTGGCAAACTCTCCTTTCACGACACACGCTTTAAGCTTACTACTGCTGAAAGGTGTATAAGGTTGTTTTTGGGTTTATAACAAAAACCCAGATATTTAATTTTTTATAAGAATATATCTCATGAATCTCTTTTTCTATTCTTGTCTTGAAATATTATTATTATCTTAAAATATCACCCTGCACTAAGACCATAACATCTATTGGCCAAGGCGATTTCAACACGAAATATTACAGTGAAAGCTAAAAAAGGCAAGAATGATAAAAATATCACAAAAGAGACACATCAAAAAGAAATATACCTATAGAATTAAAATATCTACATCCAATTTACGCAAAGAATCACAAATGGTATAACTTTTTTAACCAGTTTAACCATTTTAGAGTTTTACAAAATTAACGTCAACTTATGGCCGGTTTCAATAACCTATCTATCCGTGACTGTCGATTGAAATCTATGATTTAAAATATACATACAAGAACACAATAGATTTCAATCGACAGTAGCGGATAGATAGATTATTGAAACCGGCCATTAATCAATCTACACCTAAACTCAGAAAGTAAATGCATTTTTGGAATTGTATAAATAGATATTCTAAAATTTATTTTGAATAAATGAAAAACTTTACTCACAAAATAATTCAACATCCCTGACTAAATCAAAACCTTGATGTCCTAACAAGACGAAAGACGTCTCTCTTGTTAGTAAACCGTATAATAGAATAAAACATTGGTTTTATTTAATTCGCTATGGAATTTTACTACTTAAACACCGACATAGTGAATATAAACTATTGCATTGCCTAGAAGTTCAGCCTCGAAAAAAATAATTATGTTCAGTATTTTACTCAAATCTTTATAAAAAAGATTATTTAAAAAGCCGTAAAAATAATATACCTACAATGTGTGAATCTTCCAATTAACCTGAATGGTTTATTCATTGTGAATAATTAAAATTCAGGTGGTGTGGTGAGCGTCATTTTAATTGTTGTACCTACAGGTGAGTTCATTTTATGGCACTTTGCCCGGTTAATTGTAAATTAATTATTCAGCCATGTAAATGCCGCATAAGTTAAACGGAATTTTATTAATCACTAGTGTTAAGCCCTGCATATCTTAAATTTACCAACGATTTGTTTGCGAAAAATTAATATTATAGATTCGTACTATTGAATCGTTTGTACTATCTCTGGTCCTAATCTGATAGTACGTAACAATGATTCGTTGTGAAATTTCGTTAGTATTTTTCTCAGTGTAGCATCGCGGTCTTTGACAGATTCAATTTTAATCTATACAGTGTTGAGTACGTAAATAATTCGTTTTGCTTTTTTGTGACAAACAGATGTACGAAATTCCCCAACTGGCAACTCCGTTATTCCCCACCAGTGGAGAATTCCCCACTGGTTAAGAACCACTGGTACAAAACATCTCCACGTTTCGTATTCTTGCACACTCGTGTATATAGAGATTCTCCTTTGATTGTCTCTTTTTGGTGATATCTTTTTTTTCTTGACTTGGCATTTTTTGTTTTTTTTTTGTTGTTTTTTTTCATTTTTCCTGCTGAGACCGCCTTGGCCAAAAGCTGTTATGGTCTCAGTGCAGGGTGATGTTTTTATAATAATAATATCATGGACCCAAGATTGAGCCCTTTATCCGAACACTTCTTCGACTCTCAATCTTACCTTAAACACCAGATGCAGTTACTTCAACTTTTTGCCTTTGAACACAATTATTACCTAAATAGGATACGTTACTAGTGCAAATAAATATTTTTGAGCTATTTAAAATATTTATTTCTCCATTTGTATACCATAACTGCATCTCTCACAAGAAGGATGGTCAGTAAAATATCTACTACAAGTCAACAAAATTTTCTATCAATTACTGACGATATTGTTTCTGAATAGGACAATCAATAAAGGCACCTACTTAGTTAATACAGAAATGCATCAATCACTTCTATCATACAAGGACTTGTATACGATATTATGATTACATTGAACGGTTGTAGGGCTATCGTGCTGCACGCTATCGCATTTATATTTGCTTCCAATACCATATTTTATGGCATGGACTCCCAGAGGGCGCTTTAAAAGATAATAATTCCATTCTACCTATGTACTATTTACAATGAAAACAATAGACGAATGAATGTTGTAATTGAATATAGTATAATATTGTCAAGTATTTATTTGTACTATGAAGTAGTGTAATGATGCAGATATTGGAACATTTTCTCTGTGTAAACGCCAACAATGAATTATTATAAGTGAAACACTTATTTAGTACACAGTACTGGGACTTTATCAGGCTAGCGTAAAGTAAAGATATTATATGTTATTTATAATAGTGGACTATTATTGTATTGCTATCCAATAACAAAATGTATACAGTGGTGCCTCGCATAAAGAACGCCTCGCACAGCGAACGCTGCACACAACGAACTTCCTGTTCGTTCATTTCACGATTCATACAACGAACTTCGCTTCACACAACGAAGTCGCCCGAGCTTCCACGATCGCTGCCGATGTATTACATACTCCCGCGCAGGCACTGCAGGCAGTCGTTAGTCACTGCGCTTAACTTACGATGTTGGAGAAAAGAGAAAAACAAACGACTTTGGACAGGTTTTTCATGAAACCATCGGCCAAAAAGCAGAAAATGGATGAAGATGTGCAAGATTCTGTAGACTCTACTTAGTCTGTCTTAAAATTTTAAAAAATATGTTTTTGTTAGATGTATCTAAATAAAAATAATAACAAAAAAAAAAATCTTTTTTTATGTCATCTTAGCATATTTTATGCTACAGAACGAATTATTTTTTTTAACATGTATTGTTATGGGAAAACGCGTTTCACATAACGAACTTTTCGCATAACAAACTTGCTCCTGGAACGAATTAAGTTCGTTGTGTGAGGCACCACTGTATATTATTTGTCAGCAACATGTAATCTCTCTACTTTTCGCTAGCCTGATGATGAGAGCGGAAGCTCTTGAAAGTCGGCTCGCGACCAAATAGTCACAGTAAAAGTACTAAAAAGTGTTTAATTTATGATAATTTAACATGAGCTTTCACCAAGAACCATCGGTCGAAAACATTGGTAAATAATGAAGATTAATTAATACCTATCCAAGAGGAACTCAAACGCTTTCATTTCAAATGTCTAGTGGTGGAAAATATCTGTACGTGTCGTTGAAAGAATAAAGGGTTAAGATATTTGTATCCATTTTCGTATGTCCTGTATCAAGGAGTATCTATGTATTTACATATGTATATCGTGAGGTGATAGATAACTTATTTATTAAAAGATGTTTATTTTAGGATCATCACTTTACGTAAGCCGGACGATGAGAGCGAAAGCCGTTGAAAGTCGTCGACTGACGATTAATAAAGTAAAATGTGTCTGTGCACATTTAGTAGAATTACATTATTAGGTACCTACGTTTAAACGAGTGTTTTTTTTCTACTATAAATTATTGTTTACGAGAGAGTTGTATTTTAAAATCAGATTGAATATGTCCTAACAAGACGAAAGACGTCTCTCTCGTAAAATAAATCGTATAATAGAATAAAACTTTTGTTTTATATATTTCGTTATGGAATTCTACTACCTTAACACAGACACAGTGAATACTTTATTTTTCCTTCAGTACGAAACCAAAGTAAGCGATTGATAGTCTTAGAAATAAAAATAAATCAAAAAACGTTAAATTTGAACTATCAAAACGGAGACAAAGTATTTTGATTTTATTTTATTTTTTAAGTGCAAGGTGTAAAAAAAGTTATTATTCTGAATTTGAAGACCTTGGATTCAATAAACACGAATGCAAAAAATAAATGTACAGTAAAAACTTGTATATAAAATCTTCGTAAAGTTAGTAACTAAATATTTTATATGAAAAAGTAGTGCCTTCATATAAAATATCAGTCTACGCTATGTTTTATACACAGTGGTGTACAGCATTTTTATTTTCTTAAGTTCTTTTTAATAATAATTTAGATTCAGAGTATTTTTTTTTTTTTTAAAAGATATATCTGGGTTTTGTTTGTTATAAACCCAAATACAACCTTATAGACCTTTCACAGTAAGCTACTAAAAGCTTGTGTCGTGAAAGGGGAGTTTGCCGGCACCTGGTATCGAACCACCGACCCCATGTTCACGAGGCCGAGACTCTACCTCCAGGCTACCGACGAACTCAAGAGAGTATTGATTTATTATTGTTATTATTAGTATTTAAGCATTTATGCTTGAAAATATGCATCTTGTTAACGACATAATATAGTTTGCTCCAACTCATTTTGAAGGGAAAAATTGAGGGTAGTCGCGGTGTGGGAAGGCGGCAGATTTCCTGGCTGAGAAATATCCGAGAGTGGATCGGAGTCCGGAGGGTGGAAAAGCTGTTAAGGCTAGCACAAGACAGAAAAGCATACGCCAGGGTGATAGCCGACGTCGGGGGGACCTGACATGGCACTTTAAGAAGAAGAACGACATAATATATACAATGGTTGCTCTGACGTGAAAATTAATACCTCGATGGAGCACTTTAGATTCGAAGAATATACCCAAAAATGATGCTTATATTACATTTGGGAATATGCATTCTTTTCTATTCAGTTTTTTTTCTTGAAGATAGTCTTGGTCTCATGCATAAGAGGAGAATGATTCGATCCCAGGTACCGGCAAACTTTCCTTTCACAACACAAGCTTTTAGCTTATTATAAAAGATATATAAAGTTGTATTTGGGTTAATTATAAAAACCCAGATTCATCTTAAGAAAAATAGATAAAAAATACAGAAATTCTTGAAGGCGAAGTAAATAATTTAGAAATATTTTCTAAATATGAAAGATAATCCGTAATTGATTAATATTTTATATTCTTTTATTAAATATTGAATTGGATTAAATCTCCAAATTATAACGCTAAGTTATTACTAAAAAATGGAGTTTAATCATTTCAGAATTAATATAGTGTTACAATAAAACTTAAAATTATTCTTTTTAAACGAAATTTTATTTCATATTTATTTAAAAACTGTTTTTTCACAAAGTTTCCAAAATCAAAATTTAAATAATATTTTTAGCTTGTTCATAGGAACACCACTGAATGTAAATACCTAAGAAAATAAGTTTTTGCGTATAAATTATCCTTCCTTGTATTATTTCTAACAGTTTAGACTTTTGTACGTTGTTCGTTTCATGTATATAGATATAATAATAAGAAGTATTCAAGTTCCGTGTTCTCTGATAGATATAGCTACAATGATTTGTACTCTAATAAAAACTTTTATGGTCTTCCTATTTTTTTATTAAACAAGAAGATGGGTCGAGGTTGTGCCATGCTTTGAAGAGTACCACTATATAGGGTGACAATGAAGTATCTAATAGTTCATTTTTTATTAACTTTTATTATGTGGGTCACACTTTATTAAATTTATATACATACGTGACTTTAATATTGTGATATGTTTTTTATTCCTCTATGTTAGATTTCTAAATTCTAAGCAAGTTAGAAAATTGGTTCAATGATAAATAGAGCGAATAAATTAATCCATGTATAAGTATGTAATTCAAAATCCTCAATCTCAAAACCCTCAGGGCTTTAGAAAATATACATGAAAGATTCTCCTCTTGAGTCCCTGAAATGAAATATCATTTTTACTATTTTATGTAAAATTTCAATTGTGCAATTGGGCACATGCATGTGTGATCACGAATATCCTTATAAGAAACGATAAAATAAAACTTTTCATTTATTATTCTCATTTTCAAAATCCATATTTTCTGTCAAAATTTCAAACGCCATGTCTATTATATAATGCAGATAGAGAGATCTTGTTAAATGGACGTATAAAACATATCTACCTAGTTAATACCTATTCAATAGAATGGTTTAAAATATGATAAACATCTACACTTCTAGTAAATAAAATCGTGGTTAGATGGAATAAATCACTTTATAGTGATAGTCTCGCCACTGCACATCGTCCTAGTTTTTAAAATTTCATATTATTTTGTTAACACTGTTATGTAATGATGATGTGCAAGAAGAATAAATAAATAAAAAAAATCCAGTCTCCGACATCCAATTGTGTCAAAAATTCATAAAATAATTTAAATGGATAGTAATGGATGGTCGCAATAAGAAACGCGTCGATGTAAAATGTAGAAAACTGTGTTCAAACATACCCACCTATCTACTGATATATAGAGGTTATGAAATATACATCATGCACCTAGCTATGTATAGATAAAAATAAATAAGTATAGATATGTGCGGATTGGGTGTAGTATTTTCTATAGAAGTGTTCAAAAAGTCAAGTTCTTTACATTTCTGAATTAATTAATAAAGGACACGTTCATCACTACAACGACTGATGAACAAAGCACTTAAGGTTTTATTTGGATTTCATAAATTTACCAGAACAACGGACCTCTACAAAGCAACTAATAAAGTCAACCTGGAAGAGCTCATCCAAATTGAAAAAATTAAGCATCTGTATAAAATAAAAAAAGGGACGATTAAATCGAATATAAACATAACAACCAACAATGATTTTCATAGCCACAGGACAAGAGCAATTAATCAATTAAGAACCACGATACCTAGAACTAACCGGAAACGCGATGGATTCTTACATTCGGCAATCCATATGTATAATAAACTCCCAGAAACCATAAAAAATGCCAGGAACATTCACATATTTAAAAAAGAAATTCGAAAATACGTAAAGGCGATTTAATTTTCATAAAACGCAATATATGAGTTTGTCTAGCGGACCATTATCAGTGTAACACGTACCAAATTTACTATGTGTAAATATACGAATGTAATTAAAAAAAAACTTTAAATTGTGTGAAATGTGTGAAATTGTGCCAAATATTTGAAATTTGAATATTTGAAAGTGTACCAAAATTGGTATTGGTATTTCTTTGTAAAAATGAGTGCTACATTAAAACGGACCTAACTACGTATATAATTAAATAATTTAAATTGTGTAATTGTGTAAAATCAAACTATTTGAAAGTGCACCAAAATTGCTAAACTGCATAGTTTTTCTAATCTTTATTTGCATAAATGAGTGCTAAATCAAACAGACCTAACTACATATGTCAATTTTGTAATTATTTTAATTGTTCCCCTCATACCAGCTCTTAATACCATGTGCTGAATGGGGAACTAGATATTATTTTGTTGTTATAAAAAAAAAAAAAAAAACTTGTATAATTTCTATATAATTGTAATTGAAAACCATTTTATTGAATAAATTCTATTCTATTCTATTCTATTCTATTCTAATTTGATGATATCGAAATACGGCGATAAACACGTCTTTTTAAAATTGAATTATATTATTGTAGTTGGTCCTATTTGATACTTTGCTATGATTAATAATTTAATCAATAAACAGTATTTTTTTCTCTTGTTGTTATTGTTTTTAAATTTAATATCATATGTACATGTGTGTAAATTTTGATTCTGATAATTGAATTGATGAAAAAACTAACGTTTTCTTTTGCGAAGAAAGAGGTATTTTTCAATGGCGGTTCAATTTATTTTTACACACATGCATATATCATGACATTTTCCATAAGTGAGGTAGTCACTTATGGAAAAGGACGATTTGCATGTAAAAAACATGCAAATCGTCCTATTTGTGCCAAAAAACTAAAGACATATTTCATCGCTAAATTAAAGATGTTTAATGTCTTACATGGGATGTTTTAAGGATACCTTCCCTTTACAGGATACTCCTAAACTTACAATTACAGATTTGGATGCCTATTCTTCACTGAGGACCACACAAGGCATTTTATTTAAATTTAATTAATTCAACTAATTAATTTTCTTTTCCTTGTTAAAATAAAAATACCTGTAAACCTTAACTCAAAGAACATACATGTTATATTACTTTAGAAGCAAATGAAACTATCAAGCAACTGAACATCATATTATAAAATAAAACATTGAAATTTGTGTCTGTATGTCTGAACCAGGGATGTTGCGGATGTCGATTTTTACACATCCGCGGATGTGAATGCGGATGCGGATTTTTGAAGGCTCACATCCGCGGATGCGGATGCGAATGCGGATGTTTAAGAAGTTATAGAAAAAAAGTAGGAACTATCTTAGTTGGTAGGCCCCACTGTCAAATATGTGACGAAATTTTTGCTACATTATGGATTTTTTGGCGATTTTTTTTTTCTTCTTTGTTATTTGCAAAAATTAAATAAAACCGGCAAAATTAAAAACGCGTCGGATCTTGTAACCATTATTTTCGTTCCCATTGGTTAATGTCACGTGCAAACGGCACGCGCCTTTCGCCGGCCCCGCCCCATTTCTTTCTTGTCGCAAATTGGCTTACATCCGCATCCGCATCGATTATTGCGGATGCGGATGCAGATGTCCAAATACATGCGGAAGCTCCGCATTTGCGGATGCGGATGCGAATATTCGCAACATCCCTGGTCTGAACTAATAATATAAGGAGGACGTCTTGTTTTGCTATCTTATATGTAACTGCTACTACCTATTATTAAATGTATTATTGTTATAGGTATATGTATGAGAGTACAAGATTTATAATAATGTCAGGGCTATGCAGGGTTGTGTGCTCTAGTAATATTATACTACAGTGTAAACCTGGATTTGCGCTGAAGATTAATTTTTAAAAAATAGTATTGACTGAATATTTAACATTCTAATTCTAATCTGGAATGACAATATTACAAGATTTTAAAATCGAACGAACATTGAATTTCGAAAGTATTTTTTTTATATTCAATAGAATTTTTAACAATAGCAGTGAGCGTCAATGAACTCAAAAAATCAGTGAAATGAATTTCTCTTTTTTTTGTAATACAAAATATCATTTTTTTTTTCATCTATAAGGTACCCATTTTCTGTAGTTGTAATATTAAAATGTTGTAGTCAGTGGCGATTTTCAGTTTGCAATCGGCAAAATCACTTTTTTATGAAATAGGCTTTAGAAGGAAATCTACTCTATTTAGTTATTAAATAAATTTAGTTATTTGTTTATATGATTTTTATCCTATTCATATCCTTTCCTGTAAGTTTTCGAGTGGCCTGTAAAAGGAAAATATTCTTTAAAATCACGTTCCAAGACATTTTACAACTAAAATTCAGCGATGAAGTAGTCTGCCACCCATCTTGTCAAACGTTGTCTTAATTTTTTTGTTGCCATGGAGAGGACAGCTTAGCAAGTAAATTACATGAAGCTGGTCTGCTGGCTACCCTATTTGTAGAATATGTCGTGACTGTACAGCGGTTCATACAAACATATACAGAAAAATACTAAAATATTTATATCTTATTTTATACGAGCTACAATTGTATGAATTGAAAATGAAGTAGTAGAAGTAAAATGTATGTATGATATAATTATTGTTAAGTAGGTACCTTAGTAGTTCATATCTTAGTTTGTATGACAGCAAAGGAATATTGATATTGAAATTATTCTGCAACTGGCAGTCAACTGAAATAGCAACTACTTTGTACACGTCATAATGTTGAATCTTTGTAGTAGGTTCATTTACAGAGGGTGGCCAAATTAATGTACCTACTTAGTCAAAAAAATCTAATTTACACATTCTTTGCAATAGTTTTGATATTTTAAATAACGAGCCTTTTTCTTTCTGTATGTTTATTATATGTGCAAGCTTAACAGCTTGCATGTTTATTATATGCAACTGATCTGCTGGCTACCCCACTTGTGGGATATGCCGTGATGGTAAAATAGTAGTAGTTGTAGTAGTAATAGTTCTTTTTGTAACTAATTTAATTGATCAGGTTTTTTTTAATTACAAAACATTCTTATAATCATGACATTTTATCTTAATTAATAAAATCGTATGTATGAAAATTGTGACAGAACAAATTTATAATTAATTTAATGTTTTTTTTTGCCCTGAACTTAAATACTCCTCAGACACTCTCATAGTAATCAATATGCTTGTGTCGTGAAAGCAAAGAAAATTGGCAATGGTTGGAATCGAACCCGCATCTCTCGATTGAAAGTCCGAGACTCAAGACCTCAAATGTATTCAGTATGATAGATGACTCCGATTTGTTGACTCAGGTTTGGTGTATTGTGAAATAGGATTATTTAGGATTGTGAAAAGTTGAGCATCAATTCATTTTGGAGACATACAAATTTTTGAGGAGTGCTTTAGTTTGATGCTCATTTTCTATAACTCATATTTTTACCCAGCAATGGATCCAAAACACAAAATTATATTGAATTTTTTTTTATTTAAAAATGTACGGGTTATATTGCGTTGAAACATTGAGGTGTTGCAAAAGATTGGTTAGTTTACACTGCTCCATCATTTTAGCAAAGCAAAAATATCGATATAAGTTTGAAATCAGTAACTCTCTTTTTTTAATTTTGTGTCTTGATGTATTGTTGTATAACACACTCCAATTGCAACCTTATCATACCACCTAACATCTTATATCCTTTTAAGATACTTGGTATACTTCTTCAGTTACATTTCTTATTCTAATAAGCTTTTATTGTTTCCAAAAGGACAATTTAATCAACACTTTTTCTCTCATGTTTCACAAATTGTTAGCTTTTATCTATAGCAATTCAAAAGCAATCAAATACTGGAAATTGATTGTGAAAAAACAAAGTTAAAGAAAATATTTAAAACATTTACTCGTGAGTGCATTATTAAACAGGTACACAAACGGAAATAAAAAGAAATGCATCCTTAAATTTAAATTTCCGTGCTAATAATTTTCCGCACAGAAAATAATAAAAAACTAATTAACCAATACGAAATAATTCGGATTTGTGTCAAATTCTACATCCCATATTTATAATCGGTGAGTCTAGACGATTTTCTTGTTTACAATACACCATTCTTATGAAAGTTAAGAATGTTGTGGGAAGAACTGCTCAATTGGTGAAAAATTACTGCGAAATTATTTATTGATTTATTTATTTATTATAATCATACAACCAACAATAAGTGACATGACAGTTGTTAACTTTGCGTCACTCAAAGTTCATAACAAACAAAACAGTTTCACAATGATACATATACATGCAAACATACAATTATCAGACAAAACATTCCTACATTTAATTCATAAATCAATTAAATTGAACAATAAACATACTTCTCTTAAATTTGTACAACATAATACAGTCGAGTTCTGTCATACATATAGAGGTACACGATCGAATTACAAACGTAGTTACATTCAGACAATAACAAAATTACTCTATTACATCTTAAAGTATTAAAAAATGAAACTCCTTTCCCTAATAGACCCAAAATGATGTTGCTGTTTTTATTTATTACTGCGCATTAACACTGAGATTTTGAATCAAGCAACTTTTTTCCACGATAGTAAATTTCATGTATTGCAATTCTATACGTGCTTTTTCAAGAAAGTAAATAGGTACCTACTTATGCAAAACTAATTTTTGAATCACTTGAATATTTAAGCCTTTGAATTGAATTGAGTTCTGATGTCTCCTTGAGGAAACATTCCAAGATATTATTATACATTCTCAAGTTGAAACAACTAAAGATTTTTTTTTATATGAAAAATTCGATGCAATGAAAAAATATACGTAGGAACCGATTTCAAAGTAGGTGAAATTAATAAAATCCACATCTCTTTTAACATCCACATCAGTATCTTTTTCTTTTCTTTTGTTGCAAATCTTCTTTTAAAAAATATTTTGATATTTTTCACACAATAAAAGAAAAAGCGCCCAACAAATAGGTTATCTAGCCACAAGAGTATCGAATAAAATATAAAAGTAGATAGTTTAACGGTTTTGAAGACCCTCGTTAGTGAAGACCGCAGTTTATTTTGGAAAATAGTTTTTAATTTGAGTTTTCTAAAATATTCTCCAGTCTCGTTCAAATTATTTTTCTCTTTTCCCTTTTCCTTTAAATTTCGGTACCACAATATTATACATAGGCTAACATCCCCTCTTTTATATATTAATCAAACTTTTATGAATCTCTTACGCGCAGTTTTATCCTTCTAGAATGTCATTAAATATGCAAACGTGGCGAGATTAGGTGAATATTCGGGAAAAGGTTTAGCTGAAAATTACTTTTTCGGTTGTTTTATTTATAATAATATAACCCAGTAAAAATTTAATTTATCGCATATTTAATTTTCCCCCAAATAAGGATAACAATGAATACCTTATAAATAAAAGCACAAAAAGTTTCAATGAGCTTTTAAAATACGTCGATGATGGATCGTATACATTTATAAATCTATACTATCATATGACGTTTCCAACAAGTGGGGTTGGAAGTGATTGTATGCTATGAAATGTAAAACTGAAGGCCAATGCGATCCAAAAGAAAACTAATAATAGTAGCGGCCTTTTTAAAGAAAAATTTAAAACATTTTTATTGAACAAAAGGCGAGTAAATTGTCGATCGTCGATGTCTTCCAATCAATTCAATATTTTATCTCACAGACTATTTGAATATTTACAGAAAACAGTACGAAATATATTCTATTAGAGAAAATCCACTATAGGTTATATGGATAGGTTACAGCTCAATAGCAAAATCTCAGACTTTTAATTGATTGATCTTGGTATCTTATACCACTGCTAACTTATTCAGATTATACAAATAAATATTATGTACAAAGATATTTAAGGGATACTTATGTATTCGGTTTATTATTAATAAACCCAGATTTATCTTATTATATTACTTTTCCATTTTTTCCTTACTAGCCATAAAATTGTACCACTTGAAGTTTATTATTGTTTAATATGACACTTTGCCACACCCCAATTGTAGAAAGATTCTCATATATAATAAGGAGACACTTACTATCGTCATAAGAGAACATTTTATTTCTGTAATTTAGTATGTAATAAAATGTTTCTGAATGGTTTACAAATCGGCAATATTGGTTAAAGAGAAATGGTACTAGGACATATAATATTGTTATCTTCCCTTTCAAAAGCACATAATTGAAATGAGCCTTCTTTATGCCGATTTGCACATTCTGAGCTGTGTTCTCAATAACCTGCAAGTAGACCCCTATGCCAAGCCAAGACATCTATCAACATGCTGGACGAGATCAATAGAGCAAACAAGTCCTGATTCTATGATAGGGCCTTTAACGTCACAGAACCCGTCATCTGGAACCGACTCCCTGAAGGCCTGCGTAAAAACCAATCAATAACAACGTTTATGCGATGATCCATTAAATGGAGCCGAATAAATCATCCAATATACAATCGCATGCCAATATTGCGTTGTTTATTTTTCATGTGTCATTCCTACCGTCCTGTGTATGATAGATCCTTTTAAACAATAAACTGTTGCCATAACAACGCAATTAAAGGGTGTTAAAAATAACATACGAAGAGGTGACTCGATTGGCGTAGAATTTATTTGAATGGAGAAGGCTTGTTTCTTCTTTGTGTTCCCGACAAGAGCGTAAGACGGTGAAAAAAGATGAATAAAACATCAAATTTAACTATATAATTATAGACTTATAAGAATTACCTTTACAGCATCGAATTTCAGAAGCTTTTTATAGATGGAAATCTTCTTACCTGAAAAAAAGAAAATATAATTAAATATATAAGAGGAACAAACAATATTAAGGTTTATTAAACAATACAATAGGTGTGTGAGAAAGCGCGGGCGTCTTAGAACCTCATGGATCAAATCCTCAAGAACGGCCGTGTTTTGATTAAGAAAAATTGGCGTGCGTGTATGAGAAATCGTATCAATGTAAAAGAAGCGGAATAAGTGTATTATAATATAAACATGGCGTTCCGTTCTCTCTGCGTATTCCACCTGGGACATAACGTGAGGGTTTAGTACCTATAGTTTATGAAAAAAATTAATCGAACTCAAGATTATTATATCTAATAAAAATTATTACGATTTTCTAAAGAACAAGCCCAATGTGTATGTGACCGTGGTGCTGAGCAATTGATATTGTCACAATATCTACAGAGGTGTTCTCAGTGTAGAGACATAATGGATGATATTTTTGACACCTCTCCAGTTGGAGTGCAACTGTCTCAGTAATAAATAAATATCTGAATATATTTGTATAATCAATTAATCAGTTTTAGTTACTATACTATACTATACCCTTACGCCGTATCCCAAGTGGGGTAGGCAGAGAGAACGGAACGCCACACAGATCTATCTTTACACACTTCCTTCGCTTCCTCCACATTCATACAGTTTCTCATACACGCACGTCGATTCCTCTTACTCAACACGCGGCCGTCCTTGAAAATTTGATCCACGTGATCAAGCCACGTGGTTCTCGGACGTCCGCGCTTCCTCACACCTTTTCTTTCAGACAAGTATATCCTCTTTGTCATTCTTACTTCGTTCATTCGTTCAACGTGTCCAAACCACCGTAGTTTATTCACGCGCATTCTGTCCACAACACTCTTCTTGCATCCGCTCATTCTTCTAATATCCTCATTCTTCACTCTATCACGCAGCGTTTTACCAACCATTCTTCTTAACGATCGCATCTCCACTGCATTTATTCCACTTTCGTCCTTCTTCAGCCACGTCCATGTCTCGCTTGCATACGTAAGTGACGGTACCAGAATGGTATTGTGCACCAGAATTTTAGTTTAAGTAAGCAAATTATTTTTTATTTTATTTATTTATTTATTCAACAGACGGAATTCGATTCCCGGCCAGGTCAAAATAAAGAGTGACCTTTTTCAAAATTGAATTGGGTTAAGGTATTGCATATAAATGTGTTAGGTGCATTGCATATAATTATGTGTATCGTCGCATTAGTACCCATAATATAAGATTCATAATATCTTAGCTTGGGACTAGCTCGATCTGTGTGCAATGTTTATACATGTTATGTGATGTTACAATAATTATTATACAAAAGATACAAGTAAGAAATACGATTATCCAACTAATAAAATATGAACATGTTAAACATATCAAACATATACACTAAACTTAAGAATGAAAAATAAAATAAAGTAAAAACATAATAAAGTTAAAGTAAATTAGCATGTATCAACAACAGCATTTGAAAAGTATTTATTTACCAGTAAGTTTATTCTTTATTTCAACAGTAACACGTGATTGTTCAAATGAACTTAAATGTAAAATTAAATAAGTGTTTTGCAAATGCGCCTAAACCTCGTATTTGCTCTTTCACAATACGAGTATTCACGTCGTTCGTGAATACGGCATAAGACAGTGGTGTAGCTTAAATGGTTTTGCTTTGCATTATCTACAGAGTTTATGAAAGTCTAGGGGTGAATGTGTATCATCAAGATGATGCGATATCTCTGCTAATATCATGAAACTTTTTGTGAAAACGTTCTGTCTCTATAATGTCACATATTTAAATATTTCAGTCAATGTCATTTTAATTTATTTTAGACTAGAAGGAAACTATAGTCTTTGTTGTAATTAAGGAGAAATGATGGTCTCAAACAGTGAAAAATAGTTGACTAAACGAACGCTGCATTTTTATTCACAAAGTTTCCAACGATTAAGACTCTCTGTGACAGTACACCAATCCTGAAACAACAATAATAATTCGTCTGGTAATTGGAAAAAAGTGACAGAGTTGCTCCGAATGGTTAGATGCTTGCTTACAACTACGGATCCAGAGAATTGTGAATGATGAATATTGGAAAAATTGCGAAGATGAAGAATAATTTTTGAGTTGAAATATATCGTCCCTCTTCTAACTAACTGTCGTATCTGACATTTTTGGCGAAATCGAGTTATGATCACCAATGTGTACTTATAATATGTGTCCTGCATGTTCTCACTGAAGATCACACCTGTAACTGTTACCGTTATCCTGGAACAACTTTCTGATTTTTTTGTCGTATTTACGAATTACTCTAAATAAAATGTGTTGCCGTATCTACAAATTCCTGAAATTTCATCATAAAAATGATTCTGAGATATATAAGAATACAAATAAAATAATGAAATATATATACACTGTATCATATACCTAACTAGGAGAGACGAAAACATGCATGGCAAAACACTAAAAACGCTCTCCTGAACAATTTACATTTTAAAAGGTTAGACTGTTAGTCAGAAGAGGGACGATATTTGAGTTTCTGTAAAGGACACACCAATGCCATTATGCTCCAAAGGTGTGTTTGAAAATAAACTTAATAAGCATACATATCTAATATTCCTGTACATAGGTACCCTACATACATTCATAGAGAATATTATTATATTAATTATTCTCTATGTTGCTTTATTTATGTACTTCATATAGAGGAGAGTAAGCAGCACCACTCACACATCTTGAAGAGATTAGAGAATTTAAGCCGTTTATTCAGAGTATTATGAGAGTTCTCTCTATTCTATAAGTGTTTCTGTCTTATTCTATATTATATAAGAGCTCTTTCTTTGTTTCTGTAAGACGTCTTATTAAGTATGTTTGTTTATATATAGACTTACCACTAAAGGAAATGACCGCCAAATCAATCATGACGATTCTTCAAAATTTTTAAAAATATCATAAATTGTAAAAAATCTGTGGAAAATTTGTGAACTTATCGACGTATTCTGGGTGTCTCCATCAGGCCAAGAGGTTGTGAAACATGTAAGTATAAAAAAGATACCATTGGCATCTTTTTGCTATAGAATGAAACAGCAAAGTATTACTAAAATTAATTTTGGGACATGTTTTCTGAAAAAAATATTACTGCATTCCTATGTAGTCTATACCATAAAGGTCCATGACTGCCTTTGGGTCAATAGTAAACCTAAATTGTCAGGGGACAAAAAAAAAGTAAAAATGAAAAATCTGACTTCCTGCCATCTAATCAAATGAATTATAACTCGTACAATTTAAGACGATTAATTAAAAAAGAGCTTGCATACTTGATTGTTAAGTTGACGATGTAGAACAGAGTGGAAGAAATCTTCAGGCTTATCACGACAGACTTGCATGGCATTAAAAAAATACTGGTACTTTAAAACTCTATAGAAAACGGAAAAGAACCTAGAAGTGATTCGATTTTAAAAAAAATAAAACCATTGTTTTGGAACATAAATCCTTTTTGGAGCAAGAGATTTCTCTTTTGAAGAGTAAAAAAATGTAGCGCCCTTTTGAAGGCAACTCGTTGCGTAATAATATTATGCATATGAGAATCTGTAAAGTGAATATAAGGTGCTTACGCTGTTCATGGTAGGTACTTTACAATAAGTAGAGTCCGTACTGTACAATAGGAAAGTAAAGAACAAGAGAACCGAAACGTGTTGAATGGTTGGAAGAGGTAAAAGTATGTAGGAATCTAAACAGCCAGGGTTACCAAATTCATAATCATCTTGAGGTTTCAGCAGAAATCATCTCTTTAAAAAACATGTATTTTTTATTGCAATGAAGAAAACTGATAAAACATTGAGAAAATAATGTCGATTTTGTTTCTTCATCGTTGAATAAATTGATATTTTTTAACAATAACTACGAGTACCTATATGAAAATTGCTCATTCATCCATATCATTACTGCATTTCCACAACTGGATTAACCAGCGGTTTAAACGCATGTAATAAATATGCAAGTCAGCCTTTGCCTGCCAATAAAAGTTAAGACATTCGTGATGAGTGGCATGCCTCAATGCTGAACTGAAGATGTTAAATGTCATCTTCGTAATGTTTCGAAATCCGCTTAATCTTAATGATTAGGTTTTAATTTCTTTTCTATAGGTTTTCCAGTGTCCTGTAAAATTTATAATACATTACGTATTAGATTGGTAACATCTTTGATTGAGCAGAAGTGTCATCCAATCAAACGTCTTATTTGTTTCATTGAAGGAAGAAGATGACCTGCATATTTATTACATGCATTTAGTCCAGAAGGCACCCCACTTGTACACATATGGACAAGTAATTTGTAAACCGCCGTTAACTCATAATATACCTCAAGGCCGCTGTCACCCGAAACTCACAGCAAAAAGGTGCGTCTTCAGCCTTCTTCTAAAGCTCCCTACATTACGCAGTAAGCAAGATTTTCAACTTAAATCTGATCACCCTGGAAAAGAGACCTTGTAGAATGTAGAATGTAAAAATGTACAACAATGCGCTTTGTCGGATTATTATTATGAATACATCTATACGAGTAGGTACTAGTAGCAGTAGAAGTATTACTTTTGTTGTCTTAGCTAAGCTCAGAGAAAATTTCTTTTATAATGTTTGAATATTATGTACGTATATTTTAACAAGAGATTTCAAGCAGAAAAGATTTTCATTAACACGAGAGTTTAATTGTGTACGTATGTACATACATACTTAAGTACATTGAATAATTGTTATATTTGTATGTAATATTTACTTTCATTCCATGACCATATTTATTTTGCTAAAGGAGCAGCGAGAAATAATTATTTTTTACAAAGAGATTACACGTTAAAACCTTGTTCGCTATTATAAAGTATTTTTTAAACATAAAAACAGTATTTTTAATGTTTATTTAATTAGCCTCTTTATAATTTTGCGCTTATTTGCATTGCGATTATTTTTGCACATGAGCTTATTATTTGTGCTATTTATATAATGGAATAACGATATTAGAAAAAAGTAGATATATTTGTATCGTCGGTGTTCAAAGTTGAATCATAATCTATTGCTGATATTCTTAAAAAGTTAATTTTGATGTCGTAAATTATGTATTCTGCAAAAGCTCATACCTAATATATATGATACAGGATATTGGATTGATTGATTGGTAAATGATGGTCCTAGCTAGGACATCATTTGGTATTTGGCCGATGAAGACCCTCCTTCACAATAAATTGTTCACTGTGATCAGAGTTTAAGGAATGTTATGAAAAGAAGTGAAATAATTGAAGCAGCATGACTCTAAATAGAGGAAGCAGTTTTTTTTTCAGTTTCAGTTACAGTGATTTTATTACAGTTACAGACGCAGTTTCAGTTACAGTGATTTTATTTTGACATATTAAATTTATTTGAATTACCAATTCCACTGAGATAAAATTAAGTGAGTCTGAGAGATAAAATTAGAAACGATGACATCAGACACCTAACAAAAGTCACAGATATTATGGATCGTGTTGCAAAGCTTAAGTGGCAATGGGCGGGTCATGTTGTGAGACGAAACGACGGTAGATGGACTCCTAGAATTCTCAAATGGCGACCATGGAGTAGCAAAAGAAGCATCGGCACCACAAAAGAGATGGACTGACAACATTACTCCAATCGCGGGAAGGAAATGGATACAGAGGGCACAGGACCGCAACGATTACAAGAGTTTGGAAGAGGCCTATATCCAGCAGTGGAGTGATGGCTGACTAAGAAAAAGAAGAAGACCAATTCCACAAAAAAAAACTATTGATTCTTTAGTTGAATGACATATGATTGAAATATGCTTCAAAACTTGACATTTTATTTTTCTGAAATTTAATTTGTAACATAGTTTTACATGTAATTTAATCCATAAAAAAAAACTAATCAATGTATTGAATTGAACTATATGAATATACGCCTACTAAATTACATCGTAGAACATTAATCTCAAAATGAAAAATAAATTAACACTGCGTGAATTGCCAAAATGAAGATTTTTTTAGTACGTTTAATTTTTTATCCTATTGAGCATCAATGACAGTTATTCGATCGCATTTGCGAAATTAAAATAAAACTAGAGATGTATTAACTACGCGAATGATTCAAATGTAAAAATCTTATACTTCTAGAGGTTATAAAAGTCCATTGAAATATTAAATGCATGCAAGGTGTCTGGTAGGACATTCAACAAACTGACAGTGTACATAAAGGAGAGCATTTGTAAAATCTTGATTGTACTGTTTTTTTTATTTATTTTATTTCTTAATTTGGAAAATTATAATTATTCTTTTTCTAATAATGTTTATGAATGTTTTTCTATTTTCTAATCTTAATATTATTATCAATATAATATTTACTTTAATCAAATTTTTCGTATAAAATAGAAAAAATAAATAAATCAGAGTTCAGTATAAAGTGCCCAAAACATACTTTTTAAAATAATTTTTAACAGATATTCTTACAAATATAAAAAAAAAAAAAATACCAACACAGAATGACATTCTTACTTAAATTTATTTAGTATGTCATATTTTGAAAATTGTTTATTTTTTTTAGCAAAATATCAAAACTTTAAATTTTTGACTTTGCAATTTAAAATACGAAATCCTCATAAAACGTGCCACTTGCATTAACTTCGAGTAACTTCGAAATGTTTCAGATGTTTCAATCTGCCGAACATTTTGTATATAAATACAACAATTCTGAACTTTATTATTTTCAGTCTTGTTAAGCTTACATGTTCTGTAAAGGAAAAATGTAGTATTTCAAACATTTATTTATTTTCGGTATGATAGATAAGGAATCAAATGAAAAACATTTGCACGTTATACAGTGTTAAATACATCGATGTCTTACACATCAACAAATCAAGTAAACGACATGTGCTTTGTTACTTCTTCGTACATCTGTCACGCCACATTAATCTGCTTCACCGCAAGATGGCGGCGCATACAATGTGTGTTCTCAAAATGGCCGAAATACACACATACGAGTATACTTATACTAGTATCAGTGCTATGTAGCTTAAAATCCAGCTTTGCACAGTCAACAAACGTTTAGTGTACCCAAAACATTGTAAATAGCACGAACAAAGATCGTACTTTTATATAAATCTGAGGAATTGTGAAAAATTACAAAAAAATATTAAAATTCTCATGAAATAACTGCCGTGAAGGAGAATGTTGGATATTTCGTTTAGAGATAGAAAAACAATCCAGTGAATTAGGAAGAAACTCACTGACGTCATTAAAAACGCACTAAGAAGGAAATGTTGTCAGATACTTAAGGACCATTCAGACTTGTTCACTTTGAGTGATAACTAAGAATGACGGATGAAAGCGATTACTCCCTGACATAAGTTTAAGTTAATAAGTTTTTCCTTTATTTGTCCTATTCTCTATGAATAAGTAGAGAATGTCAGAACCATAAACAAAACGAACGCGTTGTTGTGTGCCTATGACAATTTTGTTAATTTATTTTCATTGTTTATGACTGTTAATTCAATATTTTATTTTATGAAAATACGTCAAACTACAGACAACATGGCCGTAATTAAACACATTGCAGTGAAAAAATTAGATGAACAAGTGTGAATAGACGTGTTCACTTTCAATAAACACCTTCGACCCTTTCAATCAGGATAATCATCCAGGGTGAAACAATGTGAATAGCTCTTTACACTCAAGATGGACACATGAAGCACTGGAGTGGCAACTGAGAACTAGCAGAAGAAGGCTTCAGGTTAAATGGTTGAATGACGCAACGAAGATTACTGGCAATAAGTGGATGCAACAAACCCAGAACAGAAGCAAGATCATGGAGGAGGCCTTTGTCCAAAGGTGGACCCAAAACTAGTGAAAAGAAGTGTTTTTGTTTATGCCTCTATATAGGACATATTACAAACATACAAACATATTCAATAACGGACTAAATAGTTTATATTTAGCTTGTCATCAAACATCAACCATAACAATGTGTCAACCATTACATTGCTTGCAATAAATTTGACCGATGTAATCATTGTACAGCATACACACAAAGGAAATGAATAGTGGGTACTTAGTACTATTTGGCAGTTTCCTTGTCTTACTAATAGCTGAAATACATAGTACTATTGTCACAATATGTGTGAAATTATGTCTACATTGCCCTTTTGGATTTAGCAGAGATATTGGGATAGATATTATTGACTAACTCAGTTGGAAGGAATTTGAGACAATATTTTATTCAGTATGAGCTTGTTCAATGATTCCAATTCATCTAAACAAAATGTATTGTATTATTTTGTAAAAGATGTCAGATATTCACGATTTGCCGACACTTGGATTAGTTCAAGAGATCTTACCAACGTCTTTATCAATGTCAAAGTCATACTCAAGACTACAATTGCGTGTATCCACGTTTCCTTAAATCAAATTTCGTTTGAATATGACACGGCGATATTGAAATGAAATAACAATAAAAATAGAGTGATTCTGTTGATACAATAATGGTTTATCGTATCAGTGAAGTAGTTAGAAGACTGATTGTATGCTATAAGTATATGGGTTGTTCTCTCTGTGTCGTAAAAATAAAACGTTCAGAATGGGTGTCACAATGAAAGAAATGATAATGTTTTAAAACTAAGTTCTCAGATGTCAAAATTTAAATGTTTTATTTATATACCCATTTTTTTCATTATTAACACACCATTATAGATTTTTTTAAATACCTACTTTATTTTATACTCATCATTTTACATTGAAACATAAAAAAACGTAAATATATGTTTGAAAATATAAATTACCACCGTGATATTTTACAAACGCCTGCTTTTTACAGGACACTCGACAGCTTAAAGGAATGAGAGGGAGATCACTATTTTTTTGACAGGGACTCCACGGAAACAACATCATATTCATTAGTCAATATATTGCACAACAATAACTTTATTGTACTATATTATACGAGTATTACTTATGTATGTAAGTTCTACCATACATTCCTGCATTGCTGAAATAGAATTTAATTAAATCATTACAGAAATGCTTGACGCTATTTATTTTGAACTTATTATTTAATGTCCTATTCACATATTATGATATTGACTTAGGACACTCGACGAATACCATAATTTCATCGTAATTTCTGTAACAAAACTGCGTCCATAATGAGTCGATAAAAGGTTTTTTCAACTCTTTTCATCCCTTATAAAAATTAACATCATTGATTGTATCGGCATTAACTTTGTAATACTTCATTTTAAATTATCAAATAAAAAAATATAAATATTGATTACCTATTATTGTTTTATGTTACTGGTGAGTTACGAGACTACGAGTTCGCATCATTCAGTATAGATCAGCACCTGATGATGCGAACTCGGAGTCCGCGAAACCGGTCGTGCGTTAGTCTAACTCACCAGTTACATAAAACAATAAAAATAAATATTTATTTTATTTGATAATTTAAAAAATAATAAATTAATTTGAACCTTGTAGATAATTTTCATTGTAACTAAATGATAAACTGAATATTTTTATTGAGTATTTTGTATATATCCGCATATTTGAGGAAGATAAATAAATAAACTTGGATTTTCTGTATCCATATTTAAAATAAGGAATATAAAACAATCATTCGTTCTTTTGCAGTTGTAGTATGGACGGGGTCAATCACAAATATTTTGTGTTTTTACAATTTTAATAAAGGAATTGAAAAAAATCTTGGATATTAATTAATTACTTTAAAACAACAAAACTTCCATTTGCGCCTTTGAATATAAAATATTTATCATTTTTTTTTTTATGGAACCGTATCAATCATATTTTAAATATAATGTAAGTACTTTGACAATTTTCTCGCGCTATATAATATGTAAAAGAGATAAGCCTTGTGGTAATTATATTTATTTATTTATTTTATTTCACTAATAAACTACAATCTACATAAATGCTTTTATTGATGATGCCCAACTAGGTATATCCTGTACTAGGGCAAAAATCTCACAAACATATTAATCATATACAAACGTATACACAATTACAAAAAACATTCATCTCCTATTAGTCGTACACCTTCCATTAGTCGTCAATACAACATTTGTTGTATGTGTAATGGAGTTTATTATTATATCTAAATCTCACCATCATACTGACCTAATGCTCATCACAAAGAGAGACATTGATACGAATATGAATGACGTAGATTTATTATCCGGCCGGATATTGAGCTAATATCCGTTAGTCCCTAAATGCAATTTTTTGACATAATATAATTTTTTCAATATTTTATTTAATCAAATTTTACGATCACACATGCAAAGAACATAATAAATCATTCAATTTTTTTTATTGAGGACGATGCGAAATTTAAATCTTTTGGTAGATTTGGTAGAAAAACTATTTAAGTAGATATGCCCCTAATTTCTGTTTTGTACCTCCTATCTAAACTCGCTTTGTGTTTAAACATGTATTTCAAACATTCTATTAGGTTTGCTGGAAGACTTATTTCATGGCAAAGTGTAAGTCTTTTGTACAAAATTTATTAATACCAATTACGAGTATGTTATAAAATTTTATTATTACTGATATGGGCATGCTAATTACAACTTACTTGTCCTGGAAAACCACAGTTTTTGTAGCTTTTTGCAATATTCATTTAAAGATGAAGTGGTTCTTTCGGGTTTGGTTAATCTCCCTCCTTCGCTTTGAGGTTTCTACTCTGTTGATAGATCGGCAGAGACGAAACGTCAAGATAAAAAATGGAGACAAACAAACGCGGAAAATCCGAGGAATAATATCATCTTAACATGGATAAACATTCCCATAGGATAACTGACTCTAAACTTAACTCGCGACGAGCGTGTGTGTGTATTGAAAATTAGCTTGTTTTGAAATATCAAGGATCTCTGGAGAAAGTTTTATAGGTGCATTGGATCCCTGACCGAATCAAGACAAGAAGATTAAGAATGTGAATGTACATATATGTACAACAATGACCGGATATTCGATTCAGGATCTTTCTTGATATTCGGCTTGATCTCATCACTTATCTAAATTTAGCCATCAAACAGACCAGATGTGTATCACATAGATACAAAGAGGGATTGTTACGAAATAATAGCAAAAATAATAATAATACGTACACATACATATATAAGCGGATTATTTTCATTAAACTAATTATTGTAATGCCTCTACGTTTAGCTGTGGTCCTTTTATTGAAACATCACGTACTCATCATCTGTGGTTATTGGAATTCAATCTATTGTACTAGCAAATAATACCCGTGATTTAATCTCAACGTGTACAAATGTCCTATATCAATTTATATGTATAACATTATCACCCTTCAACTCTGTTTCTCTGTTTCTGTCGGAACAGAGAAACAGAAACTAGCAACACCTATTCAGAGCATCTCTGTGCCAACTGAGTCATCTTTTCTCACAACATTCATAATAATTTTTTTTTTTAAAAAAAAGTCATATCTGGGTTTTGTTATAAACCCAAATACAACCTTATACACTATATTTGCTTTATATTGTATTTTTATTTCTATTATTACTATTGATATGTGTATGTGTATGTATGAATATATTATATATGTAATATGTCTGTTTTTTTTATAAATTTTAGTTTTAATAACCGGGTTAGTTGGAAGACATCCCATTTCAGCGATAACTCGCCCTCTGTACATTGAATCGTATAACTGATATTTTCTATGACACTGTTTTAATATGTATTATTGTAAACAATGTTCAGTCAATACTAGTAATTTATGTGTAGAATCTATTTTTTTATATTTTTTTTTTATATCCTATCACATTCTACAACTTTTATTGAATTTCTGGCTTTTATTTGTAACTTTGTGATTGTATTGTCTCTTTAATTATTTATATAATCAGTAATTTTGATGTACCTAATTTATATAATTTATATTATTAATTCTTGACTTATTTCTTAAATGTACGATGTATTAATGTGAATTTATATTGTATATATACATATGTGTTTTGTAGTCTGTCTTATATTTAAACATGTAAAAGGCTTGCGCCGTATACAACTGTATAAATAAATAAATAAATAAATAAATAAATAAATAAATAAATAAATAAATAAATAAATAAATAAATAAATAAATAAATAAATAAATAAATAAATAAATAAATAAATAAATAAATAAATAAATAAATAAATAAATAAATAAATAAATAAATAAATAAATAAATAAATAAATAAATAAATAAATAAATAAATAAATAAATAAATAAATAAATAAATAAATAAATAAATAAATAAATAAATAAATAAATAAATAAATAAATAAATAAATAAATAAATAAATAAATAAATAAATAAATAAATAAATAAATAAATAAATAAATAAATAAATAAATAAATATATGAATAAATAAATAAATAAATAAATAAATAAATAAATAAATAAAAATAAAATAAAATAAATAAATACGTTGGTTTCGATGTCATAAAATTGTATGACGAAAGGACATAAAAGCTATCAAAAACCTTGTTGGCGAAGGAAAAGTCTATACTCTTTTTTGCTACTTTTGTTTAATCTTTTTTTTTTGTATTTTTGGGTAAGTTGGAAGAGATCGCGTTTGTGCTATACACTAGCTCTATGTAATTACGAGTATATTCGTTGTATTTAATTTGAATGTTTCTTTATGTATTGTGATGTACAGTAAAGAATAAATAAATATATAAATTATTGGCTATGTCTTAAAAAAAAAAACCTGACCCAGTCACGTTCGATATTTCTTCTGTACTACAGACACTGTTATCTATCTATACTATCACGCTATTTCTCACTAGTAGAATAGACAGAAGAAAGGCATTTTTTTGAAGCAACGTTTTTAAACTTTTTTTTTGTCATTCTGTCCTCATTCGTTCTCTCCACATTCACCTTTATTATTACACAAATATTCACTTTCTAACATTCTCGTATTAAAATCAAAACACCCAAAAATATTTGAATTTAGAGTGATAATTTATTTCTGTAGACGAAGGTAAAACGTCAGAGAAATTTTGGAGAAACCACAGTCGAGTGACAGTATGTTTTGTTACCACGTCATAAAACCAAGATGTGAGTGACGCTATTAATCGTAATGCCCATGTCTACGCCTCTCCGCCTACCCTCACATACATTACATAACAATGGTATGGTGTAATAATAACGTTTTAATTAAATAAATGGCTATTTAATGTTCCATTTTATGTTTCTATGAAAATTCGACCTATATGTATATTCACACACTCAGCGTATTTGTTGAACCATACCCAATATTTTGGTTTGTAACGTTCCTTATTACCTATGGTATAAACTCACTCTGTGTTGAAAATTTTTGGACAAGATTTTGTTCTTCAACTATTGCAGGTGAGGGACATATGTTAGTGATCTCTCTAACTTGGTAGTTGATTTTTTTAAAACGTTAAGGGTAGAGTTCTAGGAAATTCTTAATGCTCATAGACAAACGCTCTTAGATAACGTCAACCAAATATGGTGGAGTTAAGGAGAAGAAAGTCCAAATAATAGTCATACCTACTAATAAAAAGTGCATTTAGCCATGTTTTACAGGCGTGAGCTGTATATAGCTGTTATTCTGAATTGAATTATAACTTACTAACAACACTTTTCTTTTGACAAAAATTAAAAAAAAAATCTTTTGGCAATTTATTATTAGTATGAAATAAAATAAAATAAATTTATTATTATTATTTTATGTTACTGTTGTGTACCTAAGACTAACGCACGACCGGTTTCGCGAACTCGGAGTCCGCGGTTGGTTGTTGATTCTATTGTTCTGCTATAGTTACAATGCACCAAAATTAATTGACAGCTAGGAATAGTTTTAGCCAGACATAACAAGACTTACCTCTATTTTTTTGTAATGCGTCACATAAACAGGGGTAATATTTGGAATAGCGCAGTTATTTCGTGTTTGAGAATATACAAAGGTGGTGTTGACGGAAGTAACAGAATGAAAACTTCTACTCTGCGCCAAATTACGTAGATAAGTTATTTTCTCTTCTGTGCCCATATTCCAGGTTTGGACACGAGCCAAAGGAATACCTCATGTATGGAAAATCTCGAAGAATTTTCAGGGCATAACATACAAATACTTCATTTACCCCAAATTTGGCCAAATTTGCATCTACCGGAAATGTTTCACCTTACAATGTATGCTGCACGTATTGCGGCAGTGCGCTTTGTAGTGTATTGCAATTAATTTGCCATCTACAACTTCATTAGAACCAGAAGCAGAAAATCCAAAATAAAATTCTAATGATATTTTGGCTTGGACGATAATTTATAACAAGGATAGCAAACTTTTTTGAGTCCGCGTGCCATAAAACCTCCAATATTATTTCTTGACTGTGTGTGATAAGTAAATAAATAGTAAAATAATATAGTTATATAGGTACTGAACTTGGAAATCGTACACGTCCAAATTCCAGACTCCCAAAAACAATCATACAATCAATACAAATAGGGCGAGTTAGGCGTGATTTCTTCCAACTAACCTAAGTTTTACACCGAAATGAAAAACCTCGTTTCCTCTTCATATTTCTAAGAGGAAAGATAATGAGCAAATCAAAATTCTTAAGTACACAATATTATCCAGTAACTAAAAGGCGAATGATGTTGTAAAGCATACCATGAAATTCCTGAAGGATTAACACAAAAGGCCTTACTCTAAGAGAGAATGTTATAACGGCTAACTTTCAGCCTACCTGCTTATCAAAATTGTGATGTAAAAATATGACATAAAAACATCGAAATTAGAAAAAAAAATTGTGTATAATTTAGTTATTGTGTATGACTGAATAATGTGGGTTCCATATATAAATATTATAATTAAATTCAATAAAACATTGCCATTTCGTGAATTGATCGATTTATTATAATAAGAAGAAGATTTTTGTATTTTCCCTTTTCCAAATTGTGTAGCGCTCGATACTTTTGTCTATCTAACAAAGAAACTGACGTAATCTTAGCAATATTTGAGCCCGTTGAACTTGCTTAAAATCTAGTTAGTTTGGAAAATAATCATGAAATGGGGAATGAAATAAAAAAAATCTACTAGGCATATTTTTTTGAGTGTCCTTATACGACGAAGATACGATCACTCTCTCAATAAAAAACAATATAATAGAAAAAAAAAAAATTATTTCATCGTGAAATTTGACTACCTAAACAGCGAAAATAAATAAGATACAATCAAAATCATCACCAATATTGATTAGAGAGATAAAAAGAAAAATCGATTTTTTGAATAAACATCGCTATTACCATCTCTAAAACTTACAATAATATATTCAATGATAAGCCAGAGTAAAATATACACAAAACGATGATACCTATTACCTAATTCCATGTTATTTAATGAAACGATAAGGAGAGAAAGAGCCTTACTCAGGGATTCATACTACGAGGACAATACACTTCAGGACGCATTGTTTAAAAAGATAACGGGATGTTTAACAATCGAAATTAATCCTTTTTATCTATGTTGCTAATGTCATCTATGACTGGGTTGTCATCTCTTTTTTGGAACGTAAATTTAATAATTTTTTAATCTTTCTATATTTTTGTCTATGTCATCACGGTATCTTCTATGATTAGTGTAGCCAGTAGACATACAGTATGTTATGAACGTATTGGTTGTCTTCTGAAATCTTTAAAAATTAAGTATGAGCTGCTTGTCCTACTGCTGAATACATTTTTATTTCGGTGATTATTTCGAATATCAGCGTTTTTCTAGGACATTCGAAATAACTTACGCAAGATGAAATTCATGAGTTATATCAATATATTAAAAACTTTAATCGTAAAACTATTTTATGACCACAAGGTTCATGAACCGACGCCCCGGATTTTAGTTTTTTTTTTCACAATGCACTGTAACTATGAAATTCCATATTTTTAGAATTTTTTTGAAAATAGGTAGGTACCTGCCTTAGTGGATGGGAAAATAGTCTGATTAAGAAATATAAGTTTCCGAACTATGTTTTTAAGAGGAACGTCGAAGGGCTAATGAAAAAATTTTATTTATTATTTTTGCTATTTATTTATTTCATCACGACAAGTTACACATTATAGGGTAATATTAGTTATTAAGTACGGAGACACTTTAGATTTTTTTTATTATTTCTAACGTGTCTGCATTGGAACAATAAACACATATACACAGTTAAATAAACATATATAAACGGACTGAAATAATGTATTCGAGGATCATTTCCACTTTACTTAAAAGAAAAACGTAGCACAACATTGCTACGCATCGTAGCTCTTACAATGCTTTTAGACTCCCCATTCTTACATTCCATTCTGAAATATGTTTATATGTCTACTGTGTTTCTACTCTACGTCTTGAAGGAAGATTCTCCCCTTCTTACCTCGAGGGTTACTTTCGACGCAATATTATCCATTGTATTCACTGTGTCGGTGTTAAGGTAGTAGAATTTCATAGCGAAATAAATAAAACAAAAGTTTTATTCTACTATTTGATTTATTTGACAAGAAGACGTATTTCGTCTTGTTAGGACATAGTCAATCTTCAAGTCACTTTATGTATGGATATCTTATGGATTGATAATGTCCTGACAAGACGAAAGACGTCTCTGTCGTCAAATAAATTAAATAGTAGAATAAAACTTTTGTTTTATTTATTTCACCATCCATTGTCTTTGAAACATCAAATTAATAAGTACATTTATTGAATTCATTGATTAGGTATTCCACACATTCTGAATGCCTAATTTTTTTTGTGGCACAAAGAGGACAGTTTGTATCTTTATTACATCTTAAATCTACTGGCTACACCTATTATGGAGGACACTGTTATTGTATGGATAGAATATTCCTAAAACTCTATGGAATGACGGCGTGCAATTCAGAATGGGTGACATACAACATCGCTGAATTTAATAATGTATTTTATGTGATGTTTTCCAAAAAAACTGTTTTTATAGTACGCTTACTAAATAAGAGTAGGAGACGTATTCTATTCTAGGAATCTATATAGTTGCCAAAAAATAATTTGTTGTTCGGACATATTTATCTACCAAATTAGTCGCCACTTGATCAAGTTATTAGTCTGGTCTGAACTAAGCTTAATACGGCGTCAGGAATAGCCTCCGTTTTGTTCTTCCTCGTATCCACATCACATAAAAATATCTTGCTCCAGCGTTACAGTCCATTCCATCTCCCGCCACTACTTATTCATCTCAAGGGAAGTATAAAAACCATAGGGTTGTTTCTGCACCCTCGTCGCTACTAAAAGTTTTATCCATTTTAACTCTTTTAACCATGACGAGAGATTTAAGTCATTTTTAAAATTTGTAGCAACACGCGTTGACCCGCGAGCTTTGAAGCTTATCGGTACACCCGGTCAAATTGGTGGTATTTTTTTTTATGATGTTGACAAACTTTGCTGGTTAGTAAATTTTTGAGGTTATTTTAATTTAATTAAAATGATTTTAAAAACACTGTTTAATTTCCAAATTGAATTTATTCACCTCAAACGTTTTCGCCAAGGCTTCTACTTGGCATCATCAGGAGGACTAATTAGTTTAAGTTCATATGTGAAAGATTCTTGAAATCCAAAAAAATATTAAAATAAGAACAATTTGGTGAATATCCAAATACCATATGCATATCCTTTGTTGATATACCCATCTACTTCCCTCTTATCAAACACACTCAACTCCGCCCTTTCTCCCCCACCTTCAAAGTTAGTAATAGAAAACAGACTCACTACATATGAACTTAAACTAATTAGTCCTCCTGATGATGCCAAGTAGAAGCCTTGGCGAAAACGTTTGAGGTGAATAAATTTAATTTGGAAATTTACAGTGTTTTTTAAATCATTTTAATTATAATGAATTTCCAAAGTGTTAACATAAAAACATTTTATTTATTAGTTTAATTTGTCGGTATTTAGTAGATTTCCATAATGAAACTTAAAAACAAATGTTTTCTTCTACTATAATATGTTCTTTATCGAGAAGAAAAGTCTTTCGTCTTATAGAGATGTATGTGATTGACAGACGAAAGACGTCTCTCTCGATAAAGATCATATTATGGTAAACATCGTGTTCAATATGTTTTATAAGGCTGCTTTCATTCATTCATTCATACCATCACAGGATTTTCTACAGTTGGGGTAGCTAGCGTTAAAACTGCAAGTTATGAACATGCATATCGTTTTCTCCGTGACAATAAACGTTAAGAAGTTCAGGATGGGTGGCACATTTTGAATACCTTATCAAGAATATCATCATCATCATCATCTCGACAGCCCTGGGTGGGCTTTGGCTGAATCCAGTAGTCTCTTCCACTCTCGTCTGTCCTATGCTTTTGTCTTCCAGTTTGTGATGTGCAGTGTAGATGCATCAGTGTCTATCCATCACAGTTTAGGCCTTCCTGGTTTTCTTCGTCCTTGTGGTGTGAGGAGTGTGAGGCGTTTTACAGAGTTGTTATCGTCCATTCTGATTATGTGACCAGCCATCCAGGATATGCCATCACATATTATTCGTAAAAATCTCATAAAATACATACAACATCTAGCACCTATGTCGTTTATGTGTTTTTTACGAATTTTACCTTTTACCTTTTATAGTCGGTCAGTCGTAAGCTTACAGAAAAGAGTAGATATATTAATTACAAAAGCAGAGTGTTTATATTAAAAAAAAATGTTCATTACCTAAGTTTCGAGTGTCATGCAGCAATGGGTTAGGAGGAATATTTACATAATATAATATTTTTGCATTTTTTTCACATATCATTCGTTTCCCCTTTTTACTATTTCTATTTTTCACATATTCTATTAAGTTTGTACATTTCTACATCAACTGTTTTCATACTCTACTCAAAACAAAATGACACACTTTACCAAATAAAGCGAGCCGCGTATTCAAAGCAGGTGTATTTTTATGTTACGTTGAAAATCATCGTAGCAACCGAAAAATTCTGAATAAATTTAAAATTCGAATTCTTTTTTTAATAAAACTTCTCTGTACACCGATGTCAGTATCCTCTTCAATCGTTCCTCCAATTTTAGGGGTAGTGATCTCCAGGGTAGTGGAGTGGAGACCTCGTGAAGATAAAAAAAATAGAGGAAGACCTCCCACACGATGTGTTGACATTAGAAGAATTGCTGGTGACAGGTTGCAAAAAGCTCAGGACAGAGATGTCTGGAGACATATGGAGGAGGCTTATGTTCAGCAGTCGACAAGAATAACTGCATAAGTAAGAAAGTAAAGTAAGATCTCCAAAGAAATCCTCATGGACAACCTAACGCCGTCCTCTTCTGTTCTTAGCCAGGTATGCCAAATCGCAAATGGACGAAATTATAGCCTTCTTGGTCTGATCAATTCAACGCATTGTTATCCTACCTCTAGGTTTTTAAAGGTGTAATTTTATGTACTTTTTTTTTCCAAACAATCAGTTCTGTTACAATCCTGCTGAGACATTTTGTCGTTGTTGTTGTTGTAAAATCTCAAAGATAAGCAACTTCAAGATTCTACAAGTTGCTTGTAGAATCTCGAAGTTGTTGATCATATTGTCGATGCCATCTTAGATGTTTATATAAACCAATAAAATTATTAATAAGCACACTTTTTCGTATTCGGGCAAAGATGGTTTATATTTACAATATAAAAACATTTTCTTTACGGTCATCTTTCACAATTCACCGTTCCTTTGACAACAATAAGAGAACAAAAGAAATGTTGTGAGATAGATGAATCACTCGAATACAATAGTTCTGAACGGAAAAGATTAAACCATTTATTACGAAGAGATTGTTGGACAGTGCAATAAAAAAAAAATAAGCTTAATTAACTTTTAAAACAAAAATGAAAAAAAAAACAAAGATGTTAAAATCATTAATATAAAAATTATTGCCATAAAAAATAAAGGACATCGTTGTAAAACTAATTATAATAATATTCCACAGTTTGAATTGCATACCTAAGTAGTGTTTTTACATTTACTTATTCATAAAACTTCAAATGGCGATGATGCTTCTCTTAAATGAAGACATTGTGTCCATATGTTCACCCATTTGAAGAAAATTATTATGATAATGATAGTGTGTGCTACAAATGGTCAATTTGAGGCCTAAACTTTCTATTTCATTATATGTAGGTTAGTGTGTAGTTATTGAAGTAGAATTGTTTTACATTGAGCAACTTTTTCACAATATTTTCTATATTATTTGTATTGTTGGTATTGATGATGGTTGTCTAGCGCTGTTTGGAAAAGGTTATTTTTTTATACTTTTCAAACTATTCAATGAGCTTCCAGTCTTATTTCAGGCAGTGGCAGGACTACACTTTATATATTGGTACTACAATTTACATTCGTAATATAATTCCAGAAAACACTCGATTTTACAAGTTTCTAGCCCCCCTCCCCCATCCTGTCGCCACATTTTCAATTTATTAAAGTAAAATGACAGGATCTTATCGTTTTGTTTAATAATTGCAGAGAATACGCAGTTTTTTCTTTGGAAGCATGCGGTGTGTTTTTGCATATATGGAACGCACGCCATTGGTTTAAGGGGCTTGCCAGCCAAAACTGGCCCGTGAGAATTTTCTACTCCTATTGCATTCCCAACACTCCCATCTTCAACGCCTCTTAGGAGGATGCAATGTCTTAAACGAGACTGCACATGATTATATTAATGAAATAGGTACAGAGAAGCATTGAAAGAAAATTCATGTAAGACTCACGATGAAAAAAAGACCACTGTATGAGGCTTTTAGAAACATAGTGGATCAAATCCATTTTTTCTTAGAAATGAGTTGTTGGCGGATTCTTGCTCTATAGGCATTGTTTTAATACATGTCAAACAATTGTTATCCTGATTTCAAAATTTGAACCATATCATCATCATCATCATCATCATCGCCCTCAACGCTCCTCTCGGGAGCACAGGGCAGAAACCAGCCTCCTCCATTCAGAGCGTCTCTGTGCCAATTGCGTCACCTCTTCCCACGACATTCCTTGCGCTCTGATATCGTTGTCATAGGAACGGTGTATTGTGAAAGAGGGACGCCCGGGCCTACGGAACCCCTGCGGACGGAAGAACAGTTCTCTTTTTGGCCAACTATCATTGGGCATTCTCAAAACATGTCCCAGCCAGGACCATCGTCTCTCTTGTATTACGGAGATTACAGGTCTCTGCTGGGTGCGCCGGCGCACAGCATCATTTGTAACATATTCATACCATCTGACATCCAAAATCCTTCTAAGACACTTGTTTTCAAAGCTTAGTATCTTCCGCTCTTGAGCCTTGGTTAAGTGCCAAGACTCGCAGCCATATAGAAGGATTGGGATGATGCACGCATTGAACAAGCGACATTTTGTCCTGATGCTGAGTCCAGATGCCTTCCAAACTTTGTTCATGTTGTTGAAAGCCCCGCTAGCTGCTCCTATGCGGAACCATATATGGCCCTATTACCTTATATTGTGTTCGAACACAATTGACTCTCCAAATATCTCAGATTTTAAGTTTCATAGATGATTCTCATATTTCACATATCAAAGTTAATGTATTTTGATTCGAATTAAGGTGTACAGAGATATTGAGGATTCTGAGAACAAAGGCTAAACGAACATATTGACTAACAACGAAAATATTTATGATATGTTCAAATTATTCAAACTGTGTTATTATTGTTAAGACCTCGCTCATGCGACAAAATATTATTTCTTATAAGACCTTCAGAAAAAAAACAATCATAACTTTTCCTGTATTGACTACACCGCATTAGGTAAAAATGTGAAGGCAATTTACAATTATTTCAAAGAATTCTAACGAAAGAATAGAAGTTTGGTTTAATTTCAATGAATGCGTAAGTATTTTTATATTATTTTATCTATTTTAGTATTTTTTCAAACACTGTGGTGTCTCACTCTTTTTGATAAATATTTAAAAAGCACCCATCAATTTTTCAAAATTTCCAAAAAAAATTATAAACTTATGTGGTGTTCTCACTTTGGCGAATATCGCCAGACACCAAAATATCGCCAGCCATTTGAACCGTGTGAACAAAATGACAGCTAGTCTGAAACGATAAAAACCAGTAGAAACGATATCGTCTCGAGTTGACCACCTTCCAACTTTTCGGCCGATTGAACGATTTGCGCATGCGCAGCGTTCGTATCTATGTTAAAAACTTTATAACCTATAAATTTTATGTTTCCCGCTTCGTGACAGCTGTTATCTTTGTTGTTGGTTTGTGGCGTTTGTTTCCTTAATTTAAAGGCGCCTTATAACCTCTACTATAACATTTTCGACTAAAAATAAACACTTCGCGATCTCCATCTCGACGCCATTTTGAAAACAGTGTCAAAATCAAAGCGCATCTGACAGATCGTTTCTATATCGGTGGACTGTGTGAACATGGATGTCCGGCGAATTTTGTTTTTTCGCCTGGCGATATATTTAGAAATTCGCCTGGCGATATTCGCCAAATGTGAACACCCCATTACATGTGATGGATAAGCTTTAATGTGAGAATTTTGTAAGTGAAAAAGGTTTGTATGAAATCAAAGTGTAAATACAGTGGCTGGATCCCAGAATAAAAACAGAGATATCTGAAAAAAAAATCAGTAGGACAATATTTGTCATAAAAGTTATTCCGAGTACTAAACGATAATGTTTTAGCTTTAAATTTGCCAAAAAATGGGAACTCAAATACTTAATTTATTGATTTATCTCTGTCTTCTCTAACTATGTGGTCTATTGAGGGCATAAATCCAAATATGTATATAAACGAAAAGACTTACATATTTATAAGGCTGTTATATCTACTTTATTTGTATCTATCTAATCTTATGAAATAAATACTGAGAGCAGCTTTCAGTCAAGTTTACCCTTACATACTACGTAGTACCTACTATGGTTCAAGTGGCCCAAATACCGGAACCTGACCTACCTGACTATAGTAGGTGGATGAAAAGAAAGGTATGTGTTTTATACTTTTATCTTCCGATCTACTATTTTATCAACCGTGCCTTTGAAGGGCAAACGATATTATAGCTGATGTGTATGATAACATTGTAGTACCGAATCTGTGGAGGCTTAAAAAGTTGTGGGGGATAAAGTTGGTTGAAATGTGAGTCGATTCGACCTTAAAAACCGCGAAATTATTTTGAAGAAGTTATGAAGGGAAGCAGTGATAAAGTAAGTATTTATATTTGGAGGAATGTGTTTTATGAATAATGCGTAGGTACTCGTTATTCGAAGTTATTTAACGTTTTGATAGAATTCGACAAGGCATATTCTTGGGGATTAATTATTTATTAATTGAAATAAAAAAGTTTATTTAATCGAAGACATCATTCATTTATCAGTGTGAAAAAAAAGCTATCTGTTGACTCCTACTATTTACCAATTTCTTTAATAATAATTTTTTTTTGAAGGAGAGACGATGGTCCTGGTTGGGTCATATTCTGAGAATACCCAATGATAGTTGGCCAAAAAGAGCCCTGTTCTTTCCGTCCGCAAGGATCCCGTCGGCGGTGTATTTTGCAATACACCGTTCCTATGACAACGACATCAGAGCGCAGGGAATGTTGTGGGAAGAGGTGACGCGATTGGCACAGAGATGCTCTGAATGTAGGAAGCTGATTTCTGGCCTGTGCACCCGAGAGGAGCGTTGAGGGCGATGATGAAGATGATGATTTATAAACCTTACTGGTATAATCAGAAACTATAGAAAAACGTCGTTTATCATAATATTTTTTTGTAGGATTGTCTCCCGTTGAATTTTAAGTGTCACCCATTGAAAAGCTACTCTTATGTAACGTAATCGATTCGTTGTATCTTTTATCTCCCTTATGGGCGATGTTAGGGAACGAATTAGAATCAAAGTGACTGGAAGTAAAAAGGGTTTCTATTTTTGGAGGGTGATCGTTATAAAGATTATACGTTCTGCTTATGGATTTGTTTGCAGAATGATAGCGATTCAGGTAGAAAGAAATACAAAACAATAATAATCATGAGAGAATTAACTCTAAGAAATTTTGTTCTACATTTAAATATATTTTTTTAACGCGGCGGCAGAATTGACATCCACACTTCTCATATAAGGGCAAAGGTTTCATAAAAAATAAAGAAACTTCATATTTAAAGTGCGTTTTGGCTTTCATAAACTAACTTTAATTTCAAAAAGACTACCTCAATTCAATTTCACAACACCATGGGTTAGTTGGAAGATATCGCTTCTGCGATAAACTCGCTCATTGTACAATATCATTTATTTATATCACATTGTTTTATAATTTTGTAATTATTTATTGTGTAATTTTTATAATTATTATTAATACCATATTATGTCATCTATATTGTCACCTCTACAAATGTATGATAGCCGCTTTGAAACAGTATATTTGTATTTTTTATTTTCTTGTTGTTTTATCTTAGTATTTTTGTTGTTATATCTTTAGTACTTTCTTTTGGTGGAGTGAAACAGATGTTTAATACATAAAAGGATTGATTCACAATAAATAATTATACAATTAATTAAACATGTAGGTAACACATAAATCATCTATTCAAAACATGCACTAGTAGCGGATTTAGCTTACTGTGAAAGGTGTATAAGGTTGTATTTGGGTTTATTTCAAAACCCAAAAAAACGAAAAAAAAAAATATAATAAATGCGAATTAGAGACAATACATTAATTTAGATATGATTTAACTAGTAAAAGCAGTTAGAGGGTATTTACATATATAAACAAATTCCAAAAGAAATCAGCGCGCATGTGTGCAAATTGTATGAATGTTGAAGAAGGGAAATAAGTATGTAACGTTAGATTTATATGGCGTTTCGTTCACTCAGCCTACCCCACTTGGGATAGGCACGGCGTGAGGGTATATTTTGAAAATAAAATTCCTGCATTCAAAACAATCAAACGATAATTATAATACGTTAATTAATTGATTTTTTAAGGCAATTAATGAAAACTTATAGTATTTGGGTATTTAGAAGCGATTAGTTTTTCAATGTTGAATTGCCCACATTTCGTAAATAATTCTAAGTATTGGAATTTCCTTTCTCATTCTTTTTTCCCCACATCCACGACCATTAAACATTTTGAAGCATTACAACAATACTGAGCTTGAATACCACAGAGTATTGTTGGTGCCTGCCTCTATGGGAATGTCTGAGAATTCCAAGAAAACACGTACAGTGAGTGTCAAAGATTTGGAATAATTTTATTGAAATTGATGAGAAGTATAACAAAATACAAAAAGGTGGGTGAATGAAATCGCATCATTTTTCATTCCATTTATTTACCAAACTGTGATAATTTAATGAAATGGGTGAAGTAGGAAATGATTTATAATGAAAATGGGGCAATACTGTGTTTGCCCTATTTTCATACACGGCACAAGCCATTAAATAAAAAAAAACACGATTTGTTTGATGCATTACAATATTTTTTTTAAATAACAGTTGCACATCTTTATCACACACACACACACACACACACACACACACACACACATATAAGCAATTTGATAACGCAGACTACAGCATCCGCCAGTAAAACGGACTTATTTTTGCTATTATTCACAAAGTATGTACATTAAAGCAATACTAAGAATGCATGATTGTGGTGCTATCAAATTGAAACCTGTGCATATAGTCAAACCCATAATGGGGTAGAACGTCATTATTCCGATATGAAAAACCTAACATGATTAATATGATATAAGTATCTAGGGACGTTAAATAATGGGTAATAATTAAAATTAAATAAGTATTAAAGTAGAACTTCCATTTATCGGAACCCGTTTTAGAAATACTATGTTAACTCATATAATTTTAATCTATTAAAATTTTCATGCCTTATTCTAAGCGGGACAGGCAGATATGACGTAACCCCAATTTGACATTCTTTGTATATTTCTTCTGTTTCCTCTACATTCATGCGATTTCTCACATAAGCATACTAATGTCTCGTACTTGTCATGCATACGTCCATGAGTTTTTATCATTTATTCTACATGGATCATACAGTTGCAACAATAGTTTTCAAAAATATTTAATTATAACAATGAGGAACCAATTAAGATCTATTTCTTACTAACTAATAAACATAAATTTGGGGTACTTAAATAAATACGGATGAATTAAAAATGCTAAAACAAACATAAAAATTGAAAAAAATTTAAAATGTGAATACACATTTATAAAATAAATATACACATCTACCGAAGTCCAGAAATCCAATCCCTAAAAGTAGCATTTAATGTATGAAAAAAAGTCATATAAATCTAATGAAAATATTCTTGAAATCTATAGTAAATAATGGTATTCTTAGATATCCTGTATTAGCGCCTATCAACAATAAAGCACATAAATACGATACTGCATTTAATCCTATTAAGACTTGTGTAGTATGTATTGAGTTGTAGGTCCTAAAGAATAGCAGATGGTACGTGTATATAGTGAGTAGAGTATGTTCGAATATTTCAGTCAGTAGGGAAATTCATGCGAGAAACAATTTAGGATATCCAGTCATGTGTTATTGTGATATATACGATATCTATTCAATATTGTACAGTCACTGTATGTAGGTATGTTTTATTATTATATTATGGTATTATACACGGTACGAAGCAGTAGATAGTACTGTTATTACATATGCATAGAACACAACCATTTATAATAGATTTCTCTCACAACTATAATGGCATCTTAACAAACGAAAAATTTCTTTCACGGACTAAGGTTTAAATATATCTCATCCAAAAACATTCATTCTACAATTTACCCTTCAGAAAAGCAGTGTGGAAATATAGGAGAAGAATATTAGGAAATAGCCTTCTCCTATAATATAGGAGAAGGCTATTTCCTAATATTATGAATTATTTTATGTTATTTGAATCACTTCTCACGAAATATTTAAAACTGATATTTTCATTGTTATAGAACTTACTGAGCAATTCAGTTGTTTTGTTGCTTGTGTCAAAATTATGTGAATAAATCTAATTCTGAAACATGAAAATATACTTGTGAATAATTTTTCTTAAAATATTCCCTGAGAATAGTTCAGAGCCTAATTAATACGAGTTAGGTTAAAAGTAATTAAATATATATAAAGTCAAGATTTGTTTGATAGATGATTTCTATACTTATCGAATTAAAATTAAGTAAAGTTATGAATTTTAAAGACGGTGAAGAATGGTACGGGTAATATAATTTTTAAGACTAAAAATTTAGGTTGAAAAAATATTGCAATATTAAAAAAAGCTCTATTCCGTTCTTTCATTGTGTCAGCAAATTTATCACAATCTTGAAGAATCATCATCATTGTAATCATGCAATTACACCGTTTCCTTTGCGGGGTAGGCAGAAGGATCGAGTTCTATTTATTTCTGTCATAACACAGACTTTTTGCTTCTACAACATACTCATACAATATGCTCTCGTATTGATACGTGTCCATCCTCGAGGATTTGGTTTACATGATCGAGTCATTAAATTATCAGGCAATTACATCTCCTAGTATTTTTTCTTTCAGCTAAAAATCATCTCATTTTAATACTACAAAGTTAATACCATTTGTAACATTGTAAGAGTGAAAATTTTTCTCGAATTGATTACTCTGGTTGTATTGTATGAGAAGTATCGTGCTTGTACGCTTAGACCACATAGTTTAATGGGAATAAGTACATATGTATGCAATACAGTGTGTAATAGAAAGCCTTTTACAGCGACTTAGTACCTACATACAGTACATAATACATACATACATAGTATGTACCTACATACAATAACATAGAGTGACCAATATCACAATATTAAATGTACCTACCTAATAAATCCATTAATTTAATACGCACCATGGTGTATAATTACGTATTATTGCTATGAAACTATTTTACGATTATTCGCTAACAATTCGTTTATGATGATGAATATATATTTTTTACTGTTTTGTGTGAAGGGTGTCCATTCAGAAAGTGCACCCTTCCGGAAGACGAACATTTGTTTTAATAATTCTTGATAAAATTTGTTAATTCTATTTATAATTTTTGAATAAAATGAAAGGAGTTCGTTTTTTTCTATTAAATGGTTTATTTGAGTTAAAACGTTTTATTTATTTTTTTATTTAAAACACAATAATAACAATAGGTACATAAAATTTAAATAATCAACTACTATGTAATAATAAGCCATAAGCATTGCCCTAATCAGAATTTTTCCTGGTTTAAGGGGATAGTATAAAAAATAAAAAAGCACTCGTTATTCATTTGAAAGCAGTTTACCAGTGCTTACGAAATCATTCTGCCTAAAATATTTTTTTGGAAAATGAACAGTCACAAAATATGAAAAAAATCACAGAAATATTTTTTTACACTTTTTTCAAAACGACTTCAATAATGCATAGGTTTTACATGAATTATAAAATTACTTTAAAATAACCTTTGTTTTAAAAAGAAAAACGAGCATTTTCTTTTTCAATTTAACTCAAATTTCTTGTACATAAAAATCCTTGATTGTGGTCACCCTAGATAGGAATGGCATTACAGCCGCACAATACAGTTAGGCTACTATACATAATGTAGCTATGAATATAACGACTATATACATGAGAACATATATTATGATAGCTATACAGTGAACTTACTCAGGGCTCGATTTAGAGGGAGTGGGGGGGGAGGGGGGCGAGCCGACAAAATACCCAGAGCGACAAAAATCAATTCCTGGAATGATGATTTTTTTTTTAAATCTGAAAATATTGCAAAATATTCCAAATTTTTAAATTTTTCTGAAAATTTGGTGAGGGAGAGTAGAAATTAAGAATGTGAGGGAAATCATCGCATTTTGGAATCTGACACTTAAAAAACAGGTCCTCTATTAGAAAATTGATCAACGATACCAAGAAATTGGAATAACATAGAAAGTACTCTCTTAGGTACATGTATATAGGTATAGGTTTATGGTTGTGCATGCTTACATTTTTTTATACTCTTGCTTTCCATTATATTCTATTTCTTTCTGTTTTATATGCCCTATGCATTTTAATTGATCTAAATTGACTTTATGATAAAACATACTTCTCAAACAATGGTTTACTGGAAGACATTGCTTCAAGGCAATATTTTCGCCTTTTGTACAAATCTTTTGTGACAATAAATTGTTTATTATTATTAATTACGTTGATGATGACAAAAATACAGCTTGTAGCAGCATGCACATAAATTGATTATATATTTTATAAATATTCCTGAATAAAACTTAGGTAATTTGTAGGTACATAAAAATAATTCGAATAATAGTCTAACAATGAAAAATTGTAAAATGTTAAATAAATATTTATTTCAAATATATATTTGTGACTTATAAGGTGTCATTATAAAGGGCGGCAAATATTATTTTTTCACGGTGCGGCCAAGTAACTAAATCTGTTCCTGAACTTACTGAAATGGTTCGGTGAGAATGGCTTTAGCTTTATTAGTAGCTAGTAAAGTATGGAGATTGGTAAACCGCTAGTATTAACGGAGACTCACATAGAAGTACTGGAACCAACTCAAGTTGATAATACTATAAAGTACATTATAATAAATAGAAGTTAGTATAAAAAACACTTGTTCTGAATTAGTGTACATATTTAAAAAAATGGCTTTTCATTTGTCCAACGGTTTGCTAACTTATATCTCTCTTTATCTTCTGCGTCTCTTATGGGGTAGACTGAAAATCCAATTAAATTTATTCTCTGCGTCTCTTATGGGGTAGACAAAGAATCCAATTTAACGTCTTATTGTTTGATAGTGCTTCCTTCACATTCATACCTTATGCATACAAGAAATATTTCTTACTTAATACGAAGCCGTACGTGAGAATTGAATTCACATTTATAATTTCCTGTCATCCTTTCACTATCCTGTTTTTCAAACCATTTAAAAAAAAACTTAGTTTGGCTGCATGGACAGTAATAAGAAAGACAAAAAAATGAGGCTGAAATGAATGAATGAATGAGTTCAAAGAAAATAATAGCAGAGTTTCAGTATTTTAATTGAGAAACTTGTGGTTCGAATCCTTCCACTTACTTTGCATTCATAATTCAAGTACAATTTTCACAAATTTTGAGATTATATTTGTATTAACGAACTTAAAGAGATTCGGGTTGGCTGGAAAAAAATGCGTATGCAATATGTCCGCCATTTCATATTTATGTTATGCTGAAAATATGTCAGTATTCTTATATGCCAGTAAAGACTCATTTATTTTATTTTATTTTTCATCTTTGAAATAACTTCATCGTACACTTTAACAAAAATTGAACATTGGTTCGAAGAACTATGTATGTAATATCTCAAACTAATATCTATTATTTAAAATTATCTTATTACAACAGAGTACAATGGACGGTATTTGCACATAGTTTTAAAACAATAATACACATACCTTTAATGTATTATGTATATTGAATATTTTGAAGGCATTATTATCATGAAAATATGAATAGATACTAATAATATAAGATTAATGTATAGAGCGGAAGCAACTGAAACATTCTTTCATACAAAGAATGCCCTTTAAGGATCTATGTACGTCACCCTACACAAAGTTTTCAATACGCCATTGTGTACTTAATACTCACTCACTGTTACCGAATTTTTGACGTCATTGTATATTTATAATAATAATAATAATACTTAATATCTTCATTTATCAGGGTTGGAAGACGTACCCCTTATAATTTGATTAACCCGCTCTTTAGAATTTATTTTTTGTTTCAATAAAGATATGCAATCTTCTTCTTCTTCCTTTACCATGTCAGGTCACTCCGACGTAAGCAATCATTCCGGCGAAAACCTCCCTGTCCAGTGCTACCTTGAACAAGTCATCCAATGTCCTCATTCCGGTCCACTCTCTGATGTTGCGCAGCCAGGACATCTGCTTTCTGCCAACTACCCGTCTTCCCTCTATCATACTCTTCAATATAAGTCAGAGGAGACGGTACTTTTCTCCACGCAGCACGTGACCCAGATAAGAGATCTTCCTCACTTTGACATTTGACAACAGCCAGTTCTCTCTTGGCTTCGGCTCTCCTAAGTTCCTCGATGTTACCGATCTTTTCGGTCCAAGGTATACGAAGGATGCAATAAAACGTAAATATTAGAGAACCTTATATTTTTTTTATTATAAGGATATCTTTTGTATTTCGACGATAAATAATTCGCGTTGCGTTACTTGAAATCCCCGAAAGAGAACAAGTCTCCGACTCTTTTCTGTAAGTTTTCGACTGAACTGTAAAAAACGTGTATCCATTTGTTTGTTTTCTATCTTTTTCAGCACGTTCAAAATACTTAAAATTTTCATTTATGCGATGAGGTATACCACCAATCCCAAATGTCTAAATTGTTCTTGGTACAGAAAGGGCAGCTTGGATGTTTATTACAACCAACTGGTCCGATATCTAGCCCATTTGTGGGATTATATTAATAGTATTACTCTCTTTAAATTAAGAATGCACATCATTACAGCTATAGGCCTATGCGACGTGCATAGAGTATGATTTTGATGGATAGATAAAAAAAAGTGTCATATTTTTAAAAAGTGTCGATTAAAGCTTTTGATACTCTCTGAACAGAGCTTGTTTGAAAGTAAGCTTTGAATATTATTGGTAAACTAATATGTTATATACAATTTCGGTAAATATTTGTTCCGATCCGATCGATTAGTGTTCAGGCTTAGTAGCGTGTTAAATAATACTATTCTCTGCTAATAACTGCGAATACTATTACCCTACATACAAACACACATACTGTTATTAATATTAGTATGAAAACGATATATTATTACCACTAGAGTAGTTAGAACTTGCTTCCTTCAGGAAATAAACATCAAAGTGACAAATTAACACTTGCAGGTAACATTTGTACTTATCTGAGAAACATTTAATTAAGATGCAGAGCAATATGTTCGATTCCCATAAAACTTTGGTGACAAATAAACTGAAATACCTTTCTCTGTCAATATTTGTAAGATGTTTATCATAAATGAAATAAATAAATAAATCTTGATTGGCGATAGATATTTGATAATAATTTGATAATACATAGACTATTTTATAAAAAAAACTTAAATCTAAACATCCTCCTTATAGAGACAAGTCTCGTGCATGACAATTATTATTATCAAAATTATACCAAAAGGCGAACTTGTTGCTGAGCAACGTCCACAATGCTTTTAATCTAAAGCTTGTCCAAAAGATAATACCTTGTATAGAATGCATTCATTTTTTCCTGTTATATCTAATTGCTATGCCTATGAAGGACATATTATTATTACTTATATTACTTGCGCATTGCAAAGAGAGAGCATGACAACCTGGAAAAAGTAATTATGACTTGGGTTGAAGAAGGGAGGAGGGGAAGGGGCAGAGTGCCAATAAGATGGAGCGACCAAATTAAAGAGGCCACACAGAGCTCACTACAGGGGGACATGCACATGGCGGAAGATCGCTCAACATGGAGACAGATGGTCTATTGAACGAAGCATGATGGTCACGATCCTCAGGATTTAGGGACCGACGGAGATGATGATGATGATTTAGTCGATTTGATCAAATTTATGTTATACTTTTGAACTCTGTGTGAGTGTGAAAAATAAGTTGAATATTTATAAACCACAGCCCCCGTAGTAAAACACATTTTAACCTTACGTTTTCTTTCGAATATAGACGACGTTGCGAGAAAGTATCAATTTTCGTAGCTAAAATACACAATTATTGTGTATTATTGACAGTCAAAGATATATATACATACACAAACGGGCACAAATATTCTTTGTATTATACCTACCTAGGTATGTTCTGTAATTAAGGGGGATTAATCCATTCCCGGTTCAGGCACGATTACAATGTAAATTATTTTATTTATCGCTGATTGCTCAATGATTAGCCTGCTTTTGTGTTGTTTGTATTTCGTACAATAATTTGTTTGTTTTTTTTATGTTGTTTTTGTTTTATATAAAAACTTTTACGTGATTTTTTTACATGTTTTTATCTCTTAAAATATTCGTTCACGTAGACGAGAATATATAGGCATGCATAAACATGAAGAAATTTTTTTATGATAATTTCGTGTTCAACGTTGGCATCTGTTATATTTTACAGGATGTAAAACAAAAGCTATGTTTTCTTTTGAATATTATTAATGCGATATTCCAGAAAGCTCCAATAAGTGCTTTATTTTTTTAATGTAATGAATTATTATGCAACAAAAAAGTTTTTACATGAAAATACATCAACATGATGTATCTGACGATAACATATTTGTGACGCTAATATGACGTTTTTTACACTTTGTAATATGTATTAGTAAAGCTCGCATGTACTAAGTTTAATGATGTGGATATGTAAGTATATGATATTTAAGTACATGATAGTTGGCCAAAAAGAGCACTGTTCTTCCGTTCGCAGGGGTTTCGTCGGGCCGGGCGCCCCTTTTTCACAACACACCGTTCCTATGACAACGACATCAGAGCGCAGGGAATGGCGCAGAGACGCTCTGAATGGAGGCTGGTTTCTGCCCTGTGCTCCCGAGAGGAGCGTTGAGGGCGATGATGATGATTTAAATTAATTAATTTAAATAAAGGTGCTTTGAAATGAACTTAGATTTTTTTCTGTATTGATCTACAAGTGATAGAATTCTATATTGGATGGAAGGAAAACGCAGGTTTATATTCTGATAATGGCTTTAGTCGAGAAACACTATTTTGATTATTAAGAGTATTGTCGACCGGAGTCTGATAGAATGATCTCATACTTTCTAGCAGGACGTCTGTTGTTCTAATTCAGCAGGTGACGAACTACTCTTTCATGATACAAGCTGTTACTATTTGCTATATATTTAGGTTCGTTGAATTCCCATGTTCATGGTTCTTATTTATACAACTATTTCCGTCTATTGAAAATTCTCTGAAAATGTGTTGATTGGTCTACTTCAAAACTAATCTCAATTGACGATATTTAGAAGATGAAAGCCTTCTCTCTCAATTAAATCCATTATTTTGTGAAATTACTTAGATATGTCAATAATAGGAAATGTAGCAATTATTCTACATTTATAGAGATGAAATGAATTGGCAATTACTAGGAAGGAACAGAACTGTATGTAATATTGATAGAACTCTTACCATTATTTTGACCATCATCTTACAGAATATAACTGAAAGTAGAAGGTCCCACACTCCCTCCCAATTATAAAATTATTATCAAATGGACTGTATTAAAATGGATACAATAAACCACTTTATATATTACTTCGAATAACGTTTTTAAGCGACAGTAAGAGTTTCATTTTTTTATTAATTTATACAAAACCTCAAAACAGCAATCAGGATTACTAGTATCAGAAGTAATATAAATTACCTACATATATTAACCAAAAAACAATGGATTCAAACAATGCATTTGACATTTAAAAGAAACATAAGTATGCATATAATATTATGACACAACACTACACTTCTTCAAATTTTCAAACACTCACACTATTTTCTTTCACTAGTATACTAATTTTATTCCTAAAAGATTTTCAATTTATGAGCTCTTTTGTATTCTCCGGTAAATTATTATAGGCTTTAATTGCGGAGTACAGGAAAAGTTCTTGGCGTATATTTCTTATATATATCCTGAAGTGTTCGTATTGTATCCATGCACACAATTACTAAAATAAATGTCAGTTGAGTTACGTATCCATATACAAAGTTTAAAATGAAATATGCAATTATATATTCATTTCTGTATTAACTTGCATTTTTTTTTAAAACAAGACTTGAAATAATATATTAAAATTCTTTCCTTTTAATGTCACCATTTCAAACTTATAACTGAATAGAAAAAATAAGTATCTTTTAACATGCATACATATTTACAGATTATGACATTAACATATTACTACGTACAATACATTGGAGGAGACCCCGTCCACCCGAATTCCGCAGAAGTTTGGGAACATTTTATTTATCCGAAATTCTACATTTAACAAATTTTGTCCACACCAAGGATGCCATAGTGGGCAACCTGAAATCTACAATACAACTGAAAAATTTTGTCCACACCAAGGATGCCATAGTGGGCAACCTGAAATCTACAATACAACTGAAAAATTTTGTCCACACCTAGGATGCCATAGTGGGCAACCTGAAATCTACAATACAACTGAAAAATTTTGTCCACACCAAGGATGCCATAGTGGGCAACCTGAAATCTACAATACAACTGAAAAATTTAATTTTGTCCACACCAAGGATGCCATAGTGGGCAACCTGAAATCTACAATACAACTGAAAAATTTTGTCCACACCAAGGATGCCATAGTGGGCAACCTGAAATCTACAATACAACTGAAAAATTTTGTCCACACCAAGGATGCCATAGTGGGCAACCTGAAATCTACAATACAACTGAAAAATTTATTTATTTATTTATTTTATTCTTCACTGAACATTGGTTACAATATTACAAAATAAAACAATGTCATATAAATATCAGTTATACAATTCAAAAATTTACTATTTCTCCTTTTGCAATAACATTAGCAACTATTTTAGGCACAAAAAGGGACAACTAGTAAAAGCAATTTCACTAGTAAAAGAAACTATGAAAAAGATGAATAAATACAGAAAAGTGTTATTACATGTGAACACAACTGAGGATGGAGTGTGCATCCTCGGAAGCGGATATGGAAGCAATATTGGGATTAAATTGAATTCATAGACAAATGGTATAATTGAATTTCTATTGTCCTAGACAAGATATTGCATTATGCTATGTCTATAAAGACAATAGTAGTAGCATATGTACATCGGGTTTATTATGAGAGAAGAGGTCTTAGGAACAAACACTGAATAATATCTATCAGAGAATAGAGACACATCTGCGTATAAGCAATTGAAAAATTAAAACAAATAACTTAAAAAAAAATCGAGGTGACGTGTACTCACATAAAGAAAAAATGTATTAAAAAATAAAATATGTGAAACAAAGCATTATTAATAAAAAAAATTAAAAAAAGTATTTGAGTTTTATTAATGTTTTATAAGTGACCTAGATTTCTACATGGAATATCTTTGTCAAACTCTACAAGTTGAAACATAGATCACTCTTATTTTATAACAAAATTCTTTTGATAACAAAAGAATCTAAAAAAATGCATTCAAATTATACACAATCAATATTCACAGGGAGAATCTTCCGTAAAGGCGCAACTTCTGACAACTAACCCAAATTTGAGCTTTCTTACTTCGTTGCTTTTAGACAAATTTAGTATCTTCTTCACCCTTTTTCAATCCATTCATTTTAAACATCTTTACCACCTGAAATATGTCTTAGCTGGCTTTTAAGTAAAGTCCAATCATTATTATCTGAGGCACAAAATTATCAAAACGTTGTAATGAATAAGTCACACGTCGTAGATTATTTCAAATTCATCAATATTTATTTATTTATTTCAATTTTACAGGATACATACAGTTGATACAAAAAAAATCAATGGTCTATAACATATTTAGCATTAAGCAAACCAGTAAAGATCCCTATATATTTCCCTTATGTGCTCTACAAAACATACATAACTAAACACAACAGATAAAATCAACAAACAACAATTACAATAGAATAGAGTAAATAATGTTAACAAAATAAATAGAATAATGCTCACAAAGCAATAATCGCAGGATTAAACAATAAAACAATAAGCAATAAAAACAATACAATGAGTCATGAAAAATAAAATTAATAACATCATATAAAATCATTCAAAATTTAACATTAATTAAAATTCAATAGTAAAATTTGTCATAATATGAAGAGCTATCGGGATATCTTATAGAATACTCTTCAAAGTATACTGCACTAAATTTATCTATGCGAGTCGATTCGACTTTGAGTTAATACTTTTATAACTTTTCTACTCTAAACCACATTCTTTGCACTTTGAAAGTAACTTCTGTTACTTCTAATTTGTATGTCAAATTTCTCACGGCTTGTTAACTTCTTTAGCTGGTGCCGAATGCACACTGACTTAACTCTCTTCACTTAACTTTATTTAAAAGACTTACTTATCGAAGTAAGTTTAAGTTGTAAGCTTCTTTTTAAACCAAGAGGTTCATTGTGAAAGTGTGATGTGGCGTAGTCAATTCTCTTACTTAAAGCTATAGAAAATTCAGGTTTAAGGAAAAACTTACCAACTTATTTAAAAATTGAGAAAAACTTTTGTTCTATCGGCTAATATCAGGTATAGAAACACGATAGATGCATAACATGAAGTCAGATTACAACAACGAACAAACTGGATTATCCACAATATCAGATACCCAAGGCTTTTATAATCATAGCTTAGGACATGAATGAAGGTAGGAATTGCAGGAAAAGACCAAGAAATACCTAGATGGTTCAAATGATGGTGGAGAAAGCCCTGTAGCACATATGTACATAATGCAAATGTAGAAATGAAATGACTGGTAAGGGCAGGGAAGAGTAGGAAAGAGGAAACCAGGCTTTTTGCAAAACAATCCAATGCATTGGGATCCAGATGAAGTAGCTTGTTAAATACTTTGATATATTCAGGAATAACCTGTGAAAAATCTTTTAATAGTAATATTTAATATGAATAAAATAATATACGTTGTAATTACTAAGGGCGTGTAGATATAATATTAATAATATTAAACAAAAACTTACTTTTTGTTAAAGTTTTTTTTTCTGTCAAAACATTTCTCGAAAGTAAAATCATATAGAATATTATAAATTATATTTAAAAAAAGAAAAACAGAACTTTTTGCGTCAAATAGACATACGTGGTAAAAATCATTATTAAATTTAATAAATTATTTGCCAAACTTTCAAACGGACTACGAACAAAATTTACTACCGATTTTTTCTACCGCTTCAGGACTAGTAGGATAGTAGGACATTACTCTCTGTGAGGTTATTTTAATGTATTTAGGTGTACAACAAAATTAACAACATGAGACTCAAAACCACTAAAAAACTGTCAAATTACGGAAAATTGCCTTCTGTTTCATTTTGATAACATCCCTTTTATATAAACTTCAGAGGAGCTTTGTATTTCAGAGGGTTGTTTGTACTAAGGGTTGAGACTGTATTATAAAAGTTTCTGAACATTATACTTTACACGCCATTTAATACAATCATCGTCAGTGACCCAGGCCAAAAGGTGCCGATATTCTGGCGTTTTATATTATACTTATTTACAAAAAATGTTTTTCCTGAAACCAAGGGATACGATCTCTACAAAAACTTTTCATATATTATCCTGCGCTATTCTTATTTTCGCAATAATGTTAACAAAATAATTAAGATTATTGTTATTGCTTGCATCAACTTATATTGTATAGATTAGAAATTCAAAGCATAAGTTGGTTGTCCCACAAAACACATTAGTGTTGTAAGGCTTGAAGGTATAATATTTTTTTTTATTATTGTAGGGCTCCTTAGGGATTATTTTCATACGAAGGAATAAATTTATTTTTCGTAAACATATTTTAGAAACTCCGCCTTACCCACAGTATACCCAATCAATACAAAATCACATTACACTGAATTGATTGCAATCAATCTAAGCTGAACTATGTTAAACTTTTAATACACCCCATTAGAACTTATAGAAGGCTATTTAATATACCCTCTAACTACATTCTATTGGTATTAGTGGAATGTGTTAAGTGTAACAATTTATCAACGTGAAAAAAGAAATCCCCGTTGGGTTCCTGATAAAGAATAAGTATCCCACTTTTTGCTGTAAGTTTTCGAGTTTCCCGTAAAAGATCGGTGTTAAAAACCTCATGTATAAGACAATCAACACCTTCAATTAATTAAGAGATTGAGGCATGCCACCCATTCTGAATGTCATTTTTTTTATTGGCATGAATAGGATAATTTGCATGTTTATAACACGCAGTTAGCTTGCTGACTACTACATTTGTGGGATATGCCGTGATGGATATTTTAACAAAATAGGAGAAAAAAAAAATTTGAGATCATAATTCCAACCTTAATATGACCTTTTTACTTTGCTAGTTTTTGAGCAGTGAAAACTAACATAGGCATTATATGTACTCGTATCAATTTTTTTACTTAATAACATGAAAAGACATACGCTTTTCTATAATATTGTGCAGCAGAGTCCCAACGGACTCTTTTCTGCATGTTTTCGAGTGTCCTGTAAGACATTTATATTCAGCGATGAGTTATGCTTGTTAATATGAGTTATCTTGTATGTTATGAATTTTTTTGACACAATTGGATGTCGGGAACTGGAGTTTTTACTTACTAGAAGTGTAGATGTCAAACATATTTTGAACCACTCCAGATTAATCATTCCAATTGATCACACTCATCCATAGTCAAACTATTTGAAAAGGTATTAACCAGGTTGGTATGTTATATATAATACACATACAAATGTATGTGAACTTCCTAAAGGAGTGCACAACACAGAGTTTCGACGCTTATGAATCGACCTAGGCTTGGTAAAGAGTACTCTTTAAACCTAGGTAACATTCCCAATTCTTCTATGCCATGCTTATCACATAACTTGAAATTTTTGGAAGTTGTATATATAGTTCAACTTTGTTAAACTTCCATTTTGAAATCAATATTTATACGATTTTCCTAGAATTATTGTGCTTACAGTTTGAAAGATTGATTCAAAATATGTTTGTTATCTTGTATGGTAAATTTTTATTTCATTGGAAAAGACGATTATCACGTTTTTCGTACAGTTGATTTACTTGCTACCCCGTTTGTGGTATGTGTCGTGATGGATTTTATTTTTAATTTTTTTATTTTATATATTTGGCTTTTCAACAAGTTTTTACAAATATAAATAAAGTGTAGATAATTACATAAAAAAACGCAATTATAGATAAGCTCATACATTTAAGTACAAAAACATTTTTTTCTTATTAAATTTCCATAAACTATTACATTATTAAGAGAAAAATATTAACAAAACAGAACAATGAAATAAAAACTAAGAAAATATAATACAAGTATAGTTTGAGATTTGTGTCACTTGAAACATTTTTCAATAAAGCCATCTATTAATGTTTCTTGTTATTATTTAAAGATTGATTAGTTGGAGTTATAACAATGCGCTACACAAACAACAACAAATCAACAATCGCTTCCACACTAGTTAGATAATTAATAAATCGTTCAGAACTTTATATAACAATTATTATTATTACTGTATGTTCCGTGTGTTTAATAGCTGCTATTATCTTAAGCTCTAGCTTTCAATAAGTTTAATCGAATAGCAGTGTAAGCAATACCACAATATCTAAAGGAACTTTGTAGATTCTACACTGTATATTGTAATTAATTAGTCTGTCTTTATTTTGATACTTAACTAATATGAAATCACTTTAATTGATAGACACAATGGTAACTCTCAACATTATCGAAAATAAATACACCATAATGAATATTTCTGACAAACTTAGTTCTTGGTGGGAAAATTATCATTGGCAACCAAACAATAGAAGAAGTCAATGAATATAAATACCTCGGACATAGCATTACACTCTCACGAGATAACCAAACCGTAGAGCTGCAGAGAAGAATATGTCTTGGGTGGGCAGCCTACGGTAACCTGAAGAAGTTTTTCACTAGCGACATCCCCCAATGTTTGAAACGCAAATTATACGATCAGTGCGTGCTACCCGTCATGAACTATGGTGCAGAAACGCTTACGCTCACAAAAGCGGCCGTCAGGAAGCTCCGAGTGGCACAGCGCAAACATGAAAGGGACATGCTCCACATAAGACTGTCAGACAGAATACGCAACACAGAAATTCGCAGAAGATCCGGAGTTACTGACGTTGTTGAAAGAATTACAAAACTGAAGTGGGCGTGGGCGGGACATGTCGCTAGATTCACCGATCAAAGATGGACAAAGAGGGTAGTGGAGTGGAGACCTCGAGAAGCTAAGAGAAGTAGAGGGAGACCGCCCACTAGATGGTCGGATGACGTAAAGAGGATTGCTGGTGATTGGATTCAGAAGGCACAAGATAGAGCTGCCTGGAGAAATATGAGGGAGGCCTATGTTCAGCAGTGGACAGTAGTGGCTGTATAGATAGATAGAATGAATATTTCTTTCTGTCGCTTAACATCAGACAATGATTATCAAATCGTTCCATTACTGATCGATCTATATCTTTTTCTATCCATACCATTACGGCATATCGTTTAAATGGGATAGCCAGCAAACCAACTTTATACATATATACAATGAATATACAGGTTCATTAAAAAATAAATTATTCAGGATGGGTGACAAAAATGAAAAATATTTTCCTTCTACGCGGTACTCGAGAATTCATTATAAAAGCGAGAAACATATTTTTTGGCAGAGATTTCAATGAATTTATTTTAAAGAAAAAGATAATTACAAGAAGAAGCGAAAGAAGGAAGTAAGACCTATATGGCGTTCCGTTTTCTCTACCTACCCCACATGAGATGCGGCGTGAAGGCAAAGATTGATATATAGATAATTCATCATCATCGCCCTCAACGCTCCTCTCGGGAGCACAGGGCAGAAACCAGCCTCCTCCATTCAGAGCGTCTCTGCGCCGATTGCGTCACCTCTTTCCACGACATTCCTTGCGCTCTGATATCGTTGTCATAGGAACGGTGTATTGTGAAAGAGGGACGCCCGGGCCGACGGAACCCCTGCGGACGGAAAAACAGTGCTCTTTTTGGCCAACTATCAATAGGCATTCTTAAAACATGTCCCAGCCAGGACCATCGTCTCTCCTGTATTACGGAGATTACAGGTCTCTGCTGGGTGCGCCGGCGCACAGCATCATTTGTAACATGTTCATACCATTTGACATCCAAAATCCTTCTAAGACACCTGTTTTCAAAGCTTAGTATCTGCGGCGTGAAGGCAAAGATTGATATACAGATAATTACATTTATTTTTTTAATTGAAAGCCTAAGGGTATCATTACGTTTATATCAAAATAAAAATCACCTAGTCCAGTGGTTCTTAACCTGAACTCACACTCGGCTCTTCAGTTTTGGGGGTTCGGTGAAAATCATTTTAAAGGCAAGATAGTTTTGCGAGTTGGAAAAAGAAAAAAAATACTCCGATAACTCCTTCAAACCGCCATCACAAGTTTGAAAAACAATGTTGCCAGTTTATTCTAATAATCCAAATATTACATCTGCCAACACCTATTATTACATCTGGAAACACTAAACTTGTACACTTAATATAAATATATACCATGTTTTGAATTTGTAAAAATCTAATATTGTTTTTCAAATTAGGAGGGGTTCGGTGAATGCATAATTATATAACTGGTGGGGTTCGGTACTCCCAAAAAGGTTAAGAACCACTGACCTAGACACTCATATCAAATAAAATTCACCTACAACACTTTCTAGAGTAGCTTTTAGAGGATGTTTATTAATTTTTGATACGTTTAAATAAAAGTGTTGACAGTTTGATAATACTAGAGTATCGTTCGTCTTATGTTTAAGAATACTTTATAAAGTTATGTAGTCTCTTTGACATATCACGTACACTAGACATGTCTCAATTTCAGACTATAAACTACTTTCCTTTTTTCATCTACCTGACTCCTGAATCTCGTTATGTTACACATATTATGATCCTCGAATGAATAACAAGGATGAATGTAAATAAGTAAAGATGGTTTGGGCATGTGGAAAGAATGAATGAGGACAGAATAACCAAGAAGATTTATATTATAGACCTCTGCGCGGCTCTGATCAATGAGTGTCCTGAACGTAGTGAGGTTCGCACGAGCATTATTTCCCCTAACTTCTCCCCCCCCTCCGCCGATATACCCCTGTTTTTTGCTTGGAGAGCATTTGCCCCCCCCCCCATGGGTGTCATTCATTACTTGTGTGTGTTGTAATGGCATATTCATTTCATGGGTGAACGTTTTTGTGTTTTTTTTTTACTTTTATATTTTTTGCCTCAGCTGGTGTATAGAGTGCACTTACTTCTTTTTTGTTTGTGTCATATTTTTAATTTGGAACATAGTGTTAAATAAAATAATTTAACAAACTTCACTGGCTTGTGAAAAATGTAATATTTAAGTTGTACTATATAATATGTAAAAGCTGTTTGTTTGTATTAATAGAATAAAATAAAAATATTAAGCTGAGAGGAATGGTGCTCGAAGACGTGGACGTCTGAGGATCAAATGGCAAGATCATTTTTTTTAATACCTTATGCACCTTCCACAGTAAGCTATTTAAATCAAATCCTACAGGACGGTCACGCGTTGAGCACATTGAACAGGAGAGCATGCATGAGAAATTGTAGGACAGTGACGGAAGCGAAAGATGTATGAGTAGATAGAAGGAAGTGGTGGTCGATCCTTTCTGCCAACCCCGCGAGGGAAGCGGCGTGATGGTATGTATGTATCCTTGAATATTGTACACATATCATCATAATAATTATATCTGGATATGAAAAAATATACGTTATATGTCTTTCTACGTTAAATTTCTCGCATGATAGTTTTAGTTTATTTTTGGTAGTTTCTTGAAAATTCCCTTGATTCCAACACCTTACATTTTCCCACTAGTTGGTTAGCTAGTGGACCAACTGCACATAATACACATGCAAGTTGTCATATCTGTGTCAATACAAGTTACGACATTAAGGGTGGGTGAATTAGAAAAACGTACATACAAAATCATCACGCCGCTTCCCTCGCGGGGTAGGCAGAAAGGATCGAGCGCCACTTCTTTTTATCTTTACATTCATCTTTCCCTTCCCGCAATGTCATACAATTCCTCACGCATGCTCTTCTGTTCAATATGCTCAACACGTGACCGTCCTATAGGATTTGATTTAAATGATCTTGCCATTTGATCTTCGGACGTCCACGTCTCCGAGCACCATTCCTCTCAGCCAAATATATTTTCTTGGTCATTGTGTCCTCATTCATTTTTTCGACGTGCCCAAATCATCTTAACTTATTTACATTCATCCTTGTGACTTAAAATGTCAAATGTCCTAAACGTGTTGTCGTACATTTACCTGTCTCTTACAATAAAGTTGTCATAAATATTGATTTTTCTTACTCAAACCAGTTTTCTCCACATGACGGCTCTTTTTATTTATTTATTTATTAGGAAATCTTCATATGTTTATATCAGGTAATATTAAGATGTAGGTAACGAGAAAAAAACACACATATGTACATAATATGAAAAAAAGTGTTATTAAAATATATGGAAATTATGCCTGTACGTGTCATGAAACAAATTGGTTTATAAAATAAATAAAAAAAAGCAACGTTAAACTAAATATGGGAGAAAAATAAAGATGTACTTACTATTTTAAAGAGCTAAGAATATATACATACATACATACATACCATTAACGCCGCTTCCCTCGTGGAGTAGGCAGAAAGGATCGAGCGCTACTTACTTTTATCCTTGCATACATCTTCTACTTCCGTCACTGTTATAAAATTCCTCGTGCATATATATTGGAATATATAATATATTTATATCAATTGAAAACACGGTTTATGGTTTTACAAAGACTTTATTAAAGTGGCCCGAGAATATATGCTTGATCTCTTTGTTCAACAAAAAGACATCGAATATCGAAAACCCGGTCACTTATAATCGAGTGTTTGTAAAACTATAATCCGTATTTTGAATTGTTACTTATAGATATGAAGTTTTACAAAATAAATTAGTAATCGAAAGTTAAGTTTTTTTTCTAGTAACAGATATTCATCGTTAAAAAAATATTTTGGAGCCTGGATTTCTGTCGAGCTATGCTCGGAAGCAAATAGTTCTCCTAATCTTCTGTTAGAGTGGAAATCATTTTCTCTTTAACGGATATTGTTTGTTTTCTTCTGGGATCGCATTGGCCTTCAGCTGTAATGATCTCTGTAAGAATCTTCCGTTTGTCAGTAATAATAATAATAATTATTAATAAATTTTACCCTATCAACTACACTTTGCATACATTGAGAATGTAAAGGTTCAATTTAAATATACATTTTTTAAATGTTAAGTAAGATAAAATCATGCTACCCTATTTACAAGGTGCGATTCATGTTTAAACACGTGGAGGAGAAATTAGGTACCTACAATAGTAGTAATACTCGTTATATATTGTTCCCGGCGTAAAACATAATCATGTACAAGGTTTACGACACATACATTCACTCTTTTAAGAGATGATAATATGGGACGGACTGTAATGTATAAAAAGCAGTACTATCTTATGTCACGTTATTACAATATGAGTTTGTTTATTTACTTCAAGTAATTTCATTCATGCTTTAACTTATTCACCCTCAACATATCTCTTGGAAATACTTGGTGGAAAAACGTCTCATCCATTGAGAGTAATTTTTTGGAAATTGTTTCATATTCTTACATGAAAACATAAATGATCTTATTCCATTGATCTGTAAATAACAGTCAAACCTTAATTTTCATCATAGTTTACCATTCCAAGATCGTAAAGTACGTAGTAACAAATTTTTGTTTCAGGTTTATCTGTATCATATCTATTCAATGACATGAACAAAGTTTGGAAGGCGTCTGGACTCAGCATCAGGACAAAATGTCGCTTGTTCAATGCGTGCATCATCCCAATCCTTCTATATGGCTGTGAGTCTTGGCACTTAACCAAGGGTCAGGAGCGGAAGATACTAAGCTTTGAAAACAGGTGTCTTAGAAGGATTTTGGATGTCAAATGGTATGAACATGTTACAAATGATGCTGTGCGCCGGCGCACCCAGCAGAGACCTGTAATCTCCGTAATAAAGGAGAGACGATGGTCCTGGCTGGGACATGTTTTGAGAATGCCTAATGATAGTTGGCCAAAAAGAGCACTGTTTTTCCGTCCGCAGGGGTTCCGTCGGCCCGGGCGTCCCTCTTACACAATACACCGTTCCTATGACAACGATATCAGAGCGCAAGGAATGTCGTGGAAAGAGGTGACGCAATTGGCACAGATACGCTCTGAATGGAGGAGGCTGGTTTCTGCCTTGTGCTCCCGAGAGGAGCGTTGAGGGCGATGATGATGATGATGATGATGATTATCTGTATCTCTTTTGACGACTTTTATGCATTCCTGAATGCTTTTATTTTCATTTAAATGATGTACTGTGAAAGAAAATCGATTCTAGACTATTTATTTATTTACTAAAACATTATTTACGGGTTGGCTGGAAGAAATCGCGATAATCCCACCTTTTGGTACTCGAATTTTAGAAATTTAGTGGTTTACTACATATTAGGATACCAATAAAGTTTTTTTTTAAATTTATTTATTCACTGAAAATTGATCAGAACATATACAATTTTCTAGAGAAATGCATTCAAATTAAATACAATCAATATGCAAAGGATGAGTTAATCGCAAAAGTGCGATGTCTTCCAACTAACCCTTTTGTTGACTAATCGGATATATATTTTATTGTTTTTTATTGTCGAATATATTCTGAACATTAAATAAGCATCAGATAAACTACTATAAATCTTTGTATAAACTTTTATTCATTATAAAGTATCTAATAATACTAAATTATATTTAAGCTAATGGCTTCTGAGCAAATTTATTACCAATTAAATTAAAAGCTCTATATTCACTAATTTTCTTGTATTGTACTTAAATATTATTGATGTGTTTTAATCAAATCAAAATATTTCAAGAGAAATCAAAAATAGACTAAACTTGTCTGGCCTTCCGTTATATTCGTCTCTTTTGAATAATATTGTTCTACTTAAAAAAAATGTTTATTATTATTATGCAATGGAGTTTAAAAATGTGATTGGTGTCGAGAGAATAAGTTATATAATAAGAAAGAAGTATGTTACAGGTCGAACATTTTCTATCTTTTTAACTTCGCATGCTTTTAGAGGAACATTATATAGAAAATGCAATGCATGATAGAGAGGTTGCATACAATCAGGAGTAATACAGTTTCCTTACATTCTCATTATTTTAGCAAATGTTTCATACTAAAAAGCTTAGGTAACAATGAGAAAGGTAAGGTTTAAGAGGTTTCTATTGATTGTCAGAGTATGTTATAATAATAATAATAATAATAATATGTTCATTTATGAAATAAAGCAACCAGGTGGAGAAAGCAATAACAAGGTATCCTGCTGTAAAAGGTCAACGACTAGAACAGTTGAAAGATGCTGGTCTTAATAAACCAGAATATTGGTTATTATTTTTTCAACTTGAAATAGTAGGTATTACGAGAAACTTTGATAGTTAAATTACACTACACTACACATATCTTGTGGGTATGATGGTACAATGGTTTATAAAAAGAGAATGAATTAAGTATTCAGATGATTTAATAATAATAATAATAATAATAATAAATTTCTTTATTCAATCAATATCATACAAACGTTGAAACAATATATCACCAATTATCTTCAATTAAGTTGCAGCAGCCTCACTAGGTTGCCCTGTATCGAGGCGTGCTGCGTAAAAAATATATAAAAAAAAAAACATACATTCACCAAGGATTAATACATCTCACAAAAAAAATAAAATTGTATAAAAACAATCACATCAGCAAATTAATAAATCGATAACAAATGAATAAATGGATGAATGAATAAATGAATAAATGAATAAATGAATAAATGAATAAATGAATAAATGAATAAATGAATAAATGAATAAATGAATAAATGAATAAATGAATAAATGAATAAATGAATAAATGAATAAATGAATAAATGAATAAATGAATAAATGAATAAATGAATAAATGAATAAATGAATAAATGAATAAATGAATAAATGAATAAATACATTTAAGTACATTTAAACTGAATAATAAAGAAGGTAATTCAGTAAGAAAGTGGTGTATAGGTACATGAGGTCAAATGATTGTGTCGTTGATAGAAAGTTTGTTGTTTTTTTGTTTATTTTATACAATTATGGTAAATTGTTTACGTGTGTGATATTCTATATTGATTAAGTTTAGTCGAATTTGTATAAAAAATAGTAAAAACCCTATAAGCCCTCAAAGCACGAGCTCTGCTCAATTTTGAGGGTAAAAACAGATATTATAAAGAATTGTTAAATTGTGCTTATTGTTTATATAATTATATTTAATGTGTTTATTATTATCTCAATAAAAATATTTGAATTTGAATTTGAGTTTTATTTCGTGTACTAACGAGATTGAAGTCAAATACAGAAATGTGTTATTGTTAGTTTCGTAAGCCACGTTAACATTTATAATGTAATAATTATTTACATTTTCAGTTTAATTTTAAGTTATTCCATAGATAATAATTCTAAAAGTGATGAAATACCACTAATTAATTAAAATTTAATCATTATTTTCTGTGTAAACTATTATGAGAAATAATTATTATAAGTATTTTAATTAGTAGTAATGGCCAAAACAACAATTTTATTCAATATTAATTATATTATTATTATTTGAACCAAACTTTGCATTAAAACAAAAGCTTTTGTATTTTTACTTAAATAATATAAAAATTAATTACCACGATTAACCAGTGAAAGGAAATTTGCGTGCCAGAATTTAAATACTAAAATTTCCGACAAACTTAATTCCTTATTTCTCGAAATATCGATATCAAATGAGGTGATCGGTATTCTCATGGCAAAGTCTGGAAATGTAAGTGGAAAGAACCCGGGTTTGAATTTCAGAACTCTACTTTGATGACACATTAATAAACTTAATATTAGAAAATCTTAAGGAGCTTTGAAAACCCAGATTAAAAAATGACAAATTATCGAATTATTATTAATAAGAGTTTTAAGTAATATTTTGTGCAAGGGTTTATGGATCTTTTTATATAAAAAAAACTTTATAAGTAACTTTACAATTACTAGATTTACATATTACCTATTGATTTCATACATATTAAAAACGACGAAATTAAGGAAACCGCACAAAACTCACTGCACTACCTTGCACATGGTAGAGGATCGCTTGAGGTGGAGACAAATTTAATGGTCTACAGAACGAGGCACTATGGTCACAATCCCCAGGATTGAGAAAACGACGGAGATTATGATGATCATATGTACATTTGAACACAAATCGATTAACATCGGATAAATCTCACGTGTATGGACATTATCAAACCTTTTTAAGGACAAATTTCTCGCCTGGATCACATTAACGATAAATTTCTCTTTAACACATTCGTGTTATGTGCATTTCATATCCCACTTTTACATCACCTTTTCACATCTATTTAATCGCTTCTTGACACATTTCTGAACATTTTCTCGTTGACTCGAGAAATAATCTCCATTTTGATATATAATAAAAATTCGAATATCGGTTAAACAGAGTTGGTTGTTGGGTAGATATAAGTTATTTCTATAGTTATAATATGGGGGTACAGTTATTCTGAATGTTTTGTTACTGGTGTTAGTTTTGTTATTAGTAAGTATTATAGAGTAGGTTGTATATATTATAAATGGTGGGTGGTGATTGGTTAACAGCCTTCTGTCACGATACTGTTTCATTACTCAACACCAAAATGTTTATTCCCGAAAAAAATTGACGGATTATTACGCAATATTCAAATAATTAATTTGACACATTAAAAAGCATTACTCATAATTTTTTTTATATAAATTATTTATCCCTCTACTCCTCATATCAAAGCTTCAAGTTTTCACTTTTCAATTTTTCACTATTATCAAAGATGTTGAAGCGGTTTTAAAAGTTATTCGAACATAATAATATCGATAAGTGTCAGACCAATTCTCACCAGAAGACTTATTGGTATACAATTAATTATTGCATGTTTGTATAACAAAGCATAGAAAGTACGAAATACAAGTTTTTATAATAATTGTTATTATCTAATATCATTATATTCAAAAACTTTTTTCTCAAGACGCAGAAGATATATCGAGTCTTATTCAATTGTTTTAATGCTCAACTCCAACTCCACTCCATATTTACATACATACATACATACATATAGTGTTGTAAAATTATCAAGAAATATTTTTTCGAGAAATTTACCGAGAAATTTCTCGGTAAATTTCTCGAAGTAGAGAATTTTCGGAGAATTATTTTATTTAACAGTAGAATAATAATAAATTCTTTATTCAATCAATCAATAACAATGTAAAAATGTTGAGACAATTTATCACCAATATGGTTACAATTAATTATGGAAACAAAAAAATGTTAGGTACCTACATAGAAAAAAGTGCTAATAACTGATGAAAAATCTTGATGTTTGACACCCCACATGCCCATATTTAAGTTAAAAAAAATTGCTGGTACGTACATGGAAAAAAGTGTTAATAACCTCTGATTTAGGCCTTAATCAGCCCCACAAATTTTTGGATCAATCAGGTTGCCTGCGAAGTCTACTGGGCGAAAGGTCATAATACCACTAAAAAAAATATGAAGAGAAATTTCTCTTCCATCAAAGGAGAAATTCTCGGAGAAATTTCTCGTTCTCGAGAAATTCTTTGGAGAATTTTCTCTTCTCACATCACTACATACATACCATCACGCCGCTTCCCTTGCGGGGGTAGGCACAAAGGATCGAGCTCCACTTCCTTCTATCCTTGTATACATCTTTCGCTTCCGTCACTGTCATACAATTCCTCATGCATGCTCTCCTGTTCAATGTGCTCAACACGTGACCGTCCATATTTGAGATCTGAAAATGGGTTCTATACATTTTTCCAGAGCGACAGCATCCAATTGCAAACTTTTGACACAAGAAATTTTGTGGGAAAATACCTTAAATTTCAGGAGTTTTCGAAAAAGCAACACATAATGTGTAGGAAACAGTTGTTGAAAATTTAGAAACAAACAGACAAAAATGAAACTGTGCCACTTAAAAAAACAGCACTGATTTTGTGAACAATTCATATTACAAATGGTGTATGTGAATTTATATATATTTTGACATTTCAAGAATAAACTGCTAATAATGACAATACAACCATTTTATAAAGTGATTCTTAGTATCCAATATTAAAATTTAGTGTCTTAAGAATAATATCACATGCCAAAAAAAAGTTCAAACAACAATTTTCATACCCTAATGAACAGTTTTTGAAGAGTATGTCTAAATAAAAATGTTCGCACATAGCTCATTTTGAATATGCAACGACATCATTCTCTATTTCTAATTTCTCATTTCTTCTCACCTTTAAAAATACGTTCGCGTTAATAGGAGCAAATAAGAAAATTTAATTAAAACAAATAGTGCATAATAATAGTAGTACGCTTTATACTCTCTATTATACATTTTAAAAAGATTACATCAAAAGCACAAAACACAGAATAATTAACAACAAAAAGTAGGTAACGAATGTACAACAATAACAATATTTACAAAATGATTTTATTTTTAAAACATTTGTACAATTAGTATTATGAAAACTACAAAATATGTAAACATTGTAAATTGTAATAAATATAATGGTGTAACAACACCGCACATAATATTAAACATAACAACTTTGATGTAAATATTGCGTGACATGATAGAATATTATATCTAGAATGTGTTATAAACATTTATATATTTTTACGTGCATGTACAAATAATTATATATATACTCATACATTTTGCTTTTACACTACTGTTGATAAACTAGTAACAATCAGGAAACAGAAGATTATTTATTTATTTATTTATTTATTTTACAACACACGGCGTGAGCCTTTTACATGTTAATCAAGCAGTATAACAAACAACAAACACAAACAGATATAATGGTCAAGAATACATTATTATTTATAGATTTGAAGTGAAAAATTAATGAAGCAACAGTCAATAATAAAAAAAGGACAAAGCAAAACAAAAGAAGTCAATAGGAAACAAAATGTCAACGATAAAAAAAAAATTGCATTAATTATATCAATTCAAACAAGCATGAATATGTCCAAATAAAAAAAATAAAAAAAAATCCGATCAGAAAGATAATATTTTAATAATAATATGCAATTAGGATGATTAGAATGTCAATAAATATAGTAAAAAACAAATTATATTAATTAGATTATTAAAAAATAGAATGGTTTAAAATATTTGCTATAAAAACAAGGAAAAATAAAGTGTCAACTCAATAAAGAAAAATTAAACTGTCAATGAACTGTCATAATATAATACATTGATGAATACATGATCAAATGTATAGGAAAAACACAATTTTAATTCAATATTTGCATGTTAAATAAAAAAAAATAGAGATGGAACGTCTTCCAATAAAATGAGGTATGTATCATTCTATTCAACGAACCAAAGAACCCAATGTCAGTTTACATTTGAGAAAAATAATAATTCATTACGTCAGATTATTACATTATTTAACTAAAAAGTTTTTGTGTTAACTTATAATTGTCAAATAGTCAAATGGCGACTGAATGATCATAATTTAAATACATATGCGGCCGGTGTGGTGCGGAGGTAACGCTCTTGCCTTTGTGTCACAAGGTCCCGGGTTCTTTTCCCGGCCAAGGCAGATTAAGGAATGACCTTTTCATATCTTAGATTCATATCTTAATTTGCAACTAGCTCAATCAACATATGTGAATTGTCTAAACATGTTATGTTATATCTCGTTCGTAAAGTTTGTCCAAGTTAAAATGCTGAAAAAATGCCTGAATTCGAAGTAAGGGTTCGATAAAATGGCTTAGTTATAACGGCTGATACTTAAAACACGTCCCACTCAAAAAGTCTGTTAGTAAACCATGTTTTCGTTCAAAAGTTCCATGCTTAAAATCTCACTTAAAACGCCTCGTTCGTGTAACATGTCCCATAAAATGTGTAATGTTTAACAGACATTTATTTATTTATTTATAACATAGAGACACACTAGAAGGTTAACAAACCGTATATGAAAAATAAAAATAAAGAGAATAATGTTGATCTGATCAGGCCAACCCACTAATTAGGCGTGTCTACAGCATACATATTAAAGTATAAACTACATGTACAAAAAGGTAACAATTAGAGATGAAGAAATAGCGTTCGACCAATTAAGTCCAGTATAACCGAACTCATACTAAATATGCGTAAAAATACTCACATATCCCACTTCTTCTTTCATTTGCTAATGTTACAGAATGGATAGAGCACCGCCTACTTTTGTCTTTGCCTATACTTAATAATTTATATAATCATGAGTGCTTAGACGAAGCCTCACTTTAAACATACCTTCCGTAAATACATATCTCACTCAAAACGCTTTGTTCTGAAACATTCATCACTTAAAAATTTGTTTATTGGCATAACATATCTCAATAAAATTCTCATGGCTTTTTATCAATTGTTCATTTTCACTATGTCAAAATAAACATTTTTGAAATCAAAATAAACACAATTTCATATCTGAAAAGTAATATGAGTACACTGAAATGAAAATAAAGCCTTCGCAATAATAATAACACGTTGGTATAAAAATGTGTGGAAAAACGAAGCTGATGGTTCAGTTTGATAGTTAGTTTTGTAAAACGAAAATAAAAATGTAAAATGAAGAGACCACCGAACACCACAGCGGAACTAAAATAACACAAATTATTCTAACGTATGATATAAAATGTGCAATGTTTGTCTGTTGTTCAAACACCTCTTGCTACATCAAACAAATTCTTTGAGTCTAATTTTAAACCTCCTCTTTGCAGCAAGTAAAAAATACGCAATGTCTCAGAAAACCCTCATTACCTGTGTCCACACTCACCAAACGAACAGTCCTAACGAATTAATCTGGCAACATAGCTGATATATCTCGAAATGAAATTACAATGTAGGTTCCTACAGCAATATGTGAAAGAGTATTTTTCCTCTTGACATTGTATGTAATATAGGATCCAATTTAAAAGGATTACTCGCATGTATTTATCCTATACTATATTGTACATACACACGCTCGTGATGTATCCCAAGTGAAGTAGGCAGAGAAAACAAATTAAACATTATTAATTTAAAAATAAAAGAAACTTTGTATTTTCCATTAAAATAACTTCATCCAGTTACAACGTTTTCGGAACCACCCGTTCCATTATCAGCGACAATACTTACCACGAAATTAATCACGCAACATTCGAAAAAAAAAACAAATAAAATGGTTTTTTATGCAGTTTTTGTGTTGAATGTAAAATATCAGTTATATTTTTCTAATATTTTTGCTCTCCGTCAATTAGCGAAAGAAAATAGAAGAAAATCAACAAAAATCTTTCTCGCCTCTTTTCTATATAGATTAAAAGAGACAGAACATTCATTCGGTAAATACGGATACGGACAAAAGAGCAGAATATGTATCTTGAATGTAAAAAAAAACTATTCTCTGTAGCAAGAATACGTTGTTAAATACGATGCCGCGAAGTAAGGCAAATGACGACACTTGTATTTAAACAGGTAAGTTAACTCATGGCGACTTGGTAATCGCAATAGGCCAACAGATTAGAAAAGGCTAGCTCTCGTCCTTTATCCTCAAGAGAGTCGTTAAGAAATTATGCAAATATATTTTTTTGAATGCAGTAATATCTTTAATCGTGAAGGTGGATTAGCAAAAATTCTTATTATTAGAAAGGGAAACGAACCTGCGAACTTTTAATTTTCAGTCCGATACTCTTAACATCGAGATACCGACCACCTCTTTCATATGGTTCTTTCATATATTTTTTTAAATCAACAGACGTCAGATAATATATCTAGTTTCACTACACAAAACCTTGATGAAGTATCGGCAAAGTCCAGTTGGAACTAATAAAAATGTAGTATTATATCTATGTTTATTTGAATATGTTGTGTATTTTGTAATATTGCATGGGATTGTGGTAGGTATAAAATAATAATAATAGTGCACTCATTCGTTTTACAATGGTATGCACTATATTTATGTGTGTAAGTGTTCGTATAAAGCAGAAAGGGAACTTGGACAATTTGCAATGTTGTAAAGTTGGCTATTTGAATAATGAATATTCTATAAATACTATACGATAACGAAAGGTTTTAAACCTACGGTGCCTGAAATTTATAATACGATTGCATAACATTATGTGATAAAAAAGATTTTATGTATTTATTCAGGAATACGCGCAAAGATTGCAAAATTGTGAAAGAGGTATTATTTTCATTATTACCAATCTGATAAGGTATCCACTAAGTTATGATTACTAACATATATATACAAGCGCACATCAATTTTTGTTAAATTAATATAACATCAATAATGAATAATGATTGTATAGTACTTGGAATAACTTTGTGAAAGTTCATTTTAATAGAATTAAAATAGATTTAAAATAAAACACTGTATTACTTTCACTATGAATAATATTTGACTCAGAGGCCTTTTGGGTAGACACCCATCATCAGTGAGTTTTGATTGTATGTATGATCTGAAATTCTTTAGTAAATAAATCGAATAGTAGAATAAAACATTTTTTTTATTTAATTCGCTATGACATTCTTCTACTGAAATACCGAAACAGTGAATAAACTGTTAATCGTTTTTGAATTTCAACCATTCAAGATGAAACATTGAAATCGATCAAATACTGACAAACGAACAGAAATATTCAGCTTACTCTGAGGAACGAATTCAAGAATATCCGTTTATATGGCTTGTATGTTAACCAAGAATCTACCCTATTTGATGCAAGAATATATCTTCGTTTTTTTCAGAATTGAATCGATGTGTAAAATTTAAAAAAAACCAACCTATGACAAACACTTTGAGAAGCTGTCTACAACACAACCACATTGAGTCCATATGCATAAAGTACTAATACCTTCATATTATATTCCTACAAATATACATGTACACACACTTTACAATGTACTATAAAGTCATATAAAATTATTGTATTGCATTGGATTGGATTTTATTGAATGTGAATCTACGTATGGATATAATTCTGTATGTCGGATGAAAACTGCACTATGTCGAATTTACGTCAAATGAAGAAGACAAAAAATAAACATTATTTTTATATTATTGAAAAGACATCATATTCTACTGAGAAAATAACAGAATTCAGCTAATGTGATTCCAGAGAATTCTGATGAATACAGTATTGTAATCCCCGCTAAGCTTTTTTCCATATCAAATTTACATATTTTAAAACGTGTTTATTTATCTATTCTACAGAGACACACACAGAGAGTTGACAAAATATTCATAAAATAAGAAAAAAAAGAAACATTGATCCAGTCAGGCCAATTCCCCAATTGAGCGTGTCTACATCATTCACGTTCAAATAAAATTATACAAAAAAAAAACAAACATAAGGGTAAAAACTAACTAATGCAAGTCCAGTAAACCAAACTCACATTAGGTACCGTGTTAAAAATGATTTGCGATATCCATAGTATCCATATCCATAATACAAGATTAATATCTGAGTTTGGGACTAGCTCGATCTGTGTAAATTATCTTTGCATGTTATGTTATGCTATGTGTTAAATTTAATAATTTACCATAGACGTGGGTGCTGTCAACACTGGTTTCTCAGTCGGGCAACACTCGCGTCTAAAAAGGTATAAAAGAGGCGGCCATATTAGTTTTCTTTCTCTTTGGTCATATCCGCTTAAGATGTTGTAAACTCTACTGTGTGCTTGTTCCTTCCAAATAATAAATTTTGTGATAATCCAATCGTGGCTTTGATTTATTGGACCAAATACCCGTTGATTATTAAATCAACACTATGTTATTTATTTATTTATTTATTCATACATCACTTTTTTCCTATAGATGTTATAGGAAAAAAGTGATGTATTTTTTGACACTTAACAATGTTTTTTTTTAATGAGAACTTTAACGAATAGCCAAAGTAACGCTCGTTCAACTTTGACAGTAATTCCTGCAGTACCTGGTAAAAAATTAATCTTCCATTCTTTCCAGTAAGTTTTCGGATATACTGCAAATGGCAGGTGATCGAAAAGGTCTAGTTCATATTATGCTCTAAACATCCCTCACTTTCTTATAGTACCTTTATAATGAGTTACAATCCATTGGATTGGTCTGCAACGAGTTTGGTTTTTCTTCTCCATTCGTCTCTATTATAGTACCTATAGTACCTATTAGTTTATATACTTATAGTACCTATTAGTTTTAAAATCATCCGTCCAGAATGTGAGTTCGTCAGTAGTCTGGAGGTAGAGTCTCGGCCTCGTTAACATGGGGTCTGTGGTTCGATACCTGGTGCCGGCAAACTCCCCTGTCGCGACACGAGCTTTTAGCTTACTGTGAAAGGTGTATAAGGTTGTATTTGGGCTTAAAGCACAAACCCCGATACATCTTATTATAAAAAAATTACTCATTTGTTTTTAACACTGCGAACGTAACTTGTATGTTAATAAGATGCAGTTAAACCGATGGCTACTCTATTTATGGAAAATGCTGTAATGGTATGAATGAATGATTTGTGTTAACAAACAGCAGTTATGTAAAAAAAAACTTTGAAACGCTATACCGAAAAATAATATCTCGTGACATAGCGTATTCTCTCTCTGACATTACAGTATGTTGGTAGTAGGATTGCATAGTATTGAATGTCTGCACAGTACAATATAGTACAGTATATTGTAATACATAATATGGCACCCAATAATAGCGCTGTATATGTGTATATAGGAGTGTACGCCACTGCATTTATATTATATGTATGTTTGTGATTATCCGATACACAATTTTAAGGCTTTGCTGTTTAAGGCATTGTGCATATAAAGTAGAAAAAATAACAAAGTTATTTTACACGTGACATTTTGTTAATATCATCATCATCATCATCATCGCCCTCAACGCTCCTCTCGGGAGCACAGGGCAGAAACCAGCCTCCTCCATTCAGAGCGTCTCTGCGCCAATTGCGTCACCTCTTTCCACGACATTCCCTGCGCTCTGATATCGTTGTCATAGGAACGGTGTATTGTGAAAGAGGGACGCCCGGGCCGACGGAACCCCTGCGGACGGAAAAACAGTGTTCTATTTGGCCAAATATCATTAGACATTCTCAAAACATGTCCCAGCCAGGACCATCGTCTCTCCTTTTGTTCATATAGCTCTGATAAAGAATACTTCATTCATTTTTTTAATAATATTTCATTTATAAATCTTTTTATTAATATTTTTTAGATATGCAACTATCTATCTATACATTTAAAATATTTCCTTTTTTCTCACTTCTTATGATTAGATTTTACACAATGTTACACTGTGTAAACATGGTTCTCCAATCAAGATGTCTAATCGGTTTTGACCTATCTATACAATCACAGCATCTCCCACAAATGGAGTAGCCAGTAGACCAATTGCATGTAATAAACATGCATGTCGATCTTTACGTATCAATTAAATTAAAATTTCTACGAACATCTTGTAAAGTCATATTTTTAGGTTAATTCAATTCAATATTATTTATTTATATTATTGAAGTTTTATTAACATACCTACCTAATTTCTTTCAATACTTACCATTTTATTTCTTGACTTGAAAACAATAATCGACTTTTTCTTTAGGCAATAATATTTTTATTTAGGCAAATAAATCACTCATTTATTATTTTGTTTTGTTTATTTTATCATTTTGATTTTTTTGTACCTCTACATATATTAAGTTTTATTCGAAAATACTTTTGTTACTATTTTTCTATCAGCAGCTAAAAAACTGTTACTATCTTCGTCAGTAAAATTATTATATCTATCTTTTTCTTTTCAATCAAAACCTAAATGGTATAAAAAAGAAAAAAAGTCTTTTAACTAATAAAATTATGTAAGAAAAATATAAAATTAAGCCTCATTTTAATCATATAAACGATGCATTTTGATTGATTTTTTTAAGCTATTAGGACAAACGTCTGTGTCGGCATGTCTTCTAAAGTTTTGTTTTCAGTGTGCGCATTGCCTTCGTAAAAAAGTTGTTGAAATCTATTTTTCAATACGTCAATACACAGTACTATTATATAATACATGTAGTATATATGTATTCAATTACATACACCACGATTCCAAGTATCGTATTTTACTTTTTATTTATATGCAAAGTTTAATACCATTACACAAATACAAACAGCATGCACCAATAGCTATAAACTTTTCAGAATCAAACGACATTTTTAAGTAAATTTTATTTGATTGCACTATACAATGTAAAGTTTGTAAGAGAACATTTTCAAAAATAATTTTGCAATCCCGGAATTTAAATGGTACTCGTTTTAAATTATTTTGAATTCTATAGCTTTAAAAAATGGGAAAATAGGAAAGTTTACTTATCATGTTATTGGATGGTCGATCCGTGGTTCAAATCCTATTGCCAATTAACTGTACTATAAAGATAGGTAAAAGCTGTTGTTTTGAGTGAGAGCTTTACTTAGTCATCTATTTTTAAAGAATATAAAGCAGATATTTCTTTTAAATTTTAAAGTAATTCATAGGAGTTAAAAGTACGAAATGTACATTTTTATTGTTCATCTTTTTTATCAGCTATAAATATGTAGAAAAATATTTGGTATTTGAACTAAAAAGAGTAGCATTTATATCAACTAGGTTTCCGATGATCTTAAGGATCTTTTTATCACAATACACCGTTTTTTTAACAATATATCCTCCCATTTTATAAATATATATTTTTTTTGCTTATTATACTTGTATTAGTGTTTATGTCCTTTTTCAAATTGTATTTACCTATTTGAAATTCATTGATAGCATGCTATTTTTGCTTTTATTATGTTGTTTTCTTTATCTGGTATGCATTTTACTTGATTGTTTGTTGACGCTGATGCAGCCATTAGTTGAGTAAAATAAATATATAAAATAATCGCCACCTTAATGCAGAACTATCCTAAGTGTTTTAGGGTGATTTTTCAAAGAAACAGTTTAAAACTTCGTTTTTCTGATAAAAAAATAATATTTAAAATATCTAAAGCAAATTTTGACATGCATTATTATTTAGGAATCAACTAATTACTCAGATTAATTATCTCGAATCTGTTATTATAATTTCTTAATGCTTAACTCAGTTTGACCAAAATTTTAACTTAGGATAGTTTTGCATTAAGGTAGCGTAATATCCGAACATTAGGAATGTTTCGGGGATGTATCTGAATGAATGAAGCATCGGTCTAAATCGAGCTAATTTATTTTCACCCTGTGTTTCTGAGTGGAGTCTAAAAGAGAAAAACACAAAAAAGATAATTGTTTATCCTGTTTGATACATTACATAAACATTATTCTCATCTAAAAGTTATTAGGTATTATTATTGTCAGAGAGTCGGATAGTTGTATTGAACTGCTGACCTCGAATTTTTATATTTATTATATTGTCGCCGTTACGTCGTCGATAAGCCCCTTCCCCCATTGTACCATCCCTTCATTACCTCCGTCTTCTCCTATTCCATCCTGCTTCTTGCTTCCACTTTTGCTTCCAGTCTGACAATGAGAATGAGAGTAGCTAGTAGCTATTGCTGATGCCTCATACCAATGAACACCAATCCCAGCTTACAAGGCATAAATATATGGTGACCATCATTTCTTAATTATATAGACTGTAAAATGTTGAAAATTACGATATTTTGAACAAGTGGGAATGCCAGAGAACTAGAAAAAGATTTTTTTTTAAGATTAAAATGTCGGGCATTAAAGTAAAACGATTATAATAAATATTCTCATCTGAGTATGTAGGCAATAAAGCACAACGTATCAAGGTTTTCGGCAAGAGGTCAAGAGGAAGGCCAAAACGCAGATGGTGTGATGTAGTGAGACAAGACATGCGGAACTGCGATGTTTCCCATGAGGATGCACTCGACAGAACAAAGTGGCGAAACAAAACGAGAAAGACAGACCCCACCACCTTATGGGACTAATAAGTGCCCAAGGAAACGAAGAATTGTCGGCTTATAGTATTTGGTGGAAACCCATTGTGAATTTGTTATATCCGAACATAGATATTTATTAGTTCCATATGACTAATCATTCAGGGTCTTACCCGAAACATTTTTTACTATTTCAATAATTTTGGATTACGATTTGACTAATGTTTAAAACATTGAAAAGTTGCACTGTTGGCGAAAATACATTTGTAAGGTAATTAAACATTCTCATATTTATATCATTTTTACGTTGAAAAGCGAATTTGTGTTAAATTAAATATAAAATATTTCACCAATCATAGTCACCCTACAAGGCAATAGGTGAAATGTTATTTTCCATGCTAAAAATAGAATAACGGGAGAACGGTGGCGGCGGCGGTGGCGGAAAGGGGAGACCTGTGGGAGGAAGAGGGAAACCAGAACCTTACTAGTAGTAGTCGTCCTGTTGTGGAAATATTATTACACAATGTTGAGGTAGTTATTTTATTATATTATTATGATTATGTCAGAAGATAATATTATATACCAAGCACAGTCTGAGAAAACGTCAAGAACTAAGAAGGATGACTCGGGCATATTGTTGTTTGAGTAATAAGTGTGAGGTGTGAGGATCGTAATACAATGTACATTATTGAAATATAATAATATTAAAAGGATAATTTATTCTTTTTTATTTTACCTGGCAACTCGATACCGTGTTAGTAAGTTTAACACTTGAAGCAATGTTTCATATTTATAAGAGTTTGAAAAGACAACGAGATAGTTCTCCAGGCGAAAGCTACCGGGTGACATAACGAAGGCTTCGATTTTTTTTCAAATAAATCAGAAAGTATAATGTCCTACACAACATTATTTTTTATTATTTATTTTTATATTCATTGTTTAATGTACATTGATCACAATACATGCAACTTTATAAAGAAATGCGTTCAGTTAAATATAATCAATATACAAAGGGCAAGTTTGTCGTAGAAGCGCGATCTCTTTTAACTAATCCATTTTTTGCACGGGGAGCGAGGTAATAGATAGACAGACTAGCTGCATATAATGAATATACAGATAATCCTCTCGTGCCTTTAAAAATCCAAATACTCAGAATGAAGAAAAACCTTATTTGGTCATCTTTATCTAGTAAATTTTCAATTTTTTTCAGATATATGTGGGTTTTGTTATAAATCCAAATACAACCTTATTTATATACCTTTCACAGTCTTTCACAGTAAGCTTAAACCTTACGACGTGAAAAGGGAGTTTGCCGGCACTTGGGATCGATCCACAGACCCTCTGTTCACAAGGTCGAGACTGCCTCCAGACGCATTCTTAATGCATTGTCCGCTAAAATTTTGTGAAAGAAAGTACTATTAGTTTTTGAAAAACTATTGGTATACGTTCCCAAAATATGATCAAGCTAGAACCACCTCTAGTATCACAAAGGTCTTTGCAAATTGCATCAATTTTGATATTTTTTGTTTTATCTATAATGTTTCCTAACAGACTATCGCCCGATTAGCCTTTTTGCCACTCCAAGGATGATAGGGCATTCAAAATATCACAAAAAATGTGTAATAACTTGTACAGAAAATCACATTGAGTGAACGAAGCTCGTATCCGAAATATGTTCCTAGGAGTAATATTAAAAAAAAAAACAATTTATTCGTATGCAGACAGGGAAAAATCTTCTTCATAATAAGATCAAATAATAATTATATTTGAACAAACACAATAAAGATAAATGTCATGAACAAATTTCTATGTAAGTAAGAATATGGACATTATTAGTACTTAAACGTAATTTCATTTTCTCTTCACTCAACTTGTTCTCACAGAAGTCGCTTACGTCTTAACAAATATTTTCTACATAAATATTTTTTTTCCGTTCTTAAATATGCATTTCAATTTCGACACTTATGAATGGACAAGACTACTTTTTAAATTTGAGCAACATTTTTAGCTACCAAAGGCCCTCTTCACAATTATAGAACGAATAGTGCGAACGAATGTTCTATCTATTCGTTTCTATTTTTAGAAAAAAAATGAAATAAAAAATATACATTGTCTATATCGATGGAGAGAAAAAAGTTGCAGGACATTCATTTGCACTGTTCATTTGGTAAGTGTGGACACGACTAATTTTAACAGCACACACTCATCACTTTAGTGTTTTCTTATCTGATGCCAATGATGTCTACATCCCTCTGTACACCATCCATACAACAACAACAAAAAAGACCATGACGTTATATATTTATTTATTCGTTCTTTACTTTACATTGATCACAATACATATAATTTTATAGAAAATGCATTGATATTAGATAAAAATCAGTATACAGAGGGCGAGTTGATCCCAAAGGCACAATCTCTTCCAACTAACTCAAGTTTATCTTAGGTAGGATTCTTAAACTTTCTATATAGAGCTTTTTTACGTTTGTTCGTTTATTGTTTCCTATACGTAACAGAGCTTAAGTCTAGTTAACACCAATAACTTATTCAAGGACAAAGTCTCTCGGGAAAGTTTATTTTACGTACAATAAATTAATAATAATATTCGTAATTTGATTGCGTCAATGTTAAAAGTTTTATTACTTGTATATAAGTAAGTAATTTTCAAGAAGTCTTACGAAAAACTATTGTGATAAGTTACATTTTATATATTTCAAAGTATGATTGATCGACGATATTTACCGGATAATGTATTTTTTTGTTAATTAATAAACATACGTAAACAATCGTCGTTTCTTGATATGATGCAAGGTTATATATTCAAGGTGGATTACAAAAACTGAAAAGAATAATTTAGAACAACATATGTACATAGATACTGCCTCAGAGCAGACTCAAGCCTAGCAAGGCAGTAAATTCCATTTTCTTTAATTGTCGTAAGAATATGTGTTTTAAGAAAGAATGTTTAGTAAGTAGTAAAATTTTGAAAAAGTAAGTTTTTTGTTGTTATATTTATGGAAAAAATAATAAAATATGTTGTTTATAAGTTTTTCGCGACGAGGTTTTTAATTAATTTATTTATACAACGAACGGCTATAAAAGCCTTTGACATGAAAAGAAAATTCAATATAAATAACAAAATGTATAGAAAAACATAAAACAAAAGTACCTACTAACACACACATACAATAATAATAATAATAACCGGACAACTTATTCCAGACGCGCCTTGTGGAAATTGTGGAAAACCACCACAAGGGCCCATTCAAGAATAATAACACCTCCTGAACAACATGGAGTTTTTAATCTTACCATAAACACCTCCACACTCTTCAGAGTCATAAGGAATTTCGTTGCACAGCAACGGACCAGCCACACAGAAGGTACGGTCAACATAGTTAGCCAGACCCCCCCTAAGCGGCACCACAAGTCTATTGACAGAGTCTGTGTAAGCAGACCTTAGTGATTTATATGACATATATTAGAACGAGTACATAACAAACATAATTTAGCAAGAACCTAATTATATAAAACAAAACAATAATAATATGATGGTAAAAAAACTCAGCTGTGTTAAAAAACAGTATCTAAAAAAGAATTCACTTAAAAAATTAAAGGTTTGTAGGCGACAACAATATCTATTACTAACCAAAATGTAACAATACGCTGCAATAATATTAAGTGAAGATAAACTAAATAATATCATAATAATAATTATATAGGTACCAAGTACCCGCACATAATTATAGACCGTAGGTATTTATATAAATGTATCGGTTGATTTTGCGGTTACGTCGCCTATTGAATTTTGGTGTTTTAAGCTTTCGACTGCGCACGGGCAGTCATTTTAATAAAGTTGGTTTGAAAATTTCTTATTCTTCATGACACGGAAAAATGAACCGTGCAATCATTATTATTGTAATTAGTCAACTGGTTCTCCCACTTTTGGGTGATGCCCTAATGGTCTCGATAGATAGTTTACTGAAAAATAAAAGTTTATAAACTTCAACCTTGTGAATTTTACAAGTACATGTAATATACGAGTAGGATAATGAAAAAAACCTTTTGTGAATTTCCATTTATTTTATTATTTGTTCTGAATGTTTGGAGATCTTTAAACTTTGTAGGATTCAATAATGTCTTTTATAGAACTTTAAACAAAGTTTTATGATACTTAGAAATTTGAAAGATGAAGTGTTACTATAGGGTGGCCTACCCCATTCCTGAAGTTACTCAAAGGTATTTCTTATTCGAAAAAACAAAAACTATGCCCTATTTAACAAAGCTGTTTTGAAATTCCGAAAAAAAGACTTAGACTTAAGACACAAAAATATTTTTAATATTTTTGGATTCGGTAAATCCTAAAAGTTAAAACTTGTTTTGTTAGCCCAAGTCAGCCTTTGAGTTCGACACTCTTGCTGCAAAATGTATGTTAAAATAAATAAACATTGAAAATTATGATAAGGTAGTTTTATAATTATAGTATATTCTATTTAGTGTTATAAATAGTTTTGCTAAAGGCGCTTAGTTAATCAGCTCGTAACAACATGCATGTAATGTTTGAAACCAGAAAATTTCCAACTAAAGTTTAAGGTAGTCTTAGTTTTAATATAAAAACAAAATCATAATTATGTATGTACCTGTAAATATTTTTATACTCTGTTTTATTGGCTTCCTCTTTTCAGCCCAGCCCCGTACATCTGCAGGCGAAGGCCTTTTCCATGTTTTACGATATTCAGCCGTCTATATCTAATTCGCATCAACATATTTATCCACTTAATTGATCTTGATAGGGAAATAATTTCTTTTCTTCACAGTATTTATCTAATGCCTTGATTATTGCAAACTCCACGCAACGCAATCTGCCACAAGAAGCCAAAGACTTTCTATTTCCTCTTCGCGGAATCTGCGAATGCCGTTTCTTCAAATCCTTATTCGTGTTGGTGGTAGTAACCCGTTTGAAAACCCGTTGAAAATGGGCATTATATTTAAAAAAATATTTATTCACCATTATTTTTTCAAGTAAGATATAAACCAATAAGATACTTTGATTATAACACCTCCAGCGTGCTTTTTGATTACATATTCCACGGGCAAAGCAAAAATTTAAGCTTATGAAAATTATAAGTTTACTAATGAGAAGTTATACCAAATGTAATTAATCATAACAAAGTACTCGCTCACTACTACTATGAAATAACATGCTTGTCGAATAACTTCAGCTTTCACACGAATGTTTTCAGACGTCAATTTCAGCAAAAGATTGCTGAAAGCGTAATCTTATAACATATATTGTGTACAAACTTTAACAAACATGATTCTAAGTAAACATAATGAAAAATCAGTTATTTAACACTATCCATGTAAAGTTATTTTTAGATAATATAATATAATACACCAAACTGTTTTATGGGTAAAGTTTTGTTTTAATCAGGAAAATCATCCTGATTTTTCGTCAACGAGTGGAATTTAAATAGATATAGAATAATGTAGAATTTAATTTCTTCACTTACACTATGCTTATTCATTGGATTGGGGTATTAAATTTATTTCAATTTATCCAATTATGGATTATGCTTATTCTTTTTGCATAAGTGCACAACACTTGTCTCAATTTATCCAATTATGGATTATGCTTATTCTTTTTGAATGAGTGCACAAGCTTGTCTCACTTTATCCAATTATGGATTATGCTTATTCTTTTTGAATGAGTGCACAAGCTTGTCTCAATTTATCCAATTATGGATAACGCTTGTTTGTTTTTTTGGTGCAAAACCCTTGTTTCAATTTATCCAATCCAGGATTATGATGGTTTATTGTTTCAATATAAAACACTTGGTTCAACTTATCCAATTATGGATTATGCTTATTAATTGTGTTGGTGCACAAGTAGAAGAATACCACAATTGGATAAATTGAAACAAGCGCTTCCTTCTACTAAAGATTAAACAATCACGAGAGAGACGTCTTTCGACTTCTTAGGTAATTATTTATCTAATTTATAGTATTGATAATGACTTTAGAAGCCTAATGACGTTTCTTTCGTGTTGTATGATATGTGTAATAGAGAATAGCGCTGGCTTCATTTTATCCAGTTATTATGTCAAATTATTACCACTAAGAAGATAAATATACTAAATTATGTGATACATTAATATTAATCTACATTTTTATACAGCAGAGCTTTTTACATGTTAAATTTAAAAAAAACAACAATTACAATTTGACAGACGTTGACAAAAATACAGCTTGTAGCAGCATGCACATAAATTTGATTAAATAAAATTGATTATAAATTATATAAATATTTCTGAATAAAACTTAATTAATAGGAACAAAAAAATAATTGAAATTGAAATGATAGTTAAACAATGATAAATTGTAAAATGAGTATGTTATAATAATAAATAGTCAAAAGAAAATGTCAGTTATGGATTGTGAATCAAGAAATAAAATTATAAAAATATAGCTAATGAATGTAAAAAATAAAAATATAAAATTTGAATTAAATTAAATGATAAAATATTACGCATTTTGGAAATTATTGAAATATTTCTGAAATATTCTTTTTATTATGATAATGTCTACAAATAATCCTATTATAGAGATTTCATAATAAAATAACTTACATCTCTGTCTGCAGCATAAAAAAAATATATCTCCAAATATACACTGACAATACTGACAGAAGTCAACATACCTACTCTATTGTCCTGATAATTTAAATATCTATTCGAGACTTCAAAATGAGTCACATTCAAGTATCTGTTTATCTTGTCCCAATATCGATGGGGTTTAAGGTGTTAAAATTAAGACAATTATTGGGTAGTGTAGTATATTAAATATACATACTACATTACCATGGTACATCCCAAAATTGGGGTGGACTGACTGCATATAACAAACAAAGAGACTATCCTTATTGTACCAGTTAAAAAATAAGACTTTCTAGATGAATTAAAGCGCTGAAAGAAAGTTGTCAGATATCTTGTTCATCATGTTTACTTCCACTGTATTAATGTTTTTATATTTTGGTTTTATATGTATACTTGGTTATATTATTATGTGAACGATATTAATTTGTAAACCTTTATTGTCAATGGCTAATGTGCCGTTTATGATGAATAAATAAATAAATCATGTTTTACTCGACTGCCCGCCCTTAACAGGACACTTCTGTTTTCAAATTCAATAATTAAATGTATTAAATATTTTCAAGATTTTCATTACATTCGGTAACACAGAAATATACTAATTTGTGAATATGAAGAAAATATTTATTAATCATTGATCCTTGTTGTGAAATAAATTAACCTTAAACTTTTTTCTATATCTACATATATGTTTGCATACTAAGTCAAATTTTATCAGCCTATCTTTTTAAACAGCCCATCTTTCTATACCTCTAAGTATCATTAACAAGTTAAAAAGTTTAATAAGTTATAATAAGAAGTCTTCAATACAAAGTTGTAGAAATATAAGTATCTTGTAAAAGTACTCCATGTACTTTGATTCGATATTTCTGTGATTGTCACATCTGTTACAAAAGTCGAGATGTCTATAAAGAAGTAATCATACCGTCTTGTTTCCTTTATATTACATACTTCTCTGTGTAATCCAGTTGGGATGTTGAAAAAATGTTTTATATGTGATTTACATTTTACATCTCATTTCAGAAACCATCTTACAGATTAAATTCAGTTTATTGTAAAAAATATTGGTAACTTAAGTGTGTATTTCTACAGTAGAAATCTTTTATATGATCTACTTTTTTGTATAAAACAAACCAAGTATAACTTCTATAAAGGGAAAACAGTATTAATTGAAACATTAATTTTATTTACTTCTAGGGGAGATGTTGCTTATTTTTCTAATATTTATGCACTCATAGGTGGACAGTTATCTATTTTGATATTATTTTTGAAGTTCTTGCTTTCAAAAATTCTCAGTACCAGGAGCTCTTTGCCGGAGAAATCTCTCTTCTTCACATAGATATGTGAATGAGCGGATGCAAGAAGAGTGTTGTGGACAAAATGCTCTTGAATAAACTACGGTGGTTTGGACATGTTGAATGAATGAACGAGGTAAAAATGACAAAGAGGATATACTTGTCTGAAAGAAAGGGTGCGCAGGCGTCTGATCACGTCGATCAAATTCTCAAGGACGGCCGTGTGTTGAGTAAGAGGCACCGACGTGCATGCATGAGAAATTGTGTGAATGTGGAGGAATCGAAGGAAGTGTGTAAGGATATATCTATTTGGCGTTCCGTTCTCTCTGACTACCACACTTGGGACATGGCGTGAGGGAATAGTATAGTATAGTACAGAAGGTGAGAGTAGGTATATGCAAATAACCCAAGGGTCATCCCACGTGTGGAAGATGTTATTATGGTGATGTCAGATTATTATAAAAAATATACTTTCGTCATAAAATCCTCCTCTTAAGAACACAGAGAGTAGATTCACATTATTTAAGATATTTTTATTTTATATTATAAAACTCAACGATAGAAAAATTTATGTATAAGTATATTAAAATTGAACCATCAAAACAAAATTTAAGTTTTCATTTCAACTTTGCATCAAAAGAAGAATATTTCGTTTAAATTTCATATTTAAAATGCGCACTGCATACAAAATTCTTTCCATATTTTTGTAGAGATTTAAAAAATACATTTCATCTTTCGGAGATTATAATACAGGTAAATAAATGCACGTTGTGAGAACGTTGAAAAACATGAATAAAATGATGAATAAAAACAAACTACTTGAACTCGTACAAAACTCACTCTTTGACACTTCAAAAGAGTCGTTAGGATCACGTTCTATGTATATTTCATAAACTACAACACAACAATAATGGTACTTTTTGAGTTCTACATCATGTAAAAAAAATTAACTGTACGAACTCATGTCGCCCCGCGACGGTTTTTATATTGGTACTCGTATATGCTTGTTGTTAATATGAAAAAGGATGCTCGCTCGAAATAATTCCCATATTTTTTTTACTAGTATTTATGCTTTGTTTCGCTTATGAAATCTTTATCAAAATTACCAAAAATTAAAAACATTTCCACAATAGAAAACCTAGTGGACAAAATGCATGTAATCAAGGTACAGGTCGTTCTCTTCATACTATGAAAAATACATTTGAGATGAGTGATATATCATTACACTACAAACTACAATGTATTAAAATATATTCAGCGACATGGCACACCACCCATTATGTTTTTCAGGGCACAAAGAGGACTAATTTTAAGCTTTTTTAAGCACACTGTCCGGACCAGCTCGCCCATCTGTGTTATTCCGGTCCATTGCCGTATATTACGCAGCCACGACATCTGCCTCCTTTCCACTACACGACGTCTCCGTCTTGCCCTCTATGATTAAATGCAGAAGCCGATATTCATCGCCTCACAGAATACGGCCCAAATATGAGACTCTACGAAACTTAATATTTGTCAGGAGCTCTCTATTTGTATGCGCTCTACGTAGGATTTATGTATTGGGCACTAAGTCTGTCCACGATATTCGAAGCATTCTTCGATGAATCCACATTTCAAATGCCTCTAACCGGTTCATTGTGTTTACCTTAAGTGTCCAAGTTTCGCAACCATACAATAGCACAGACCAAATTTAACACTTAATCATTCTTTGACGAATGTTCAAATTAAGGTTGTCATTACAGAAATACAAGTCCAAAATAAATATACATTGTCGAAACTTCAAAAACTATAACTTTTCTGTTAGTTTTCGTGTGTCCTGTAAGAGGTAGGTATTCGTAAAACATCACGTTTAAGACACTAAACATCTTCGGTTCAGCGATAGGGTATGCCACCCATCCTGAATATCTTACCTTTTATCGGTATGAAGAGGATAACATGCATATTTACTACATGCAGTCAGTTTGCTGGCTACCCCATTTGTGGGAAATGCCGTGATGGTATGTATGTATGTAAAAATACAGGCAAACAAATGTGAAAAATTATTTGCTAATGTTTGTGTGGAAATTTAAATAGGTACATTCATATTTTTATTTCCATCATATTCAATAAACCAAATCACAAATATCTTTCAATCAAAAATTGAATAATAAAAATAATCCTTTTTACATTTGAAGGTCGCTGTAGTCCTTCATTCATTCTGAATTTCCTGAATATGAGTGATTTTCAGGAATAAATGTATAAATTTAAATATGACAGGAAGAGATTTTTCCCCTTTCATAATATATCCGTGATTATATTCCAATAAACATAATTGTATCGTCGAGTTTCAAAATCCGCTATAACACATTTTCACGAAAATTGAGTTATATCGTTAAATATTATGTCGTTGGATTCGTAATTCAAATTCTGTAACCGTAGGAAATTGTTTTTTTTTTTTTCAAAACACTCACCATTTGTACAAAAAATAAATGATGATGAGAAAAGAATCCCGCTATATTTCTTTATGTGTCTTTAAGTATCTTTTATAACTGTGCTCCGCAAACTTTTTGTATTCAAGGTTATCAAATCAAGAAATTTTAGAAGTACACCAAAGAAAAAATAGCAATGTTTTTTTAACAAAGCACCTCGCTCATTGCTCTTAACTAGGTGTTTAACTTAACCGACTAATAGGAGTTATTTTTATGTAGGTACACAAAATAAAATATTTATTTTTATGCAACAGAAAAAATATTTTCGAATTGAATTGTTGTAACAATCTTATAGTTAACAAACTTGTTTGACTTCAGGAAAGTACGTTAAGTACTTGTATAACAGTTTTTATCGAATTTCTCCGAATCTTAAAAATGTGTTATAGCGGATTTTGAAAAAAAGCGACACAATTATTATTTACAATTCGTATCTCAGATGTAATATTATTATTTATTATTTTTCTTGATATGGTATTATTTTATTATTATTTTCAAATTACGTTAAAATAAAACCCAAATGCTTTATATGAAATAAATTCACTGTTCCGCGGAGCACTAGGCAAAGAATTGGTTTCCAACTCTTTCCTGTAAGTTTTTGAGTGTCCTGTAAAAGACAAGTGTTTGAAAAAAATATAGTACTAAGTAAAATAGATGATGCCTTCTCAAATTTTATATCTCATTCCAAAATGTCCCTGGAGGAAAATGTTAATATTTGTGACCCAATTGACTAAAAAGAATATTGACATTGTAACGTTTTGATCTATACACATTCTCGAATTGGGGCACGTCATAAAATCCTGATATGGAAAAGATATTCAAAATATATAACAGTTGAAGGGTAAGCATTGTACCCATTTCATAAAAAAACACAATTGAAAAGTCATGCTTAGGTGCCTAGATATGAATATAACTTCAGAAGCCTGACTTTTATATTCTTACTAACAAATTAACAGACCTACGGAAGCATTAAAACTCAACTTTCAAACTTTCCGCATGATTTAAAAATCATTATCATTTTTTACTACTTATTTTATTGGCATTTGCGATAGACATTTCATTTATCCGTTTTGATAAAAAGTCATTCACTACCAAGTTGAATCAAATTGAAATCTGTGACAATGAAAGTGATCACTTAAGCCAGTCTTCAGCTAATTCGTTCGCCTTTCTCAATTGTTCCGATTAGATTTTGCACAATTTGTAAACATGGTTCTTCAATCTGATTTTTTACTACCTAATAGATAATGATAATAATAAAATCTTTATTGTACAAAAAAATATAGTAAAAAACAAAACAACAATATAGAAAGGAACAAATAATTTTATGCAGTGGGCGATTTTATTATTGAAACACGATATATTCAAACTAACCCATTTTTTGTTTCTTTGTTATCAAATTATTAACTTAACAATATAAATAAGCAACATGTCCTTCTGATTGAACGTGACTTATTTCCTTCCAGTATTCTTAAAAAGAAATATTGAAGGACAAATGATAGTACTCCTCACACCACAAGGACGAAGAAGACCAGGAAGGCCCAAACTGCGATAGATTGACTCTGTCAGCGCCACATACATCCACACTGGAAATCACAAATTTGAAGACAAAAGCAAAGGACAGACGAGAGTGGAAGAGACCACTAGATTCAGCCAAGGCCCATCCAGGGCTCATGATATCAATGATAATAGTTAAATATAAATTAAATTGTAATAAAAGAAAGTCAAAACACTGTTCATCCCTTAGTTAAGTACCGTAGGTAAAGACGAGATTCCGGGAAAATAAGTTGCAAACAAAATTATTACAGTTTTATATATGATGGGGAAATCGTAAGTCAAATTTGATAACGTAATACGTTTTATGTGAAGATATATAAGTTGACAAGAAAAGTATTATATTATTTCCTTGATCAAGGCTGGACGTTTGTGAAAGTTATTGCTGGAAGTTGTAACATAAATCAATTTCATTCTATACTCTTACAAAACTCTCCCTTCATTCTAAACCCATTCCTTTAGTCAATATCGTCAACAAATAGAGCCATAAACGTGAAGCACCAGTAAAGAAAATCATGTTATGTAAAATTATTATTAAAATATTTCAGTTTGTTAATACGTATATGTTTACGTTTGTTTGTATGATTTCTTTCTTGTTGCAGTTGTACGTAAATCATAGAAATAGAGATAGGCAATTTATTAGTGTAAATGTCTGTACGAACTTGTACGAGTAAACTGATTTACAATAAAGTCCCTGTCAAAATTGTATAGAGAATTAAAGTTTGCCTAGATAATCTTAGAAAAATGTTCAGTCTGCAATTGAGTTTACTCGATGAAAATTTCCTTTTTATACAACTATAGATAAGCGCCCTTGAAGTGGATTTATTCCACAAAACGGCGCATTATAAGTTGTCTATTATTATTATCTCATATCTCATTTATTAAACAAAACAATATTTGATTCTACATTTTGAACGCAATATAAGATTAACAATAAAATTTAAAAATAACATTAAATAACAAAAACCATAAAATATTAAAATAAATTTATGTATATTCAAAATGTAGAACCCCAACATTATTCGAGTTGATTCTTCCATGATGTTCTATGAAATAGTACAATCATGGGAAATCACTTACAGAGCTACAGGGACAAAAACCTTCTTACTATCCTGGTGGACGATAGAAGTATGCCAAAGTTATTTATTTATTATAATATAAATAAATAACTTTGGCATGTTGTAGGGACGTAGAAGATGGACGCTTTCATGTTTATTACATTTGGTTTGTCTGTTGGCTACCCACTTGTGGGACATGTGATGGTAACAGTTAACAAACCTTTTGAAGATTTAAAACTTTACAACACTGTGATAAATATTATACAAAACAGAAACAAATATTATAGGTGGTTTTTCCACAAAACATCGCATTTAAATAGTTGTCTAATTTATTATTTTATTATTACAAAAAAACTTTTTTTTGTTTATATCCAGTTGTTATAAATTCATTTACACTGTTGCCTAGATCTATTTTTGTTTTTAGTAGTTTCTTTTTTTATTTCTATTATTCCTTTCTCAGGTAGTGCTAGGTATAAGAACTAGTATCACATTATGATATATGAAGTTGGCAGTACTTAAAGGTCAAATCATTGAAGAGTTTGAAGAAAAATATTATCGATAAAAGTTCCAAGTGGATAAAAACACATATCTATTCATTATAAGAGGCGTATTTTGCATAGGAGACAGAAAATATTGGAAAATATCATCATTTTTATATAATAGATATCTAACGTATCATAATACATCGTACATATCACGATGACAAAATCAGAAAAGTTGAGACTGTCGTGGGAATATGACAGCCGATTGGCGTAGATTGTATAATAGAATCACAATGAATGGAAGAAGGAAATTGTTTTGACCCTGTGCTGCCGAGAAAAACATTGATGGGCAAATAGAGATGGGAAACATTGAAAAAATATTGAATGTTTATCGGCATTATTTTGTAATTAACTAATTTACTCTATGGTGTCAAGGCACGGATTCTCAAGGTTGATACAATTAACCGCTTGGAGGCGTTTGAAATGTGGCTCCACCGAAGAATGTTGAGAATATCTTTCGACTGACATGACGAGAAACGTTGAAGTATTGCGTAGAGAAAATGCTCATTGAGAATATATTGTTCACAACAATCAAGCTCCGTAAAACTTCATATTTTGGTCACGTGATGAGAGGAGAAAAATATGTCATCCTAAAACTGGTCGTAGAAGGGAAGATTGAGGGCCGTAGAAGGGTTGGAAGAAAGCGGCTTTCCTGGCTTCAGAACATTCGGGAGTGGACCTAGATGAGAGGCGTTGAGGAGCTGTTTTGTGCTGCTCAGAATATAAACGATTTCTCCCAGATGGTCGTCAACGTCGGGAGGATCCGACAAGATATGTAAAGAAGAATAAGAATGAACTAATAATTTTCCATAATAATTGTGTCAGTGCACACTTAGTAAAATTAGTCAATCGATTGATAATGACCTGATAAGTCGAAAGACGTCTCACTAACAATTTATAATCTACAGTAGAGAGAAAAAAATCGTTCAATTCATCTATTTTTATAATATAACCTAAAAAGAGAACAGAAAAGGCGAATAAGCAAAAAAAACATCGATTAATATTTAAAGATAGGTAATCTGTGATCAATGTCATTATTTATTATTGTAAAGGTGTTCATTTTATTAAATTCCATATCTTTTAATTCAAAAAAATAAATTGAGTTTAGTAACTTTTTTACAGTAATCTAGGTTTCGACATGCGATGTCATTTTCAGATTAATATCTTTCAAACTCACAAACATCATGTCAAACTTTATGAATCACGAAACTAAACTTGACGAAATTGACGGCAATATTATTTTTTTATATATCATAAGCATATTTGTTGGAATTTGGTGAATTATTTTACCAAAAATTTCCACAAATAGTTGAAGGTAAAATAGAAATATGTTAGGTTTTATAATGAAGAATAAAATATATTAGTACAATAATTAATTAACAGATTAACCTATAACATTTAATACCTCGGAACCCTAGAATCTTTCTCATTTCCTCGGTTCAGGACTTCTGATAGTCTGAATTTCCGGGAAAACAACAATAATTAATAACATAGTACTAATCATCTGTTATTGGTCAACCCCTTTGCCCTAGTATTTATTCATAGTTTGTACAATATTTATGTATTTATGTAAGCAATAATTTATTTTTCTGATTTATGTACTCTTACTTTTATTATTCTTTTATAAATAGTATCAAGATATATATAAATAAATATTTTTATTTGAGGTAAGATATTTTTGAAGCTATTGTAATAATTACCTACATTGTCGTTAATTCATCGAATACAATTATATCGATATTTTTTTACTGTCCCTGAAATGGAATAGGTCTCTATTTTTTTTTGAAAATTTATTAGTATCCTGAAAATGGTAAGTGTTTGTAGAGCATGATGTATTTAACATTTTTGTTTTGGTGTTTTCAAAGTTTTTTAAGTCATTTGTTTTGTTTTTATTTAAATTTATTTTAATCTTACAAAGAATAATAAGAGTAGGATATGATATGTAATTTGTATTGAACAATATATCGTACAATTAATAAAAGGCAACAGCCGTTTATTGTATCAAAAAATAAATAAATAAATTTACCATTCAGTGACGAGGTATAACATCAATCATACATCGACACTGTATGTCTTATTTATTAAGAGCAAGGGGAAGACGTCTTGCATGTTTTTAGTATGTGATAAGTCTAGTAGCTACCCCATATGTTACAGATATCATCATAGTTAAAACAGGAGATATTTGTTTGTATTCCACAATAGAAATATTTTTCCAAGTTCATTCCGCGTGCAGCTCTCTTTATAAATGACATCTCCTACCTTTTTCAGTAAAAAGTAAGAAATTGACAATGGCCTCATAAGTCGAAACCTGGTTACTATTTTAATAAATATATCACGGTAAAACTTAAAACAATTTTGTTTTCGTTATATCAAAAAAAGTAAAAAAAGTATTCCAGTGCCTTTCTTAAGACATCACAAATAAGATATTTTTTACTCTAGACTCCTGAGTCTCTATTTATAATGTGTGATTTTACGATTTGGATTCCTAGGTATCCTTCCATTTTTTTGGTGATTTTTTCCAAAGTGCAAACGATTTTACCACTATGAAATTACTACGAAACAATTTCATTACTATAAATTACTGCGAAATTGTTTACACGATGTAAACAAATTATCGAGCATATTTTTTTTCACGAAAATTTTATCATTCGGTAAATTTTTATAGACAAATATGTTATTGAGAATATTCCGGAAATGTTCTAGGATATGAGTGTATATTTTTCTTTCCTTGTTTGCGGAATAAAAACAAAAGACAGGCCCACTAATGAAACCACGTGCGTGGCCTTCAACAACAAAAACAACATAAGAATAATCCTGTATGTCTGAATAAAACTAAACTTCGTTACAAGACGTTATTTTTTAATATGACCATTCAATGTTTATTCAAAAAACTAAACTGTTAAAAATGATTTATGGTGATTACTATTAACTTTATTACGGAGATGATTTGGTCGGCCAGCACTTCAGGCTTCCCAATACGGTACCTCAAGTGTGAACAAGATTTATAAATAAAACAAGCGTTTTATTCTACTATTGTATTGTCAACAATGTCCTTATAAGTCGAAAGACGTCTCTCTCACCGAATAAAACTATAGTAGAATAAAACGCTTGTTTTATTTATTTCGATATGGAATTCTACTACCTAAACACCGACACAGTGAATGAACAAGATTTGTTAACAATGTCACTTATTATAGAGGCATTAACTATGTATGTTAAAATATCTAGACATTTAAAAAAAATAACTTGAATTTCTATGTTTATTTGTAACAAGAATATACGCTATCACGATTTCAGTGTTCTAACACCATTGACGAGCTTTTCAAGACTGAAGTTCAGAGTCTTCAAAAATTCGTTAATGGTGTTAGAACACTGAAATCGCGACAACGTATATTAAATTCATGTACAAATAAACATAGAAATTCAAGTTAATTTTTTTTTTAAATTTCGGATAAACAAAAATCTCTAGACTCCTGCGCAATCTGGGCGGCTGGTGGATCTCTTTCAATGCCATGAACTACGGTGATTGTCGATAGGCATGTAGGTAGAGTCGCGGACTTTTAATCGAGATTTCCCGGAATCGATTCCATCCACTGTTTGGAAGATATCGCTTGTGCGATAAACTCGCCCATTGCACAGTATCATTTATTTGTATCATATTCAGTAAACTCAAAATTCGATTGCCTTTAGCTCCTTGAATTAATCAAATTTCATATCCCCGACCGTCCCACTAGGCAAAGGATATTACTCAGTGAATCAAATGCACGTACCAACTACCAGAGACATTCAGTCGTGAACCGTCTGTATGTGCTCGGTAATAGGTATGCTGAGACAATAGACTTATTTTTCGATGGAGATGGCTCTGTGAGGAGGAAGATGATAGAATGTTTTAATCAGACTTATTCTGAAAATACAAATTTAATTTAATGTTTATTTCATAATTTAATTTAATTTTTAGTCATTGTAGTCAAAGTTTTTTTAGTCATTGTAGTCAATTTGTAGTCATTAAGTTTTCATTGTTTTGTATCTTGTAAAATTGTCTACTTGTAATATTTTTTTGTAATCAAAGGCAATAATGCCGTAAATAAATAAATAAAATAAATATTGTTATATAACTTGATAATTATGTATGCTTCTTATTGTGCTATAAAGTTTATTATTATTATTATATTCATGGTACAAGCATATTGTATACTAAGAGGGTATCTGGGGTGTATTTGTATTTATGTCAAATCTACATTGTTATATAACTTGGTAATTATGTATGCTTCTAATTGTGCTATAAAGTTTATTATTATTATTATATTCATGGTAAAAGTATATTGTATACTAAGAGGGTATCTGGGGTGTATTTGTATTTATGTCAAATTTACATTGATTCATGTTTAAAAAAAAAACTAACAATTTTAAAAACTTAAAGATATATCGATGTCATATCAAAGTAAAATGACAAAATTTTGATAAAATTTTGACTGCATTTTTTACTTGAAGATAGCGCAAAAGATATCACGTTTTCAACACAGGTGAATATACTATCATAAAAAATCATTTTGGTCAAAATTTATCATCCTGTAATTTTGCTTTGATATAAGAACGTATGTAATCATATGTATAATATTGTATTTTTTATTTATCTACGTCATACCATATATAGTATAAAGTATGAATGTATATTTTTATACGTGTGTAGTATATTATGGTTCAGATATCTAGTGTTAGAAACTTTCAGGTCGTACGTAGAAATGTACGTGGCGCCGTGAACGTAAATAAATATATGAGTATATTGTAGGTATTGTGTATTGACAAATAATGATCAACATTGGAGGCGAACGGAGAGGGCTTCGAAAGGAATCTAATAACACACCTTTTTCTGGGAGCTTCAGACGATATACGCAGAATACGGCGCCCTTAAAGTCCTGTTATGAGTAAACAATTAATTATTTAAATAATTATAGTTCTTCATCTCCGTGTATATTAAACAAAAAGTATTTTTTTTTTTTTTTTTCAATCTTTACTAAAGTTGATATTTTTCAACCGACGGTTCTTGGTGGAAATTCATGTTGAATGAATCATAAATAAAACACTTATTTAAGGTATATCCACTAAGACTTTTTATTTAATGCGAGCCGGCTTTCAAGAGCATGAAAGCCGGCTCGCGTCCAATAAAAAGTCACAATAGATATACTATAAATAAGTTTTCATTCTTTACTGTAAATTGATTACAAACAATCCCATAGAAGGTATACATTAAAATTAAATACAATTAATATACAGAGGGTGAGTTTATCGCAAAGACGCGATCTCTTCCAACTAACATATACGGAAAATATTATTAGTACCTATGAAGATATTGCATTTAAGCAACAAATTTGTGTTCTGCATGCGCTACTACACCTACCATCGTGACAAAACACACATGTGCAGACCAGCTGCATACAATTAACATGCAAGCTGTCATTTTTATGCCAACAAAAATTTAAGACATTTTGGATGGGCGGAAAACATTGTCGAATTTAAGATGTGAAATATCAAATCAAAGATGAATTATTTAATACAAATCAATAGAAGTATCATTGCGATATAAGATCATTTTAAAAAAGCACCAAGCACTTAGTTAACCACGTGATTTAGGACAAAAAACAAAGCACTAAAAACACCACCCTCAGCCTTTGACTTAGGTAGTCTTGTGATTCACACACTTACGTAACATTATTATCTGCAAACGTGGAATAAAAACAACCTCACGAAGCGAGCTAATTTAATCAAAAAATATATTTTTTTTACAAAAATATTTATAAAGTTGTTTTATTCATTATTTATGGGCATATAAAATTACCAAATATATTATTCTTCCAATCTGAAAACCTTGAGAATTGTTTGATAAAGTTTTGCTTTTGGCGAATTTTTTTTTGTATTTACCTACCTATATTATCTATGCATAAATCTTAATTTGGAAAAACCTTTTTTTATCCAAATTATCTCTATGTGCTTCGCAATACTACGCTTCTATGAACATGAAGTCGAAAGATTAAGAAACTCGTGGAAAAAAAATTATTTGATAGATACAGAATCTCTACGAATGAAGAGAGCTTATTTCCACCCTATTCTTCCGAAAGGAGCGTTACAGAGCGATTTTTTTGTGTAAACTACCATAGTGTACCTACATATTTAAAAATAGCTTTCAGTTCAGTGGAGTTACCGGCAAAGAACCGGTACCGGTCTCTCACAATTTGATATAACTTTTTGTATATCTTGTAAAAAAATATTCATTAAGCAGAAAAAAATTTAAGAATAGAACAATAACTTACTAAATTCAACGAAGTCTTATGTCACCCATCCTGCATGTCTTTAACTTTTATTGGCATATAATATAATATAACGGAGAGTATTTAAAGCGCCATCTTTGTGCCATAGCTCCTCGAGGACGCTGTACATGATAATGTTCTATCTTTAACAATGTTGTCTGTGTCAAGAATTCAAATTAAATACAAAAACCTTATAACACATAATCTCAGATACATAATAATATGTATCCGCGTCAGAAATAAAAATAAAATAATGCAATATACACAACAGTCACAGTTCATAAAAAAGTTTGAAAAAGTAGGTCTTGAGGTCCCTCTTAAAAGCCTGGAAGTCGGCAGCACACCTGAGCCCCAGAGGCAGTCTGTTCCACAGATTAGGGGCAGAAACAGAAAAAGCGCGGTCACCGTAACCTGTTAAGCGTGCCCTCTGTGGAACCTCCAGTTCATGCGCCGCACTCTGCGCTGAACTCAGGGCACGCCGCCTCTCTCCCAAACTTCTCAAAGTGCACATATCACTAATGTATGTGGGGGCCATGTCATTTAGAGCCTTATATACAAAAGCAAAAGCAGGACAAAGAAAGTTCTGGAGTGGAGACCTAGAACAGGCAGAAGAAGTGTTGGTAGGCCTCAAGCACGATGGTCGGACGACATAAGACGGGTTGCAGGGGTCGGCTGGATGCGGTCTGCCCAGGATAGAGAGCTGTGGAGATCAATGGGGGAGGCCTATGTTCAACAATGGACGCAGGGAGGCTGACATGATGATGATGATACAAAAGCATACACTTTTATACTGAATTCTGGCTTCTATAGGCAGCCAGTGCAGTTCTTTTAAAAGAGGTGTGATGCTATCATACCTATCTGCTCCATATACAACACGGGCTGAGGATTTTAAAACTGAATGTAGCCTATTTGTCTGCACCTTTGGTAAACCACTAAACACAACATTGCAATAGTCAAGTCTGGATAACACCAACGCAGATATTAGTGTCTTAATGGCATCACGGGTAAGAGATCTTCTGACCAACTTGATCTGCCTGAGGCAATAGTAGCAGGAGCTGACAACACTACCAATGTGACGTTCCATGGACAAGCTGCTATCAATGGTGATCCCCAGAAGCCTGACGAGGACGTTTTACTTTTTGACATGGAGTTAGTTCGCTAGTTTTTCTTTGTGTAAGAGATATCCTTGATGCTATGATTGAATAAATAATTTATCATTTTAAACCATTTAGAAAACAGCTTTTCTCTCGTTAACAAATAAAAGTAAAATTTCACTGAATCCTCAATTTCAAATGTGATCAGATTCAAAAATATATTTATTTACATATTAATAATAAAAAAAACAAGATATAATTTTAAGCTTTCTATGCAAATCAAAGCTTTTTCAGTGACGTGAAGAAATGCATTACTTATTATTATTATTGTTATTTACCCTTGTCACAGAAAGCACACTGCCCCAAAAGGGTTTTGTGGACTTTGTATCCAAATTTTAAAAGCTATTAAGGCCATGCTGAGTGGCAGGCGAGATTCACGTAGGCAGACGGAAGTGAAGCATTATCTGAAATAAATCCTCTTCCGGTTTTCGTGAATAATGATAATAACAATATCGTGCTTTTAACACGTCCGATGGGATGAAATAGAAACAAACAACAAGCTTCACGGTTATCTGAGTGCGAACATTGAATCAAAAGTAATATTTTAACAGCTGTAAAAGTTTAAGTTTTACTTTATAATTAAAATATAAAAATATACCTATTATGCTAAATATTGAAATATTGAAATAATATTGTTCACAATTACATAAATTTACAAACAAAAGACATTAAAATATGCATAATAATATGACAGCCACACTACCCATAAGTCTGTGTTGTGGCAGAGAAACAATAAATTTATTATGTTAGAGTTAGACAATAACAAAAATAAACAATAAGTTAGTCAGTATATCAGTCTGTGCAGATAGTTAAAATGAGTTATGTATGTCATGAATCAGTGAATCAGTGAGCGAGCTCGCAATTAAGTCAGCGAAAGCATGCATCTAGTATTGTATTAATCTGTGGAGCATACGGTCAATAATTGGTCTCCCACTCTTTACCGTTTTCAAGTTAACGAGTATCCTGTAAAAATAAGGTGGTCGAGATTTTTTTTTTCACATATTTTATTCAACTATGATGTTTGCCACCCATCCTGAATGACCTAATTTTGCTGTCACTAGAGGACAGCTTTCGTGTTTATAACATGCAGCTGGTTTACTGGCTACTCCAGTTGTGGGATATATGCTGTTATGATATGGCAGTAGGTAGTAGTATTGTATTGTTATGATTCAGTCACCATGACACATACCATTGAACACCCGACAAAAATTGGTTTCCCTCTCTTTTCCGTAAGTTTTCGAGTGTCCTGTAAAAGGGAGGTGGTCGAAAAAATAAAGTCATTTTATATCTTAATTTCGGCGATAAGTTTTGCCACCCATCCTGAAATTCTTGCAAGGAGAAGATAGCTTGTATGCTTATAACATGCAGCTGGCCTGCTGGCTTACCCACTTGTGGAATATTCTATGATGGTGTTTAGCACCATGGTACATTTTTTATTCCGTAATGAGAGTTTTTTTGTTAAATGTACACTTTATTGGTATATGTGGTCTTCGGTGGTAACATACTGTATGTAGTTTCATATTGAAGTGTTTTGTTAGTTATTGTTTTATGTTCTTGATGATGTCAAATGACAAGAGCACGCGGGATATTCAACTATTACTTTGAAAATAAATATTTTAATAAAATTGAAATTCATAAAGAAACTTACCTATTTTTTAAATGCTACGCTGCAATCCTTACTTCATAATAAAAGGCTTTTTTATATAAAAAGGCAGCAATCTGAAAAGAAAAGAAATAAAATATATTTATTTATTTTATTCTTCTTGCACATCATACACATAACAAAATCAACAAATCAGTTTACATAAAAAAGAATGTGATGATATGCAGTGGCGAGATTATCATTTTATAGTGATTTCTCCCATCTAACCACGTCATATTAACACTAAAAACAAAAAAAAAATAACAATAAAAACACAAATGTTAGAAAACATATCACGACTAAGGATATTAAGAGTACATTGTAGAAGCTTTTAACTGTATTTTGTATTTCTTTTTTTCTTCTGGGATCGCATTGGCTAAGAGCTGTAATGGCTCCAGCAAGATTTGTTTTATTTATTTTTGTTTATTTTATTTACAAAAACACACGCCACAGGCCTTTCACATGTTCGAATATATGTACAAAAAAGAACAATTACTGTGATACGAACAAAACAATTGTTATAATAATATACTTGTAGCACCAACAGACCAATAGAAAACAGAGAAACGTTAAGTTATTAAATTGTACGGTGAGATTAATTAAAACAGTTAGAAATAATAATGTATTAAGGTAGGTGAATGAATGAATGTAAAACAATTAAAATAACAATGATGTAAACAATGGAAAATGCAATTATGATATTAAGTTATGCTTTTTGTTATTGACGTGTTTTTTAGTTTCTATTACATCGATATATTTGTTATAAAATTTGAGATGAATCCTTGTTTGAAATAAATTCAAATATGCCACATTAAACAAAATTTGGATCTGGGATCTCATGATTAAAAATCCAAGACTCAAGCTACCGTAATAAAATATCACATGTTCAGGATACCCATCACTTAATGGATAATGTTAAATGCCTGATTTGTGATGTTAAACGAAAACTTATGTGCCTCTTACAGGACACTCGTAAACATACAGAAAAGAGTAAAAGACAGGACATGTACATAATAAAAAAAGACACTTTGTTTTGAAAAGATATAACCTAACAATTTATTACATTGATTATAAAGTTTGCATGTTTTTTAGTGTGAATAAATGTGACGTAGATAATTTCCAGTGACGATATTATAATATAACAATGAAGTTCCCCTTTCACGACACGAGCTTTTAGCTTGCTTAAAAGGTGTATAAAGTTGTATTTGGATTTATAACAAAGACCCAGATACATTATTAAAAAAAAATGTAATTTATTTTGCTAATATTATAATAGTCACATTACTAGATGGTCTAAAGAACGAGGCATGATGGTCACGATCCTCAAGATTGAGGGACCGATGGAGATGATGATTCTGGATGATTTTATTTTTGACGCCGTTTAACAGTCCCTAGACTGTCTTAAGGGCGCCGGTGAAGAGTTCAGTTTTCAATTTGCTCCCGAAGCTGGTGACAGTCTGACTATCTCTCAATGGCACCGGTAGGCGATTCCACGTAACTAACACCAAAGGCTCTCTCATAGAAGTTAGACTTACCGGCTCTATTCGGCTCAGTCACAGCCAGTTCCGATGATGATGATTACAGTCACATAAAAATCTACAGCGTTTTTAACCAGGTTTAGTTCAATGAAAATAGTATTCCACATGACTGAATACTTATACTATTGATAATGTTAACATATTACATATTAAAGGTATTACAGAGAGACGATCACGTGGTGCAGGACACGTGATCATTGAAATATGCACGATCTAATATGGAACAAGCGATGGGAGGAATGGATTGTAATAATTATTGAGCGATGTATTGTAATACATATTTGCATCGCTGAAAATACGTGTTCCGATGAACAAAGTGTTAAGTATCTATTCCGTGAACTCCTCGACAGCAAAACGTATTTATTTTCTATTTTCTGTAGGTTTTCGAGAGTTCTTTGAGTATGAGTATGGCTATTTGAAGTCTTCAACTGTGTCTCATTAATTTAACATAACATAACATAACACGTATAGACAATTCACACAGACCGAGCTAGTCCCAAACTAAGATATGAATCTTGTATTATGGGTACTAACACGGCGATACACATATACAATGCACTAAACACATATACATGTAACAATTTCATTATATAAATAGTTATTCGAACGCTATTTTTTTTGATTTAGGAAAATACATACAAAATACAAATATTTACAGAGTAAAAATCACTATAACTTTATCCCATCCCCATATCCTATCATCTATGTCGTATCGCGTATCCGTAATTGTTTATATTGTTTTTATATTTAAGTAGTTTTTTATTTTATATGTATATTTGTTTTAGTATTTCTATATATGTATATATTTTCAATTATTTATTTACTTAATTTACTTACTTTTTTTATTTTATTTTTTGTTTAATGGGTTAGTTGGAAGATATCGCGCTTCTGCGATAAACTCGCCCATTGCACAAATTTATTTGTCTGGTTCTGCAATGTTTGTGTTTCAATAATGTTTGTTTTTTTGTGCAATAAAGATTTTTTATTATTATTATTATTATTATTATTATTATTATTATAACTAACATTAAAACTGATATCTCAAGAAAGTCGACACATCAAACAAAAATTAATGTCATATCAGTGTAATGAGTCAAAATATCTGAATGGAAATTTTAAAAGCTTAGACGAGATCTTTTGAGACCAAATCTGAGACGAGAACAAATTTGTTTACTTTTCAAATGTTTTAACAAAATTCTCTCTTCATTTTATTCACAAAGGTGTTTCATGCTTCAAATATGTATTTTTTTGTGTGCACATTCACAGTATTTCCCACAAGAGGGGTAGCTAGCGGACCACCTACATGAAATGAATATTATACATGACATATTCACGCCTAACAAAAGAAGTCATTTTTTTGGCTGAAATTGTGATGTTAAATATTTTATATGCAAAGTTTTATACCAAACATAACATGCAACACTGAGGACATCGTAAGATGGAGTAGGAAAAGGAGACGATTCCGAAGAGACCATGTAGATCAGATAGCTGAAAACAGAATTGTACCTTTATGTAGTTGCAAAGGTTCACAGCCCCGAGGAAGACCACCAAAAATATGGAAAGACAACTGATCTTCAGCATCACAAGAGGCAACAACTTACAAACTAACAGATCGATGATCTGTAATACGTAAAGGATTAAGAAGTTCTAAAAAATGTCTTTAAGAACTTTCTTAAAAGAGTTTTAAATACCTCGACGAGTTTATTGAGCATTGAACTTATCTATAACAAGTTGTATGGTTTATGGATATATTATGATATGATGCTTTGCATTGAAGGGTGGAAAACGGGAGTAGAATAAGATTCTTTCAGTAGTGAGATACGTTGGAATTCAGCAATATTAAATTTAGAAGCCATTTCTACATCCACACATATAATATGCATATAACCAGCTTGTAATATATTATTATATTTACAGATTTAAAGTCATTCGTGCTACGAGACGGATAAAATCACGAAGGAATGTTTAGCAATTTTGTGAATAAATTAGATATAACATTATATCAAGCAGATTCATATTTTATGTATACTAACTATCAGAGGAAGGCTACCTCTTAAAAAAAATAATGCTCATCTCTGATATGGGTTTTTGTGGTTTCCCCAATATCGTTAAAAGGCAAATGCTGGAGATGTTTTTCTTAAAATCCGTCCACAACGGTACTCTATTTCAATTGTTTGTTACCACTGTCTTAACTACCTCTTTTGTTTTGCTACCCAATGACATACTATATATATTTGTTACCAACCTGTAATTTCTTTACTTTTCGCCAGCCTGATGATGAGAGCGGAAGCTCTTGAATGCCGGCTCGCGTCCAATAAAAAGTCACCGTGGATATACTATAAATAAGTGTTTTATTTTAATTAATGTAAAATATTATTTATTACAAAACATCTCTTTTCTAGTTTGTGATATTGACTTTTTATTAAATCTTCATTTGAATATTATTCATGTTGTCTATCTATGTCAAAATATTATGTAAAAGTAAAGACATCGTAAAGCAGACTCATCAGACTTTTTGCAGGAAAATAATCGGATGACAGACAGCGCAAAAAATATTCAGACAACTCATTTTTCAGTACAAATAAGAGCATCGGACACTGTAAAATTTATCATGTCAAATAAGATTTGTTTTGTTTATAAATATTTATACGAATATAAAATTATCTAATCAACTCTCAAAGTACAAGCACTGCTCAATTATTGAGCGTACGAAAATTTTGTAAATGTGCCAGCGGACCTTCTTCTTCTTCGCCCTCGCCTTCATCCCATTTACTTGGGGTCGGTTCTCTTAGTCCTTATCCTCTAAGTCCTCCGATATCCTGCATTTTCCGAACGCAGCTCTTCCTCCCTCAGGTTCCTAGCCATTGTAGACATTCAGGTGGTTACTAGTCTGCCTGGTCTATTGAGTCCTACTTCTATGTCTATTGTCCTTTTTATCAATATATCCTATGGTACTTTGAGACTACCATATATCCTATGGTAGTCTCAAAATATGTCCTTATCATCTTAATATGTTTTCAGTCACTTTGAAACTGCCACGGATGTGGATAGTTTTCACCCTGTCCAATCTTGTAACACCACCAGCCCATCTGAGCATTTTCATATCATGTGGTTATTTTTTAGGGCCCAACGTTAAGATTAAAAAAAAAAAAACATTTGGATGAGTAAGTCATGGTTGGTCTATTCATACAATGTATTATGTCATATTATGTATAATGTATATCGCAAGCTTTTTGTTATCACATTATCCCCGTGTTAGGCAAGTGCTTAACTAGAATATTGTAGGTTGTGTAAAAGTTAATTTCCACAATTATTTCAAGCATATTACTGCTACGACTACTACTACATTCCTTTATCATTTCTGTACCTGAGAGCCATTTAGTCTTAAGAACTAAAATGCCATTTTCAAATTCAATTCTTTAATCGAAAAAATCTCAACATTTTACTAGTAATAAGCTGTATATAGTATATACAGCTTGTTACATAGACCCTATAGTATAGACCCTAAGCATTTCTGTACTTAAGACTCACGACTGTTGTGTTATTTTCGCTTTTTCCGTAACTTTGGCATTTTTGTCAAAAATGCACTTAAGTCCTAATGGCTCTCAGGTTCAGATTTAATAAACGTAATATTATCTATTATTTATCCAGTGGCGGCTTTGGGTTTTGTGTTTGCACTGTAGTGAGCAAGGTTGACAGCGTTCTACTATGATTTTCTATCATATTAATTGTAATAAAGGGTTGCTAGGCAACGGTATTCTACAGTTTTGCATAAGGTTAAAAACTAGTTTTACATCCAACTTCGCTCAAGGATTAATATCAATATAAAATAGACAATTGTAACACCACGTAATTTTTATATGGCATAATAATAATATCACCCGCCGGATTCAACTAGCAGCCGCTACCGAAACACAGGAAGTGTCTATTAGTCACCCGATTTGCCGATAGATGTCTCATCGATGGAATGTTCGCGAACCTTCTAGAAGCTTCCAGAACAATCTAACCGGAAATAAGAAGGCGGAGTCCAAGGCTAAGGTACATCCCCCTCCATCGTGACATCCACCACCAAGGCTACGATCAGCTGTTCCTTACTGCTGAAAGGGTATATAAATAGGAACACTTCATACAAACGGCAGATCGCCTCGGCCCATCCTGGGCCTAGGTCCTCCCTATACCTATATGCTGGTCACCTGCTGTACTGTGCCATCACAGGCAGTTAGGTGGTGCATTCCTTTCATACCTATACCTGAATACCTATACCTATATGCTGGTCACCTGCCGTGCTGTGCCATCACGATCGGTTAGGTGGTGCATTCCTACATGCTTGTTCTTCCTAGTGAGGTATAGCATCCCAAAACCACTACCTATATGCTGGTCACCTGCTGTACTGTGCCATCACAGACGGTTAGGTGGTGCATTCCTTACCTGCTGGTCGTTGGGACTCTAGCGGAGTCCACAACGGAGCAGTGTTCCTCTGATCCTCCTTGTTTAGTTCCATGTCCTGCAGTAAAGATCCGGGGATTGGAGGTGTCCTCTCTGCCGCGTTACTCAGTGTTGGTTAATTGTTATAGGATCAGTGTAGTAGTTTCATTGTGGTATGTTTTTTTTTAGTATGGTATTCAGAAGGTTTCAATGTATAGGTATATGTAAATAGTGTTAAGTTGTAAATAAAAGTGTTCATAGTTCATAGTGTTTATTGTTTAATTCTCTCGGTGTACCCCTTCAGGGACTACACCTGGCGCCCAAAGTAATTTTAGTCTTGTCTCTCTGCTCTCCCCATAAGGGAGGAAATAACTGGTGTTATAAATGGCGGCCCAACTCGTGGCACGAAAACGACCCTGAACTATTGAAAGTGGTAAGTGAACAATCGTAGTTATACTGTACTTCAAAAATCTGTGAAAGTGTTTTCTTAAAAGGGAAAAAAACTTTTGATAATATTTGTAAAAACAATTATAACAGTGCTCAATAGTGATAAATGTTATTGAACTGTATTATGCAAACTTATATGTAGTCGTTTGCTATAGTGTTTATAAATAATTATAATAGTTAAGTGTGTAAATAATCATAGTTGTACTGTAGGCACTCATCGAACACTTACGGTACACAGTGAAAGAGTTTTTCATAAGAACTATGTCGGTGCAATGTAATTATATTAGCTACCTCCATGAATAAACTGTTTATAAGTTGTGTTGTATATTTTGAATCCACAACGGTTCACAGTAAAATCATTGTATTATAAAATATGTTGCAAAAGTACGTACTAAATATATTATATTTAAATAATTTTGTACAAGAAAATAACAATCCTTGTAAACTTTAACTCAAAATATTCATAATAGACTGTATACAAATATTTATACTATGTTTTGATAAAATGCGTGACAGTGTGTAATCTTGTGCTTTGCAGAAGTATTATAGAGGTGTTACATTGCACACTTTGAGACAGGTATGATGAACAATATGTAAAATTATTATGAACCTATCGTCTTGCACATAGTAAAATGGTTTCATCTTTTTGCAAGCGAAGCAAACATGCCATGTGACAATAATATTAAAAATAATAATATCAAATTGATTATGGATAAAATAATTATAATATGATATTGATTTGGCAGAAACTAAATAATATGATTGTGTTAAGTAAATGATAAATGTAGTAATAGTATTATTAAAGTAGTATGTCGCGTAATACTTAAAGAGTACACCCGTCCGCCATTGTTGTGCAAATTGTCAAGAGTGCTGAATTGCTTTATCAAAGTTGAGAAATATGCAAGGGACAATGTAAATAATATAATAGTGTAAAAATGTTAAGATTTTTATTAAAATATTTTCCGTTTATATATTCAATAATCATTAAGAGTTGTAAATAAACGAATTTGAAGTTATGTATAAAACAAGAAATAATCTGTAGAACATTTTTTAGTAATGTAAATGTAATAATTCATAGTGTATGAAATCTTGTAGAAGAGGTGTTCCTTCTCCGGTTTCGCGTTGTTATTAAGTGTTGTGTTCAACACCTCACATCACTGATGATGATGATGTTTATGCCCTGTGCCAGATCTTGCGAACAGGCACAAAGGATGCGGCATTTGAAGAATAAATACCCCGAGAGCAGAATGTCTCTCGTCAGCAAAGTGACACTTAAAGAATGGGTGTCCATCGGTAAGAGTGGTGCACACAACGCATACTTCTCAAGGACGTAGCAACGGGTACGTTCTGTCCAAGGGGAGGAGAATAGTATATATCAAATTAGAGCAGTTCTGATCCAAGGGGAGGAAGATCGAGCAGAACTACCAGCAAATCAAACCGGCAGTATTGTCTGCCAATCAAACTGACACGTATTATCTGCTAATCACACTAGCAGAACTATCTACCATTTATCCCGCAGCATTTCCTGCTTATCAATCAATGCCTGCTGTTCAACTTGTGAAGCTGCATGCCTTCGGTCTACCTTCGCAGCTAACAAATTTCAATAAACAGGGGAACCTGCCCCTCATTTGGCGGGACAGCCTGTAAGGGGAGGCACCCGATTACGTAACACCGTGTTACATTTACAAGCTGGATCATCGTCGGGGCGCCTTCAGATCCAGAAGGGGAGTCTGTAACACCACGTAATTTTTATATGGCAAAATAATAATATCACCCGCCGGATTCAACTAGCAGCCGCTACCGAAACACAGGAAGTGTCTATTAGTCACCCGATTTGCCGATAGATGTCTCATCGATGGAATGTTCGCGAACCTTCTAGAAGCTTCCAGAACAATCTAACCGGAAATAAGAAGGCGGAGTCCAAGGCTAAGGTACATCCCCCTCCATCGTGACATCCACCACCAAGGCTACGATCAGCTGTTCCTTACTGCTGAAAGGGTATATAAATAGGAACACTTCATACAAACGGCAGATCGCCTCGGCCCATCCTGGGCCTAGGTCCTCCCTATACCTATATGCTGGTCACCTGCTGTACTGTGCCATCACAGGCAGTTAGGTGGTGCATTCCTTTCATACCTATACCTGAATACCTATACCTATATGCTGGTCACCTGCCGTGCTGTGCCATCACGATCGGTTAGGTGGTGCATTCCTACATGCTTGTTCTTCCTAGTCAGGTATAGCATCCCAAAACCACTACCTATATGCTGGTCACCTGCTGTACTGTGCCATCACAGACGGTTAGGTGGTGCATTCCTTACCTGCTGGTCGTTGGGACTCTAGCGGAGTCCACAACGGAGCAGTGTTCCTCTGATCCTCCTTGTTTAGTTCCATGTCCTGCAGTAAAGATCCGGGGATTGGAGGTGTCCTCTCTGCCGCGTTACTCAGTGTTGGTTAATTGTTATAGGATCAGTGTAGTAGTTTCATTGTGGTATGTTTTTTTTAGTATGGTATTCAGAAGGTTTCAATGTATAGGTATATGTAAATAGTGTTAAGTTGTAAATAAAAGTGTTCATAGTTCATAGTGTTTATTGTTTAATTCTCTCGGTGTACCCCTTCAGGGACTACACCTGGCGCCCAAAGTAATTTTAGTCTTGTCTCTCTGCTCTCCCCATAAGGGAGGAAATAACTGGTGTTATACAATTCGAATATCGTAAATTTTAAACTTTTGATTTTCTACGAAAGATGGCGAAAGCATAAACGCTTCCAAGCTTTGTGATTTCATTTTCTAATAGTACCTTTTCAAATGTTTTAAATGCATAATTTTAAAATTTAACTACCCAAGAATACATTTTTTGGTTGTTTTTTTAATACTGCATACTTTAGAGTATTCGTGGATGTGTGGGTCTCAAGATAGCATCTGTTACGTCAGTCAGATTTTATCTACTACGTCATCCGTGTATTGACGTGGTAGGGTCGGAGATGTCGATTCTAGCTAAGTAATACTGGGATACTTGACAGAGTTCTTATTTTTTTCTTTTTTTATAAAAAAGATATATCTGGCTTTGTTATAAACCCAAATAAAACCTTATACACCTTTCACACTAAGCTAAAAGCTTGTGCCGTAAAAGAGGAGTTTGCCGGCACCTTGGATCGAACCACGGACCCCTTGTTCTGAAGGCCGACCTCTACCTCCAGGCTACCGACGAACTTATGTTTATAATTGTCATTGGCTCACAAATGTTAAATGTTTTTAGTGATAAATAAATAGATAATAATTATAGCCACGCTCGGTATATCTGAGTTGAACTGAACCAATCAGATACCTCTATTAGAGAACCATGTTTATTCAATGTAACATTGTGCAAAATGTAATCGGAAAAAGTGAGAAAGGCGTCCCAAAGTGATCACTTAAGCCAGCTACTAGAGCCAATTCGTAAACGTTGGGAGGCCTTTCTCACTTCTCCCGATTAGAATTCTAACGAACACGTAGTAGAATTCCATAATTAGATAATTTGAAAAGAGTTTCTTTCTACTTACTCGTATTGTAGAAAGTTACACTTGTTTCAAATTAACTAATAAAAAAAATTGTAAATATTCTAAACATGAGTTGAACTAGATTAATTTTCTTCTTCTTCAAGTGCCTTGTCGGTTCCCCCCCAACGTTGGCGATCACCTCGGCGAATTTGTCCCTGTCCTGCGCTGCTCGGAACAGCACTTCCACACTTCGGATGCTGGTCCACTCCCTTATGTTTTGCAGCCAGGACATCTGTCTCCTGCCGGGATCTCGGCGTCCCTCAATTTTCCCCTTCAATATCAGTTAGAGAAGGTGGTATTTTTCTCCACGCAGAACATGACCCAGATGTGAAACCTTCCGAACCTTGATGATTGACAACAGCTCCCTGTCAACTCTAGCTCGCCTCAGGACTTCTGTATTGGTTACCATGTCGGTTCAGGGAATTCTGAGCATACGACGATGAAGCCACATTTTAAATGGATTAATGAACGAGCTAAAATATTCACCTCGGTATTAATAATATTTCATAATAATGTACGAGTTTGTATATATGTAATATCATAAATTGTACATACAATACTGCTTCTCACCACACTCATCCTGTAATAATATAATATACTCAATGTTGTTAACTAGATAAGAGTTATGTAATATGCGGTGTACACTGCTAGTACTAGTATGTACATACATAGTACTGTGTATTGTATTTAATAATAGTGCCTTCATATTATTATTTTATTGACTATGCTTGTAGAGCAATCTTTATTTATAAAATCTAATGTTTGTTTAATGTGTGTTTGTGTGATATTTGTTTTATTTGTCCCGGAGAATCTTATCAATATAGTCAAGCAGTCAGATGCTCGAAAAATAAAATTAAAAAAAAAACTATTGTGTTGGCTAACCCACTTGTGAGATATACCGTGATGGTGTAATCAAAATTTTTAAAAAATTATATTAGTTAACTTTCCCATAAACCCAAATACATGATAGGTGTTAGTATAAATTAAAATTTATTAAAAAACTACTACTACTACACCATCACGGCATATCCCACAAATGGAGTAGCCAGCAGAGCACCTACATGCAGTAATATGTGCCATAGTTCATGTCCGTCTTCAGTTGGTCCATATAAGCGTGTCTTGGTCGGCCTCTACCATTTCTGCCTTTGGTCCTGCCCTCTGCGATGGTGATAAGCAGTCCTGGGTGCCTAATGTTGCGGCCAATCCAGTTAGCTCGTTGTTGGCTGATTCTTTTGAGGAGTTGCCGTTTTTCGCCTACCTTTGTTAACACCTCTTCGTAGACCATGAAGTAAGAAAGCAGCGCGAAACGCATCCTATACCTCCAAATTTAAAATTTAAAATGCCACCATTAAGATATAAATCTCAATTTAACATTCTCTAGTAGGTATTAAGTATCGGTGTAATCAATCGATACCAAAAATGATAAATTTGTTTCTCATTTCCTTGTCTTGTAAAAGATACATATTTGACGCTAAAGATACCGATTCTCGAGTAATATAACATAACCGAGTATTTTGTTATATTCGAACATAAACCGGTTAATTATTATTATATCCGAATACAAAACCGCATTATTACTTTTATATAACACATAAAGCATGTAATTTTATTTTACAACTATAGGTACATAAGAGGCTTCATTCTAATCTCTGTTACTTTGTTAAGACCATAATTTATATTATCTACATACCTAAAGGTCAATTTGGTTTTATTATTTTTGTTAAGAGCTATTTAAATTCATTGAAATATTTTTGATTTAATTGTCAACCTGGCAACTTTATTTATGGTGTGCAGTTTGACATACTGAAATTCACAATAAAACAATTCACTTCAGATAGTTTTGACGATTGTTCAATATTATTGCGATTTACTCGTTTTTTTTTTATTTTTTTACTATTTTCTATACTATTTAGCAATCACACAAATTGTTTGAAGAAATCCAACCTTTAAATAAATAGAAAAATAAAATAAAAGATTCAATGACAAAACAACACGTAATGTTTTGTTACTGAAGATGACTATATTGTAGTTGAAAACGATATAACAAATAAACGATTCTCACAATGGAATAAAACAGTTTTCTTTATTTAAAATAATCTTTTATGATGCATTTCCACAAAGTTACACTAGAAATGGTAGAATATTTAAATAAAATACAATGCATGATGGGCGAACCTATCGCAATATTGCATTATTTTGCGAGTTACCCAAAACCCTACCATCCCAAAGTCTTCAATTTTGTTGGCAGATAGAGGGTGAATCGCATGTTTATTATATATGGTTGATGATTATAGAAACTTATTTAGATTGAAAACACCCCGTAAAATTTTACCTTTTCCATTCCCTTCCATCTTTCTTTCAGTAACGTCCGAATTTCGATAACTTTTAGCGAGGGTTATTGATCATTATTATTGTTAATGTACTTAATCTAATTCCCTTCGTGCCATTTTATAGAACAAAGTTTTTGAAGTTTTGTTAATTCAATTTTTAAGCCTTTTACCATCACCCCTTTTAATCCACGTAACACCATTAGCATCAAGTTATTTTTTCGTAAATACACTTATGATTTAAAAACCTTTTCCAACGCGTGAAACAAGTAACGGAAGTTCAATGTAATTAATATTCAAACATTATTTACATCATATGCAAACGACTCCTTCAAATGGAGTTATTTTATACAGCCACATACATATGAACAAATAACAAAAAAAGCAAATTCCCCTTGACGTTATCTGGTGGTTCTTATATTTTATAAACGGCGTGTAAAAATAGAGTGAAGATTTTGTTTTACTTCATTTTTTACTGCAGATTAGTTATAATATAATATTAATAATTTATTCGGCGGTTTCCATTGAGAATGTCTTAATAACTATACCAGAAAATGGGCTAAACCACACTCTACTTTACCCTCACGTCGTGTTCCAACTCCCAAGTGGGATAGCCAGAGAGAACGGAACGTCATATAGATCTATCCTTACACGCTTCTTTTGTTTCTTCTACATTCATAAAATGTCTCATATACGCACGTCGATTTATCTTACCCGTCTTTGAGAAATTGATCCACGTGGTTCTCGGACGCCCGCGCTTCCACCTACCCTTGCTTTCAGACAAGTATATAATTTTTGTCATCCTTTCCTCTTCATTCTAGTGATAAACTCGCCCTCTGTGGGTAAATTGAATTGTATAACTGGTATTTTTATGATACTTTGAAATATTGTTACCAAAGAACAGTGAAGAATAAAATAAATAATTAAATAAAATAAATGGATTTTCATTCCACGCTGAATTCCTTTCAAAATAAAAGTTGACAATTATTATTTTCATTCTACAGAACATTTGAAAAGTTGTTTATTAAAATGGTATTAGATCATTGAATAAGGATTTAAGCTGAGATTCGACATAAAAGATGACACAAAAAAGTATCTTTCAAAACGTTAAATCTTATTTCCTGTTATTTATGAGAAATTATTCATTCGAAAAATTGTACCTTATATCAAAATATACAATATTTGTGTTGTACGAGTATTTGTGATATAATAAAAAATATTTTTTCTCAATAAAGAATAAAATAATTTTACTTCAAGTCTATTGAGAATAGCGTAAATGTAAAATAAATATTGCGTATATTTTCATTGTTAAAATTTTAAGAAGAAATTTTCAACATTTTTACAATGCAAAATACAATTTGATAATACGAAAGGTCGGAAGTTTGTTAGTTACGTTCTTGAGTTCAATAAAAAAAATTCAAAGTCGATTCCAGCTGCAGAGTTACATTTTTTTAAAATGTCTCTATAATTTTGTTTTAAACCCAAATGCATCTTTATACATTTTTCACAGTAAGCTAAAAGTGGTAAGTTGGAAGAACGCATTCTAACGATAAACTCGCCCTGTGTACATTGAATTGTATAACTGATATTTTTATGATACTTTGTATTGATTAAATTAAATTAAAACACTCTGTCTTTCACTTCAAGTATTATATATTTTCATAAGCTTTTCGGATTACGTCCATCCGTCCAAATTTGTATTATCTGTCCATTGTATTTAGTTTTAAGTAGGTATTTTTTCACTGAGGATGGACGTAGTCCGAAAATTATTTGATTTAATTTAATCAAACTAAATATTTAATTATGCCGAGCTTTCACAATGTTTGCTCTTCGAAAATAAATAAATTACTTTGAATTGATTTGAAATAATGCAACCAATATACAGTAAAGAATAAATTTAATAAAATCGATAAATAAAAACTTATATCGCAAAAGGCTAAGTTTGCCAGCATCTTGGATCGAACCACTCACCTCTTGCGCATGAGACCGAGATTCTGCCTCAAGGCTAATGAAAAACTCGAATTACTTTGCCAATTGTGGATTCCTAGAATATAATACGTCTCCTAAACTTTCTTGTAAGTTTTAGAGTGTTCTGCAAGAGTCAGCTATTCGTAAAATATCACGTTTAAGACATTTAATATCTTCAGTTTCATCATCATCTCATCATCTCGCCCTCAACGCTCCTCTCGGGAGCACAGGGCAGAAACCAGCCTCCTCCATTCAGAGCGTCTCTGTGCCAATTGCGTCACCTCTTCCCACGACATTCCTTGCGCTCTGATATCATTGTCATAGGAACGGTGTATTGTAAAAGAGGGACGCCCGTGCCGACGGAACCCTTGCGGACGGAAGAACAGTGCTCTTTTTGGCCAACTATCATTGGGCATTCTCAAAACATGTCCCAGCCAGGACCAGCGTCTTTCCAGTATTACGGAGATTATAGGTCTCTGCTGGGTGCGCCGGCGCACAACATCATTTTGTAACATATTCATACCATTTGACATCCAAAATCCTTCTAAGACACTTGTTTTCAAAGCTTAGTATCTTCCGCTCTTAAGCCTTGGTTAAGTGCCAAGACTCGCAGCCATATAGAAGGATTGGAATGATGCACGATCTTCAGTTTAGCAATGGAGTAAAAAAAAAAGGTTTGCCTTAGTACACTTGATACTAAACTTGTGAGAGATGCTACGTGTGTCTTTTTACTATGTGATTATTGTCAAACATTGGGTCATTTGAAAAAAATTGCTAAGTGACAATAATTCAACCATTCAAAGCATTTATTTTTGTCGAATATTTATATTATTATTTCTTTTTGTCTAGATATTTGAACAGGCGTGGGTTTATAAATAATAATTATAATAATAAGTAAGAACAAAGTCTACAAAAACTGGTTTAAATTCATCAACTACAAATATTCCTGCCCACGTTTTACAATGAAGTTAACTTGAGACGGTTGAATATTGATATTTTATTATTACGAAATATCATAAATAAAATAAGAAGGTGTCTAGAAGAGAATACCAAATAAAAAACTTTCAGAATATCTCAATAGAAGAAACTTTGTTTACACATTATCTTGTCGACAATGGAGGTGCCGTAATGGGCAACTTGAAGGGCTGACCGGTCAAAAAACCCAGTAAGTGAAATATTTTTACTTCACTCTTTCCCTGTAGCCAACAGGTCTCCCCGTGATGCTGCATTTTCTAACAACACCGCATTACTTCTGTTTTATCTCGTCTGATCATCATCTAATCATTGGTTTTCCACACTTTTTTGCTAATCTAATGTGACAATCTAGAATACTCTGTGCTGAGTTAAATTTCCAATAAATTCTATTTATTTATTTATTCAATAATCAATACACAGAGGGTAAAGTTATTGCAAAGATGCGATTTCTTTGAACAAACAAAACAGCTACACATACATATACGATGAAATAAAAACAATCATCATCATCTCTGTCGGTCCCTCAATCCTGAGGATCGTGACCATCATGCGTCGTTCTGTAGACCATCTGTCTCCATCTTAAGCGATCCTCCCCCATGTGCAAGGCCCCGTGTAGTGAGCTCTGTGTGGCCTCCTTAATTTGGTCGCTCCATCTTATTGGCACTCTGCCCCTTCCCCTCCTTCATTCTACAACTCCAGTTATAATTTCTTTTTCCAGGTTTTCATGCTCTCTTCTTGCAATGTGCCCGAAAATCGCAAAACGCGCTGTCTTCAAATCGTTGAGAGTCGTGTCGAAATGTTTAGCTCCCTGAGGATGGACTCATTAGTCCTGTGTTTAGTCCAAATAATCAATAATATTTATGAATTATACATGAAAGAAAACACAATTGGTTTTATTTTTACTTTATATTTGATTTGATAGTGACCTGGTTTCCACTTACAAAGTCATCGTCAAACTAATCAAACAAACTTGACATTGACTCTGTAAGTCGAAACCAGGTTACTATCAAATCAAATATAAAGTAAAACCAAAAACAATTATGTTCTCTTCCAAATATAAGGGTGGAGTTTTACAAAATAAACGACAACTCAATTAATAGATTAATTATAATATGACTGAAAAATGTAAGATTTAAGTATCTCGGGTAACTCGAAAAACAGATTTGAGATTGTAAAATTAATATATATTGAATGGGCTGTTCTTTTATTATTGGTTACGTACAAGAGACAAGAGAAAACAATATTGAGAAATCCCTGAGGGTGATCTATTTTTAGAAAGAAATTCTCAATTTCAGTCAACTTCTCATCTTGATTTTCTTCAGCGCAGTCCATGTTTATTTTTACTCTAAATTTTGACACCCGACTATGCTCAGAACAAAATGTCAAACCTTTTTTCCATATTTGAATGGATTGTTGGTAATCAAAGGTCTTGTAAGGGATAGTCGAGCATTTGGTAGAAGTAACTACATACAATTTATTCAGACCTAATTAATACAACTTTTAGATTTTTTTCACATCTTTACGAGTATGTTTTCTTATTTTGAAAAAATAAAAAATTATAAAAATATTCGAATGACAAGAGTTTATATCTAATATTTCTTCTACCCTTTCTTCTGAGAACATAGGGGAAAAACAGCCTTCACCAATAGGGCGTAATTGTACGAGTTCAGTAACCTCTTCCAGCGCTCTGATGTCATTGTCGTAGGGATGGAATGGTTTATTGAGAGAGATGGAGATTTGAGATTTGAGATTCCAGCTGTCATCGGACATTCTCAAAATATGAGTCAGTTAGGATTATATACGTAATTTAGAGAAAAGATTACCTCACCAAATATGATCACTAAGTATCTTATAAAGGAAATAATATAAAGACACATATACACAAACAAACTCAATTTTTTTTTTATGTAGATTGTATTGTAGGTATAGACGTCGTGGCTTATCTGTAGAATATTATAAATATATTTTTTTTATCTCCATTGTATTCTTCTCCCATAGATATATCTTAATAACAAAACTCAATAAATCATAAATGTTTGCCTGTGTGACTATGGATGTAGGATTTCTTCAGTCTTTGTATTAAAAAAAAAAAATGGCCTCACCTTGTTTTGTTCTGCGGAAAGGGATGTAAAAAGTAAACATCGAATAATAATATTTATTTTCAAAATGTATCCTTCAACCATAAAAGATGTTAGTAGAGGTAATGATTCCATTATTTAATGATTTGGCGGTAATGTTGTGGTAGTTTCTAAACAAAATTACGAATGCTTGGAGTCAAAAAACTTTACTAATACCACTAAAAATTATTATACGCGCGACCAAGGTTTCAACAGTCAGATATTGAAGTCATATATTGCGCTTGAGAATGACAGGTTACCTGTTGAAACCTTGGTCGCGCGTATAATAATTTTTTAGTGGCATTAGTAAAGTTTTTTGACTCCAATCATTCGTAGTAATGATTCCAACCTAAAGCAATATTGAAAATATTTCCTAGACTTATGTCGAATGGTGGACGCTCCACCGAAACCGCGGTAGCGAAAAAAGCTCACAAAATAACAATTAATACGCAGTCATCTAAAATCATATCAATATGCTGAATTAGGTCTACCTATACTGTTCTAGTTAAATCAGATTCTGTGCTCTCTTCATTCCTAAAAAAAATTACTCGTCATTTTTTTTTAGTTTCGGAAAAGAAAAAAGATTCGAACAATAAAAAAACTATGAAGGCGAAAACCATATGAAAGAATTGGAGTATATGACACACGATCTGCCTAATGGATTCGGTACAATGGTATGAACGCATCTATGCATATACATTTTTCTTTTTTTTTACTAAGCCATTTGCTTGTTTTCAAGTAATTTAAGAATACACGTTGAAGTATTTGTTTTTGATTCAGAAACGATGTAAGATAATAATCGACACAACGTTAGACAACACTATGTAAGTCAAATGGAGATCTGTCATACAAATAGCGTTGTAGGCTTCTGGCTTTCTTCCAGAAAAAAAACTTACTTGTACATACTACGTGACTTACTGAAGCTAAAGCTGATGTTGAGGGCTTCCAAATAATAAAAGTAAGAATAATAAGGATGCTGTCACATTTTAAGGTGTATACATACAGTGGCGATAATTAACATTAGCAAATGTATTTTGTCAAGTGCAAATGTTGACGAAATTGTGAAAACAAACTCGTAAATGATGTGTAAGTCCTCACACATTTGGGAATTAGCTGATATGCTGTCGTATTTAGAGTTCAATACCTATATCTCCCGACGCGTGCATGGTGGTAGGCAGGTCATGTAGTCAGAAGCTCAGGTAAAAATCGGATGAAGAGTTTCCTGGGACGTAAACCGTAAAATCACATAAGGAATGTAGGATGGAGACCATTGAGAAGGAGAGACGACATGGTTAAATGTGTCAGTATAACCTAAATTCAGACAGCACGGCACCGGATAACAAATGAGCAAAAAAACGGTGAAAAGACATTTAAGCTTATTTATTTATACTTAGTTTTATAGTGAAAGTAGCCCCAAAAGACTATTGAAATGTTATTGTTTTATCACAATTTGTCGTCCGACTTTGTAGGTTAACATTTCACAATATGATACTCTAAGTAAGAACGCATTTAAATGGAATATAAAAATAGTATATTGCTACAACGTACTCATAAATCATCAGTTGATTAATCTGTTTGACCCTAATCTGTTAGGCAATCCGTATTGCTAATTGGTTTGATATTAATTGATTGTACTTTTGTCAAAACGTCGTGTAAATAACAATCCAAGTAATACCTACTATTCGAAATCAACGATCTCATTTCTACTGCATTTATACCACTTACATCCTTCTTTAACCATGTCCACGTCTCCTTTGCATACATAAGTGTTGGCACTAAGATAGCAGAGTGCATCAACCTTTCAGCTGTGGTAGATATGTTTCTTTTTGCAATTATTGGTCGGATTGCACCATTTACCTTATTGCTAGCAACTTATCGCTTTCACACTTAATCTCTCGTGAGCAAACTACTAAAGATATTTTCCTATTAACATAAAGAACCTTCCCATTACATTATAGAATTTCAACGTAACCTTGGGCTGGTGTGGTGCCACATGAAGTCTTAGAACAGCAAAATATGTTGCACGAATTTGCCAAAGCAAAAGAGATAGTTAAATGAAGTAGATTTTGTAATATAAACATAAATAAATGATTAAGCATAACTTGCAAAGTGTAGTTAAGACGGTTTTCGAGCTTATAATAATTATGTTCAATAAATTTTGTCTTATTTTATCTTTCCTTACATACTTCTTTCGCTTCTTTTATATTCATACAACTTCTCATAAACAAACCTCCATTTCTCTAATTCAACACGCGGTCCTTCTTGAGGATTTGGTCATCGTTTTCTCACACCCTCTTTTTCAAATTTTAATCATATTGTTTACTGAAATTATAGTTTTGGATATCAATTTCGACATGTTGTTATGATAAAAATGAGTAAATATTGTTTTGATATTGCGCATGCAAAATTGTTACGAGTATTAAAAAATTGCATCTTAGGCATGATTGTGCTGTTAATTGTTAAAATAATTCTGTACCTGAGAGCCATTTAGTCTTAAGTGCTAAAATGCCATTTTCAAATTCAATTTTTTAATCGTCAAAATCTCAACATTTTACTAGTAATAAGATGTATATAGTATATACAGCTTATTATATAGACCCTAAGCATTTCTGTACTTAAGACTCACGACTTATGTGTTTTTTTCGCTTTTTTCGTAGTTTTGGTATTTTTGACAAAAATGTACTTGAGTCCTAATGGCTCTCAGGTACAGAATTAAACATGTAAAACTAACGCCGTATGAAATAAGGAAAAAAAATACGACAATTTCCGTCGAATTTATGTTTGTACATCAAGGATTAGGCGAAATATAATAAAATACAATATTACCTCAAAGTAATGATTAATGTTTTTAGAATATCAGGATGAGATGAAAAACAAGAAATCAAATATACCATAAACCAAATGAAGAAGTCATTTATCTTTGTTTTAGGTAAATAAGTTCTAGGAATCAAAAAAAATGAATAAATAAGATATTATTAAAATTTTCGAGAAATCGGAGAATAGACAACGTTGAAATAACTTTATTTCTCGGATATTGCAGGAGTCCAAGGACTCCTATTTATCCGTTTGGGTGACGATTTATTAATATTTTAATTCTCTCTAGTTCAATACCACTATGCCAGTGTTGGCATCTCCGATCCTACCACGTCAGTGGGCGGGGGACCCGGCTGACGTAGACTAAGTTGCCTTTTCTTAAATTTTTCTTCTTAAAACATTGCATTTTAAAACACAGGGTTGAAATAAAACTATACCTATTATTAAAAGACGTCCTGCGCCAATTAAGCCACCCTTATCCTTGACATTCCATGAGCATTAATATTATTGTCAAAAGAATGGTATATTTTGAATAATGATTATCGTAACACGCATCGTAAATTTTGTGGATGGCCAGAAACAGTATTTTTTGTATCTATCATTGGATTTCTCCAAATCACGCAAGAACCATAATTTCTTCTATCGTATCCAGAAATATTTTTGTACAACAACATACATACAAGCCATTATGGTATTTTTTTTGGTTTGGTTTATATTTTTATATTATTTTACCTGTGTCGAATGATTCTGTGATATTGAAAAGTTTATCTGTATACTTCTAAATTGTTCTAAATAAATTAATAAATTTTATTCAATAATATCAATGCATTAAGAATTTCGATGATACGTGAGTTACTTAACTTGTACATATAGAATCGCTCTAAAATGTGGAGGATCACTTTTATTCTGTTTTCTTAAAAGGAGAATTAAAAGGAGAATAACAAATTCTTGAAAGGAACATCTAAGGGTGAATGATAATGAAAGATATGAGATCTATTACTTACTAGTCTGAAAACAGTGAAAAATGAAGGTGAAAATTTTTTTTTTATAAACTTATACTATATTTCCTGTGTAAGAATATTTTTTTTAATATTACTGTACTAGCTATAAAAACAAACGTTCTAAAGAAAAAATGATTATTAACAACATCTGTCAAAAAAGCTTTTGAATTTATTTTAGCAAAGAACTTAACCAATTCATGTTGATTTTGGAGGCCTAGAATAAGGCGGAAAAGCGTAGGTAGGCCCCAAACAAAACAATCCGATGACGTTGACGATGAGTCGCGTCCAAAAAAGAACTTTGGAAGAACTGTCATTGATAATGAACAGATATTGTTTGAAAATGTTCTGACGCTTAAATAAAGTGGAGTGAAAGTAAAACAGTGTTTTGTGATACTTTGATCAAACTATTTTATAAAATGTTGTCCCACAAAGTTTCGCTCGCTAATTTCGAAAATTATGGAAACATACGAGAATGGCATAATATGTCCAATACTGGACCCAAGAAGAAATCGAAGGTAAGGTAATGTATGTTAGTTTTCTGTGCCTTGGAGTTAAAAATATGACAATTTTGAAACATGCTGAATATTTTTTTATGGTTCGATAAAAATGACCTGTTTGTTATTAGTTCATTGATTACCCCATTCATAGAAGATATTACGCTAGTAAAGATGCATTTCTGGTTACATATCTGAAACCCTTATGTATCTCTATAGGAAATATCTAAACATAAATACATAAGTACAAATAATTGTTTAAGCTTTCGCAGCGTCTTGTATCGTTGAGGTTCTCGGGTTTGCTACGTGGATCTCCGTCGTTCTTTCTTCATTCAACATCGAAGCCGAAAGCTAGAAGAAAGAACGACGGAGATCCACGCAGCAAACCCGAGAATCTCAACTATACATAAGTTCATATGAACAGAGTAAAATATTATTGCAAGTGTTACATAAAATAATGTTTTTATATTTTCTGTTGAGGAGTTCCCAGAAATGACGTTTCAATTTATTTTTTGTCAGAAAAAATATACCTAATTACTTTCTGCTTCGGTTGCCCTATTCCCAGTGGTGGAACTTTAATTTTTACATTGATCACGATTTCATGAAGTATTATTTTTCACACTTTAGTACTATAGGATTATACTATATGTATGTATATTTATCATTATTGGTGAGATGAGTCCATGTATATAATTTGAATTCTTATTTATAAAATAGTATTTATAATTTGCTGTATATATATACAATCATTTGACCTTAATTTGTGATTTTTTAACTAACTGACCATTTATTTTTCTGTTTGACATTTAAAATTTATATCATTTCAATTTTAAAATTATTTTTTGAAATTAATTTCTTGACCAAATTTCTTTTTTAATTTTTTTTTAAATTGAGTCAACGTTATTCAATTATTTAATTGTACTCTTGTTTTGTGTCTTTTTTAAAAGAAAAATACTTTTTGTATGTATACAAATTTTTTACATGTAAAAGGCTTCGGCCGTGAATATCTGAATAAATAAATGTATGCAAGTGAAATTTGGACGTGGTTGAAAAATGACGAGAGTCGAATAAATGCTGTGGGGATGTGATCACTGAGAAGAATGGTTGGTAAAACGTTGCGAGATAGAGTGAAGAACGAGAATATCAGGAAAATGAGCGACTGTGAGAAGTGTTATTATTATTATATATGGACAATTTTTAAAGCGCTGTTTACTCATAACATGACCTTAAAGGCGCCGTATACCGCGTCCATCACCCGAAAATCCCAGCAAAAATGTGCGTCTTCAGCCCTCTTCTAAAGCTCTCTCCATTCGCCTACTCTCGCAGACCCAGAGGCAGCTTTTTCCAGCACCAAAGCCTTAGTGTTATAGAATATAGATAGAGTGCGTATAAATTAGTAGCGAAGATTTGGACATAGGTAGATAAAACTATAGGACTTTAAAAAATACTCAGCTTTTCAAGTTTATACTCTTTTGTCAACGGATTTTCAATGGGTTTATGAGATATTTTGCGATCTCTCCGTTTTGCATTTAACAATTTCATACAATACACTTCTTTTGTAGACATGTGGTGCTTTTTTACAAATATAGAAAATACACCTCTGCCTTTTCCAGGGCCGGATAGGTAATAACAATATAATATAACAAGAAGCAATAACACGCAAACTCCTTACCTATATCTACCCTGCTTACATCCAACAGAAAAAATCATGCTTCTGCTAGTACTATTATACCATAAAAGCATATCCCACAATTGGGGTAGCCAGCAGACTAGCTGCATATAATAAACATGCAAGCTGCCCTCTCCGTGCCAATATAAAATCAAGACATTCTGGATGGATGGCAAACCTAATCGATGAATTTGAGATGTAAAATGTCATAATTTTTTCGAACACCTGCCTTTTACAGGTCATTCGAAAACTTGCGGAGAAGAGTGGGAGACCAATTTTTTACCGGGTGCTCCATGGCTCAAATAGATGTAAATATGGACCATTAATATATTTACTATCTACAGTAAGGTATATAATATTTTTTTAAATGCATCTACAATGAGGGACTCGAGAGAGATATAAAAGTATTTTTTCAACCAACGCAACGCTAGTATGAAACTGAGAAATACGAAATTATTATGGTCGAAAAATTTGATTAGTCACATAACCAATTTTTTTCTTTCATTTTATAGCCTAGGCAATGTACGGCGATATTTATGAGTTACGACTGGTTTAAGGTATAACACGTACAAAGAGAATAAGTATATTTATCCTTTTTATTTTTGCTTTGACGTACACTTCCTGACAATCAAGACGAATGGCCGTTGTTGTCGAGTAGCGCAACAATGTGGTAGAATGGGGAACTAACATCTTCCGGTTGCCATGTTGGCTATTGTATGTATCTGTGTGCAAACATTTCCTGATATACAACCATAATATACGATGACAACTCGCCCAGTTTTGTATGCACACAGTCGACGAAATGTTGGATATGTAGTACCCTGATTCGTTTCGGAGAAGAATAGTAGCACATATATGTAAAAGTGTTTATTTTGTACATATTTGTGTGCCTCTATACGTAAAAATATATTTTAAAGGGATGTACTCACTTAAAAAAAACATCGCCGCATTTCCAGCTGAAGAAGATAAATTCGACTCAATCTTACCAACAGGTGTACCGAATGGCAGTTTGTATTATAAATATATAATCTATTATCATATTTTGATGTGAAAGTGAATAAATAAACAATAAAAAATACAGTTCATCCATTTTTGAAGGATTTACTATGAATCAGTTTCAAGACATATTGAATACTTTTTAAGGAGTGTTCTAGTTATTCTGTTACTTTATTATAATTAGATAATAATAATTAATCGTGATCGATTTCAGCGAACCGTTGCCATTGACGTGTGAAACCATACTCGATCGCAATTTATATATAATCAAGTAACAGAAGTGCACTCTAGGATACTCCTTTGATAACATTCAATACTCCTCCAGTTCTCCGCTTGGGAACACAAAAAAAAACTTGTCCCCTCTATTCAGTAAAATTTCATTGTCGAAGGAACAGTGTATTGTGATAAGAAATCGTCCCTGAAAATGAAAACCTTGCAGATGAAAATATAAAGTGCACTTTTTGACAATTATCCGGATAATCTCAAAATTTGGAAGGGAATTCCAGTTGGTCTGAATCTACGAAAAAAAAAATACCAGAAAATTGGAAAGATATCTTTCTGTTTTAGTCGTGTATCTTTCATAAGATTCCTTTCATAGGATTGGAATTCAGTTTATGTATATAGGTATGTACCAACCCTCCCATCCGCAAGGGTTTCGTCGGCCCAGGTGCCCCTCTTTCACAAGAGACCATTCCTAATACAACGACATCAGAGCGCAGAGAATATCGTGGGAAGAGGTGACGTGATTGGCACAGAGACGTTCTGAATGGAGGAGGCTGGTGTCTGCCCTGTGCTTCCGAGAGGAGCGTTGAGGGCGATGATGATGACGATGATGATGTACCTACTACGATTCATCTATCAATAAGAGAAAGTAACAAAGTACTAGTAATAAAAGAAAAAGTCGATGATGCTTTGAATCATTTCCATCTCTAAAAGTATCGCTTCACCCGTGAAATAGTCTGTATGAAACAGGTTTCAATGCAAACACTGTGTGTGTTTGTGTGTGTGTTATGTATGGATGTGCTTTCGACAGCGGCGTGAAAAGAAACTCAGTGTCAGCAGTTTGTTCATGAAAATATTATTATACAGTGCTACCTAAACACTATATAATATAATGCTTTATAACAAAACGGAACACTTTATACTTTTTAATGGCCAACCTTGATTTACATTCAAAGCATTATATTACATACTGTAAATCCAACTTCGCTAGAAAATAGAAGTTTTTGAAAAAACGTGTTAGGGAGTCATTAAAAAACAAGTGATTGTAGTTAAATTTTAAACTTCTAGAATCCAAACATAATGAAAAAGATGAAATTGTTTTAATAAAATGTTTACTTAATTAAGGACCGAGGGAAATAAACTTCTTTTTTTCTAAGTACTATACTTAGAAGATTGGTAATGTTAATTTTAATGATAATAAGAATCTTTATTGCACAAAATATATAAAATAAAAAGGCTATCATTTAAACGATCAGCATAATATTGATGTTATGTTCAGCAGAAAAATGTATTCTGCCGACAAATATATCATGTTGATATGCAACTTATGCCCAGCGAAAATATTAAATTTAATCGACCAGCAAAATTATTATTTGACCGGCATAATGATTATTTGTCCAGCAAAATAAATAAATGAGCAGCAAACCGTGAGCTAATTTTAATTAAACTTGTGGAAGCTAAATTTTTAATCGTGTTCAAATAATAAATATTTGTATGTAGCATCTTTTTATGTGATTTTATATGTAGCATCTGAATGAATGACACTAGCGTTTTTCGACATTTCAGATAGATATTTCGTTAATATAGCAAAGCGGAAACTGGCATTATTTTCGTATTCATCATTAATTTGGTAAGAAATCACAAAAACTTCATGTGGATCCGAAGGTAAACCGGTGTGTGAAAAATATTGTTTATCTAATATTTTCTGCCGGTCAAATAATAATTCTGCTGCTCAAATAATAATTCTGCTGCTCAAATAACAATTCTGCTGGTCAATTAATTATTTTGTTGTGCGAGTATTTATTAAGCTGTTAAATTTTTATAATTTGCCGATATTACCATGTTTGTTTGTAAAACAAGTTTTTATTTTTTTATTTATTGCTGATGAAAACATTGTTTGCTGTGCAAATGACTTAAATGCTGATTTTTTCTTGCCGAACGAATGGATTAATAGCCGTACAAATAATTAGTTCCCAAATAAAAATACAAAATAAACAGCAACTTAGTAGGGAACATTTGCCTATAATATTATAAAGATTAGGAATTCAAATAAAAAATTGGTAGTGCGACCAAACACATTGGTGCTGAAAGGCTTGAACGATACTGATTGTTCTTCTTATTCTTGTGGGCTTTTTGAGAGATATACGATTTGAGTAAAAATTTTAGTAAATCAAATGTTTTTGTGTTAACACTTTGGAAATTCATTATAATTAAAATGAATTTAAAAACACTGTATAATTTCCAAATTAAATTTATTCACCTCAAACGTTTTCGCCAAGGCTTCTACTTGGCATCATCAGGAGGACCGGAAATTATTTAATTTGGAAATTATACAGTGTTTTTAAATTCATTTTAATTAAAAATTTTAGGTTAATCACGATTTACACATTGTTTTGTCAGTAAGGTTTTGACTTAGCCACGAATAATAAATGGTTTTATGAGTGAAGTTTTGGGTTAACCACGGTTCTGTCAGTAAAGTTTTGACTTAGCCAGGATTAAGACATTGTTTAGTCAGTAAGGTTTTGACTTAACCACGAATAATAAATGGTTTTATAAGTATCTTTAGTTTTGGGTTAACCACGAATAATATGTACATTGTTTTTTTAGTAAGGTTTTGACTTAGCCACGAATAATAATTTGTTTTCTGAATTAAGTTTTTCATTACGTCAACTTTACACACGTCTATTTAACCAAGTTTAAACTTGTTTTTTCTTTAAGAGTTTATCTGCAAAAGAATAATATCATTTCTTTGTAATTTAATTCGCATTGGGAATAAGCATTAGATGTCTAAAATGATTACCCGGGATATAAATAAATAATTTAGGTATTATGTATGTTTGTTATATTATTATCTAAGGTTTTACGTTCCATTACCGGCACAATATCCCAGATCAGATAATAACATTATGTGTAGTAAAAGTCAAACAAAACAAACACATTAATTCTCTAATAATTTACAAGGCAGTTCGTATCACTGATAGGATCGACATAGAGGATAAAGTAGGCTACGTCATGACATACATTAGAGAATAATAATAATACAGTCGATTCCGCTCAATTGGGACACATCGGAACATGGGAATTTCGTCCCAATTAAGCGAATTTTTCATTTTTTTTAAATTCATTTATTCGGTTTTGGCAACTAAGGCCATTAACCAGTAATATACATATAATTTATTTATTTATTTTATTTATTTATTTAGGTATTTCTACATATAATAAAACAATTTACATTACTTATACAAATAATTTCTTAAATATTAATATTTTTTTTTCAACATAAAAAGAGTGACTCGTGCTTCGAGGGGAGTTGCATTATTTCTAATTTTATACATAATGATTTTTCTTTTATTTCTGTTACTTATGTTCTTATTAACATTCTAGAAGGTATATTTATTTTGTCTGGCACATTTTTACATATCTTATATAAAATTAAACAATGCATTTTTTTAATAATTTTATTTTATAAACTCTTGGAAACTGTAAATAAATAAAAAAAAAATATAAATTATCATATAAATTACAAATATGTAATATAAACTTTTTAGAAAAAAAATTGCTAATTAAAATAAATAATGGGTAGGTACCTACATACAATTTAATACAATGCAAAAATGAGTCTTAGAATATATGTAACATAATATATGCTGTGATCTTAAATTTACTGTCCCAGTTAAGCGGAATGTTGTCCCAATTAAACACATAAATTAACTATTGGTTTCTTGGTTTGATTTCTGTTCTTTGAGATTTGTCCCAAATAAGCGGCTGTCCCAATTAAGCGGAATCGACTGTATAACCTTACGTTGTTCACGATAGGTGAATGTATTTTGGAATCTTTGGAAATAGTCATATTTAGATTTAATGTTGCGAGTTTGTGTAATGTTTTATTTTATATCAAGATGAAAAAAACAATTCTTATTTTTGTCTACGTATGTGTTTATCTTCCAGTGAGGATAAAAAAGATTTAAAATAAGCCACCACGCACACAATAATAATCATTGTATTATATTAAGGGTAAAAAAATATATATTCCAACTGTAAAATGATCGGGTTTTTGAAAATAGAACTTGAGAATAAAGAGTACTCTTAACCAAGCCTAAGTCGATTCATAAGCGTCGAAACTCTGTGTTGTGCACTCCTTAAGGAAGTTTACATAATTATGTATGTGTATTATAATTATACAACATACCTACCTAGTTAATATGTACCTCTTCAAATAGGTTAACTATGGATGAGTGTGATCAATTGGAATGATTTTTCTGGAGTAGTTCAAAATAATAAAATGTTTAAAATAGAACTTATAAAAGAATCGATTGTTTTAAAACTAAAGATCTATATAAGACCTGTTCGTAATGTAAGTCTTTACTTTAAGTTCTTGGACACCCAGTAAAATGACGATTTTCAGAAAAGCAATCACGGAAACGACATCTTATAATTTTGAATCCCTTCACTGAAAAGCTTGTGAGATTTTAAACTTATGGATGCTGGTTTGGTATCGAAACTGGACCAAACAATTTGTAGAATAATTTTAAAATTGCACAAAATCTAATAAAATTTTGACTGATTTCCATACAAGCATTGATTCTTCCCGCTATTTGACTATTTTGGAAAATGCAGTTTTATAGAATTTAGCGTGAAGAATATTTCTACATACTCAGTTTTAACAAAAAATGTCATTTTTGGATTTATTCACTTTCAATCCCAAACAACTCAAATATATTATCAAAGACGTGATTATGCAGTCAATTGATAAAATAAAAAAAAATATAATAATATGTATGTAGGTCATCCTTTCCGTGCCATAAAAGGATAAGGAATACAAGGTTCAAAGATTGGTTAGTGATATCTGAAATATACTGTTGTGTGTATCAATTTACGAAAAAAGACTAACTTAGCAAGAAAAGGGACAATATTTTATACTTTATATTTGTGTTGAAGTTTTTTTATGCCATAAGCAGTATTATAAATAAAAATATAATCCCCTTTTGGGCCATTAACAAAGTCTTCATTGAATAGCATAAAATAAAATAAGGATACTTTATTTATTTCGCTTGACAGGACAAGAGAGATAGGGTAAATTGCCATGATTCTTTATAGCAACATCATAGTATATCGCAGAGTAACTAAACTATGTCCACTTTCAGCCAAACTGATAATGTAGTTAGTTGGGTTAGTTGGAAGATATCGCTTACACGCGAAAAACTCGCCCATTGTGCATGATAATTATTGGTATTTATAATCTGTTTATATGTATGTTTTTTAAGCACAATAAAGTTTATTATTATCTCATATCTCATTTATTTAACAAAACAGTATTAGATTCTAAATTTTGAACACAATATAAGATTAATAATAAAAATAAAATATAATAATAATAAATTAGATCTAAAAATGTCTTGATTTTATATTGGCACGAAGAGGACAGCTTGCATGTTTCTTACATGCAGCTGGTCTGCTGGTTACCCCACTTGTGGGATATGCCGTGATGGTATAGTAGTAGTAGTAGTAGTAGATCTAAAAAAAATAATTAATTATTAGATCTGGAGGAGCTCAATGCTAAAGACGACTGGCAGTTCATTGCTCAGGAAAGAAAGACTTGGAGATCTATTGTTTCAGAGGCAAAGGTCCTACAAGGGCTGTTCGGCCAACGGAAGTAAGTTAGTATTATTATTATAATGTACAAATCAGCAGGGCTACTCTTGACAAAACTAAACACGATCTTAATCTAGTCTTGATCTTGATCACACGACGCACGAAGTGACTATTGGCCAAAAATACACGCAAATCGATCGCGCGTTAGCGGTAGCGCGATGTTTTTGACCATAGTCCCTTCGTGCGTCGTATGTTCAAGATCAAGACTAGATTAAGATCGTGTTTAGTTTTGTCAAGAGTAACCCTCCAGATACACAATCATAACTCACACTCGTATTCACTATGAAAAAAAATGAAAATTTTGATCTGATTTTGTTTTAATGTCTAATGTGATATTATAACTATCTCAGATTAAATCAAAATCTAACTGAAACAAGCAATTTTTTTTATGGTGTACCTTTAATATCAAAATGATTTTTCACAACGTTAACGTACCACTTTGTTGGTCTACTGGCTGCCCCACTTGTGGGATATGCCGTGATGGTATAGTAGTATAGTAACACACCACTTTAAAATTCTATTATTATAAAATTGTGAAACTGTGATTGTTTGTAATTTCTTGTAAATTCTTAGAGCCAAAGCTTATGTTTTATAAAAAAAGAATAAAGAATATACCGAAAGTTCACAATTTTCTACATAATCTCGCTTTCATAATAGCAGCTGTTGTTGTATAGCTAGAGTTTGCATAAAACAAATGACAGGTGAGAATAATTTTAGCCAAACATAAAGTTGGAACTATGTTAGTATCGTATCACTAGCAAAAGTTGGAATATTTGCTATTCCTTAAATTTAAGTAAACATTTTTTCCAATCCTCTTGAAAATGTCAAACTGAGCTTTTGACGAAAGTGCTTGAAAAAAAGTAGTGAAAAATTAGCTGTAACATAACATGTATAGACAATTCACACAGACCTAGCTAGTCCCAAACTAAGATATGAATCTTTTATTATGGGTACTAATACAACGATACACATATACAATGCACTAAACACATATTGTGTTTAGAAATATTGATATTTGTAATTAGAAGTGATCTTAGTCGGTCAATTTCTACTATACATATGTAGGTTATCCAGTAGTACCCACTATGACAACATAAATATTGATGATCATAGTATTACGTATTTTTATTATCCTTCACTGTGTACCAATACAAGATATCACAGAAGCCATAAGGGGGCGAGGGGTTGCATCTTTTCCAGTGATTGCAATATTATTTAAATTTATTATTATTGCAATAAACGGCTTTCGCCTTTTACAGTTTTAAAAAGTACAAAACAATGAATAATAATTATAAATGCATAATTATGCCATGAAATTCAAATATGTACAAGAAAAAATCATTATATAAATATAATTTGTACTCCTACGCCATCTCATATCTGGATGCCCCATGATATTTTGTAACAGTGTACAGTGAAGGATTAAAATAATAAATACAACTATGGTCATCAATATATTATAATTTCTAACTGGATACTATTGGATAACCTATAGAAGAAATTGACCTATATTTTCACTTCAATAGGTGGAGACAGACATCGCCAATCAACGGACACATTATAAATGTTATTTATTGACATACTATAGTCTCCCTCTAACATACAGACAATATTGTGATGATGAAAGGGATAGTGTATGTGTATAATATTTGGTGCCAAAATAATCCCTTTAAATATGAGTTGGTAATATAATAATAATTATTATAATGTTGTTACTTTGTAACAGATAACATATTATGTATGATAGATTTTATGTCCATCATTATTTTTCAAATGAAAATCATTTACTTAGTTAACTCAACAATGCGCCAAATTTCAAAGACTAAAATGAAATGGATTAAGAGGGTACTCGTGATGTATTAATATATTTTTTAAATATTATTTTAATTTCAATTTTGTAATCCAAATTTTAGCGGCGTGTCTATAATACCGTCTTTACCGTACAGTAACTATATTCTATTAAATTTTACATCAATCCCATTACAAGGCCGTAAAATTATTTAAAAATTTGAATATTCATGTCAATATTTCAGCGTGATATACAATGACTTTATCGCCAAGATAGAGACTCTCTTTTGATTTTATGTCTCTCGTGTGTTTTTTTTTTCTCTGTCTCGCTGTTTATTTTTTGGATTTGTTCTGTTTTTTTTTCATTTTTCCTGCAGAGATCGCTTTGGTCAAAACTAATTCGATATCAGAGCAGGATGACATTTTTAGGATCCCACAACTGGGGTTGCCAGTGGACCAGCTGCATGTAATGTACATGAAAGCTGTCCTCTTTGTGCCACTAAAAATAAGACTTTCAGGATGGGTGGCAAACTTCATCGCTGATTTTTAGATGTGAAATGTCTTTTTTTTTTTTTTGAAAATCTGTCTTTTACATGACACTTGAAAACTAATGGAATAGATTGAGAGGCCTATTGTTTGACGGGAGATTTAAGACTAAAGGAGATACATCTGTCTAAAAATGTTATTTTATAAAATAAATATATTTTTTTACCAAGCAAACATACATTCGAATTTGCACATTTAGCAAAATAATATGTTATCAATATTTATTATTTAAAAAAAAAATATTTGCTTAATTTGGAAATTATATGGTTTTCATTATTTTTACAATAATTTAATTTCAGATTTATAATTGTCAATCAAAAAAAATCCGAATGATTTAATAATAATAATAATAATAATAATAATAAATATTTCTTTATTCAATCAATATCATACAAACGTTGAAACAATATATCACCAATTATCTTCAATTAAGTTGCAGCAGCCTCACTAGGTTGCCCTGTATCGAGGCGTGCTGCGTAAAAAATATATAAAAAAAAAAAAAAAAACATACATTCACCAAGGATTAATACATCTCACAAAAAAAATAAAATTGTATAAAAACAATCACATCAGCAAATTAATAAATCGATAACAAATGAATAAATGGATGAATGAACAAATGAATTTTGCTTCGCAATTTCCAAAAGAAATCAATATAATTGAAAAATCAAAGCAAAGATTTAATTTTATCAATCTATCGTAAGAACTCTGTTTAGATAATATTTATAATATAATATAAGATAATCTTAAGATATAAAGTAGTGTAACACCACATAATTTCAACATAGCATAACAACAACATAACCTGCCAATGATGACTGACAGCCGCTGTCAAGGTACAGGAAGTACCTGATTATTTAACAGGATCATCAATAGATGTCTCAGTTATGGAAGCCTCCAGAATGTTCCCGAATGTTCTAGAAACTTCTAGAACAATCCGAGCGGAAGTAGATAGGCGGAGTTCAGGAACAGGTACCTCTCCCACTATCACACCGTCCACTTCCAAGGTATCCATCAGCTGTTCAGTACTGACTCAAGGGTATAAAAGACGGAGCCCGGCATACTGAAAGGCAGAATCGCGGTGGCTCTTCCAGGGCCAAGGTTTCCTACCTACCGTTACTCCATAGCTGTCTAAGAAGTACCTACTCTTATTGCTATGAAGTGATTCTCCTTACCTACCGTTACCCTCTATAGCTGTCCAAGAAGTGCCTACTCTTGTTGCTATATGGTAACTTTCCTAATACCTACCCGCTACTCCCTGGCTGTCCAAGAAGTGCCTACTCTTGGTGCCATACAGTAGTAGCGACCCTTAATACCTAGTCTCTCTCCGACTACCTCAATATCCATCTAACCTAGCCTGGAGGTGTCTTCGTATTGTTTTACTAATAGTGTTACTTTCTTTATACAGTATTGTACCAGTTGTCAAGTGATTGTAATAAATTGTGAATTTGCTAAACAGTGTTTTGAACTCTCTCGGTGTACCCCTTCAGGAGTACACCTGGCGCCCAAATTAGTTTTAAGTGTTAACTCTCTACATTCCCCTTCAGGGAATAATACAAGTAATATTAAGTGTTACAAATGGCAGCCCAACTCGTGGCGAGAAGACGACCCTGTGAAATGTGAACAATTAAGTGTTTTTGTTTTGAAAAGTGTTAAAATAATCATAGTTGTACTGTACTTTAATAATTATATTCGTAAATAGTGATAATCTTAGTTGTACGGTACTTTAATTATAATATTCGTTAATAATAATAATAATCTAGTGTTAATCGTAGTTGTACTGTGCCTCGATAATATTTGTAAGTAAAAATACTCATAAACTGTAATTCAAATCAGTTTAGATAAGTTTAAATAAGTGTTATTGTACTTTAATAGTGTTTAGCATAATTTCATATCGTAATCGTAATATTGCAACGTACTGTATCTAAAAGTGAGGTTATGAAAAATTGTGTTTTGAAAATAGACCATAGACGAAAATCATTTTCTCTGGTGTTAAATGATCGGCTCACTATCGGACCGTTTGAATGAACTATTTAATGTCTATGACTCTGTGGACAGTTTCCATAATCTATTATCTTTGAACTATGAACACATGTTTTATCTGTTTTGTTTATTTACGGCGAAGTGTCATAGTTCGAATGTTTATTATTTCCAATTATTTCTAATGTTTATTGCTATTGAATAATATTATACATGTGTTATATATATTTGTGTATCTGGGGGACTTTTGTGAAAGCAAACCTGTGCATTATCTTTACATGTATTTATAATTATTGAACTCTTTACAGCAAACCATATTTCATTAATATATGTGTTATCATTACGTGTGTTTATAATACTAATGAACTCTTTTTACAGCAAATAATATTTCATTAATATATGTGTGTTTATAATACTAATGAACTCTTTTACAGCTAGTTATATTTCATTATTATGTGTGTGTATTTGGTGGACTTATATTCAAAGCAAACCTGTGCGTAACATTAATTGTGAGCTCTTCGTATTTCATTTTTATATATTATTACCTTTATGTGTTTATTGTTGATGGACTGTTTCACAGCAAATCATATTTAATTATTATATGTGTGTACTTGGAGGACTTATACTAAAAGCAAACCTGTGCATATCATTACTCTTTCATAACATATTGTGTTACATGTATTGTACTTTATTATTGTTTATTATTGTTTTTGATGAACCTTCCAAAACAATACAGTGTTTATATATACATACATTGTTCGTTGTGTATTGAATAGACTCCTCTCAGAGCAATTCAGTGTGTATTTTAATTTGGTAAACTCAGTGTTCGTTTGTGTTTGAAACTGGAGTCCAAACCGAAGTACTTCACCCGTAGTGTGACTGAATCCTCAGAAGACCCTATCAACATGTCTGTAAACCTAAGCCAGGAACAGTTCCAGCACCTGATGTCCATGGTAGCGCCAAGATCCGGCTCATTTGCAAGCTGCGCTGCTTACTATGATGGCACTCGTGACATGGAGATGATCGAGACGTTCTTGGATACGGTGAAGGTGTTCAAAGCCATTGAACACATTGAGGATCAAGATGCACTCACTGGTGTCACCATCCTGCTGAGGGGCGAGGCTGGCAAATGGTGGCAGGGAGTGAAGCACGAGGTTCGGAAATGGACAGACTTTGAGGCGCGGATCCGGGATGCATTTGCTCCTAGGAAGCCTGGTTACGTCCTGATCCAGGAGATTGTGAATATTAAGCAGAGACCCGATGAACTGACAGATACCTTCCTGACCAAGAAGCGAGTCCTGTTGGCCCAGCTGCCTGGACCAACTCTTACGGAGGAGCAACAACTTGACATGGTATATGGTCAACTGGATCTTCAGATTCGTGACAGGGTATCCAGAACATCGTTCAAGAGCTTTAACACACTGATGACAATGGCCCGGGAGGTTGAACAGTTCCTGAAGGAATCTGGAGAACGGAAGGCTAGGCCACGCTGTGGGATCTGCAGAGCATGGGGCCATACTGATGACAGGTGCAGGAAGAGGAAAGGGGTGGCAAACCAACCACCCAGGTTCAAGAGTGGAGGACAGAGTCACTCAACGAACACTCTCGCACCCAAGTTTGCTTGCTACGGCTGCGGTACCCCAGGAGTGACGCGCAGCAGGTGCCCTAAGTGCAGCGGAGGCAAACCTCAGGGAGGAAGCCATGAGATGTCGTTCTGCTCTCTGGACTTCACTGATGCTCGAGATCGACCATCCGTCCCCATCCAAGTGAGAGGATATGAAGGTACTGCCTATATCGACAGCTGTGCCAAATCCAGCGTCGCTTCATATTACTTATACAACTGTCTGAAGGACAGTGGGGCACAATTTCATAGGCAGAGGATCACCGCTGTGCTGGCTGATGGCTCTGCCAAGGTCCCGGACATCCTGACCACCAGGGTACCAGTGACACTGCACGAGGTCACTGTACCAACTACATTTATTGTATTCCCAGAGTCCCGAGATAACCGGACTCTATTGGGAGTGGGATTTATTGAAGATGCAGGACTGGTACTGAACCTACCACAGAGGGCCTGGTACTTCGTAGAGTCGCCTGAGATAACCCGTGCACTGGGGTATGAGGGCCATCCCTCGCCGCAATCAGCCTCAGGAAGCGACTATAAACCAATATGCGCAATCGCAAATGTCCTTCGCAAGATGGAGGTGCCACCACTGCTGTCCCCAGTGAAGACCGCACCACCTCCAGTGGCACCACGGACTGACCTGGTGCCGAGCCCAGTGCGAATGGTTAGGCAGAAGATGGATGTCCCTCCTGCCATATCTCCGATGATGATCACACCACCACGGGAAATCCTGGCGGCCAAATCAGTGCATGTGATCCCGCAGACTATGGAATTTCCAGTTGCAATGCTGACGCCACCTCCGACTCCCCCTCCAGCTGATGATCCTGTGTGTCAAGTGCCCATAGAATCTACAGGACAGCCTAGCCAGGAGTGTTCGTGCAAACCAGGAGTCTTGTTCGATGGCTATTCTCCCAGACTAGCAGATAGGATGTTCAGAGATGCGCAAATAGCTGTATTTAATGCCGACCCCACACTGTCACCACGGTCGGAGAGTTTATTCGCACCAGAGCGCTTGGACATCTGCAGCCTGGACGTCAATGAGAATGTACTCTCTGCGCAAGAGAAGGACTCATTGGATCGCGTGTTACAAGAACACGCTGAGGTTTTCCAGTCTAATGGACTACCATGTTCACTCCCCGAGCACTATATCGACACAGGTGAGCACGCACCAATTGCAGTACCACCATACCGCCTGTCTCCACCGCGCAAGGAAGTGCTCAAGAGGGAAATAGCAAAGATGATAGAAGATGACATCATAGAACCATGTTCATCACCTTGGTCTGCTCCAGTGGTTCTAGTACCTAAGAAGAATGGCGAATTACGTTTTTGTGTAGACTACCGTAAGCTGAATGCCATTACTGTTCCAGATGTCTATCCTATACCAAGAATTGATGACTTACTACACGAGGCCAAGCCAACGCCTTACATGACCACCTTGGATTTGAAAGCCGGTTACTGGCAAATCAGGGTTAGGCAGAAAGATCAGGAGAAGACGGCGTTTATAACCTCATTTGGCATCTACCGGTTCAAGCGCATGCCCTTTGGCCTTCGTAATGCCCCTTCCACGTTCCAGAGAATGGTAGATCACATCCGGATCAGGTTGGATGGCATAAAGATGCTAGCATATTTGGATGACCTGGTAATTCTCTCTTCAACCTTCGAAGAACATCTCACTCACCTCAACGCAGTGTTTCAGGAGCTGAGAAAGCAGAATCTTACTGTTAACAAGGAGAAGTGTAAGTTCTGTTGTTCTACCATCAAATACCTAGGTCACTACATCACACCTCAAGGACTTCAAGTTGACCCTGAGAAGACAGCAGCCATTAGAGATCGGTCTGCACCTCGGAACATCAAGCAACTCGTGTCATTTCTGCAAACATGCTCTTGGTACCGCCGATTCATTAGCAACTTTGCAAGCATTGCTGAACCACTATCGAGATTGGTAAAGAAAGATACCATCTGGGTATGGAACGACGAGCAAGAACGAGCTTTCAATCATTTGAAGGATGCACTCACCACTGCCCCAATACTTCGACAAGCTGATGACAGTAAACCATACACTGTCAAAACAGATGCAAGTGGCTATGCTCTCGGAGCAGTTCTGGTCCAAGGGGAGAGGGAAGAGGAGCACCCAGTCGAGTATGCCAGTCGCCTGCTGACCCCAGCAGAAAAGAACTATTCTACAACGGAACGAGAGGCCCTTGCAGTTGTGTGGGCTTTAAATAAGTTCCGTGGTTATATAGAAGGATTACCTGTCACTATTGTGACTGATCATCAATCCCTGAAGTGGTTGATGACTCTTAAATCACCCACAGGAAGATTAGCCCGGTGGGCATTGCAGATACAAGCATATGATCTACACATCAAGTATGTGCCCGGGAAAACCAATGTAGTAGCTGATACACTATCAAGACCAGTCTGTCCGGAAGAAACCGAAGACGTGTGCAGTCTATCAGTGGATATTCCAACTCATAGCCCAGCCAAGATACGGATCGAGCAGTGTAAAGATGAAGGTCTTAAGCATATTATTCAAGCACTTGAGAGTGTTGACAAAACGGAAGAAGCCCTATATTGGAGTGAAAAGGGATACCTGATGAATGGCGGACTACTTTATAGATATCACCCAGACGGAGATTCAGAAGAAGCCCAGTTGCTAGTACCACAACAGGAATGGGCGAAAGTATTAGAAGTATATCATGATGACCCATTGGCCGGACACTATGGAGCTGAAAAGACGTTCCAGCGTATAGCCAAGCGATACTATTGGAAAGGTATGAGGAAGTACGTCGAGAGCTACGTGAAGAAGTGTCTACCATGTCAGAGGTATAAACCGTCGAATCTCAAGCCTGCTGGACTTCTACAAACAACCATTACCAATCAAAGGTTCGAAACATTAGCATTTGATTTATTCGGACCACTACCTGCATCAGAAGATGGCAAAACATGGATCCTCATAGTAGAAGACCTTGCCACTAAATGGGTAGAATTGTTTGCTCTAGAGAAAGCAACGGCAGAAGTTTGTGCAATAACTTTAATTGACGAAGTTTTTCTACGCTATGGAATGCCAAGAAGAATCATTAGTGACAATGGCACACAGTTTGTGAGTGCTGTCATGCAATATGTAGTTTATTGCTTTGGCATCAAGCATGCTTTTACACCAGTATATCACCCAGAGACCAATCCAGTCGAAAGAAAGAATCGTGATTTGAAGCCACAATTGGCTATCCTGGTAGAAGAAGGACATCGAGTTTGGCCCCAAAAGCTGCCCAGCATAAGGTTCGCCATGAACTCAACAATTTGTTCAACAACTAATTACTCTCCAGCATACTTAACTTTTGGAAGAGAGTTAGGGACACCTGATGATGTACAACATGACTTTCGTCAGATTGTGGTGTCAGAGAATTTCTTACCTGAAATTACGCCAAGGCTACAACAGATGGCCCAAATGCTACAACAAGCCGACGAGAATCAAGAACGTCGTGAAGAAAGACGCAAAATCGTCACAGACAAGGGCAGACGCCCAGATCCCCGTTATAAAAAGGGAGATCTAGTGATGGTGAAAATTCACCCACTCAGTAAAGCATCACAAGGATTTAGTGCGAAGTTAGCGCCAAGAAGAGATGGACCATACGTCATCGTCAAGTCCCATGGAGCAGCCTCCTACGAAATTGCAGCAGCAAGCAATCCTGAGGTCCCCATCGGAGTACATCATACATCGGCATTACAACGGTACCACGGAAGAGAAGCTGAAGTACCAACGCCCATAATACCTATTAGACAACGAGGACGTCCGAAGAAAATAGCATCCAAGAGGTCAGGGGAACCAGCCCTTATATTGGCAGGACAGCCTGACTTGCTAACATCAGATTCCAAACTATCAGGGGAACCTGCCACGCAACCGGCAGGACAGCCTGACTTACTACCAGCCATCACCCATCGTATTCAACCTAGGAGGAAGGCAACCCATCGACTCTACAATTAGATGCTGGATCATCGTCGGGGCGCCTTCAGATCCAGAAGGGGAGATTGTAACACCACATAATTTCAACATAGCATAACAACAACATAACCTGCCAATGATGACTGACAGCCGCTGTCAAGGTACAGGAAGTACCTGATTATTTAACAGGATCATCAATAGATGTCTCAGTTATGGAAGCCTCCAGAATGTTCCCGAATGTTCTAGAAACTTCTAGAACAATCCGAGCGGAAGTAGATAGGCGGAGTTCAGGAACAGGTACCTCTCCCACTATCACACCGTCCACTTCCAAGGTATCCATCAGCTGTTCAGTACTGACTCAAGGGTATAAAAGACGGAGCCCGGCATACTGAAAGGCAGAATCGCGGTGGCTCTTCCAGGGCCAAGGTTTCCTACCTACCGTTACTCCATAGCTGTCTAAGAAGTACCTACTCTTATTGCTATGAAGTGATTCTCCTTACCTACCGTTACCCTCTATAGCTGTCCAAGAAGTGCCTACTCTTGTTGCTATATGGTAACTTTCCTAATACCTACCCGCTACTCCCTGGCTGTCCAAGAAGTGCCTACTCTTGGTGCCATACAGTAGTAGCGACCCTTAATACCTAGTCTCTCTCCGACTACCTCAATATCCATCTAACCTAGCCTGGAGGTGTCTTCGTATTGTTTTACTAATAGTGTTACTTTCTTTATACAGTATTGTACCAGTTGTCAAGTGATTGTAATAAATTGTGAATTTGCTAAACAGTGTTTTGAACTCTCTCGGTGTACCCCTTCAGGAGTACACCTGGCGCCCAAATTAGTTTTAAGTGTTAACTCTCTACATTCCCCTTCAGGGAATAATACAAGTAATATTAAGTGTTACAGTAGTTTATTTATATGATTATGGTAGTTTTCGGATCATTACGTCTCTGAAACCGATTAAAAACCGTATTAACCAAAACTTCAATGTAAGTAAACTCACTTATATAATATCATAAGGACCTACTCGTAGAAATACATTTCGTTAATATTCAAAGATTAACTGTAACTTAATTTCACAGAATCAGAATTAGTAATAAAAAGAAAAACGGTTTTGAAAATGAATAGACATTGTAAGATAGATCGACTCTCTAGACCAGTGTTTCCAATACTTTTTATGTGCACTCTGCCTCTTAACATTAACATGATTTTTAAGGAATAAAAAAAGTATTATAAAATAAAAGTATATTATTTCTTAATTCCATTATGATTTTACTACTCTGATATTGAAAGCTGGTTTACAAATTAATTAAGAAGGTACCATTATTATGTAATTTGAAACAAGTGTTTCTATCTATTATTGATTATTAATACCCAGAGAGACGTCTTTAGACTTATAAGGTCATTATCAATCTTAATAAAGATTATAATGACCTTATAAGTCGAAGTAATAGAGATTGATAATGACCTTATAAGTCGAAAGACGTCTCTCTGGGAATTAATAATCAATAGTAGAAAGAAACACTTGTTTCAAATTACATAATTATGGAATTCTACTACGTGTGCACCGACACAATTAATATAATAGGTACCATTAATTAAAATCTATACACGAGATATCTCTACTATGGAGGTGAAAGTTATAACATCAAGAATATAATTTAAAAGACATCTTATCTTAATAACATACAGCTGTTTATGCAACCAGGAATGGTGTCGTGATGTTTACGAATTGGCTTAGCCTGGTTTAAGTGCACTTTATCCATGATACGTTCACCACCCAATTTTCGAAAAGCATTTTATTGGTTACTCAAAAAGTTTAACAAAAATAATGTAATACATAGGTACGTTTATATCTCCAGGTACTTTTATATTAATTAATTTATTTGTTTATTCATTTACTGTACATTGAGCACAATACATACAATTTTAAAGAAAAATGCATTCAAATAAGATATTATTAGTTTGAGTTTATCGCAAAGGCGCGATAAACTCAAACTAACCCAATAGTACAATCAATACAACAATTGTACATGGTTTATGTAACTAAAACTTGAAACATTGGCATAAATCCATGGCGCAAGCTTTCTCTTACACCAATTAACACTAATTAATAAAAAATAAATAATTATAGACAAATATATGATCATAAATTTTTAATAGATTGGTATACATATTTCAAACATGGAAAACAAATAGAAATATTGCATGTCAATTATGTGTATTATGATACTTAGAATAGAAACCATTTTCTAAGCTTCAAACACCCACCCATTTAGTTATTTCTACTTATTTATTACCAAAATAGTCGTTCAAATTATCCTATCATTACTACAACTCCAGTACTTCTATGCAATTACGTTTGTTAGTATAGTAACTATTACGATAAAACACATCTTATAATATGTAAAACATTTGATTGTTCTATTATTTATTTACAAATAAGAATACAGTATTTACTTTCATAAGGGTAGTTCAAATTTCATTACAGACCAATAACGTGTCAATTTACCTTATAAACTCATATATACTATATATGTAATGTACACGTTAAATTACAGAATTAAATAACAAAAAGACAGTTCACAAATATTGAGCTAGTCCCAAACTCAGGTATGAATCTTGTATTATGGGCACTTACGCGACGATACACTTATATACAATGTACTCAACACACACATTTAATACCCAGACCAGAACAATTTTTAAAAGTCATTATTCATTTTGCCCTGGCCGAGAATCGAGCTCGGGACCTCATGACTCAAAAGCAAGAGCGTTATCTCCGCGCCGCACCGACCACCTTTTATAAATATTACCTACTTTATAAATATTACAATAATAATAACGATATTTATAGCTACCCAACCTAAGACTGAGTAACTTGAACTATTTAAATATTATTTAAATATGGGAGATATTCAAAAAGATTTATTTTTAAGAAATATTATTATGGGTCTCTGTTTACCCCATTTAGGGAAATAACGTGATGGTATAAATGGATAAAAAAGTAATGTCAAGTGAAATTAGTAAAAAGTTAGTAGGGAGTACAATGTAGATTTCGCTAAAGCAATAAAACTAGAGAAAAAATATCTATGTAGTATTCAGGAAGAAAACTCTAATGATATTAAAGTAGGTAACTGTTTGCTGACAGCGTAGAAAAGACATGTCGGGAAAAATATGGGAAAGGCTTATGTCCAGCAGTGAATAGGAATATATGTATAAGTAATTAAATTGCTATTGTATTCCATTATCATATTAGCATAAACTGACACTTAAAATTGTTGGTCAATAAGTTGAGCTTATTTTACCTAATTTCGTACTTTATTCACAAAGCCGAGAGATTTGAGACAACAAAAACTTATTTACCCAGATAATTCATTCTCAAACACTTTTTTTCTCATTTTCACTTTGTACCTACTTATTATGTATTTTCAACTTTTTTCTTCTGGAATTTAAAAACGATGACATCTCTCGAAGCCCGAGAGAAAAGCTTTATTAGCTTTTTTGAAATGTGAATGAACTTAATTTCTTTGTCCATTCAATTCAATTCAACGTCGTTTTTTTGTGACATTTTTCTAAAAGATTATTCTGGATTTGGAATAAGCCCAAATACACTCCAGACACCCTCACAGTAAGCAATATGCTTGTGTCGTGAAGGTGAAGTAAGTCGGCAGCAGATGGAATCGAACTCTGATTGAAAGCCCTAGACTGTAATTATATCAATTGCACAAACAAATATTTATTTTATGCATATTTTCAATTTGAGAAATGGATTAAATTTTATAATTCCAACAACATTACAATGACAATTCATTGGTATAATACATATGTGAGTATGTGACGTCACTTAGTATGACGTAAATTACTTGGTTACGGAAGTATGACATAAAGTACATGATAAATAATTCATACTAGACCTATTGGTACTGAAAAATTAAAGGTATTTTTGAAACACAAACAGCCAATCACGCCTGTTGTTTTCAAGAATTGAATGCCAATTACTCCAATCTTTGCACACATTTTCGCTTCCATAACTTATAATGTCTAACCATTAAAATCTCTGTGCATTCTTTCTCGTAGCATATTTTCATAACTTTCGCCGTAGTTTTTAAACAAAAGTACTTTTTGTCTTCAACACTTAAAAAATTTGGTGAAAAAAGCGGAAGACCTATTCTTTTCTAGGGACTACATAGGTAATATCATTAAATATAGTCCAAAAGAGATGAAATATTTCTGATATAAAATCAAAATTTTCCCTTTATTCGATTTTTCCTTTCTAAATGTTTGTGTAATTTTATTCCCTTCGACTCTAAACAGAATTAATGACGATTTTAAAAGCTAACCCCTCAAAGCGCTTTCTGTTTTAGTTTATCGCTTTCACATTTTTACTATACATAACTTGACAATATAACTGGTATGATTGAAATGAGAATTTTTAGTATCTATATATTTTATTAATATTTCAGAATGATTATATGAAATCAATACACTATTATTTTATTCTTTTGTAAATAATACATCTCTCTTCTTTATGTAAGTTTTCAATTGTCGCTGAGAGAATTGGCAGAATCCGAACTGGTCATGGCAGATGCAGACATCTTCTCCACTTTTGGGGCAAAAAAGGCCACTCGTTGTGCACATAATTATGGTCATATTGAATAGATAAACTCAAAGGCAAGTGCGTTAGCCTCTGCGGCACACCGGCCTTCATTATATTTATATTTATAACTTGAATGTAGAACTATAACTCTTAGCACAGGAGTTGCTTGCATACGATGTATAAGATATTGTCCTTTATAAATCACGTTTTTGACATCACACTTTTAACGTTTTCTATATTATTTATTTATTTATTTTATTCTTCACTGTACATTGTTTACAATAATACAAATTTACATAGAAAATATCATTTATACAATTAAATTTACAGAGGGCGAGTTTATCGCTAAAATGCGATGTCTTCCAACTAACCCGGTTATTAAAATCAAAAAACATCTACAGTAATATTATAAATTAAAAAAAAAACAAAAATACAATACAAAACAAACAAATGAAAAAGGCACGTGCAGGCAACAATGCATTCATGGACACATAATAATAAAAAAGTATAACATACATATATTGCAGCGTGCACATGCAAAGGGGAAAGGTTTTTAGGAGTCAGATGCTAAATTCAGTGAAAGGAAGTGATTTTTGACAGCTTGTCTGAAAAAAGGAAAAGTTGATATCATCCTGATTTTCGAAGGAAGATTGTTCCAACAGCGAGCACTATGAACAAGAAATGAGTTGGACAGAAAGTTCGTACTGTGTGCTGGTACTGCTAGAAGACGCTCTCTGTTGGATCGCAAAGGTAAACCATGACTCGCCAGATACTCGTACTCGAATTTTTCTTTAAGATAATATGGGGAGGACGTTAGAAATAATGTTTTAAAATCTAGACACATTATGGATTGAATTGATATATATCTTCCATATTGCTATAAGATATGTCAATTCTGAATATCTTATTTTTATAGTACATAAAACCATGACACTTGTATTATTATTATTTGCCGTGATTCTACTGGCGATTTCGAACTCGAATTCTAGATCTGCAGATTAAAATTATTTCAAAATCTACCATCAATAGGTACTGACCACCTCAATATATTTTAAGTTAGCGTTTATAAAAATTAAACATAATTATACGTATAATGCAATGTAATTAAATTCATTTACAAATCATTTACTATAAAAAAGTGGCATTATTTTTTCATTCTTCTAGAATCAATGATCATTGATAACAGACAGACATCGTCATCGGCGTCGGCTGGCGTCGTTTGTATAGGCACTAACATTATCTTCCCGAGGCGGAAAATACGTTTTTTTCTTTTTTCCAGAGCGTCGTTTTTATTTTCGTTTGTCATTAGTCCAACGGATATAAAGTTGGCAGATAGTCAAGAAGAGTAGTGAAAATGTGAATTTTATTGTCAATCGTAATGAGAAATTCATTGATAACTTTTTTTGATTAACTTGACAATTTCAATTTTAAGATACAAAGCTTTTTCAAATCAACTTCATTGTTCTTCAATGATTCTCCCGGGAGCGCATGGCAGAAACCAACCTCCCTTATTTAGAACGTACTAGACTATACTATACACTCACACCGCATTCCAAGCAGGATAGGCAAAGAAAACTGAACGCCATATAAATCTATCCTTACATATTTTTACGCTTCTTCTACATCATTCATTACCATGTTTACGAAACAGTTCAAAAGACAAACAGACGCGCAATAATCACAAAATCACAATTCAAGAATATATATTTGAAGTTTATAAATAATAGGAAACAGTCAGTAAAATAAACTAATTCAAAACAGAAAACGGCAACTGGTAACAATGGGTCTACATTAAATAAATTAGATCAGTTTTGTCAGTATAAGCATGAATGAATGTGTCAAAGAAATAAAATAAACAAATTTGAAAACAGCAATATAAAATATGAAGATTTGAGATATTCGAGTCGTAGCACCAGAAGTCAGACATTGTTCTATGCTACGGGATCATCGCCCAACTATAGCTATTATTCATCAATGAATCGACTCCATAGGGAATAATTACTGTGAAGTTGATATCTTCAACGATTCGGAGTAGGTACACCGTGAGGAAATGTGCTGTTGGCGAGTTTATTCAAAAGTACGTGAAAGCGAAATAAGTAAAACAAGTGTTTCATCCTTCTATTGATTTATCCGACGAGAGAGACATCTTTCGTCTTAATCTCGAGATTGACAATGTCCTAATAAGACGAAAGACGTCTCTCTCGTCGAATAAATCAATAGTAGAATAAAACACTTGTTTTATTTATTTCGCTATGGAATTCTACTACCTAAACACCGACACAGTGAATCAAAGGTACATGCTGAGAATATGTTGAGAATATCCAGTAGTTTCAATTGTCATGTTGTATTATATAAACTATTGTCATTGTCTCTTATATGTTGATTGTGTTTCTTCCAAGTATGTTGTTTTTTTTTAAGTTATTCTACTGTAAAGGCTATTTAGCCGTATACTTTGCTAACTGTAAAAATAATAAAATATGTGACTGTAAAAATAAAATACAATACGGATGTAATAAAAAATAAACTCATACATATTGTTTACTTAAATATGGATTATTAATCTATGAATCATTATTCATAGTTTTTAAGTTGAATAGTAGGTATGTTTCCTATCTCTTCATATTATTGTATATTGTATTGGCTCCATAGGGACTCTTGCATACAAGTACAAGTATGATATAAAGTAGAATAGAATGGAATGCATGTTCAAACACTTAACAAATGGTTTTGTCCCCATTTTCATTCAAGTGTACTTACATGTCAACCTCAACGACCTAAGCACGTTATGTCTATTTCAGAAATAAACTCAATCATTAATCAATATAAATGTATAATAGTAAAAAAAAGTCTCGTATAGTTCCCGGCAATAATATACTCAATTTTAATAAATTTTCGAATGTTCTATTAAAGGCAGGCTTTCATTAATATTAGGCATAAGACATTTAACATCTCTATTGTTTGCCACCAATCTTTTATTTATTTATTCTTTCAATATGCAGAGGGCGAATTTATCGCGGAGGCACGATTTCTTTCAACAAACCGTATTTTATGAAACTTTCAAGAAAAACCTTTCAGGAAAGAAAAGAAGAGGTGTCTATATAAGAGGAAAATATATAGGAAAAAGAACTAGGAAACTCATGCCAAATTTTGACTGATAAAGTGGTCCTTGACCGCTCGCATGAAAGTCCGCTTGAAAAAAAATATTAGAATGGCTTGCATGTTTTTTTTTTTATATGCGGTTAGTCTACTAGTTTCCCCACTTGCAGGAAATGCAGTGATGGTATGAACGAATGGTTAAAATATTTTTTATTTAATACACTCAAACTCCTGTCTATAAAGAAAGGGTCGGCAGCCTGTTGGTAGATTATTAGACTTTCAAACGAGGAAACAAGGTTTGATTCCTCATGCTGTCAACTAACTCCATCTTCAGGATACAAGCATTTTGCTTTCTGTGAGTTTTTTTAAAAATAAATTTAACATTTATCGCTTTAGATTCCCAAATGCATTTAAAAAGCGATGAAGAGATGCCTAGTTTGTCAGTAATTACTAGTCAGCAAAGCAATAATCCTTTGCATTCAGATATTTGACAAACTTCGCAGACTCTGTTTTTCTTTCAGATTTAAGATGAAATAAAATTGGACACACCACCTTTCCGCATTAAACATTTGATTTAGATTTAAGTAATGGTGATATTGTAATCTGGTTCACATATTACTTCCTCTCTCACTCTATCTCTCTCTCTCTCTCTCACTCTCTCTATCTCACCACTTTGTCAGAGTTGAGTGAGTTACAAAGGCTCACATGACTTGACACATTACTTTACATAATAATATAACACTGTACTGTACAATGTACATCCCACAATGATAACACCCAACACCAAGCAGCACCTATGTATTAATACAATGGACTTCATAATTATTATCAATGCCTTGAATAATTATAGTGATTTTATGAACAGGCAGAAGATGGCGCTTGTCCTGAGGAACGCAGGATTGGACAGCTAAGTCGTGAACATTGTATTTTTTCTTCTTTTTATTCCATTCATTCCTTCACACCGTCACATTTTCCACATGTGGTAACCCACATGTGGAAAATGTGACGGTGTGACAAACGTCAGCGGACAAACGAAGTCAACTTGTTTTTTTTTGTTTATGTAATATTTTAATACGATAATTTTTTTTAATTCAATATTATTCAATTTGATTATACGTAAAAATTTAAACGCAGTTTTTTACCTGCCAAACTGCATATAAACATAAAGATTGTCATCTCCATGCCATAAAATAAGATATTCAGGGTGAGTGGCATCCTTCGCCGTTAAATATCATAACTATACTACTACTACTACTATACCATCACGGCATATCCCACAAGTGGGGTAGCCAGCAGACCAGCTGCTTGTAATAAACATGCAAGCTGTCCTCTTCGTGCCAATATAAAATCAAGACATTCAGGATGGGTGGCAACCCTCATCGCTGAATTTAAGATGTCTTCTTCTTCACTTCATCGCCCTCAACGCTCCTCTCGGGAGCACAGGGCAGAAACCAGCCTCCTCCATTCAGAGCGTCTCTGTGCCAATTGCGTCACCTCTTTCCACGACATTCCTTGCGCTCTGATATCGTTGTCATAGGAACGGTGTATTGTGAAAGAGGGACGCCCAGGCCGACGGACCCCCGCGGACGGAAAAACAGTGCTCTTTTTGGCCAACTATCATTTAAGATGTACAATGTCTTAATTTTTTCGAACACCTGCCTTTTAGAGAACACTCGAAAACTTAAGGAGAAGAGTGGGAGACCACGGGTTTACCGGGTGCTCTACGGGGAAATATCATAAACATGGTGAAATTAAAAAATAAATGAAAGACATATTTCGTTTTATTTATTGTCAATCCTTATAAGACGAAAGACGTCTCTCTAAATGAAAAACATATAGTAGAAAAAACATTTGTTTTTTAATTTTTTTATGGAGTTTTACTACCTAAACACCGAAATATACGAAAAACGTGATGTTTTACGAACATTTGCTTTTTACACGACCCTGTAAACATACAGAAAAGAGTGGACGTTCTATTCTTTGCCAGCTAATTCGCGGATAATAAAAAAAAAAACAAAAATTTATATGTATTTGATATTTTGTAATATATAAATTCGATCCCAGGTGCCGGCAAATTCCCCTTTCACAGCAAAAGCTTTTAGCTTACTGTGAAAGGTGTATAAGGTTGTATTTGGGTTTATAACCAAACCCAGATATATCTTTATCTTAAAAAAAAGAAGATGACATTTTCAAAAATATAATATAAAATTTCAAAAAAAAAAATATATAATATAAACAAAAATATAAAAACCCAAAAAAATATTTTAATTTTTAAATAATTAGTATATTTTTTTCAATCAATTATAATAATAAACATACAAAAGCTGAGACAATATTTATCACCAATATGGCTACAATTAAGTTGCAGCAGCCTCACTAGGTTACCCTGTATCGAGGCGTGTATTCTTTAACATCTCATTGAACAGAAAACTTAATATATAAGACAAAATAATAATTCTTTAATATGTGATTCAATGTTTATCATAGTTCCCAACATGCATAATATTATAGTCGTAATACAGAGTATGTAATAGATACAGTAACTACTTATCTATACGATTATATCTTGACATAATATACAACAATAGCTGTCAACAGACAATACAACAGGCTTCTGTCAGACACTTGTGTCGTAATAATTAATATTATTTATATTCATAAACCATTTTCAGAACGTGACACTAACGAAGGATACTGATTGGATACGTAAAAAAGAATCTCTGCGATTTCATTCATAATATATTTTGTGTAATTCACTAGATTGCGTGTGATTTGCCATGGAATTGAACTTTTCTGTTATGGAATTTTTATCATAAGCGATGCAAATATCCAGTTATATTATTATTAAAATTGGACAACATTTAAACATCGTTTACGTACCAAAGCACCTCAAGAACACTCTACAACTCATCAATTTTAGGATATTAAATCCACGTCATAATATAAAACATAAATAAATAAATAGATTAGATGAGAATTTCGGATCCATAAAGGTATTAACGTCAAAAAAAAATTAATTAATTTTTCTTTTCTTCATCATTCTACAATAATTTTTTTTGGAAAACGCATGGCGGAAAAGAGTATCTTCAACATAAATAAGTTTTCTATTTGAAGGGAGTTCTCATGATAAAAAAAAGTAATTTGGCATAATTTAAGCAGCAGGTGTGTGGCCACTAAATCTAGAGTGCTCCCTCGGGGCAGCATTTCTCGCTTTAATGCATTTAATGTTTGTGCATGTGTGTGTCGTTATGGAGAAACATATCTCCAGGTACGGCACGAGATATGTGGCGGGCGCTGCCCTTTAAAAAAAAAAGCACTAAGCGTTTAAAAGGTCCTGGGTCCACACAGTTTTCAGTTTGACCCTGAAGCTTATGATAGCCTGGTTCACATTCGAAACTACCGACAGTTGATTCATTGCATTACAACTGAAGATTATTACAAAAAACAATACATGACTAATATTTTGCGTTGTATCACCGTTACTGTAATAGATCTATTGTGACATCCTACTACTACTACTATACCATCACGGCATATCCCACAAGTGGGGTAGTCAGCAGCATATTGTGACATCCTTCTGTGTCATAACTCACTCTCAAGACCTATGTGCGTCATGAAACTCACGATTTTTCTTGGTGCAAGAAGCCTCACCTTCTCCGGCAGTAGCTGTCTGAGGATGTGACTTAGATTGCGAAGGAGTGTGTCACAATTAGAGAGGATATGGATAGGTGTTTCGTGATCCTGAATGTCGTATATAATTTTGGCATGGGGAAGAAAACTTGCATGTTTTTTAACGTGTGGGTGTTTTTCTGGCTACACCACATTTGGAATGTAAACATTGTTCGAATTTTTAAGAATTTAGCTCGATGTCTGTTTCCGTTTGATTTCATAGTGAAAAAGACCTTCAATATTACATTATTAGTTTAGTTTAATGCAACTTGTACTTATTGTAACTACATAATTATTATTATCTACTTGGCGCTGTTGTCGTCAAATCTGATTATAAAAGATTAAGGAATTTGTAACGACATAGCATCATTTACCCCCAAACTTGTTAAGTATCTAACTACAGGCCTTCGTGAGTTAAATGAAACTTCGATGTATGATAACCGTAAAACATTGGAAACAACGACACAAAATTTTACATATACCTACCGAACAAAATGGACATTCACTCGACAAATGTACATTCGATCGAGCCTATCGAATGTAATGCTACATTCGATAGACTTAAGAATACTGATACTTTTTGTATAATCTATCTATCTATTACCTCATGCCACATCCCAAGTAGTGTAGGCAGAGAAAATGGAATGCCGTATAGATCTTTTCCTAGATACTTCTTTCGCCTCCTCTACAACACACGGCCATCCTTGAGAATTTGATCTACGTGATTAAGCAACGTAGTTCTCGGACACCTGATGCGCTTCCTCGCACCTCTTTTTTCAGAAAAGAATGATCATCATCTTCATCATCTTTGTCATCATTCGTTCCACGTGTCCAAACCATCACAATTTATTTACACGCATTCTATCCACAACACTCCAATTGCATCCGCTTATTTTCCTAATATTTTCATTCCTCACTCTAGCACGCAACGTTTTACCAACCATTCTCCTCGGCAATCGCATTTGTATAACAAAATTGTTAAAGTATAATATTCCATAAATTGAAGATTTAATTTTTATTACGTACCCACTAAAATCATCTCACTTCGGTCGGCCGGTGTGGCGGGGAGGTAACGCTCTTGCCTTTGAGTCACGAGGTCCCGGGTTCGATTCCCGGCCAGGGCAATGTGAAGAATGATCTTTTTCAAATTGTCCTGGGTCTGGGTGCTACATGTAAATGTGTTTAGTGCATTGTATATGTGTGTATCGTCGCGTTAGTACCCATAATACAAGATTCATCTTAGTTTGGGACTAGCTCGATCTGTGTGAATTGTCTACATATGTATGTTATGTTATGTTATGTTATATAATTATCTTTTCTAGAATTAAGAGAATAACGCAAACATATGATACGAGTATACGTAATAGGTCATTTTAAACAGCACAACGTTTTATTAATCCTCATAAATATATTTGCAATTAATGGTACATTCGTATAACCAGTTAAGCCTTTTATTTTTCATGTAGGTGTTTGAAATTTCGTAACAATATATTTCATAATATAACTGTATTACTCAATTTAATATCTCTATTTTATGAAAATTCATCTTTTAACATTTACATTTTTATGCATAGACAATTCACACAGGTCGAGATAGTCCACAACAAAGATTAATCTTGTATTATGGGTACTAACACGACGATACACATATATACAATGCACTAAACACACATACATGTAACACCCAGACCCAGGACATTTTGAAAAATGTCATTCTTCATTTTGCCCTGGCCGGGAATCGAACCCGGGACCTCGTGACTCAAAGGCAAGAGCATTACCACACCGGCCGCCTATTGTGTTGATAGTTTCATCCCGTGGAGTCTTAGGTAGAAAATAAACCTTCTTCTCTTTTCTGTAAGTTTTCGAGTGTCCTGTAAAAGGCATGTATTTTTCGTTCGAATATCATGTTTTAAGACATTAAACACTTTCAATCAAGCGACAAGGAATATCACCCATCTTATATGTCTTTACTTTAATTGCCACAGAAAATACGAGTTGCATGTTTATTACAAGCAATCGGCTACTGGCCGCCTCGATTGTGAAAGATGGCGTTATGGAATGGTTCTATGGATTGTTTCAATCACAAAACTTAGAAAGGTAAGTAACGCTATCATGATAAACGAATAGTGAAACATTGTAACACAAAGTATGCATGTATTTCTACAACATTTTGAAATTCCTTACTGCACAGTTTGAAATATCTGTCAGAAAACTGAATCATCAATTTCCATAGAAGCCGATTACCTACTTAGATACCAACTAGTGCTTAACGTTTTAACTTCTTTGTTCGCTCAAAACATGAAAAGCTAGTAACTATGTAACTACTGGTACCCTCTTCCTTCTACAAAGTAAGAAATTATGTACGTATTAATATTTGAATCTGTTCATTTATATGTATGTTCTTTTATTACCTAACTTACTATCACATTCACTTGAATTTTTTTAATTTTTTATTTCAATATAAATACCGAGTATACATTGATATAACAACAACAAAACAATATTACACAAAGTAAAATGCTCCCCCTATTTACATAACAACAGTCAATGACAAAATCGCCTTGTTATAAAAAATTGCCATAATCACATCTTCGGGATTATTTTTGTACATTAAATTATTAGTGGCAAAATTAAATTAGTGTAATTGTGTGAAATGTGACATAAAAACATATTTATTTGTTGGGATTATTAAAATTTGAGCAGAAATAGTTAACAAAGCACAAAATATAGAAATGCATTTTCCTAATTAAATTGAACATATAAATTCACAAATCGCTATATTGCAACAAGTTAGAATAGAAACAAAACATAAAATAAATAAAAATACACGAAACAGACAATGCGGATACGCATGCGCATTCAAACAAGCAAGGAGATAAGGACTATGCAAATTAGCACCCACAGCAGCCTCACTAGGCGAATGCTTGTATCGAGGCAATCTGATATATTATGATATTATATGACTTGTTCTTATAACATTCACAGTTAAGGATCCCCAAACATTACAATTTTTTTATAGTTGGCCAGGTGATGTCGCTCAAGTTTGCACTTGGTGCTTTTTAACAAATATTGCCAAAATTTCCACTTTTCAGATACAAAAGCTTCCCAGACGAAAGCAGGCATAAAAACCAGTATTTTATCTAATACGAGTATGTTCAAGAAAACGACACAACGACAGAATATCAACGGTTTTTAACGGATGTTAAAAGAATTTATTGACTGTTTAAAGTTCACATTATTATTTTATTTAACGGTCTCTAGATTTGGATCACATTTGGTATACATTTGAGGTTCAGAATTGGATTTTGAAATTGATAATATCGTTACATATACTAAAGAAATTGTTTTAACACCTGTGATATTTTTAAATATCGATTCTAGTAAATGAATTGCCAATTGAAATAAAAAAAATTGACACTTAAAGAAAATAAAATATTTACCTACTGTTTTAAGTTTTTTATTGTAGTGTGGTGCTTAAAAAAAATCAAGGGGATATCCAGGAGGGATCACATCTCAAATGAAAAAGTTCTTAATACAATCGAAGGAGGAAAGCACCTGCTCAAAACCATTTCAGAAAGAAACGTTAAGTTAAACGTTAAAACGAAAGAAACAAGAAATAATAGAAGGGACGACTGAGGGGACAAATAAAAAGGTGAGCCCAGACCGAGAATACCTCGACGATCTATGCGAAGATATGAGCTGTGGGATCGTACGAAAAGTTGAAGAAGGTCGCACATGATAGAGCGCAATGGAAACAAATATACAAGACTTTTTTCAATTGACAGGTTTGAAACCAGAGTGAGAAGAGTTTTATGTCTTCTTTTCCTTCAAGTAAACAGCTTCACCAATTTTGAATATTCATCTGGCCTCTTGTTATATTATCGCTTTTAGGATCACTTTAATCAACCTAGACTAAACAAGTTACAGGACAAGACAGGAACTGAGTGTTAAGGTTTCCGAAAATTGATGATGATGATTTGGCCTCGCGGTAGATGGGGAAACATTCAGTCAAGTGGTCCCCAACGCAGATGGACCAGGACCCGTAGTCAAAAAACATTTTAGCGTTACGTTTTCGTTCCAATATAGACGACGTTGTGAGAAAATTTCAATTTTCGAAGCTAAAAAACACAATTAGCTACGAAATTTGGCACTCTCTTGCAACGTCGTCTATATTCGAACGAAAACGAAACAAAAACGTAGCGCTAAAATGTGTTTTGACTCAAGCCTTTGATGTAGTACAATAAAAAGATGAATAATCAACCTAGTTTGAATGATTTCTGTATTTTATTTGAGCTTTATGAAAAATTGGACAACTTCACATGTTCACGTCAATTATTTCACAACAGCTATAAAGTATAAACCTTAATGTAGAAATCATCACGAGTAGACCTTCATTATAAAAATATCAAAACGTTAAAGCTAAAGATATAAAAGAACTCTCAAGTAAATATATAACGAAGATACAACGGAGCTGAAGAAATGTAAAGCAAAAGGACAAAATTATCTTTCCAACTACGATTCCTGAAAGAATTTACATTCCTGAGAAACGTTTTATGTAGTAATCGAGTATTTATCGTAATATCGAGATAATTATCGTAATGTCGAAGTAACGCTTTTGACCTTGAGTAACGAGGTCCCGAGTTCGATTCCCGGTCATTTTTTTCTGGATCTGGATGTTACATGTAGGTACATGTGTTTGGTGCATTGTACATATTATATTTATTTCTACCCATAATACATACAATAATATTACCTTTGTTTGAGACCAACTCGATCGGTGTGCATTGTTCATTTATGGCCGGTTTCAATAATCTATCTATCCGCTACTGTCGATTGAAATCTATTGTGTTCTATATTTTAAATCATACATTTCAATCGATAGTCACGGATAGATAGGTTATTGAAACCGGCCAATAAACGTTAGAAATAAAGTATCAAATTACCTTTAAAAAGAGAACTTAAGTTTGTGACATATATATTTTTTATAAAAAAAATTATTTACAATAGAAACCTTTTACAATAGAATAAGCATTTCGATCCAAAGAATTAATCGATCAATTAGAATATTCAAAGATACTGAAAAAATAATTAAAGTACGTTGATTAAAGTCTTTTGGTCCAGTGCATTTATGCTTGTAGTCGAGTGATCAATTGAATTGATTGACTCGATAGTCGTCCTTCGAATATTCGAGAAAAAAATCACGAATATTCGTATGTCCTGTTCGATTAACTGTGATATACATCATATTGATGTCTACTCTTCTTCCGTTATCGTTACACGTTTGAAGAAGCGTTGATTCTTATCGACAGCGCGCCTTCTGAGAAATCCTTGGCTTTACCACGACATCGATTTACATATGAAAATGAATCCTCAAGGAAAATAAGAAAGGACATTTTAACATAAAATCGATTACAATAATACACATAGCTAACACGTTTCTAAATAAAATACATAAAATTATTCATGAAACTATTTACATTTTTTGAGTTGAAATAAATGCTTTGGAGTGGATTTCTTGGTCCATGAAAAGAATATGGCTCCTTCTCGTTTCTTTAAATTTTCGACCCGTAAAAAGCAGTTGTTCAAAACACGAAAAAGCTATTTAACATCTTTGATTCAATGATGAGATACGGCATTCATTCTGAATGTCTTTTCAATTAGTACGGAGAGGACGTTCTGCATATTTATGCAGTTAGTATAACGGTTACCCCACTTGAGAGATATTTCGTAATGGGAAAGATATATTGTGTTATACATTTTTAAGGAATGGTTTTTTATTGCAATGTTTTTGAATCAATAAATCAAATGCCAACAGTTTTATTATATATCGTCCCTCGTCTGACTAACTGTCGTAACTGACTTTTTTGGCAAAATTGAGTTATGACCGCCACCATGTATTGTGATTTGATACGCATGTTCTCACCGAAGATCACAGCTGTAGCTGCTGCCATTATCCTGGAACAGCTTTCTGATTTGTTGTCGTATCTACGAATTAATCAAAATAATATCTTACTAACGGACGTAAGTGCAGATACTACAGTTAGTGTGATTTTTTATAAATGAAAAACATATCCAATGTAGGTCCTATCTTGAAATACGATACTTACATAGTATAGACATTAACTGGGAATAACTTTTTATTTATTTTCACATAGGATAGTATTTTTCTTTGTTGGAATCATTTTAGTAGAAATTCTCAATATCCCGATCATAATTTAAGTACTGAAAGAATTAATATGTCAAATATTTACGAAGTGCAGCCACAAGATTTTGAAGTTGACGGCTCACTGAGGGAAATACTAAGAAAAAAATCTTCTAAGGTCAATAAAAATAAATAAAAATAAACAACTAAAAGATCACAGAATGGAGTATATGACCCAAGTATCCAAAAATATTGTTGCATAGTGAATACTAAAACCTGCGTGAAACATTGAAATTTGTTAGGCAGCATCTCGTCAATGTTTTCTTTTCAACGAATATACTCCCGAAATAATTTGAGAAAATTTTCGGAGTCTTGAAGAAATTTTACAATTTATTATCATCATCTGCTAGACGGACATCAGATATGCCGGCCATTTTTTTAAAATACATAAGTGTTGGAAAAAAAACGGTTGAAACAGCTATCGATAGTTACTTCGGCGAGGATTTTAGATAAAGAAAATCGAGGCGATCGAAAAGCTTTTTACATTGATCTGAGAATGAGTCGCAATATTGAGGAACAAATTGAGAGATTTCCAAAAGTTGAGTCTCACTATTGTCGTGAAAAGACGACATGAAAATACTTGCATAGTGACTTGACATTGAGAAACATGTACGCTATGTTTCTGGATACTTTGAAAAACAATACTGAAAAACTAGGTTTTGTATCATACAGAAGAGTTTTAATATAAAAAAAAACCTGTCTTTCCATCTACCGAAAAAGGATCAGTGTAGCTTGTGAACGACATATTGCGAAAGCTCAGAAGATGTTAAAACTAAATTGAAAAATCAATATCTTAAGCATGAAAATGAAAAAAATACTTGTTCGTCCTGCTAGAATGGTTGGCAAAACAAAAGCTCAGCAAGATTCTATAACACAGTGTGCTACGTTTGATATGCAGCAAGTTATCAACTTACCAATCAGCAATGTAAGGGCAGTTTTCTATAAAAGACGTTTATTAGTATATAACTTCACAATATACGATATACCTTCTGGTGAGTGCTATCGTTACACGTGGCATGAAGGTGCAAGCAAGAAGGGTTCCTCTAAAATTTAATCTGCGTTTTTTCTTTTCTGAATATGTACTCGTATGATGAAAAATGTTATAAAAAGTATATTTATTTGCCGACTGCTGTTGCGGTTAAAACAAAAATTCAATAATCGCTTCTACCTTAATTTTCTTTATAAATAATTCAAGAAATAATAATGAAATAAAATAACGTATCTGTTCCATGTCACGGACAAAGTGAAGGCGATTCGGTACACAGTGCTATTAACTATGCGCTTAAGAAAAGTGGTAATATCTTTGTTCCTAGTCAATTACTTCCTGTTTTCAAATTAGCAGGTAGAAACAAACCTTACATCGTTACACCCCTCAACTGTTCAGATTTTTTGGATTTTAAGAAATTATCCATTGAGCTACGTCTTCTTTCCCTTCGAATGACGACACAGGGCTAAATGTAAACTGAACGGAGATGACGTAATTTTCAGTAGAAAAACACAGTCTTACTAAGTTTTCTTTTAAAACTAGTGATGGCGAAACAAATTATCGTTCAATATACTTGAAACGACAAGTATTTAACATAATATTGCATAACGAGATTTCTCAACTCAAATCCACTCCATCTAAAATTTCCTAGGCAAAATCTGCTGACTCGATGTCTTTGACTACTGGCGATACACCGATGATAAGATTACTCAAGCACGCTGAGTTTTATAAGTCCCTCCATCACTAAATTCGTTGTTTTGAAAATAATCACGAAATTTTATTTATTAACATCTGATGATGAGGATGAGAATTCTCGAACACCATAATCTGCATAATAATTTATTTTTTAGTGATTTACTATCATTTTATTTCCCATAAAACTGCTCTTATTACAGTGTAAACACTCTTGTTAATTAATATACTTTCTTAAATTATAAAATCGTTTTATTTTCACCTTTGACTCTTAAAATAGTTAAGTCCTATCTGAGCATAACTAAATATGGCCATGGGAAAAAAGTCTCACAAAGGGTCCTATCTACTTTGACGGTGCATAAAAATAAATCCAATATACTTATGGAAATTTAATTATCACAAAAATAATTCAGAGATTCATAAAAATACAAATAAAATAATAAAATACATTTAGACTCTTTCGTTTAGCTGGGAGAGACGAAACTATGCACGCCAAAACACTAAAAATGCTCTCCTGAACAATTTACATTTTACCAGTTACGACAGTTAGTCAGATGAGGGACGATATGACCATACTAAATAGCCTAGGAAGTCAGACTATTTGACTAAATGTCCAACATAAATTGAATAAAACGAGATCACACACTCCTACCCCCAAAAATATCTCAGTTCTTAATTTTTACTCCGAAGCATCACTTATTACGTACCAGAGGACCTATTTTAGCTCTTTCGTTGGCTTTCAAAAGAAACTTCAAATATTGTTTTACAAATGTACCATTATGACCGACCACATGTTACAACGGCTTTTGCAGACGACTTGGGTCCTTTACTGCCTGCCATTTTTGATTACCTGCTGAATCGCGAAGTTTTCGTTCGAAATCTTCGTATTCAGGTTTTAGAAGATAAACTATCCCTGTAAAATTGAAACAGTATTAGTTGTCTGGAAGAAATTACATAAATAATAAGTTCACCAGATATACTAACATATGTTCGTAGAAAATTTTGAAAAAATTGAACCTCAATGAAACAGCTTGCCAATTCACGACCTAGACAATTTGTTTTGAACTGTACCGTTTTGTGTATTCAGGATTGCAGGGTAGACATTAGTTTTTCTTTTATAATATTTGTCTGGTTTATCTATAGCGAATAAACAAACATAAAATGGTCAAAATGTTTAAATATCGATAAGTATACATATACCTACAGAAATGTTTAATAAAATATCCTTATACATAAAAACTGTCGTCAAATTTGCCGCGGATCAATAAAGCTCTTACCTTTTAGAAACCATATTCGTAAAAGTTTATTGTTTCATAAAAAAAAAACTCTTAGTAGCTACTTATAGCCTGAAAAAAATAATAAAGCTACCTAAGCAATAATCTACACACTTGCTAAAACAATGTAGACATTTTTTCATAGTATAAATGGAAATATATTGTAGATGACATAATTTTAAGTAAAACTGTGAAGTCATGACAGATAACAATATTGTTTTTTCTTGCCAGGCTCATCTTTCCTTCTGAGAAAAGCACAGACTACAAACATCTTACTTCTTTTTAAAAAAAAAACGTTTCTGTGCTAGTTAAGTCCCTCCTGTTCTGATATTCCAAACACCTTGACAGAAACTTGTTCTCATAGAAACGTTTAATCTAACGGTGAACGGTATATTATAAAAAAAAATGTTAACCATAAAAAACTGTTTTTGGCCAAAGCGTTGCAACGTCTTAACTAATGTTAGATTTTTTTCTCAATATTTTTTTTCACTTATTATGAAATAGGATTTATTTAGAGCGTAGTGAGCATAGCCATGCTCAGATGGGCTGGTGGTGTAACAAGGATGGATAGGTTGAGAAATGTCCATATCCGTGGAAGTTTTAAAGTCGCTCCCATTGGCTCCCAAAGTCGACACATCTTGAGACTACCACAGGATAACATGATCAAAAAGACAATGGACGTAGAAGTAGGACCCAGAAGACCAGGTAGACCAGTGACCACCTGGATATCCACAATTGCCAGGGACATGAAGGAGGCAAAGTTGCGCTCGGAGGACGCAGGGTACCGGAAAACTTGGAAGATGAGGACTAGTAGAGCCGACCCCAAGTAAATGGGATAATGGCGAGGGTGAAGAAGTAGTGAGCATAGCCATCTATCCAAAAAATGTTGATTAAATTTAGAAAATTTCTAAATCTCATATTTTAAAGGTATTTTTTATTTATATAAACATCGTCTACAATATTATTAACATGAAACAATAAGAAATGTAATATTTTATCATCCAGAAATATGCTCAACTTATTAAATTTTCCATAGAATGTACATTTTTTTCACAAAGCTTTGATGTAAAAATAAATTTGATATCATCATCATTGAAGAGCGAACCTCTTCTTCCGGGACCTTTCTCCTGGGACCACAGGGCAAAAACCAGCCTCCTACATCCAGAATGTTTTGATGTTTTGGGCTCTGATGGTTGTTTGAGAAGGTTGTATTATGAAAGAGAGACATCTTTTAAAAATATACAAACAGTTGTATCATATAAACGGACTCAATATAAAATTAAAAGCTAATTTATTAAGGGTTTTACAATTCTCCATGACCCTCGTCTTGTGTTTCAGTTTCGTGTTAAAAATTTCATGGATATTTTCCGATTTTTACAAAGTATATATTACACATAACCACAAAACAATATATTAATACAAGAAACTGCTGCTTTGCCGAGGCATAAATTTTAAAAGAGAACGAGAAAGAATATTACTGTGGAGAGTATGGTTAGAAAGGGATGTGAGAGTTTTCATGGTCAATATAAATGTATTTTTATGATTTTTCCAATATTTTTACTCACATTATATATTGGATAAGGTCTTCGTTGAATTTTAAATGTCTGCTTTCCATCGGGTCACATATATTCAATGTCAGCAAATATTTTCAACAATTTGTGGAATGATTTGTACTAAAACGGTTTGCGCCGAGTATTTTCATTTAATTTTTCCGCAAAATTTTATTACTTAGTTCAAGTAAAGTTTACCATCTATGTTGATTTATTTAGTTTTTATTTCATTTTGGAGAGAATTTCGTTGAAAATGAAGGTATACAAGATATATATGTAAAAAATATGACACTTGAATTTCAACATTTTATCTTTTTTTAAATCTATATGTGGTTATGATAAAAATGAATAGTAAACCCTTATAGTAAAAAAATAGTTCGTAAGTATCTTGAAAGTTGAATTAGTTTGCAGTGAAATTCGACTATATAATTTTCACTAAGAAGTCCAAGAATTGACCATCAACAACCTTGAATTATGTTTTTTTTAATATGCATTTAATGTTAAATACACAGCGAAATAAAAAAAATAAGATGTCATTTTTATCTGAAAGTCTTATTATTTTTCACTGGCAGGAAGAGGACAGTGTGCATAACTAGACAACTTTTTTTAAGATGCTCTGTTTTGTGGAAAACCTCCGCAAGGGCCCATTCAAGAATCATAACACCTCCTGAACAATAGGGTTTTCAACCTCGCCTTGAACACCTCCACAGTCTTCAGAGTCCGCAAATCATAGAGAATTTTGTTCCACAGCAATGTTTATTACTTGCAGCTAGTCCGTTGTCTACAAAACTTTTGAGATATGCCATGGTGGCACAGTAGTTGCAATATATCTCTTTTTTTTTTTTTTTTCTTCAAAAAAGATATATCTGGGTTTGTTATAAACCCAAATACAACCTGATACACCTTTCACACTAAGCTAAAAGCTTGTGCCGTGAAAGGGGAGTTTGCCGGCACCTGGGATCGAACCACGGACTCCTTGTTCTGAAGGCCGAGACTCTACCTCCAGGCTAAAAATAGCTTTTATCTAGAATGAAAATACCTTGAAAAATTGCAATCGACACAGGTAATGTGATAAATTACTGCAACTCACTCGTGAATAATAAATATAATATGTACGTCATTTAGTAATGCCAATTGTTGCAAATAAGTCATCAAGTAGCACCAGTTGCTGCAACTATGTCAATTATTAACTTGTCTTCAATAAGGTTTTTTACTACTGGCGGATGTTGCTCCGGCGCAAAACCGTAAATATTAAGTTATGTCATAGCATAATAATGTCTTCCATAATAATATAATAGTGTTATCTGGTAAAATACAGTAGTTACCATTCAAAACTTATGTATGTGTATACTTCTTAACATTACAGCCAATATCAAAATATGTATGATATAACAAAACTATACACTTTGAATAGTTCCTTGCATTCTTATATGGGTTCGTATTATCAACTTTTCGTACGTTATATCAGTTTTCGTAATCCGTAGGGAAACAAGAAGTGTCAATATCTCAATAGTGTCACTATTCATATGCAGATGGCGTTAGTTTACAATAGTAATATGGTTTAAAAAGGGAATATGTTTTATGGATAATTAAACATGACATTTGGGTTTATATACTTAAGCCTTATGATAAAAGCAGGAGTTCCTGAAAACTGGCTCGTGACTACTAAAATCACGTGGAAGCATCAAACAAAAGTAATCTATTTCGTGAAATTTCACATTAACTTCCACCAAGTCCGTCATTTGACAGCATAAAATTTGATGTCTTCCGCGTCTTCAAGCGAACGAATGATTCTAGCTACTATCGAAGTATTACAGATCATATGTTGTGAGTAGGCGAAAGTGTTCAAAATAAACCGTGCCTTATGGTCTATAAGGCTATGAAAAATATGGCACCTCAGCTACTTTCTGACCTCTGTGTTTTCAAAACGCCTGCAAATAGACCCCTACGCTCAGCAAAGACATCCACTATATGCTGGACGTGATCAATAGAGCCAACAAGTCCTGCTTCCATGATAGGACTTTTGGTGTCGCAAGACCCGTCATCTAAAATCCACTTCCCAAGGGCATTCGTAAAAACCAATAAATAACAAGGTTCAGGAGCAAATTGAAGACATTGCTTATCCAACATAGTTTTCCGCGCCCTTGAGATGAATGCTCCATTAAACGGCGCCGAAAAAATCATCCGAGATACATAAATATAAGTTGTTGAATGAACTATACCTATGCGTGGTTTCACAGTAAATTTCTTAATATGACGGGAGTAAATAATATGTACTGAACAAGCACCGAGCTGGCTACTGTTTCATTCTCCATATCTTACCTACAAGGGATGCGATGTGAAATAATAGTAAACTTCATTCCACAATAAAGAAACATACATATACCTATACGAAATTATTAAATTATAATAATAATAAAAAAAATTATTGCACAAAAAATCAACAAAAGAAAATATTCAATTTAAACTACACAAATAAATTTTGTGCAATGGGCGAGTTTATCGCAGAAGCGCGATATCTTCCAACTAACACATGAAATGGTAATGGTAGTAATAGATAAATAGAATATTAATAATCTTGCCAACTAGATTTAATGCATACAGAATAGGTCATGTCTATGGTTTGAGAAAGTTTGTAGAAAGCATTGAAACTCCATCAGTTGTTTAGACATTGGTAAGTAATGGATGTAAATACATACCTACCTATAGGATGATGCTATACTAATATAATGTATAGGTATATGTCATGATATACATCACTAATTAGGTCAACCATGTTCGTAAAACACGTATTGCGAGTGAAATTCAATATCATATTACAAATAGGGATGTCAATACTACACTCTATGATGAATCCTATCATCGTACATCGATAGTATTTGTTGACGGTCTTCATACGATGTTCTTGATTATTAGAATTAATCGTGCCAGCTTCTTCTTCTTCCTTAATTTGACGTTTTTGTTTTGTCCATTTTCATTTTATTTTCTTTTGAAAGGATGGAGTAGGAGACACGATTTACTTTACAAAAAACATGAATATCGTGAGTTAATGTCATTGTAAATTTACTGTATTTTATTTTTATTTATTTATTTTATTCTTCTTGCACATCATCATTCATATAACAAATAAAATAAAGCAATATACACAAGAAATTGGTTTTTACATGATGTATGATTGTTTAAATACACCGTCGAAGTGTTTTTTTTAAATCAAAATTAGGCATTTCAAAACGAATACTTTCAGGCATTGGATCGAATATTTTCACCAATGAATTTATTCATTTTTTAGGTTTATTGTCCGTAGAGTTTTCAGGAAAGGATAGGCATCCTATCGTTTTTTAGCAAGTTTTTAAGTGTTTTTTAAGCAAGTTTTTAAGTGTAAAATTTTTAAGCAAATTTTTAAGCAAGTTTTTAAGTGTTTTTTAAGCAAGTTTTTAAGTGTAAAATTTTTAAGCAAATTTTTAAGCAAGTTTTTAAGTGTTTGTTAAGCAAGTTTTTAAGTGTAAAATTTTTAAGCAAATTTTTAAGCAAGTTTTTAAGTGTTTTTTAAGCAAGTTTTTAAGTGTAAAATTTTAAACAAGTTTTTAAGTGTAAAATTTTTAGCAAGTTTTAAGTGTTCTTTAAAAGGCAGATGTTCGAAAAACCTCACGCACAACGCAATTAATATCGTTAATTCAGCGATGAGGTATGTCACCCATGCTGAATGTCTTACTTTGTTAATGGATATGATATGATAAACTGCATTTTTAATACATGTAGTTAATCCGCTGGCTACACAACTGAAATATGCCAGGATGGTATTCATTTTAATTATTTAATAATTATACTGCATTTACCTTTTATAATACATCATCAAACACTTTACAGTCTTCAAAATATAAAAATAGGAATATATTATTTAATAAAATTAAAAATGGATTTCCGCAGCGTAAACACAAAAACTCTTGATTTATTAAAAATAGGAACATTTGCATAATAGAAAAAGATATTCATTGAATGGACAAATGTTTTTACCTCTCATATATCTTTGAAAGGTGGTTTGCCATAAAGTCACGATAATCTGAGGCTATTATAAATATATTATGAACACTCTTCCATTTCCACGATTTAAAAATCTTTCATTCGATCATGTCATTTCTTTATCATAGATAAACCATTTCCACCCCTAGATGCAACATCTTGTTTACTTTCATCGACTCCCCTTACTCAACTTAATATTCATACATAGACACTAATAGAAGATAACATTGTATTGTACAAATATATGTGAGTTGGATGTTGTCTTCCAGTAATAGAAATAATACTACATATTATCAGTGGTGGGATTAGACTATTTTAATGGGGCATTATTTCTTAATGAATATTTTTCTATTAATTTCTTAATTAAAAAACATTATAAGTTTACAATTGTAATTACAAAAAGAATAAAATATACATATTATGTATATCATCAATCACACTCTCATGGCTACTCGGATTCTTTATACACGCACGAAACGTACCTCACACAAACACTTATCCACATCCACACAAATACTAACCCACATCCACACAAATACTTACCCACATTCACACAAATACTAACCCACATCCACACAAATACTAACCCACATCCACACAAATACTAACCCACATCCACACAAACACTTGACCACATTCTTACCATCCATCCATTCCTAAGCAACATAACATAATATTCATATCTAAACTCATAATGTAACACACCCACAAAGACAATACAACAAACTCTCTAACCCACATACATCTGTTATTCCAGTAATTTGTGAAACAGGGAAGGTAAAAATTTAAATGTCAATAAGTGTAATAAAATGCAATAAATTTTGCGACAAAGGGGTAAATATTGAAATGTAATTTTATCCATTGAATATTGGTTTAAACCTAATTCCGTTTTATCCGGTATAGTAAATCGAGCACAAAAAAATTCTTCGTCATATTTATATTTTTAATTATTTATTCAAATAAAAAATAATATACCAACAGGCACATCAAATAGAAATAAAACAAAAGGTAAACAACAGAAACAGAATTAGATTCAAAGATGCACCCCATTACAGGCGTTATTTATTTATTTATTTATTTATTTACAAATATTTACGGCCAAAGCCTTTAACATGTTAAACCTCTGTATACATACAAAACATGTAAACAAAGGAAAGATCTGTTACAAAAAAAGACACAAAACAATTAGACTAAAGAAACGAAAGTTTTACAGACAATATAAATTATTGGTTAATCTCTGAATCAGCCGTAGGTTTAGGCATACTTAACACGCCAAAGCGCCCGGAAAAAATCCAATGAGCAGAAAAGTACTCTCAAGAGTCCAACCGAGCTACATCAAGATAGCGGGAGCAAATCTAACAGCAAATAACATATGTACATTAAATTTCTTCTATGTATTACATGTATTTCTCATCATCATCATCAGTTGCTCTACAGCCCGCTGTGAGCCTTGGCCTCCTCCAACATTCGCCTCCATCTCCCCCTATGGCATGTACTCTTCCAATCTCTGATGCCAATGATGTACACCATCCATCCAAAGGAGTTAGGGTCTACCAACGCTACGTCTACCTTGTGGTCTTGTATGAAGGATTTTCTTTGGCAACATGTATTTCTAATAACATGTATAATTTAAATGTTATTAAGGTATTCCTTGATGTTTTGCATTCATGTAAAACATCAAGGAACACCACTGCATATTCATGCCACTGCTAGATACGTACATTTATATTATAGGTATATTACAGAGTAAGACATGAATATTATTATTAGTTGTGGAAGCATCCATTAAATTCATATATTATCTATCTACACCATCACATCACATCCCTTAAGTGGATTATATATAAGTAGGTATATTGCATTAATTTGGATTGCATTACATTCGACTTTCATGGTTCTTCTTTGGAATACAGGGTAAACAAATCCCCCTTAGTTCAGAATTAATCAATGCCAAAAGTGTAACAGTGCACAGTGAAAGATAATAATCTTATAAATAAAAATGAGTTGACCATGTATGTTCCCCCATAACTTGAGAACGGCTGAACCGACTGATTCTTTTTTTTGTTGTGTTCGTTATTATCAGGTAACAATTTGCATGAAAGAAAATTTTTGGAAAATCCAACGGCAAAGTCGGAAATTCGGATTATATCTTTGTATGAAAATGACGTTTGTATGAAAGTTCCCTGTCACGTGTTGCAATTACGAAAATTTTTGTAAAAAATGTTTTATGTTTTTTTTTTTTGTCTTTTGTATGTTGTTTGTACTTATACGTTTTATCTGATTGTATCATTGGCTTTAAATAAATAAATTCGCCTAAAACAGAAGCAAATTGTATTTCTTGGCATTATGTACTGAATGTAGGTTGCAGTAGTAGATAATATAATATTATTATATGAGTCGTCGTGTTTTGATCTCATCCATCATCATGACTTGATTTCCGCGCCTTCCATACTAACATATCTACTTCCCATAACGACCGACTCGGTACCATTTATCTTGTTATTATTTTTGCTCTACTCTACAAAGATTGGTAATATTATTATGATTATTTTATTCATTCATTCATTATGAATCCATGTGGATCTAGGACGTCGCTAGCAATCTCCATAAATTTATTAATTCATGGAATATCCTAGGAAATTAAAATCCCCGTAATAATATTTTATATAATGTCATTGATTGTATCGGTATTAACTTTAAACCACGTCATTTTAAATTAAGTATCTTATAAAACCAATATTTGTTTTTTTTTGTTTCATATTATTTTTGTAGGATTATTTTAGTGTAGGTATACATAGGTACTAGTATAGATCAGCACCTGATGATGCACACTCGGAGTCCGCGAAATCGGTGCTTGCGTTAGTCATACTCAATAATAACATTAAACAAAAATAATATAATATATATTCATAATGATCATATTATATATTCATTTTATTAGATTATTTTATATACCTATTGATTGGTATTTGCTTAAAATTTTGTACAATATTTAAGTTTGTGGACATATCGACTCAGATTTAATTGTTAATACACACAGTTAACGCCACTTTTTTAATTCCACAAAGCAAATAACTATAAAAAATACACGATACCCTTTTTTATATTATATTTTTAGTTATGAAAAGAAATGTGTACCAATTTTCCAATCCACAAATAAATATTTCAAATTGTTTTACTATTGAACTGAACAAGGACAACGTATGTATTTAACAGTTCGATTATCTAATATATAAAATTTTCGTGTCAGGGTGTTTGTTACATTACTGCTTCGAAACGGCTGCACCGATTTAGATGAAATTTTGTGTGCTTATCGGGTAGGTCTGAGAATCGGCCAAAATCTATTTTTCATACCCCTTAAAGTTAAGGGTGGTCCACCCCAAATTATTATTTTTTGTCTAATATTTTACATTCTGTTACGTTTTTAAATCATAATAAAAAAAATATAAATTTATGAAAATGACGACTTTTTGATTTGAATATTTCGATTTGATTTTAAATCCAAACATCAGATGACATGGGAGGATGAATAGATGGATATACTAAAAATTATTCAACCAGTCAATTCGCAAAACATCGGCTTTCGTATATTGCCCATCACTTAAAATATTATTCTGTACATTATATTATTTCCCCTTACTAATAAATAATATGATAGAAATATAATATATAACAATCTAGTTAGGAGTAGCTGCTTTGTGTCCAACTTCACAATAGGTACGTATTATTCTTTTTACTTTCCGGAAAAGTTCGACTTCCGCGAAAAGCTTTTGATGATGAAATGAATTGCTCATAATTCTTGGAGTTAATGACATCACACTACACATTTGGAAATAAGAAACGAAAAAAAATCACAAACAATTCGCAATGAATTCATACATTTATACTATCACTATATCTCTGACAAAAGCGGGAGGGGGGTGGTGGGCATGTAGAAATTAGGGTAGTAGAGTGATATGAAGATCCCTGATGGGGATGGCAAGTAAAAGAGACTGCAAAGAATTTATAGATTTATAGATTTACTCCAGATCAGAAGGTTAGAATGTGACTTACCAAATGTATAATGAAACTCGCGATTATTATGAAAGATAATTTATTATTAAACACAGTTTTACTAATACGAATAATGTGATAATATTCTTATCACAATCAAATAAATGACGTCATCCCAGCTGACCACAATACTCTTTGGTGTTGCCTGTTCACTACAGGCATTCAGTGGATTCGCTGATATTTTTTTCAGGGATTTCTTGAGTTAATATAATAGGCAGGTATTATTAATCACAATGTTTATATTGCCTTTAAATAATTTTTTTAATTCTTATTTAAAATATTAGTGTAGCAAATTGTTAATTTTTTTGTTTAATTCATGGATATTGATCGATTTAAAGAATATTTTCTTTGATAAAAATTATCATTTTTTGAAGTCAAAAATCACACACATGAACTCGATTTTTGTTTATTAATTTTTTTTTTGCCAAAATCCATAATATTTATTTGCTTGGTACAATGAATAAAAAGTATGTATATAGGTATATTTTGTAAACAATTTGTATTTTTGATATAATAAAGAGTATCTGAATAATCTACTTTATAAGGTAATAAGGAAAATTCCAAGAATATAATCAACTTTCCACTAAGTTCAGATCTCCTGCAAAAAAGTTATATTTTAAGACATTTATTTATTAATTCAATCAACAGAACACTACATCAATACAAACATATCCAACAAAATGAAATATTATACAGTGACCAAGGAGTATACAAAGAGTATACTTTTAGTGTATAATGCCATGTCCTATTTGTAAGTGTACAAGTATTGAGTTAAATTATTTTTATCAATAGCCATTCGGTTGTCATACAAGTGACCAAGGAGTATACAAAGAGTATACTTTTCGTGTATAATGCCATGTCCTATTTGTAAGAGTCCAAGTATTGAGTTAAATTATTTTTATCAATAGCCATTCGGTTGTCATACAAGTGACCAAGGAGTATACAAAGAGTATACTTTTCGTGTATAATGCCATGTCCTATTTGTAAGTGTACAAGTATTGAGTTAAATTATTTTTATCAATAGCCATTCGGTTGTCATACAAGTGACCAAGGAGTATACAAAGAGGATACTTTTCGTTTATAATGCTATGTCCTATTTGTAAGTATTGAGTTAAATTATTTTTATCAATAGCCATTCGGTTGTCATACATACTAAAATAATAGTAATAATGAAAATAGAATACTCGTATACAAAATATACAATTATGTAATATTAAAGAAAAATTTAATCAAATTGTCAATTCAACGATGAATCTTATCATCATCACTATAGATCAATCCACCAATTTTATACATAAAAATGATCGAGAATAGTTGCCGCTGAAAGTTAATAATGGTCCTGGCTGGGTCATGTTCTGAGAATACCAAATGATAGTTGGCAAAAAAGAGCACTGTTCTTCCGTCCGCATGGGTTTCGTCGACCCGGACGTCCCTCTTATACACCGTTCCTATGACAACGACATCAGAGTCCAGGGAACGTCGTGAGAAGAGGTGACGTGATTGGCATAGAGACGCTCTGAATGGAGAAGGCTGGTTTCTGCTCTGTGTTCCTGAGAGGAGCGTTGAAGGTGATGATGCAAGTTAAAAAAATGTGTGTTCATGCGCAAAACATATTATGCTTCATAATATTTATTAGAAATTTCATAAATACTTCAGTGTTTGTTATTATTATCATTTAATAAGCAAATTATTACAAACAATACATCGATGGTTTAAAGCACAGAAGACACATGTCCACATTTGACAGATGGGTAAGTCCAAGTCAGGCGGTCCAGAAATAAATAAAATGGTTGCTTGACCATCTCAGAAAAAATTGATATTTTGTATGCTATCACCCCAATATGTTGGTAGTTCAAAATGATAATTATTTTAATTTTATTGGTTTTAGTTTTTGTGTGGCGGCCATATTTGTTTTACTAGGCGGAGACATTTTCGCAGTTTAAAGGGTTTGCGAAAACTTAAATATCTCAGGTCCTATTTATTTTATCAACATGAAACTAATGGCAGTTTGTTTATAAAAATATAAGCTTTAAGGTTGTTTACAAACATTTTCACCTAAATATAATTTTAAGGGATGAAATTTCAGTCTACATTCTTAACTCTCTTTTGTAAAAACTCCCATTTTCACGGAAAGATTTTGGACGAAGGGAAAGAGTCCACACATCAAAACTTTTTTTGACAAACAACTAGGTACTAGTTGTGTTTGATAAACAAAATTTCAAGTCTGAGACTTGACCCCTCTTTTCAAAAAAAAAATTCAAAAATTGGAAATTCTCAAAATTTTCCATTTTCCGAGCTCAATATCTCTGGTGGGGGACCAGATAAAAATTTGAAATATCACCCCATAATAGACCTGTACCATAGTATTATGAGGCAAAAATTTGGAGTTTGAGATTTTACTACGAACAGAGAAATGGCAATCACAAAATGTCCAAAAATTAGTACTTCAACGGGCATACCGCATCGGCATAACTATATAGAATATAAAATGGTATACTAATATTTAATCAATGTATAATAAATAATATTTACAAAATAGAATTCTTAGTATAATACCATGTTATATAATTAAATATCTCGATTGTGTGTGTGTGGGAGGGGCTAAAACTCTGGGAGAACTGGCAGTCTGAATCAAAATAATGCACACTTCAGTGGGTGAATATAATGCATTAAGTCGATTAATATGTGACATGTTCTTGGCAAAAAGGACATTTTATACAAATCTAAAGGCTTACTGTTATACACACATAAAATTTAAAGTAAACTTCTTTCAGGTAGCTAATACATATGGGCATACGCATAGTCTTCAACTAATTTTGGTGTACAACGAAGAGCTGAGAGATAGCCTCACAAAACTGAGGGGTGATAGTGTGATAGCGACCAGTCACAGTTATAAGTTCCATTGGTGCGAGCTTTCTTAGAATGTTCTTCATAGGTACCCAGGTCTTATCACCTCTTGAAATTTTGAACGAGGTTCGTGGTCCAGCTGGCTCATAAAAGTGAACTTTCAGGTCATTGTTTTCGATGCTCACTTCCTCGATAACTCCAAGGTACCATTGCTCTTCATATATGCATGTAACTATGTCTTCTTTCTAGAGGGATAATGAGGCAGTTTTTGACATACGCACGTCATCAACGTCGTCAGAAATTGAAGTTAGATAGCACCTTATGACTGTATCATTTATCGGAACATATTTGTGGTATGACCGAGTTTTAGCAACAGGTAAACAGCTCTTCGTTGTACACCAAAATTAGTTGAAGACTATGCGTATGCCCATATGTATTAGCTACCTGAAAGAAGTTTGCTTTAAATTTTATGTGTGTATAATAGTAAGCCTTTAGATTTGTATAAAATGTCCTTTTTGCCAAGAACATGTCACATATTAATCGACTTAATGCATTATATTCACCCACTGAAGTGTGCATTATTTTGATTCAGACTGCCAGTTCTCCCAGAGTTTTAGCCCCTCCCACACACACACAATCGAGATATTTAATTATATAACATGGTATTATACTAAGAATTCTATTTTGTAAATATTATTTATTATACATTGATTAAATATTAGTATACAATTTTATATTCTATATAGTTATGCCGATGCGGTATGCCCGTTGAAGTATTTTTAAACTCTTTACAAACTCCCGTAATTGACCAAGTGTATCATCGTATAGTGTAAAAAAAATCATTTATGTTAAACAATTATACCTACTAAACTCAGATTTGTTTATAAATTATCTGCTGTACGTAATATATGTAGATTGTAGGTACAATTATTTTGTGGTAGATACCTATTTATTTTCAATTAATAAAAGTTATTGTCCATAATTATTTTAAATTGAAATTTCAAAGCCACAGATGTTTGATTTTGTATAATTCTCTATATTGTTAATTTTATTGAAATTATAAATGTATGGCGTAATAATTTTCTTCGTAATTTTTCTTCCTTTGAATTTGTAAGATAGTTTAATAGCTAATCGGCTCTTTGGGGCGGAGAAGAATCCAACAAATCAGATATCATTCAAATCGGTAAAGCCATTCTTGATTTAATTATAAATGGTGTAACTAACACGACTTTCTTTTATGTATAAAGAATTCTATAATGATAAAAGTATTATTATTACTCAGGATATAATGTAAAAGACATTGCAACCGATCTTGGACATATATTCATTTTACCTAAATAGTGGACATGTGTCTTTTGTGCTTTAAACCATCGTCAATAATAATAATAGAGAGATATGCTGAATTTCATCAGCGAAGTTTTCAGAAGCAAAGTATTGATCCCTTTATATTCAACACATATACAGACATACCTTAGTACTGCTTGTATTATTTATTATGTATTGATTGATATTTCTGAGAAATTTTCTAAGGCTTTTGTTGTCTTCCGAGAATAAAACATATTTTCAATATATTCTTGACGTTCTCATAAATATTATCGCTAATTTATTGAGTCCTTGAAATTTAATAGGTCCATCACTTTTTTCTGTAAATTTTCTAGTGTCCTTCTACGAGAGGCAGATATTTGTAAAACTCTCAATAGAAGACTTTCAACATTTTTCATTTGGCGACGAGATACGTCAACAGTCACGAATTTCTCATTTCTTGAAGCACGAAGAAGAAGACCTGTATGTTTGTAATACACAGTCAATTTACTGGCTACTCCATTTGTGGAAAATGTCGTGAAGATGTAAATAAAGAAAACGATAATAATAATTTTTAGTGCACAATATAGGACAAAGCAATTTCAATTTTTTTTTTTTTTTTAAAAAGATATAGGTATCTGGGTTTTGTTATAAACCCAAATACAACCTTATACACCTTTCACAGTAAGCTAAAAGCTTGTGTCGTGAAAGGGGAGTTTGCCGGCACCTGAGATCGAACCCCGGACCCGGAGACTCTACCTCCAGACTACCGACGAACTTTAATAAGGTGATTTCTAAAAATAATATTGACTGTACACCGTAGAAGTAAGTGTCCACCGTAAAAGGTGAATGAAATTGTCAAAATGAATACAATGAAATTGTAATGTAATATGAAAATATTCGGTTAAATTGTTTCTAATGATAATTTGTAATTAAATTATTGACGTTATTGGTAGTAGTTAAATAAAAAGGTTCACTATTTTTGTGTGATTCTGCGCCATTTAACATTGATCATCTTATTTGTTTTCATATAATTCTAATTAAACCATATTTCTGAGTATATTTCATTACCCACAACGGTTTTTTTTCTGGCAGAAGAAGTACCTATCAGTGAACAATTGTTAGATTAATGTATTTAGTTAAATAAAATAATAAAAATATTAATAGGTTTATTGATCAGACCACTTTGACTCACCGTTTTGCATCCAAAATTGAATCCAATATCCAATTTTCCTCTAATTTTATAGTTTTATAGTATAAAATTGAAATAGTTTGGTGTAATTTTAGTTAAATTATTCTTAGAAATCGGCCCGACTGTACACCGTAGAAGCGGTATCTTCCAACTTACCCAAAGATACATAAGTACTAGAAACTTACAACTGACATTTTACTGCAAATAACATTCTGGACGCTTATGCTCTGCTAAAGCTATTCAGTTATAAAAAATAATTAAATACCTACGTCTTTTTGAAGGAGTGCCATGTTTACTACTCAAGAAGAAGAATACTAAAGATGTTACGTTGAGAGACAAAAATAAACCAATGGATAAAGAAGAACTCAAGCCTTTTTTGAAAGTTCAACTGACTTTAAACTGAGCTATGCAATACATCATGTCAAAGGTGTCAAACTATAAAGAAATCATAAACAAAAAAAATATGCCATTTGAAAATGACTATAGCAGAAGATGTGAAATGTAAAAAATTGTTGAGGCAAAAGAAATTGCGGTTTATCCTCAAACAAGATGATTTGATTATATAAGTCGAGAGTTTACAATAAATTATTTATTCTTTGATGCATATTGATAATAAGCAAATTCACACATAAATATATAACAATATTAAATAAAACCAATATACAGATGGTTAGTTAATCACAGAGGTGTGGTTTCTTTTTAGTTATAGAAGCTCTACGATAATATAACAGTATTTTATTGATGCATAAGCTATTTAAATAATAATTTCACAGCAAAAGGTTTATCCTCTATTTAACACTCAGGACTAAAAGGAATAAAGCACTCTGAATATAACACACTTAGGTACCTACATATTATTTATTATAATATTGTAGCAATATTATACAATACGGTGAGATTCATAAATACGTACTTTGTACTTCGTTGTTAAAACAGAATGAATATTATACACCTAGAATAATAACATAAATTATTCAGAATATTGTGTCTATATTTAAAAAGGATTACGAAGTTGATTCTTGATAATCCTTCAATAAGACCATAGGGTATTAAATTATATACGGTCTTATGGCTATCGATTATAACTGAATATATTAACAGTTACTTATCGTTGCCGTGGAGGTGAAGTGATCCAAGCCACACTTTTTTGAAAAATGAGTTAAGTATGCAGTTTTGTTCAGAAAACCACGGAGTGGTGGTGAAGAGAAATAAGTGATTTGATATTCCTAAAGGGCATTTTTGGAAGATAATGAAGAGATGTTAAGTGTTTTTGCATCATTTCAAGTGTGTGTTAGAGCATTTCACTAACTCATATAGGAATAAATAGTTCAATTAAATTATAGAAGTGAAAAGATCCAAGCCGCATAGCGCGTATTTTTCCTACAACTTTCCTACAGGTGGATCTTTCTCAGCTACAGTGGTGAAATAACTGAAGTGATAAATTCGTGTTTACTTCTAAAATATAAAAATTCTTTTATATTTTGTTATTTTTATTAGTAGAATATGTGATCAGGAATATTGTGTAAAAAATTTAGCGAAATCTATGCAAAAATAACTTAGTTATAGTCAGATTAGTACTGGCGGATGCGACAGCATAACTTCATCACCATTTTTCTCGAAATGTCTGTTTTGTGGGTTATATCACTTCACATCCACGGCAACGTTATGTTGTCATATCAATAAATTCAATCGGATGTTATCACAAAACATAGAATCTCTGCTTTTCTTTGTATGTATGTATGTAAGTTGGATGGTTTGTTCGGTACCGTTTAAAAAAGCATCCACCTCAAGGGCGTGGGAATCTTTTTTGGAAGAGCGATGTCTTCAATTTGTTTCTGAACGTTGTAATTGATTGATTGATAATTTGGTAGGAGCAAGACTTGTTAGCTCTATTGATCTCGTCCAGCATTTTGGTAGATGTAAGGGTCAACTTGCATCTGTTTTGAAAGCACAGAGCTCAGAGCTTTTCTAACGTTAACACAAATTGGCATTGGTACTGTCATTTGATGCCTCACTTAAATTATTTCTAGCCGCTGTCAATGGGGAACTTTCACAAAAAAAAATTTCAACCCAAAAAAAAGTACAGAAAATTAGAAATATTATGGTGCTTTTTATATTTTTAAATGTGCATTTTTAAGGTTTTTATCACCATTTAATAAAGCAATTTTCGCACTTCGCCGCAAAAAGGTTCACTCGTGGCGGAGCAGTGTTTGACAATATCAGGCGCTACAAACAGTACTAATAGTGAAATGTGTGGCAATACAAAATAGCGCCTAGCGACGTCACACCGGACTAATTCAATAACGGAAAATATGGATTTTTAAATGAAAATAAAGAATGAAAAGTTTTATTTTATCGTTTCTTACTAGGATATTCGTGATCAGCGTAATATTTATTAATATGAATTGATAACATTTATTCATATTCCTCACACATGCATGTTCCCCATTGTTTTAATCGTTTGCTTTTGAAAAAATACGATATTTGACATTCTTATCATAATAAGGGTATTAAGTTAGTTATTTATTATGTATTTCCAAATGCAATTCATTTTTTGAATGACTTGTCAGCTGAAAAACTTAAAACATAATAAAGAGAAGTTTTTTCATACTGTTTGTCTATAAAACTCAAAATAGCATTCAATTATATTTCTCTTCATGCAACAGTTAAGTAAACTATTCGTCTATTGGGTTTCAATAATTTCTGTTCTAATAAACTATTTCAGTTTCATCGATTTACAAACAGGAATCACCAGGAAAAATCATAAACGATTCCCTTTATATCGATTACTCAAGAATAGTTCATAAGTTTCAGGGCTGAAATATCCGGACACACGTTGTATACATATAATCATATTCTAATATTACATATTCGGGTTGATTGCCGGAAAAAAATCGTACCTACACATTCTAATATGTATGAAATAAAAGTTTAACAGACAACTTTTCGTAGTATTATCAATTGGGTATAGGAAGTGCAAAAAATAAAAATTCCTATAGTCAGACTCTGACAGACAAGGGTCATTGTAGGAAGCATTATCTTGTCCCTAATCAACAAGGACAAGGGTAAGAGTATAGATATATATTCAAATATAAAATGATATACATTATAAATATTTGTTTGTAGACACGAATTAATAGCTGAAGTCAGTTCTACTATTTATGGAGAACATTGTTTCGTTTTAATTGAATAAAATTGCGTTACATATTGTATGTAATATTAACTTACAAATAAAATTTAGTTACAAGATTTGAGTAAGGTTATGCAATAATATTACATAAAGAAGCGAATACACTGAGAAAAATACTAACGAAATTTCACAACGAATCGTTTGTACTATCTCTGGTCCTAATCTAATAGTATGTACCAATGATTCGTTGTGAAATTTCGTAAGTATTTTTCTCAGTGTACATTGGATTGTATAACTGTAGGCCTAGTCAAAACACATTTTAGCATTAGGTTTTTAATTATTTGTTTGCGAAAAGTTAATATTATAGATTCGTACTAATGAATCGTTTGTACTATCTCTGGTCCTAATCTGATAGTACTTACCAATGATTCGTTGTGAGTATTTTTCTCAGTGTAGTAAGTCGAACTAGTGGGAGTGTGGTGGAGTTATAAAAAAATACCTTCATATACATAAAACATCGATTTCTTGATTCTCATCCAAGACAATTAAGCGAATTTTCTTCTTTTTCAGCCATTTTGGGTCTATTTTAATGGTTTGTATAGGACAGAAATCACATAAACTTGCTCTAACTCAACTGGGAAATTTTGATACAAATAATAATAAACATCATATTATACAATTGAATAGACTGTACTCAAACATATTTTTAGTTTACGCGGCGGCAGATTTGCCATCCACACTTCTCAGCATTATACAACCAGATAAGTCTCTATATGATCAGTCATGGTCACACAAAAACTTAATAGTCTAATGCCGGGAAAAATTCACCTATCCAGATATACAGGATATCAAAGGATTAGGCTCAGAACGCGGCTTCAAAATACCGGCATTGTGCCTGAAATATCTGTGTTCAAAAACTTTTTTACAATATTACAATTGTTTATTATAATAGGAGCACCCGGTAAAGAATTGGTATCCCGTGGAGCACCCGGTAAAGAATTGGTCTCCCACTCTTCTGCGTAAGTTTTCGAGTGTCCTTTAAAAGGCAGGTGTTCGAAAAAAATAAGACATTTTACATCTTAAATTCAGCGTTGAGGTTTGCCACCCATCCTGAATGTCTTGATTTTATACTGGCACAAAGAGGACAGTTTGTATGTTTCTTACATACAGCTGATCTGCTGGCTACCCCACTTGTGGGATATGCCGTGATGGTATAGTAGTAGTAGTAGTTATTATAATAGATTTTTGAATTTAAATGTACAAATTAACCGGTAAATCTAATTTTTGTAATTTATCTATTAAAGATTTTGGTGTTACCACTGTAGCTGACATGACTAAAGTTATTATATAAACGGACCTAGAATGCCAAATATTTTTTTTATTTCTCCTGCTAGTTCTGTATATTTACGTATTTTTTCTGCGACGGTTGTTTGTATATTATGTGTATTTGGGACAGCGATGTCTATTAGGTACGTATTTTTATTACATTTATCATGTAATACTAAATCGGGTCTATTATGATGTATTTGTCTATCTGTTATTATTGTAATTTTGATTTTCTAAAACCGGTTCCGGGTTGTATTTATAATAAGGAAATTTTTAACAAAATTTATTTTTAAATTTTAACAAAATTTTAACAAAATACTATGTGTACCTAATTATTATTATTATTAGACAACATTAAAGTGTCGTTTACATTCCAAAGCACCTCAAGGACACTGTACAATTCATCAATTGTAGGACATTACATCCACGTCATATTACGTAATGGACAACGTGAAAAAGACAAAGTGTCAACTTTATTTTTATAGAACAAATCTATATATAAATATATGGCCGATGTGGCGTGGAGGTAATGCTCTTCTCATTGAGTCACGAGGTCCCGGGTTCGATTTCCGGCCAAGGAAAAGTGAAAAATGACCTTTTTCAAATTGTCCTAGGTCTGGGTGTTACATGTATATGTGTTTTATAGCATTGTATATATGTGTATCATAGTACAAGATTAATCTTAGTTTGGGACTAGCTCGATCTGTGTGAATATTGTCTATGTATGTATGTTATGTTATATAAAATATGAAAAGTATTTGAGTAGGTACAATTTTATCCAAATGGTATTTTAATTTCAAACTATTAGCAATCTTATTTTCCCATATAAGAGACGTGGTATGAGAGATACTAGTTTTGTTTAGTGTTGTGGAATTCTCAAGAAATAATTTTTGGAATAGTAGAGAATTTTTTTTTATTTTTTATTTAACAGTATAATAATAAAAAATACTTTATTCAATCAATCAATAACAATGCACAAATGTTGAGACAATTTATCACCATTACGGCTACAATTAATTATGGAAACATAAAAATGTTAGGTACCTATGTATAAAAAAGTGCTAATAACTAATGAAAAATCTTGATGTTTGACACCCCACATGCCCATATTTAAGTTTAAAAAATTGCAGGTACGTACATGGAAAAAAATGTTAATAACCTTTGATTTGCAGTCAGCCCCACAAATTTTTGGATCAATCAGGTTCGCTGCGAAGTGTACTGGGCGAAAGGTCATATTACTACTAAGAAAAATTATGGAGAGAAATTTCTCTTCCATCAGAGGAGAAATTGTGGGAGAAATTTCTCGTTCTCGAGAAATTTCTTTGGAGAATTTTCTCTTCTCACATCACTAGTTTTGTTACAAAATGGATAATTCTGTGCATGGATAAAAAAATTAATAGAATCTGTTTATTGTAAATTAAAATCTCTCTATTCTATAAAACAGGCTACTTAAATAATAATATTGTTTAAATAAGTAAGTAAAAAATATTATAATAAATAAGAAAGATGTAAGAAGCAAATAAAGACAGAAAAAGGTCAAGACATTAAAATGTAAATATTTCTATGCGAAACATATTTGATATTACATAATAAAACACTGTTTTACTTTTCACTATTAATTTATTATTACTCAAGCGCTTTCGTCAAGTTAGCTTGACATTTTCAAGAGAACTCTCTCACGAGAGAGAAGTTCACGAACTCAAGAGAGTTCTCTTGAAAATGTCAAGCTTACTTGACGAAAGCGCTTGAGTAATAATAAATTAATAGTGAAAAGTAAAACAGTGTTTTATTAATATCAAATATGTTTAAAATGTCTTTTCACAATGTGAACACACAAACTCTAGATCATTTCTATGCGAATTAATTTGATTACGACTATAAATCTATTTTATTAGAAATATAATTACATTTATATCCAAGTCGATATTTTATATTACATTTTAATGATGTCGACTTTCTCAGTAATTTTTCATTCATTCATATTCATACCATCACGACATTTCTTAACAGTGCGGTAGATTATTGTTTATTGTAAATCATTCCCCATAGGCCCCTTACGGGACACTTGGGTTCATCATAATTATACAGGATAAAAAGAATAACATAAAAAGAATACAAGAAAGAATACATAGCAGTGAGGCATCAAAAGCGAGACAAAACAATGGAAATTGAGTAAAAAAGTTGCTAAATATATAGATGTGAACATAAATATTAATTATATAAAGGTAAATAAAAATAATAATGATGCATTTTTCAGTACTAGAAGGATGTAAAGAGTCCCCTTAGTACCACGTCTAAAGTACAAAATTTGATTTTTTAACGAAAAAACAGAAAGGAAGGACAAATGACACACATTACACTCAACAATTTTTGTAATAATATATTTTTCAATACTAGCAGGATGTAAAGAGTCCCCCTAGTGTCATGTCCAAAGTACAATACTTATTTAATTATTTATCAGATAAATCGCAAGAACAAAAGTCAACGATGAGTCACACACATGATATAAAAACTGGTAAGCCAGGTAATTATGAGTTATTGTCAGTCGGTTTGATAGCCAATATCTCTTCGATAGTATAAAAGGCGTTACCAACAATATACTTTTTAATCTCTCGCCTGAAGGACAGAATATCCAGTGTTTTGAATTTTTTTGATAGGTTGTTATAAAGTCGAACGCTCACACAGATAAAACTCTTGGACACTTTAGTTAACCTGTGTTCAGGAAGGCGTATTAACTCTTTCGTTCTTATGTTGTAGTCATGGTAGTCAGAGTTCAAAGGTGTTTTGTCAATATTTGTATGTGCATACGACAAGCATTCAAGAGCAAATGCACATGGAACTGTTAACGGACAAATTGCATGTATTAAAAATACAGATTATCTATTATAAATTTTAAATGATAATGGTACGCAAATTTTTACGAACACCTATTTTTGACAGGGCACTCAAAAACATACAGGAAAGAGTGGGAGTTCAAGTCTTTACGGGGGCTCTACGGGGTAGACATTAAGTAATTTATAACATTTTTTTTTTGGAGAAAAATAGAATTAGGGATAATGTTAATAAGTGGTTATCAACAATTGATAAATTGTTGAAGGGTGTTTGTGTTCACACTGTGAAAATTCATATTCAGTAATTTATAAACAATAAAAACACTGTAATATTTTCACCACATTTATTCAAACTCTAAGAGTACTCTTGAGAATGCCCATTGAAGTGGGCGAAAACGTTAGAGTTTGAATAAATGTGGTGAAAATATAACAATGTTTTGATTGTTTATAAATTACTGAACAATTGATAACTTAATACTAAATACCATTATGGGCGCATATAGAGTAATACTCGAATACTTAAGGATTTTGAATCTCACTGCAGGCCTTCTCCATATTCATGACATCTGAAGATTGCTTACTTTACGTCGTTCAATATATGTTTCAGTAGATCTTTTACTCTAATGTGAAAATATCTATGTAAGTGTCCCGTAAAAGACATTCGTAAACTATCACGCATGAGATATCAAATTAAGCATCTTCTATCCATAAATTATGTATGACATCTTTTATGGACACGAATAGGACAAATCGTATGTCCATAACATGAAATTCGTATGTTCATGGCTACCTATTTTATGTGGGGTGCTATGATGGTTTATGCAGTAGATAAACTTATTGATCATTAAAAAAATAATTCCGAGTATTATTTCAATGAAAAAAGGCAACTCCTCAAGAATCAACCAACAACGAGCTAACTAGATTGGCCACAACACCAGGCACCCAGGACTGCTCATCGCCATTGCAGAGGGTAGGACCGAAGGCTTAAATAGCAGAAGCCGACCGAGAGACGCTTATTTGGACCAACTGAAGAGGGACATGAACTGTGGCTCATACGTAAAGCTGAAGAGACTGGCTGAGAATAGGAAGGAATGGAGAAGAAAGTCCAAACTCGTTGCAGACCAATCCAATGGATTGTAACACATTGTGTATATTTCAATCCTCGACACTATGGAAAAACGTCGTAGAGTAGTATTCTGATCATTGTAAAACATTAATATTGAAGTCGCTTTATCACTTAAATATTAAATATTTTCTTGATTTAAGTACTTAATACTAATGAAAATATAATTAAGAAGTGAAAAGGAATAAAGCGCTGCCTAGAATCAAAACTTAATATTTCCATTTCGCTTTAATAAATAAGTAATTAGTGTCATTCTAGATAATATAAGCCTGTTAAAACAAAAAGTTGGATAATTATTAACTGAATCAGCCAGATGTATAAATTGGGTGTAGAGAGCTTACTGTTTTTTAAGTCGGAGGGAAATTTTACTCGACAATTAATTTGTCGAGTAGCAGTTTATCGAAATTCAGACTTTATGTATGTATGACCTGAATGATCAACTCTAAGATAATGTGTCAAATTGCAAATGAAATGTTAATCTAAGGAGGCCCACATATTACATGGTGTTACTTGATTGTTTTTAAATTGTTAACACGTTTATGCATTATCATATTAAATTTTACTAGAATTACAGTGATGGAAATTCACGTGTGAGCATATTATTACAGAAAAAGAGAGCATGAATGAATAATTACATTTACGTAATTGACACAAGAGATGTTTTATCAAAATCCGAAATGTAGAATAATTGATGCTTATTCCACAAGAAATGCAGCGTAATTTGACAGAAAACTGGATAGATTTTCAAAATAATTCTGTATATTTCATCAATTTTGTTTTCTTTTAACATATTCTGTTATGTGCGATTCTCATATTGAAGAAGAACGAAAGTGGAATAAATGCAGTGGAGATCGATCGATGCACGATCGCTGAGATGAATGGTTGGTAAAATTTTGCGTGATAGAGTGAAGAATGAGGATATTAGAAGAATGAGCGGATGAAAGAAGAGATGGTCTTGTGTTGAGTAAGTGGAATCGATTTGCGTGCATAAGGAATTGTATGAATGTAGAGGAAGTGAAAGAAGTATGTAAGGAAAGATCTATATGACGTTCCGTTCTCTCTGTCTACCCCACTAGGGACACGGCGAGACTACCCCTATAGGGACTATACGAGAGTAGGTATAGTAGATTTTTTGAATGTTTTTTTAAATATTCTACAATGCACATCCGTTACTTGATTTTTTAAAATAGCGATCGATTTCGGTAAACCTTTACCATTGACGAGCGAGATAATACTTAGTAGTATAATACTGAGTATTATCTCGCTCGTCAATGGTAAAGGTTTACCGAAATCGATCGCTATTTTAAAAAATCAAGTAACGGATGTGCATTGTAGAATATTTAAAAAAACATTCAAAATGTCTCGTAACTGTTACATAGTTAATCCTTCTAAAATAACTGATATAGTAGATTTTCTTTAGTTTTAAAAACAACAAATTTTTAATCTAAGAATTTTTTATTATTTTTCGGCAAATTTGCAAAACTGAGACATCTTCGTACTCTTTTTTATAATCAAAGAGATTAATACTGTAAGTAAGGTAATATGTTTGTATGTATGTATGTAGTATATGTAATGGATGAGTGATGAAATGCGATTTCATTAGGATAATGTATTCCAAATAATATCCACATCCTCTTGGATTAATTAGCACATATTACGAGTATATAATACATTTTGTCGGTACATAATAAACCTGATGTTTTATACAGAGTGTTCTTTCATAATCGAGTGAAGAAACAATTTGATATTGAATGGTTGAAAAAACTGAAAGGTGAATGAGAGGTGAACAATAAAAATATAAAGTGGTTTCTCGCAACATTCTAGCAGTTTCTAACAAAATTTTATCCATTCGGTGCTCGAAGAAGAGGTCGTTTTTTTTTGTCACCACCAAAAATAGTAAAAATAACTTATGTAACACATGTCTAAAACAAAATTTCACCACCTTTATTTTCAGACTATAGCGCCACCTTTATTTCGTGACTATTGCACCACCTTTATTTCCTGACTATAATACCACCTTTTTTTATTATTACACCACTTTATTTCCTGACTACTGTGCTACCTTTATTTTTAATGCATTTGACATTCTGAGGTCCTCCTTATTGAGGTCCTCCCAATAAAACTCATTCTTTATTCTACAGTTTCGTCTGATTTTAGTCGCATTCACATTCAGGAATAAAGGATATCATCGGTGAATATGGTATATGCGTCTGACATTCCCTGTTCATAGTATATTTAGTGCAAAGTATTTTTTTTTACTTTTATTGATTATGGCAATGATTCCAATATCCTGAAGTATCTTTAACCATGAGACCTTAGGTTCAACTCAATAAAGGTACACATATTTTGAGTCTGTAGATTATTGAAGGTCTTAGTCACTAATAGGAAAAACTGTATGTAGAATATATTTTGCACCCCACTGACTACTCCTCTCACGAAAGATACAACGAATGGTATAAAATATGGATGAATATAATCATTTCAATGCAACAGACACCACTCTACACAAAGCTGCAATTAAGAATGCTTGTAGAATAGTACGTATGTTTTACATTTATGTAGACGAAACAGATGAAACTTAACGAATAAAGACACAGAAACGGCTGACACTTGGCACATGCTGCCTGTGTTTCCTGGATAACCGGGAGATAAACCTACAACTAAGTATGTATATAAAACTGTATGTGACATAATAATAATAATAAACTTTATAGCACAATATAGACCACAAGCAGTAATAGAATTATTATTGAATAATGTGAACACACATAAATGATTTTGTGCAAATAGCGAATTTATTGCAGAACTAATATCTTTTTACTAACCCTAGTATAAAATGTAATTTTTATCTATCATGTGACTTGACACTCTGTATAATGTGATTATACTGTTGTTTTATTACATTCTTGCATGCGAACTCAATATTAACCACTCCATTTCGACAAATCATCAAGAAATTAACTCCATTCATTCATTCTATCATACCTGATTAATATATTAGATTATTATTACTATCTTATATTCAGAGGGGTGCGGCCGCAGCGTAAGCAACTAAATTGTTACTCTAGAAAGATAATATACTACTCATAAAGAAGCGTAAATTATTTTGTGAAGTATTTTCTATCCATATATACCATCAAAGAATCCCTATAAGTGGAGTATCCGTTAGAATAACTGTATTATAATGAACTTACAGCTTATTCTCACAGTGTCAACAAAATTGCATACAAGATTGATGGCATTACTGCTGAATTGAATAAATATCATAAATTAGATAATTATTACATAAAAGATATTTAAAAAATACCTGTTTTAAACAAAACACTGCCAAACACATAATTCTTTTTCTTTGCCGGGACCTGAACTTAGCATTTAAATGATATAACACTAGCCCGTCGAATCATTCTTATTATTTTTGCTTTTTCTATCTTAGGCATAACGGTATTTATTCATATTATTCTTCACTGTGCATTGGTTACAATAATACAAATCAAAACAAGTAGGTATCATAAAAATATCAGTTATACAATTCAACGTACAGAGGGTGAGTCAATCGCTAAAATGCGATGTCTTCCAACTATCCTGGATTCTTTCTCGCATAAAGCCAGCGGATTTAAAAAGAGAGAGACTTTGTACGTCAATATAGCTGAAAATTACTTAAAAATAAACAAATGGATATTTTACAGGTATTCTGGGTCAATTCTGGACGTATATTTAATTTTCATGTTTTTTTTTATACAAATATAATGGCCAATAAAGATTGATTTATGTATTAATTATCTGGATATGTATCTACACTTAATTCTTTGTCATAAAGGGTAGAAAAAACATAGAACTTCCAACGAAACAATCTCATATAAACAATAGATATACATCTTATATGACTGCCTATACCTAAGTATATGTATAAACCATGAAATATTCATGACACATCAAAACAATATGACACAAACTTGATTTCTCGAGAAAACGAACTTATTTATCGAATAAAAGTATATAAATATTTTTATACCTATCATTTTTTTTTATAAAATATCATATGATTTACCTAACTTTATGATAAATAAATATATCTGGATTTCTGATGAATTTAAATACATCCAAAGAACTCTACAGTAAACCATAGTTTTGAACCTTGTACTGAACCAGTTAACGTCAAAAATATCTCGCATAAATGTGGCAATTATTGGACTTAAGACATTAGTAAGTAGCAATGACTCATGTCATTTTGTCATTTTATTTGTTTTGAAACACTTTCTGAATTGAGAATTTTAAAAATATAACATTTCTTATTTGTCGCTTCTTCTCCAATTTTCGATATATTTTCGGGAAAAAATTGTTTCCTCTGAGCAACGCTACATATAGTACTTTTCTATGTAGCGTAGTTTGAAAATAATTATTATTTATTTTTATTTGATTTTATTCAGATATTCACGGCCGAAACCTTTTACATGTTAAAAATTTAGTATACCTACAATACATGGATACAAAAAGTATTTTTCATTTAAAAAAGACACAAAACAATTAATTAGACACAAAACAAGAGTACAATCAAATAATAGCACAACGTTGACTCAATTTAAAAAAATTAATTAATTATAGTTTAATGTATAAACCTAGGTCTAAAAATATTGAATGAATTATAAAATATAAAAACAACTAAGATAATCTCTTTAACGCTCCCAATTTGAAGCAATTTCTCAAAATTTTGATCAATTTTCCAGAAAAATCTTATTCTATTAACTCCACATTTGAACAGTAATATTTTTTACAGTTTAGTGTATAAATATGATTTATAATAAAACGTATAAAGTTATGCCTAAAAATAACGTATTGATTCAAATACATAAAAACAACATACACAAAATAATATCAGTTTTATTATATTTCCAGTTCGATAGAATTTCTCGAATATTTGATAAATTTTCAGAGTAATAAAACCTTCTCTTAGCAACACTGTGTACCTACCGCGCATGAATATTCTATACTGTATTATTGTAGTTTGTAAACAAATATCAAGCAAGGTTCTGATAGATAAGCACGGCATATATATAACTACCCTTTAGGAGAAGGAATGCTTTAACTCTCCCTAAGCTTAACCTTGACACCGACTTAACTACATATTTCATTGCTGAAAACAAGAAAGTGTTGTTTTCGAATTATGTGTAAATAGAGTTAAATTGATGATACTTGTAAAAGTCAAATGTATGCATTTGATGACTAAAGCCCGAGGATGCAAAAAGCATTGCTGCTGGCAGAAAGAGCTGGTCAGAATTGTTTCAAGACCCACAGGGGGCACCCACTACAGCATATATGCTCCGTCCACGTGCACGACCTTATGTATGTATGTATGTATGTTGGATGATTTATTTGGCGCCGTTTAGTGGAGCGTCCATCTCAAGGGCGCGGGAAACTTTGTTGGAAGAGCGAAGTCTTCAACTTGCTTCTGAACGTTGTAATCGGCTGGATTTTACGGAGGTCCTCAGGGAGCCGGTTCCAAATGACGGGTCTTGCGATGGGTTATGCAGCAAGGGCTCCATAAGTAAAAGGAAATAAGTATGCATAACATTTCAAATAAGATATTTAACATCTTCACTTCATTGCTGAGATATGCCACCCATCCTGAATGATTTATTTTAAATTGGCGCGGAGAGGACGACATTTGTGTATGTCAATATTTTCAAGACTTATATCATTAAAAACATATTTGATATCAATAAAAAAATAAAAACATATTTGATATTTGGTGTGTGTTTGTTTTGTTTTATTTTTTTGAGAAAGAATACTGTTATCACCGTCCCAGAACAGAGCAATCTAGTGGGACGGTGTAATTTCCCTGTCTTGCGTGAATCAATTAGCGACGTACACGATCAGGCGGGCCGGGGGTGGCCTGATATGTGACCCTATTTTATACAAAGACCAACATACTTACCTAATTTATCCATTTTTTGGTCCCTATGAGAGCTGCCCCTGGCTCGCTCATCTGAGATCCCTATAGGGAGCCCATGATGAGTTTGATAAGAAGAAAGAGTGGTATGTGTTGTCCATAATAATTTAAAATATATTGTGAAAATTGTCAAATGTACCTATTGTAAGAGGGGAAATAAAAGAATTTCATTTCATTTCATTTCATTTCATTTCATTTCATATCAATAATAAATTTTTACTTATATCATTGTTTGTACATAATACGTTTTTAAATTAATAGTTCATCCATTAGATCGATTTATAAAAATGATTTTGACAGTAAAACAATCGATTAACGATTCTCAGAATTCAATTGTTCGTTTGGGAACAACAAAACATTACGAATTGTACATGTGCGATATATGCTTTTATACTAATGGCGCTTTTCATGTGATGTAATATATATCGGAACCTTGTCTGAGATATTTTTTTATTATTTTGTTAAGAGTAGGTATATTAAAAACATAATACATCATAACATCTACCTAACTGAGCCTGAGCCCGTATCAAGGTAGACTGAGTCAGTTTTAACATTATTTTGTCAGTAGTTTGATGTTTCAGAGATAGGTTGAAAAGAATCAAGCGACATGCATTTTCGAATAGTACACTTTATATACCTTCTTTATATAAAAACAGCAGGGCTACTCTTGACATAATCTAAATACGACCTTAATCTAGTCTTGATCTTAATCATACGACTATGGTCAAAAATACCGCGCTACCGCTACTGCGAGATTGGTATGCACGCATTTTTGATTAATAGTTACTTCGCGGGTCGTATGATAAGGATTAAGATCGTATTTAGATTTTGTCAAAAGTAACCCAAACATTCTCGTGCGTACTCTTTTATTTAATCTATCTGACACGTCAGTCCATTGATATAATATGATCTCTATTTGCAATTTGTCTGCGATATATTTCACATCGTCTGAAAAGTTCTCTATGCGTTTGAAATCTATGAACAATCATATCTTTCTTCATACCAACCGCTACTATAAATACAGAATTAATAATATAACACGATTGTGTAGGTATATATAATGAAATATTATTTATGTGCCAATTAGAATGGGAGGCCATTATTAATTAGTTTGACGTGTGTGTGTGTATGAGATGTAATATGTAGAAGTAATTAATTAAATGATAGACTGTTCAAGGTGATTGATTTATGTTGAATCGGGAGAATGCGGGAATAATGGATGGTAGGCGATTTTTATTTTAATAAAACAATTTCTCATTTCAACGTTTTAAGATGCTAGTATTAAAATTGGGATTTTTTAAATATATGTTTCTTTACCATGACTGCATACTCCACAAGTGGTGTAGCTAGGAGACTAATTCCATGTAATGAAATTTATGTTGTCTTCTCTATCACAATAAAAAATATTCAGATATTCGGAATAAGTAGCAAACTTCATCTCTGAATTTAAGACCTAAGATGTTTATTTTCGAACACCTGCTTTCTCAAAAACTAACGGAAAAGATTGAGAAAGATATTTTTTGTCGGGTTCTCATGGGTGTTTGCGATGGTTAAAAAATGGGCGCATCATAAAAAAAAATATCTTGTTATTTCCCACGGCGCAAATCTACCCACTGAACAGATTTGCAGGCTGTATACTTCACAGGAGAATAAAACATATTGTGAAAACTTTCTATGAGGATATTTTAATGTGTATTTGGATTTGTTTCAAACCCAGATTATTGATTTAAATACCGACACAGCGAATGTCTTTTTACACTTTACGTATTTGTAATTTACGTGATTTCTCCGTTCTTCCGTCGAATCACCTAAATGGAAGTTGGCATCTGGATCGCCATTACATAGGTAGATATGTACAGACAGGAATAATGGTCCACAAGCCCTATTGTATTGCCGTCATGAACGGAACTATTGACGCAAAAGTGGAGCGAAATATTTGTCAAAAAATAGCTCAGACATATTGTCTCCTATTGTGAAATACTATACTATACTATACCCTCACGCCGTATCCCAAGTGGGGTAGGCAGAGAGAACGGAACGCCACACAGATCTATCTTTACACACTTCCTTCGCTTCCTCCACATTCATAAAGTTTCTCATACACGCACGTCGATTCCTCTTACTCAACACTCGGCCGTCCTTGAGAATTTGATCCACGTGATCAAGCCACGTGGTTCTCGGACGTCCGCGCTTCCTCACACCTTTTCTTTCAGACAAGTATATCCTCTTTGTCATTCTTACTTCGTTCATTCGTTCAACGTGTCCAAACCACCGTAGTTTATTCACGCGCATTCTGTCCACAACACTCTTCTTGCATCCACTCATTCTTCTCACGCAGCGTTTTACCAACCATTCTTCTCAACGATCGCATTTCCACTGCATTTATTCCACTTTCGTCCTTCTTCAGCCACGTCCATGTCTCACTTGCATACGTAAGTGACGGTACCAGAATGGTACTGTGCACCAGCATTTTAGCCATGTTCGACACATTGCCATTGCTGACAATGGGTCGAAGTGCACCGTTCACTCTAGCACCGGCCACTTTCCTTCTTTCAATGTCCCTATCGCATCTTCCATCCCTCGCAAACATACTTCCCAGATATACATACTCACTTACTTGCTCCAAACATTCGTCACCAACTTTGATCTCGCAAATCGTTTTTTCATTCTCTCTTTCAAAAACAAGAACTTTCGTCTTCATAACATTCATTTTCAAACCATTCAAATTGCAACTATCATACACACACGTAACAATCTCTTGTAAGTCCCTTTCACTCTCAGCCATTAACACCAAATCATCTGCGTACATCAATGCATTCACCCGAAACCCATTCAGCTCGACACCAACATCCATCTCTTTCGCAGGTCGCATACAGTAGTCGAAGAATAGGTTGAACAGCCACGGAGACATGACACAACCTTGCTTCACTCCCTATATAGAAATCATATTTTCAAAGATGATGATATTGGCGTGGAAAAAAGGAACAAACGAAAAATTATCTCTAAGATCGGTCTTAACTTAACCATAAGCAAGTTGTTGTCTGATCAAAATTTACCGTCAAAATTATAAAGTAACCATAGAGTAAGTATAGTTGATCTTTGAAAGGAACAGTTCAAACATCGCGTCATAGGATGTTTTAACTGTTATGATTTTAAGTTTTGATATGGGAGAGACGACGATCGTGGCTGGCTCATGTTTGGAGCATTTTGAAAAATAGTGGGTTATAATGACCACCGTACTTTCATTCACTAAATTCTCCGCAACCTGAAATCCTTTCTTTTGCAATATACAGTTTCTATGGTAAAAATGTCAAAACTTTCAAGATATCATAAAGAAAAATCATTGAAATTAAGTAGAGTTATTCTGCATGGAGCTTAAGGGCTGCCTTATTTCATCTTTGTCTAGAAAAGCATTAAATTTCAAAAGAGAATAGATATTGTATGTATATTATTATATTCATACCGTATGATATACCCAAAGAATTTTCCATATATGCAATATTCTTAATCTGAAGTGTGATTTAAATAATATAAGGGGATCTGTCATATTGCACGGAAGTCTGCAAAGTAATTATATTTAACATAATATTATTATTCAGAGATGGAAAACTATAAAGTCTGTGAAAGTTTCGACTTAAAAGTATGGGAGTATTTGCATTCCATTTTATATTCAAGCATAGTTCAAATGTTTCCATTGATTTTCTCTGGTCAAACACAATACCAGCACACAGTACAAGCTTTTTGTCTAACTCATTTCTTGTTCATGGTGCTCGCTGTTGGAACAATCTTCCTTCGAAAATCAGGTTGATAACAAACTTTCATTCTTTCAGACAAACTGCCAAAAATCATTATCTCTCATTGAATTTAGCATCTGACACCTAAATCCCCTTCCCTTAAGCATAAGCATATTTATAATATGTTCTATTTTTTTAATATTATAAGTGTCCATAAGTACATTGTTCTTCATATGATTCCTTTGATGGTTAGCACCTCTACAACACTCTGAAACTGAGATAGTAATTATTGATATTGTAAAAAATTATAAAAAATCAAGACATTTTACATCTTAAATTCAGCGATGAGGTTTTCCACCCATCCTGAATGTCTTGATTTTATATTGGCACGGAGAGGACAGCTTGCATGTTTCTTACATGCGGCTGGTCTGCTGGCTACCCCACTTGTGGGATATGCCGTGATGGTATAGTAGTAGTAGTAGTAGTAGTAAGTAGATTGTTGATTGTATTTGTGTTTTTTCTGTTTGCTTTATGTTATATTTTTATTTATAATTTGACTATTCATTTGTATGTGTATAAACGTATACATGTTTTTTTTTTATTATTTTAATAACCAGGTTAGTCGGAAGACATCGCATTTTAGCGATAAACCCGGCCTCTGTCATTGAACTGTATAACTGATATTTTTATGATACTTTTGATTTGTAATACCAATGTACAGTGAAGAATAAAATAAATATTTATACTGAGTTTCTGATCCACCCCAACTTTAATCATAACATAATTATGTATGTGCATATTAATTTCTATATTGATGCATTGCGTCAAGTACCAAAGGAGTATTTAAACTTAAAACAAACGAACGGTAAAAAGCGAAATATAATTAAATAAGGTTCTGTCAAGTGATGTCCCAAGTACAAATCCTTAATCATGAATTTGACAAGGTCTTAAGGACAAAAGACATCATGAGTTATACTAATTGCGTCGAGTTGGAGATAAACTATTATTAGTTAATTTAATGAGATTCATTTAAAAAAGATTATTCACTTATATTTGCCATTATTTTTCACTGCAAATTAATAAAAACTTCTAATAAGTGCACAGTGTTAAAAGTTTTGAATTATTTAATGCAAATTTATTTATTTTTTTATTTTATTCTTTACTATAAATAAGTTACAATATAACAAATGTAAAAAAGTATCATAAAAATATCATTTATACAATTCAATGTACAGAGGGTGAGTTTTTCTCTAAAATGCGATGTCTTCCAACTAACCCGGTATAATTAAAACGTACAGTAAGGAGGACTAAGAAAAAAATCCCAGCTAGAGCTAGAACTATACACAAGCGGTATGCAATTTTTCAATTTTTCTACTCCTGGATAACTTTTATAATCCAAGTTGTATTTAATCCATATTGCATGAAAGCATTATATTATGATTATATATCTTCTATGCTATCCTGTGCTACTACATTGTAATAATTCCCTATCGCGAAAAGATGACGTTGTACAAAACTTTGCATTCCCTAGTCTCTGTTAAATAATCTAGTTACTCCTATTAAATAAACCATTATGGACAGATTAATAGTAATGCCAATGGTGAAACATCGACAAATATAACATATTTTTCGTTAAATAAGCTAGAGTACCTACCTACCATAACAAAATTATTCCGTATTTTTTTTGAAATTTTTGCATTTGATGCATTATGACGCATCATTTTAGCGAAGAATAAATTTATCTATACCATCACGGCATCTTCCACAAGTAGGAGTGCCAAAATTCAGAATAGGTGGTCTTAATAATATAATTAATATTTATTACTATCCCATCACGACTGACACGAAATGGGAAAGCCAGCAGATCACCTACATGTTATAAACATGCAAACTGTCCTCTTTGTGTCAACAAAAAATAAGACATTCAGGATCGGTGTCAAATCTCATCTTCCTTTTACTTGACACTTGAAAACTAACGGTAAATAGTGGGACACTAACTCTTTGCCGGGTGCTCCATGGAATATTTATGACATTAAATTAATTTACGGAACGCTTTTTTTAAATAAGGAACATTCATTTCGATGTCCAGTAAAATACTATTTCGATGTTCCCTTTACATAATACACACATCTCTTAAACAAGTCACACTTCAAAAGTTTACAAAATAGTTGAATAAAACATCCAACAGAAATGTCATAAGAATGAGAGGGAGAAATTGTTTGATGTGAAGTAAGAATGAGACAGAGAAATTCTGACTACTTGTAAGTGTCACATACAGTTGTACTAACAAGTTTCATTAAAATTGTATTTAATATAATATTATAGTTGCCAGGTTATCAAACAAAATATATATTCCGTATAAAAGTTGCCAGGTCGTGGAATAATAATGAAAATAATGTCCTCAGGCAATGTCTTCCAAATGATTAAAGTCCTATCTACGTGCTGGGGACGTAACTGAACAATTATTACTACGTGTGGTGAAATGTTCGAAAACTTTTTTTTACAAACTATAAGGATATTGAGTTTTTTTGACACTTAACATACATTATTCTTAGTTCTATAACTAAATTACGTTTCCCCTAAGCAACAATTCTTACAATGTTTAATGTTTGTAATAAATTATTAATTTTACCTTAAACGTGTAATTTTTGATAAATTTGACCTCGGATGATGATTTTATTTATTTATTTATTCATTCTTTACTGAACATCAAACAATTAAACATAAAAGGTATCCGTTGTAGATATATGTTGTATCTAAAATATTTGTAACTCAATGTAGTATGGAGCTTCTTTTTTTAATTTATTTATTCATTACTGTACATTGATAACAAGCAAATTCACACAAAAATAGATTTAAAACAAAGACAACCATACAATCAATATACAGAGGGCGAGTTTATCGCTTCTTCTGACGTGGATACCTTTATGTATCCGAGATTTCTCATTTATCTATGTATTTATCTATATTTATAATATGACGTGGATGTAATGTCCTAGAATTGATGAATTGTACAGTGTCCTTGAGGTGCTTTGGCACGTAAACGACACTTTGATATTGTCCAATAATAATAATAATATATACATACATAAAAAATAAATAGTTTCAATCATGTGACTTGTTGTTTTTATAATCTCTACAGTTTACATCATTAAATAAAAAATACCTGCGTTGGTTACAATCAAAGATTTGGTCAAAAACTTCAATCAAGCTGGAGGATGCAAGAAATTTTGTACTGTCCCTAGTAGTTTGGCCACCCACTGTATATACACGGCGAGCATTCCTTCTCTTCCCTTCCCTCGATATCCAGACTTTCCCTCATTGTGTGCGCAGGTGTTTGCCTGTTTGTAGGTATATTTATTTAACTTTTTATGTATGTATATATTATTTTCTTTATTTTCTTTTTTTTATGATTTTTGGGTTAGTTGGAAGATATCGCTTGCACGCGATAAACTCGCCCATTGTGCATGATAATTATTTGTATTTATAATCTGTTTATATGTATGTTTTTTAAGGCACAATAAAGTTTATTATTATTATTATTAATAATAATATCCATTTAAATTTTATTCTATCTTCTTATATATATGGAAAAACAATCAGTTTGACGATGACTTTATAAGTCGAAACCAGGTCACTACTCAATAAAATTTTAAGGAAAACTAAAACCAATTGTGTTTTTTTCCATAAATAAACATGCAATTTTAGGAGATAACGTCGACTCAATTAATAAATTTTATTTCATTAATTGTATCGGCATTTACTTTGTAACACTTCATTTTAAATTATCAAATAAAATAAAATAAATATTTATTATTATTTTGTTTTGTGTTACTGTTGAGTAAGACTAACGCACGACCGGTTTCGCAGACTAGATCAGCACCTGATGATGCGAACTCGGAGTCCGCGAAACCGGTCGTGCGTTAGTCTTACTCAACAGTAACTTAAAACAAAATAATAATAAATATTTATTTTATTTTATTTCATAATAAATTTTATCTTCATTTTGAAGTCACTAAAGTAGTCTAAAGATCAGTTGTCTTAATGTTGAATGAAGCAGTATATATTTCCAGATGCTCCAACTCAAGGTATACAAAAAAAAATCTTAAGAATCAAATGATTACAGGCAAAATAAGTGTTGAAAATGTATAGAGAATCATTGGAGGGAAGTGTATGCAACAACCCCATAACAAAAGAGATTCAAAGTCATAGGGAAGGCATACGTCTAAATAATTATTGACCCAATAAATTTAATTTAAATGATCTAGAGTTTGTGTGTTCACATTGTGAAAAGACATTTTAAACATATTTGATATTAATAAAACACTGTTTTACTTTTCACTATTAATTTATTATTACTCAAGCGCTTTCGTCAAGTTAGCTTGACATTTTCAAGAGAACTAATTACAAGAAATTTTTTCTCAAAGTCACATGCAACAACAATATTTTTTATATGTAGGTACCTAAAATAGTCTAGAGTCAATTTTTTTTTATCATTTAAACTTTTTGCGTCGTTGGTATTACATTTCAATATTATAATACATGATTTAAATGTTACGTTTGTCACTTTTTTAGTAACACACTTTAAATAGAATGTTTTTCCTTAGTTTTCATTTGGTTGTTTATTTTGTTCAATTATATACTATACTATACTATTACTATACTATACCCTCACGCCGTGTCCCAAGTGGGGTAGGCAGAGAGAACGGAACGCCAAACAGATCTATCTTTACACACTTCCTTCGCTTCCTCCACATTCATACAGTTCCTCATACACGCACGTCGGTTCCTCTTACTCAACACGCGGCCGTCCTTGAGAATTTGATCCACGTGATCAAGCCACGTGGTTCTCGGACGCCCGCGTTTCCTCACACCCTTTCTTTCAGATTCAATTATATATGCTTAGTAATTGGCATTGCGAGAAGAGAGCCTGAGAATCTAGAAAGACTAATTATAAATGGGGCTGTAGAAGAAAGGGTCAATTTTTACTATAGGTTATCCAGTAGTATCCATTACGAAAATAAATATTGATGATAATAGATGGGTTAGTTGGAAGATATCGCGCTTCTGCGATAAACACGCCCATTGCACAAATTTATTTGTCTGGTTCTACAATATTTATATTTTAATAATGTTTGTTTTTTGTGCAATATAGATTATTATTATTATTTATTGTTATTATCTTTCACTGTATACCGTAATAAGATATCACAGAAATCATATGGGGCGAGGGGGTGTATCTTGTCCAGTGATTGCAATATTATTTAAAGGCATAATTATGCCATGAAATTCAACTATGTAGATGAATATTAGATCATTATATAAATATAACTTGTACCCCTCTCTTAGCTCATATTTTTTGTTTTGGATGTCCTATGATATCTTGTAACAGTGTACAGTGAAAGATAATTAAAATAAATAAAACTATGATCATCAATATAATATATTTCCTAACTGGATACTGTTGGATAACCTATAATAGAAATTGACCGAAGAAAGGCGTGGATGGGGTCAAGTACCAGCAAGATGGAGTGAACAAATTAAGGAGGCCGCACAGAGTTCACTACACGGGGCCTTGCACATGGCGGCGGATCGCTCAAGGTGGAGACAGATGGTCTACAGAACGAGACATGATGGTCACGATCTTCAGGATTGAGGGACCGCAAGGAGATGATGATATGCTTGGTAATATAATAAAGATATCTATAGTAACATTTATGAGCTTTTCTAAAATTGGAAATTTTAAATGTATATATGTATATCTACTATATTTATATTTGTAAAAGCCGGTTGAAAACCAAATAAATAAATTAAAGTAAATATGGCTAAAATTGAAAAGAAAAAGCTCAATAAAATTCGCATCGAGAGTTGCCCCACAGAAAGGTCAGACACGATGTTATATTGCGTGAGCTAAGAATTTAACTCATGTTTTGTTTATTTGCGGTTTGGTCCTCGACTAATTTTAGTATGTTTATAAAACACGTGAACGAATGAGCCATAATCTGGAACAGTAATACCACAACTGGAGTTAACACGCTTTGGAATACATTATTATATTATTAGCCTCATGAAAGAAAATGGAGATGTTTACATTGCAAAAACACTCTTATTTTATTAGAGATAATACAATTTAGGCCATGTGCTCAGAAAAGAAAAATTTAGGTTGCTGTAACTGATCATCAAGGGCAAGATCGAGGATCGAAGAGATGTTGAAAGAAGACGGATATCTTAGTACCGATATACCTACACAGTGTCGAGGAACTGTTTTGCACAGCCCAAGATAGAAACACATTCTCAATGTGATAGTCAACATCTGGGAACCCGAAACGACTCACGAAGAAGAAGAAGATAATACAAAAACACGTGCTGAGCATATTGAATAAGAAAGCATTTATCTCGATTTGTATGAATTTACTATTACTACTACTACACCATCACAGCATATCCCACAAGTAGCCAGCATATCAGCTGCATGTAATAAACATGTAAGCTTACCTCTCCACGTCAACAAACAATTAAGGCATTTTGGATGGGAGGCAAACCTTTGCGCCGAATTTATGATGAAAAATTTCATTATATTTTGGAACAGCTACCTTTCACAGGACAATCGAAAATTTATGGTAAAGTGTAGACCAATTTTTTTGTCGGGTAATGAATGTGAATTTTATGATAACCAAAACATTTGCAAGGATACTAGAAATGACACTCGATCCTTTCTTCATACCCTACAAGAGATTTTTTTTTTAACTGTATGTATTTTCGTGATAAACTCTGACTTGCCATGTAAAATTTAAATGAAATCATACACATTTTGTGTAAAATAATGAAATAAATCCATGTCATTATTTGAACGTATGGTTATCAAAATTTGCAAGAATACCTACTAGGAATGACACTCGATCCTTTCTTCATACCCTACAAGAGATTTTTTTTTTAACTGTATGTATGTTCGTGATAAACTCTGAGTTGCCATGTAAAATTTAAATTAAATCATACACATTTTGTGTAAAACAATGAAATAAATCCATGTCATTATTTAAAAGTATGGTTATCAAAATTTGCAAGAATACCTACTAGGAATGACACTCGATCCTTTCTTCATACCCTACAAGAGATTTTTTTTTAACTGTATGTATTTTCGTGATAAACTCTGACTTGCCATGTAAAATTTAAATGAAATCATACACATTTTGTGTAAAATAATGAAATAAATCCATGTCATTATTTAAACGTATGGTTATCAAAATTTGCAAGAATACCTACTAGGAATGACACTCGATCCTTTCTTCATACCCTACAAGAGATTTTTTTTTTAACTGTATGTATGTTCGTGATAAACTCTGAGTTGCCATGTAAAATTTAAATTAAATCATACACATTTTGTGTAAAACAATGAAATAAATCCATGTCATTATTTAAACGTATGGTTATCAAAATTTTCTGTTGAACTGCATCAAGGTGTTGTCAATTTAATTCATAAAGCGTAGTTAAAATTTCTTACCAAGTTTATATCAATTAATATTTTTTTAGTGAATTCCGATTTAAATCTAGTCTATGATTCGTTATAAACTCGAATTAATTGATTAACCAAAAACACAACACAGAGAGATATTGTTTACATAAGAGTTTCATACTACTAAGCGAATTTTTAATTTTTCAGAGAAAAATCTTTCAAAATATCGTATTTAAATACCATACCTCGCTTCAGGTTAATTAAAATTACCTATTTCACATTTCAAAAAAACTTGTTTTTATTAAAAACAAAAGTAAAATAACAAAAAGAGATTGGTATAGGCAGTGGCGTTAAGCATTGAGATAGGGAGGCAGTCACTGGAAATACAGTTAAAAAATTAAACAATAGCAAGAGAAAAAAAGCATGTTGAAGTATACAATATAAACAAAGGAGGTGAAAATTCGTGGATTCCTTAAAAATACAAAATCTGGAGATAGATCTCATAAAATTTATGTTAAAAATGTAACATTTATATAAATTCATTCACTTCCCACAAGCATGGTAACCAGCAGAAAAGTAGCGAGAGTCAACCCATTCAGCCACCTGCTTGTAAAAACATGCAATGGGCCACTTGCAGTCGTGGGGGATTTTAATAAAAATGATCGAATTCAGTAAATTTGAGGTCGGAAAACACAAATATGTCAGTTAAATTTTTTTAAATATTTAAATTATGGAGAATTCACAAAAATAAAACCCTAAATTTTTGACGTTTGGCAAAACACTCTAAACAGCTGATGACGTCACGGAGTCCCGTGAATCATAGAAACTTTCGCAACCACAGATTATAATCTCATACACACATGGGACTCCATGACGTCACAGTGCCGCTATATCGTTTTTGATCATTCCGAGAAAATCCAATTTTTAAAAGCTAATATCTAAGAAAATAGTGCAAGAAAAAATAAAATTAATTGTAGTTGTGTTTCTTTCATACTAATTTACAATTTTATGTAGTAAAAAAAAATCTGCAAGTGGCCCATTTGTCCTCTATTCGAGTAAGTATTTACAAAATATGTGTATTTTTTAAGTAGTTATTAGTGCGTAGAAATTTTTATTCGATTTCGACTGAAGGGCTTGATATTAGGCTTGATTCTTACAAAAGTCGTATATGGGTTAGTTGGAAGATATCGCGTTTCTGCGATAAACTCGTCCATTACACAAATTATGTGCTCATTAGTAATGTTGCCCGTAAGATTTCATATCTGGGTCACGTTCTGCGAGGCGATAAGTATAGTCTGCTCCAGCTGAAAGATTGAGGGGCAGTGTGGTCCTGGTAGAAGGCAAACGTCTTGGCTGCGCAACGTAAGAGACTGGACCGGGATGAGACATGTGGGGGAGCTGTTCCGGGTCGCGCAAGATAGAGAAGCCTTCGCCAGAGTGATTGCCAACGTCGGGGGGACCTGATACGGCACGAGAAGAAGAAGTAATGTTGACATGTTTTTTTTCTTTTGTAAACTATTTTTAACTTAGTGCATTGTACATATACAATATGTGCATCGTCGTGTTTGTACCCATAATACAAGATTTTTATCTCAGTTCCCAAACTAGGTCGATTTGCGTTTGTAAAAAAAACTCGTATTGGTGATAAAGAAATAATAAAAAGAACTTTGCAATTATATTTAAGAAAGAACCTCCAGAGATGGGGTTTGGCTGAGAGCACAGCATGTGACTGTGGAGAGAAGCAAGACACTGGACACCTCCTGACATGCCCAATGGCTCCCAGACAGTGTCACTGGGAGGAATTCGTGGGGCAAACTAACCTAGGGGGAGCTGCAAGAGAGGTTGTTGCTTTCTGGGAGGGAATGGGAGTGTAGATGTGGATTTGGTGTTTTTGTTATTTGTCGTTGCTGACCGACACGAAAAGAAGAAGAAGAATTATATTAAATATATTAATAATATTTTTTTGTTCGTTGAATTATATTACTCAGGGCCCTTTCTCTATATATTTATTTTTGATACGCTACTGCAATCAACCTTCCAAAAACGCGAACAAAACGAAAATCATTTTTTTTTTTTTCCGCAAATTCTATTAAAGATATCTACCACATCCAAATCCACAGTATCCAGAAGATAATCAAATTACATTATAGAAATAAAGGCAAGATATCATTTTCTTCTATTTTTCTGTGTCTAGCTTAATGAACAAATACACAAAATGTTTTTTACCAAAATGTCGATGGTGATAATACGCTCCATGGATTTTCTGGCAAAGAAAAGAACTACTCCTTTTTTCTGTGTCCTTTAAGTATTCGTGTCATTTAAAAGGAAGATACCAAAAGGAAGATTCAGCGATATGGTGTACCACTCATACTGAATGACTTATTTTTTGTTGGCACACAGAAGACGATCTGTATGTCATTAAATGTAGTTAATTTCCGGACTTAACTATTTTTGGAAAAATTTATGATGTTATTTATAGATATATAGTGAAGATAGAAATAAATACAATTTAAAGTGTTTGATGATGGCTCTCGAGTGACTTATACTCAATCAGCGCAAAGACGCTTTGACTGGAGGAGGCTGCTTTTCACCCTGTGTTCCTAGGAGAAGTGTTGAAGAACGATTGGATGAGATTAGTATTACGTTTTTGGTGGAGAATCATAGATCTGGATGGGGTGTTCCATTGGGGACAGAGCTGGTTGGTTTCGGTGGTTCTGGCATCGGCGAACCTTGAGTTCACGCTCTAAATACCCGAGAGAAGTATGTATTTTATGCAGTTGGTCTTTTGGCTACCTTACTTGTAGGAAATGTGGTAGGATAGAGAGAGAGAGAGAGAGAGAGAGAGAGAGAGAGAGAGAGAGAGAGAGAGAGAGAGTAATAGATCTATTTTATCTCAAGATACAATCATAAAAATGAAATCGATGAAAATAACACAATACTGAGAATTGACTTCATATTCTGGCTGTCAGTATGAATAGTTGTAATAAACATAATATCTATTATTTTATAACTCTCTTTTTATCATTATTATAACAGTATATTTATAATAAATGGACATCACATCACGTTTGCACAAGTCGTACACAAATACATAATATTTACACAAAAACAATCAATCAAAATTATACTACATACAAATGCGTAGCCACAATATGAGATCAATATATTATTACGTTACAATATGTATTGTCAATTTTATATTGAACAGCATAACATCCAAGTACTGCTAGTAAACTTGCGTACATACCTAATATTCTCTACAGTTATATATCATGTATATAAAATATTAGAGATATCATTTTAATATAATTAGGCTTCCAAGACAACGCAACGCTAGCTACTAGAATTATTGTTTAACAGATGATGTTCCTTTTTCTTTCATAATTAGCATTCATGATTTGTTATTTTAAGGATAGAATGATCTTACATTAATAAAATATGAATATGGGCTATATTAATTAATACACATCGAAAACATCCTCATAATTTGTTTTTGTTGTGAAGGTGGAATAGTTCAGGAGCGGGAAAATTTGAACACTTTACCCCTTAATTGAAAGTCCGAGACTTTACCATAAGACTACCTCATCTCCTCACTGCATAACCTCATCTTCTACATCATCGTCTTTTTAACGCTTCCCTTGGGAGCACAGGGCAGAAACCAACCTCCTCCCTTCAGAGCATCTCTGCGCCAATTGAGTCAATTTTCTTTGAACTAAGGATACATCAACTCAATTTACTAACCTCGAAAAGAATGTTGTATTAAAAGGAGATAGATTGCTGAGGAGACTTCAGTAGTTAATATATGGATTGCTCAACACTGCAATCAAACACGCTGGACACAATCTGTAGGTAGCCCAATCCCCAAACTTTGTATTTCTGTCAATAGCCTGGCATGCATATGAACAAACATCTACATATTGTTTACTTAGATTATTTTCTAATGTGAACAACCTAATTACTTTAAATAGCTCCAGTGACGTGCAACAAACATGTGAGGGATTAAAATATAATACATATATTACATATTACAATGTAATACATATTTCTTAATATTCTAATACTACATATATTATATTTTACGTTTGAACGTATGAAATTAAGTAAACATTCAAAACTTCTTATACCCAGATATCTAAGAAGTCGAAGGACTGCTATTTATTTGTATCTATTTTTTCAGAAATATATTCTAACTTACAATGTCTACAAAACTCACTAGCTATTTTGAGATTGTTTAACATGGTAAATGGTAGAAACTGACCAAGAATCACCTACATATATGGACTAAGTGAAAAAGAACATGAACTGTGAACATTAAAGACACTATAGGGAGGAATGGAGAAGAAATTCCAAAATCGTTGCAGACCAGTCCAGTGGATTGTTACTCACTATATATATTTTTGGGATTGCTGCACTAGTTCCATCACATCATCAAAAACTGAAGACATCGCATCGATTATCAGCGTCAGGAGAAAACCAAAAATAGCGGTCTTCACAAGCTCCCTTGAGACTAGTAAATGATAGTTAAACAATGCTTAGAAAATGTCCAGAACTATCATCATCTTCATCGCATGTCCAAATCACCATAATTATTTTTTCCTAACATTTTACTGACAACATTTTTCCAACCCACTCCATCTTTACGACACAAGCATAATGTCCCTACCAGTTTCATGGAATCCTTTTTCAAAAAACTAGTCTTTAAGTCATTTAAAAAATTTCCCCTTCGTAAAACAACATGAATAATACATTTAACATTTTAAATTCAGCGATGAATATATAAACAACCTATTTTTACCAGCACGAACAGAACGATCAGCATGTTTATGTATATGATACAGTTAGTCTGCTGACTATCTCACTTGTGGGGGATGTTTTGAAGTTATAGATAATTTCTTCATTTATTTGCGTAAAGTGTGGTTTAAGGTTTTGGTAAATACAAAAGTATTTTTAAAAAGTATAAGAATGATATTTTCTCCCTTCACTTACCTATTACAATATCTCCCTTGAGACAATACACGATTCTTAATGCAACTTTCTATTAAAATATCCTTATACCTAGAATTTCACTACGAAACTCCTGAAAACTTTACCACCAAGATTGTTGTTGGTTTCTTAAAAAGAAGAAGAGGAGGTAACTGTAGTATCCCTCACCCTCTCACTACCCTTGAGAATAATACCACCAAAACGAAAACTCAAACCCAATTTAAACGAATTGTTGTTTATTATATAATAGACATACAGAATTCAGGTTTATCTTCCAGTGTCGATTTATCGATAAAAATTTAAGTATTTGACGATTTATCGGCTTTACAGCTGTAGAGATGTAAATGTTTTTGTTTTAATGTTTCTACGCGTAAGTAATAATAGGATTACAATATAGTATTAACAAATGATATTGTGCAATGGGCGAGTTTATCGCAGAGACGCGATATCTTCCAACTAATCCAATCATCACGGCACGTCAAACATATGGGGTAAACAGTTGGTTTAATAAAACTTCATTATCTTTCCGCACCAAAGCAAACGTCTGAATGAAATTGTGGAATTAAAAATTTATTTATACTTACAAATTTTAGTATCTGAATATAAATAGATTTTCCTACACTTTTCATTACTCTTCGAATAAAAAATACATTCAGCGTATCCAATTCAGCGATGAGATGCAACTATCATTAAGAACGTCATAGTTTTATGACATCGAATGTTCAAGTTCTACGTTCATTACACACAGATATACTGGCTTAACTTCACTTATGGATGATAAAGAGCAAGAAAACATAGCCAATATTTTCATTTCAAAAATCTTATAAATGTATTGTTTTGTCCTATTAATATATATTTATGGGGATAAGTCGACTTCTTTTAGTCGATATATCGACGTAAATCATTATGTTCTGTCTATTTCTATTATTTATACTTGAAATATCTCAAATTAACAACTTCCTACCAGTTCCAAACATCTGTTCCAAGAAGGCTACATATATTTTCTATATACTTAAGTCTTTCCGTATTTCAAAATAACTTTTGTAGAGATACAAGTAGATAGATGTAATCACCTCATATTATATTTTAATCATTCATGTACATATATGTATGTGTGAACGAGTATGTTGTATTTAATGTAGTCCAGAAATATACAAAACATTATGATTACTATGCAAAAAAGGAAGAAAGGATCGAGGGCCACTTACTCCTATCCTATCCACACACTTTTCGCTTCCATCACAGTCATTATTTCTCATATAATATATGCTCTCCTAGATTCAATGTGCTCAACGAATTATTCTTGTCATATACTACAAGACAAATCTTCCATTCATTGCATCACGGCGCCTTCCACAAATAGAGCAGACAGCAGAACAACTGCTTGTTATAAACATGCAAATTGTTCTCACCGTGCCTATAAAAGTAACAACTTTCAAGATGGGTGGCATACCTCATCAGTATTTTACGAATATCCATCAATTTACAGAACACTTGAAAACCTGCACAAAAGGGTGGGAGACCTTTTTTTACAGTGGACCGGGTGACAATTTTTGCTGGAATTACATATTACAGCTGTAAGCCAATGCGATCCCATGTATAACCCAAATATACAATACTGAGAGGAATGGTGTTCCGAGACGTAAATATCCGAGGGTTGAATACCAAGATCATAATTATAAACTAGAATGGTGATGACGATCGTTTATCAATGTAATGTTTATTTTATTTATCGACCAACGGCTCTTGGTGGAAGTTCATATTAATAATTTTTAAATGAAACACGATATCTAGTTATTCCACAATTGACTTTATTAATTTTGCGAGCTGGCTTTCAAGAGCTTCCTTTCTTCTTCCAAGACTTTACTTTTGCCTGACGATGAGAGCGGAAGCTCTAGATAGCCGGCTCGCAAAATTAATAAAGTCAATAGTGGAATAAATAAATATCGTGTGTCATTTAAAAATTATTAATGTTTATTTCCTCGGCGCAGTCGAGTAAAGCGACACTAGTTTAGAATATAATTCTTGTTTTGATTGTGATAAAGGGCTCTTGAGAATAATAATTCCAAAAACACTGTTTTACAACAATTCGAAAAGAAGTTAAGTAAATGTTTTATTGAAATAATATATTTCAGGTACATAGTTAAACAATGTTTCGTTAAATTTTATCTTAACTTATTTCTGTACGCAAAGTTCAAAGTAGGTTTTCATATTGAGATGTAATGTTTATATTTTGAGATGACAAAGCAATAAAATAACCTTAACAATAAAAAAAAATAATCTCCTTCAAGTCTAAAACACAAAATATATTATTTACATACATTAAATAAACATAATTAATATAAAAAGAAAAACTGTGATGATTTTTGCTCAAGGTACACTTATTATATTTGGATCATCAATGTATTCTGAATCAACACTTCCTAGTTTTTTTTAAATGCATCTGCAACGAGAGGACTCGAAGGCTGATTGATAACTTATTGATTTATATAAAATGGGCTAAAATCCATTGGATTGGTCTGCAACGAGTTTGGACTTTCTTCTCCAATCCTCCCTATTCTCAGCCAGTCTCTTCAGCTCTACGTATGAGCCACAGTTCATGTCCCTCTTCAGTTGGTCCATATAAGCGTCTCAATTGGTACGAAATTATATTAGAGATCGTGTGCGTAACAGTGATATACGAAAGGAATGTGGAATGACAATTGGTGTAATTACAAGGATAAATGTTTGGGCATGTAAAAATGTAAACGTTACAATGGTTTGGGCATGTGAAAGAAATAAATGAAGACAGAATGACCAAAAAAGAAGATATATTTGAATGAGAGGAATGGTGCTCAGAGACATGGACCTCCGAGGATCAGATGACAAGATCATTTAAATCAAATCCTACTACAGGACGGTCACGTGTTGAGCACATTGAACAGGAGAGCATGCATTAGGAATTGTATGACAGTGACGGAAGTGAAAGATGTATGCAAGAATAGAAGGAAGTGGCGCTCGATCTTTTCTGCCTACCCCGCGAGGGAAGCGGCGTGATGGTATGTTGGTATGTATGTACTTATTATTCTTTAAAACTCCAGTCTACATTTAAGGTCATCGAAGGCTGTCATATTTTATATAATATAATTCATACATATTAATATTATATATAAATTGTCATAGAATAAACTTCTTTCTGAGATTGATAAAATATTCTTCTCCTAAGCCTTTGTGCTAAGAAGAAATAAGGTATGGTATACTTACCTACAATACGACGAATCCTCATGGGAATCTAAGTTTATATAAATACTTCTTTCTAAGTCCCTTACACGTGCTTAAAAAATATAAATGCGAATATGTATTCCATATACATACATTCTACATTTATAGCGAGAGATCGATAATGTTTACTGCAAGGTAGTACTAGTGGTAGATTATTGAAGATAATAATATTTCAGGTATATATACCAACGTCAATATTACTTTAAATTCAATAATAGCACTAGCACTTTGCTATCAATACCATGTATTTTGGTGGCGCAAAACGACATGTTTTTCATAAGACATGACCCTCAGCGACGAAAGATAGAGAGAAAGAAAGAAAACTAATTTTGTTTTGAGTAAAATAATATATATTAAATTCACTTGGTTTCAGGCATAGTAATAAATTTCACTCGGTTTTGAAAACAGTCTAAAAGTTCACTTAGTTTTGAATATGTATTAAATTTACTTGGTTTTAAGCATAGTAATAAAGTTCACTTGGTTTTTAAAATATATTAAATTCACTTGGTTTTGAATATATAGAGGAAGTGCAGCATATTCATTAAATTTTCTGTTACAGAAAAAGCACATTGCATCTTCTTCGGATGGTTTCAGGCACTCCTTTTCAAAAGAAACCTCAGACATATCTGAGTCAACATCATTTTTAGAATCAGCAACCAAAGAAAAATCAGAAGATTCAGATTCTGATTTTTTTTATGTTCCTTTTCAATATGGAATAGGTATTCCAAATTATATTCACTGTTGGTATTCCAAATTAGCAACAAGCCATCATTTCATTTAATTTTCCATAAATTGTATATAAATTTATAATAATTTAAAAATAAACATAAAATCATTAACTAATTATGTCATTCAATAATTTAAACAAACAAAGCAATTTTTAGATACGTTAAGATCGATTTTAGGGAGAATTGAATTACCAGAAAAAAAGTTTTTGAAAAAGCTTGGAAATATGTCCGACCCGTACGACACAAAATATCAACTGAAAACTTATTTTTGCATGTATATGGTGTGGATGCTGTTTGTTCTTATAGCTTATTAGAACAAAACATAGATGTACCGAACCATTTTTGAGAAACCTCGGTATTCCAAATTACCTGCAGTATTCCAAATATGCTGCACTTCCTCTACTAAATTCGTTTGGTTTTGTTTAGATAATATTAAATTCAATTGGTTTTGAATTAAATTAAATTCACTTAGTTTTTAATAGAACTCACACTGATTTAGAAATAAAAATTGGCATAACTAGTTGAGTGTATTAATTGTGAGTGTGGTTTGCAAACAGTTGACCGCAAGCGGTTTTAGGATCGATCGCGCGGACACTTTTTAAAAAAGATCCTCACTTTATTAAAGTCGATTAACGATGACAGATTCGAGATTCTGAGAAAATATTTTCTAACTAAACCAAGGAAAACGTTAAATATTTTAAGTTCCTATACCATTTTGAAAATTTGGCAACGGGTAGGTAGAAATTTAGAGGCCGAGGGAAATTATAAAATTTTGGAATCTGAAACTTTAACAAGTCTTTAATCGAGTTCGTCGGTAGCCTGGAGGTAGAGTCTCGGCCTTGTGAACAATGGTTGCGCGGTTCGATCCCAGGTGCCGGCAAACTCCCCTTTCATGACACGTCAAGTTTTGAGCTTACTGTGAAAGGTGTATAAGGTTGTATTTGGGTTTATAACAAAACCCAGATATAAATTTTAAAAGAAAAAAAATTATATTGGAAAAAGTTTAACAAAACCGAGGAGATCGTGGAAGATTTCGAATTCTTATAACCTTGGAATGTCTGGCGACGGAGGGTTAAAATTTAGAGCGTATGGAAACCTTGGAACCTAAGATCTTTGCTTGCGAGTCGATCGCTTTTCGATTAAAATTATTGTCGTAGATGGCCGATGGTATAAGTCTCAACCCTAGTATTAAAAGAGTATAAAAAATATATACACTTGTGTTTGACATTAATAACGCTAAATCTTTTCATCTACCATTTAGAATTCACATGTAGTAATAATACATAAAAGCGATAGAAATATTTCTAGTTATTTAATGCCGCTTCATTCTCAGAATTTAAATTTCCACTAAAATATTATGTCACAATTTTTTTTTCTCATTTTATATACATATACCCTTATGTTGTCATTTTTTGTTCTCTTTGAAGTTTTTTGTCCGTGTTTTTCCTAAGTTCTTTATGAATATTAAAAGATAACCTTGATGGTATTAAATGTAGTGAATTCCCCTTGAACCCGAGAGATAATTTTATATTTGTCTATTCACGCAATTGTTAGCCTGTTGCTATCCATCGTCTTGAATAAATTTAAATTGTGGGTCTCCGGTTTAAACCGTGTCACTACACTTCCATGACATGTTCTTAATTATACTAAAGAGGTTTTCGGTACCATGATGGTAGAGTCTTGGACCTCGGGAGACCTGGTTCGATTCCCCCCACTGCCGACTTACTCTACCTTCACAACACAAATATACTGCATAGTGTGAAGATGTCTGGGGGTGTATTTGGCTCATTTCAAATCCAGATACATATTTTATTATAATATTGTCTTTCGAGAGGACTGACAATGTCCTTAAAGATCAAAGTCGTCTCCTTCAAATACAAATCATTACGTGAAAAAAAAACCTTTCCATGATGGTGTTTGAAAGTTAATATGAGTTTGGACTTATATGATTTAAAATTATTCATTCAACATTCTTCAACTTTTTCAGTTAAGTTAAGTCATTGTTTGACATAGGTTTTTGTTTTGACTTTCCATAAATTTGTATTTAGGATCTACTCTATCCTCTTTCTTCATTTGTAGAGAATGGATGAAGTACGAATTGTCATTCCTAAAACATGATTTCTTTCAATCGGATGATCCGGAATTCGAATGATGTTGCAAAAAATATTTTTTACGCAGTTTAAATTATCACTCTTGACTTTTATACTTGTTGATTTTCATAATAAATAATATATTTCTTTATTTGCTCATTAATTGTAGAAAAACAAGTATTAAATAATTTGCCTCGTAAAAATTGCTTCTCTTGTCAGGTGCTTTCTCAATTCATTAATATTTTAATTATCTTTCAAATGCCAAATGACATTTCTACATGTAAATACAATACAAATTATTATTCTTCTTGAAACAGACATTTAAATAGCGGTGTCTCCATCTACCGAGCAAAAAGATGAACTAATGTTTTTTGTCTCTTTATAAAAATTGAAAAGGAATGAAACAAAAAACATTTGCTCAATCTAATTCCTTGTCTGCGTTTACAAAAGGAGAAAAAGAGACAAAAGAAACTCCCTCGTTAATTCGTTTGGTCTGAACTTTTCAAACAATATTAGGTAATAGCACTATCTCATTGCTAATTTCAATTTCAGATGACAGTTAAGTATCATTGATTTAGTGACACGTAGGTACACTAGCGCCACATTGAATGATCATGTAACTATTTTTGACATTTTGAAATGGTGGTTGACAATAGTTATTCTTACGTCAATGCAATTATTGTTTAAAGTTTGTCAAAGCTATTTTTAACATTCAGTAACCTTTTTCCCGTTTAATAATTTATGAATATTTAAAAATTGATGAACCTACTTGTAAGTAATTTAATGTTACATTTATTTTATTGTTGTTAATTGTTTTTATGAGCGTAAGACTGTTTCTTTATGATAACAATTAATATTATATTAAAAAAAACTGAGTGAGAGTAGATTGAAAGAAATAATTTAAGCAATACGTCCAACTTGTATCTCTTTATTAAGTTATCAACAACGGATACAATATGTGATTTTGGTTGACCATCTCTTCAGTTGTCTATTGAAGCCCACTCGCGAAGTTCAATAATAGTTTACAATTCTTTTTAATTTTTAAGCATTTTTTTATAGGCTTTGATTTGATTAAAAAATATGTTATAGATTAAGAAAAATACATAAAATAAAAAATTTAAACCCAAAAATTGTGTTTTTTTGTTGTTTAGCATTCGTACGAGTTTATAGGTTTCAACTTTTTAATTGCCGACATCTACCTAAAACAAAAAAGTAAAATTTAAGCCTTTGAAGTATATTTCTGAGAAAAAACATGAAAGGTTCCATATTTATCTTAATTTAATTTGCAATAATTAAAAAACGAACGCGATCGCTTTATCTGTTTTTGCCAGCACATAATAATAATCACAACAATGTTGTCAGCTAAAAAAATACAAAATTAAAATCAAAACAATCATAAGAGTGTTTATTCAAAGGAAAATGTTTAATAACATAAAGTACAAATATAATATTTTTAATTAAACAAAAAAATATATAAAATAGTACTTACTCAATTCAAACAATGACCAAAGACAAAAGCACAAAGTTGTTTATGAAACAACTAACACTTGAACGCACTCATTTTTAAAACAGAAGAAAAAAGCCACATTTAAGGCCTCAATTCAAAATAATTTCGAACAAAACCATTCATGCAAGTTATATTAAACTTTCCTTCACGCCTTTTAGCACTTAATTTTAAGAATAAACAGCAGAGGTCGCTTTCATTGGAGCAAGAGGATTTTCTCTGTTGATACCTTAAAACCAATTAATTTTGACACTGATCGATAGAATGTTCAACGGCACGACAGCCATTTTAATTTCCTTTCTATCCTTAGTGGTCGCTTCAATATTAGATACTGCGTCTTCTTTTACTACACAATATTCTGATTGGCGGTTGAATTTGAAACATGTCATTCGATTAAATTGTTCTTCGTTCGATATTTGATTCAAATTTGAAAATGATGATTTTTCGATATTAAGCGATTTTGACATGATATTGTAGTAGTATTTCAATTTCTCTCTCTTTTGTTTTCTCGAGAGTCTGTTGTCTTTTTTGACAGATTATTCTTCTAAGTGATCTCTTCTTTGAATCTTTTTATTCTGCGTCTTGACGGCTGCTAAACCTGAAGCAAAAGAAAAAACATATGATTATTTTTAAACTAGTAAATTGCACCCCACTTTATGGATGATATTTATAAACTCTAGAACGAGACATTGAAAACTCTATAAAAATACAAATATCATGTTCGTTAGGTTGTTTTATTTTCTGCAAAAACATTATAATTAAATGAGAAAAATACTGTAAAACAAAATACAGTAATCCTAGGAATTGTAAAAATATCTGAGGTGAGAACTTACTGTTTGTTCTATCTTTGCAAACTAACACTTGAAAAACTTCTATACGTATATGGCACTTAAAATTTGATTCGTAAGTTTTCAAACATACTTAATGCACGATAACGAATAGCCCAGTGTAGGTTTCGTAACAGTAAAAAATAACAAGAGCAAAAAAATATGAACAAAAGAACAAAATGTTTTTATATTTATATGATTGGTTATTTTTAAATTGTTGACTTGGGATATTTCTAAGAAGGAAAAATATATTTCCATTTAAAATAATTCCTGAAGTAAAATTATTCTCTGATGAATAAAACAACTTATTTTTCTAACATAAATAAACATTTTATTTTTCTAACATAAATAAACATTTTCTTATTTTAGAACTATATTTTTTATTCTTTGCTGTATATTGATAACAAACAATTTTACAAAAAAAATATACAGAGAGCGAGTTTATCACGGAGGCCCGATTTATTCCAAATTACCCAATCTGCTTTGCATATTTTGATTTTGTTGCGTAAATGAAAAATAAATATAATATCCTCAGTAAAGTACTCAGCAATTAGTTGATATCCCACTCTTTTCTGTAAGTTTCATGTCATACCGTAAAAGGCAAGTATTTGAAGAAATAAATATATTTAATATTTTTATTTGGTAGCCTGGAGGTAAAGTCTCGGCCTACGAAACAAGGGGTCCGTGGTTCGATCCCAGGTGCCGGCAAACTCCTCTTTCACAGCACAAGCTTTTAGCTTAGTGTGAAAGGTGTATAAGGTTGTATTTGGGTTTATAACAAAAACACAGATATATCTTTAAAAAAAAATAACAAAAATATCTTCAACTCTACCCGATATGTTTGTCTTATTTTTATAAGCACGGAGAAGATGACTTGCGAGTTTTATACATGAAGTTATTCTACTACTGTTACCTTACTTTTGAGGAAAACGTGATGACCACGATAGATAGATAAATATTATTACAAACTCACCAAAACAGCTGTATCGGTAACACAAAATTAAAGTCAATACAATTTTAGTGATTTCTGAATTTGGTTTGATTGAAATAAACAAAATTCTTCTCTTATATAGAAAACTGTTCACATACAGATGGTTTGTGCAACAATATTTTAAGCCACACCAACCCAGCCAAGGCAATAATTGGAAGGCCGAGTTTTAATGAATTCTCAAAAGGAAAAGTGGTTTGAACTGTAATGCATCCACAGATGTATTATACAGGGCTAAGTCATCCGCATATTCAAGGTTGCAAAACACTACCATACACTTTTCTGTTTTCTTGCTCTAACAGAGGGACACCATCAGAGCCCATAGTGGATTTAATGAGGAGACAGTCCATGACGATAACAAAAACAAAATGGCATCGGTACACAGCCAAACCAGACTGCAGTGATAAAAAAAAAATTGTACAAAATGTGTACATATTTCCTTGAGGCAATGTCTTCCAGTAAACCTAATACGATGTTTGATATTATACATGTTTAAGCTAGATAAATTAAAATGCATAGTACGTATAAAACAGAAATAAATAATCATAGAATATTAACCGGTTAATTTATACATAAAAATTCAAAAATCTATTATAATAAACACTTGTAATGTTGTTAAAAAGTTTCTGAACACAGATATGTGTGTGGATGGCAATTCTGCCACCACGTAAAACAAGAGCACCTATATAAAGTAACAAAATAAAAATGTTTACATTCACAACCATAAACCTATACATATAATTATACATGAATCTAAGTGAGTACTATCTACTGGAGGGTTGTTTATGAGGGATTGACGATGGGATTTTACTTTATATTTGAATGCGCCAATAGATGCAGTAGTATTTTATTTCGTTATATTGGCTTAAAACATTGTCGTTCAATGCTAACCATACCACAAGATGCAACGCATTAAGACGTATTAAATCAAGACTTTCTTTGCATGCCAAAATATATTGATGGTTAATAAAGATTATTAATAAATTATTTTGAGACAAGTGATTAATAATATACAAAGTGTCGTGCACCTGCTTTCAAAGTGTTGATTTACTTAAAATTATTTTGAAATACAGTTTGACAAGACAGATGATAAAATTATTTATCGGCACATGAATCTTTACAGTTTTGCATAAATCAAAATTGTTTATCTGTATGAATGGTCTACTCTCTATCTCCGTGGAAGTCTCCAGAATATATTAGATCCCATTTCTTTTAGTACAGATAGAGAGGTAGATAGAATGTTTAGTTATTTCAATGCAAATGACATTAAGTCATTTTAACAATGTAGGCATATTATCACAACTCAATCGATGCAATATAAATACATAAATAATAGTAAATATTAATTAATTATCTGTAGAACGTAGGAAGACTAAAAACTCGCCCTCTCTGTGTATTGATTATATCTAACGTGAATGTTTACCTTTTATGTAATTGTTTGTTTGTTATGTGCATGGCACCTAGGCTGTTTAACATCATGCCCGTAAGTATTAGAGAAGTTACTATATTTGTTGAGTTAAGAAGAGCATGTTATGGTTGGATGTCAGATCTTCCACTGGAGAGAATGCAGAATATTTTGGGATTTGTTCCGTGTTTTGTGTGGGATGATGTATGTGTGTTAATATGTGGTGTGGGATTTGTGATGTGTATGGTTGAGGGATATGTTGTTTTCTTTATGTGGAGAAATGGTTTGTTTATTTATTATTTCATGTATGGACAGTTTACAGTGCAGTATTTGCTTATTATAAATGTGATTGTGTATATGTAGGAGATGAATGCTTTTTATGATTGTGTATGTGATTGATATGTTTGTGAGATGTTCGCCCTAATACAGGATCTATCCTAATACAGGATCTATCATATAGTTAGGCAGCATCGATTTAGTATATAATATGTATATTGTAATTTATTAAGATTAAAAAAGTCTAAATAATGTACAGTAAAGAATGAGTAAATAAATTAATAAGACTATCGTAGTTACAGAGAATGAATTTGATTACAACTATCTCCTTGAGCGAAGCCGGGATTAAATTAAGTCATAGAATTGTTTGACAAGATGTTAGAGCAATATCTGTGTTCATTATTAATATTATTTATTATATTGTATATAACACTGACCTACACCACAAGGTTATTTGTTGACTTAGGATAACCGGGGTACAAGGTTTTGATTCAGTGTGTTTATAATGTAATATCATTCTATATCCCGGATTAAGTTATTTTTAAAGATGTTACCCATATTCGGTAACTGTGCAATATACGAACTACGCATTACTGAAAAGTATATTATACTATACCCTCCCGCCATGTCCCAGGAGGAGTAGGCAGAGAGAACGGAACGCCAAACAGATCTATATTTACATAATTCTTTTGCTTCCTCTACATTCATCCAGTTTCTCATACATGCACACCGATTCCTCTTACTTAACACGCTACCGTCCTTGAAGATTTGATCCACGTGTTCAAGCCATGTAGTTCTTGGACGTCCGCGCTTTCTCACACCCTCTCTTTCAGATAAATACACCCTCTTCGTCAATCTTACATCATCCATTCGCTCCACATGACCAAACCATCTTAATTTATTTACACGCATTCTATCCACAACACTCCTCTTGCATCCACTCATTCTTTTAATATCCTCATTTCCTACTCTATCACGCAATGTTTTACCTACCATTCTTCTCAGTGATCGCATCTCCACTGCATTTATTCCACTCTCGTCCTTTTTCGACCACGTCCAAGTTTCGCTTTCATAAATTATTCCGACAAATACAGAGTATAGAGCTAAGCAAGAATATTTCATTCCAGAAGGTTAAATAATGGAATTTTTGATAGTTAAACATAAAAATACATATTTTGATTTTAAAAATAACTGAATAGCCAGAGGTAATCAATTCTCCACGTTTGGCAACTAACAATCCATGCAACAATTAGTGACTCAATACAAAACATCAATTATTACTTCAGGATTATGATCTTTTCGATTATCTTCTTTTACAATTAACTATTTTTTTTCAACATGACACCAAAGCATCAATAGTGTCGTAACTTCTTCCCATAACTCCTCAACTGACTAAATTGGCGCACAATCCCTCTGAATAGAAGAATGAATAGAACCGTTTCCTTCCTTATGCTCCCGAGAGGAGCGTTAAAAAGAGAATGAACAAGGAAGAAAATTGGAAATTTCATAAGACATCTCATTCTGTTACAAAATACACATTTTCTTGCATAAATTCTTTTCAACTAAACACATGGAAGTTACAGAGAATCTGATTGTCAAATTATCCGGTTGCATCACAGAACATCCGTTATCTGATTTCCGGTCTAACCGACTAAACGAACGCTATTCGTTTTATCACTGGTAATTTTAATAAACATCCTTTGTGAACAACAATATTAATTTTCCAATTACGTACTTTACTTCGGAGGCAAAGCTTTGAATATGGAAACCCTTATTTCGTACATAATTATTATTTATGAACTAAAACAAAGCGAATACATTATTGTTACATGTTTTTTGTTTAACAGGGGAAAATAAATACACATTCCATATATTATTATATAACAGTCTATACATATTATTTAAGACATACTTCCAAGATTAACGAAGAAGTGTAAACCAGGGTTGGGGAACAAAGGCAACTCCTCAAAAGAATCTGCCAACAACGAGCTAATTGGATTGGCCACAACATCAGGCACCCAGGACTGCTCATCACAATCGCAGAGGGCAGGACCGAAGGCACAAATGGCAGAGGTCGACCGAGAGACGCCTATATGGACCAACTGAAGAGGGACATGAGCTGTGGCTCATATATGGAGTTGAAGAGACTAGCTGAGAATAGGGAGGAGTGGAGAAATAAGTCAAAACTCGTTGCAGACCAATCCAATGGATAGTAACTCATTATATATACTTCCAAGGATTTTGAGAAGAATTATGATAAATAAATCATCATTCACGCTTGTATACTGTTTCCGTTGGTGCCAGATAAGTTACTTCAGCCAATCGGGTATAAGAAACTGGATAACACTTGCTCAGAAGTGTAGACGTTTATAGTCTTTGGGTGAAATGTTGTCCAGACTTAAAGAGTACTCTCTCCAGCTTTGTTGACGGGCATTGTATCGTCTATTTTGTTTATTTTAAAGCTATTTTTGTAACAATTTGCCATAAGAATCATTGACGTATTTTTAGTGTGAAATATAGGAATTCTAGTTGTAGAAGGAAGAACTATGCAGTTAACACACTTGCCTTTCAAGCGAGGGGTCATGGGTTTAATTTTCGGAGTGAAAAGAATGTTTCTGCCCCTTTTTTGGAATTTAATCGATGTCAATAATTCTACTTCCCTATATCATTTCTTATTCTCTAATTTTGTTTCACAAGAACAAAATATCGTAAAAAAAAATCTTCTAACGTCAAGTGGTGAACAGAATGTCTTACAACGTTTCTCCTACAAATGTAATCGGCATCTCCAGGAGGACTTAAAAGAAATTCTACCCACTCAATTACGGCGATACAATCCGGAAATTTGAATGAACATCTGATATGAAATAACTTACCTTTTATCAATACAAAATAAATTTTGGGTACGATAGTGCGGCCTTCATTATTATGAATAAGATAGTGTGTATTTGATTATAACAATAATATCATTATCGCCCTATTGTACCCCGTAATTTAATGAATGATATCCGATACTATAATGTTATCATTAAAATCTCCAACTTTGATACTTAATACTAATTGATGTTCTTTATATTATAGTATAGTAGAATTATGAATGAATTTGTTGAAATAAATAAAATATTATATTCATTGTACGTTTTATAGTGACTGTATTGTTATACATAAATAATTTGTCTGTAATAATGGTCGATTGTGGAAGGTCAATGTAAAAAATAGACGAGTCAAAAAGATTGAGGAGGGGAAATTTCTTTACTAGCGGGCGATAAATTATATGAAACGGGGGTCATAAAACTTCAAAATTTTAAATATATAATTTAACACTGTTGTTTTGCTTTATGGCATACAATATAGCGCTTTTACCAACGCATTGGTATAAAGCTTAGCTTTACCCTAAGCATTGACGATGTCAATTCTTTGGTGCACTGATCGTGTTTGTTTTATACAATACATTGTATACCTTACAACGGAACAAAAACAATGTTATTGTTGTATTAACCGCTAAATTCCTTATTAAATTCCTATTAGTAAATTAGGACTTGTTTTTGACACTGCAATAATAATAATAATAATAATAATAATAATATTGTCCAGTATCGGTACTTGAAAACAATGACACTAAACTCTACTGGGATCGACCAATTCAAACTGATCGAACAATTCTAGCTAATCGACCAGATATTGTGTTGGTTGATCGCAGATGCCGTAAAACATACATCATAGACATCACTATACCGCACGATGAAAATTTAAATAAAGCTGAGCAAGATAAGATAATAAAATATCTTGATCTTGCTCACGAAATCAAAGATATGTGGAGAACACCTACCATCGTGCCTATAGTGTTGTCTGTGAATGGTTTAATACCTAAGAGTCTGTCAAGCAATCTCAGAAAACTGGGAGTAGATGACAGGCTCAAATACAGCATGCAGAAGGCCGTACTTCTATCGTCCACCAGGATAGTAAGAAGGTTTTTGTGCCTGTAGCTCTGTAAGTGATCTCTCATGATTGTACTATTTCATAGAACATCATGGAAGAATCAACTCGAATAATGTTGGGGTTCTACATTTTGAATATAAATTTATTTTAATATTTTATGGTTTTTGTTATTTAATGTTATATTTAAATTTTATTGTTAATCTTATATTGTGTTCAAAATGTAGAATCTAATATTGTTTTGTTAAATAAATGAGATATGAGATAATAATAATCATAACAAGACATTTTTTTGAAGATGCGTCGTTTTGTGGAAAAAACCACCCCAAGAATCACAACACGTCCTCCTGAACAATCAAAGATATACTAGATCGGTATTCAAAGAAAAAATCGTTAATGCAGCCGATCAAATTTTGCTTCCAGTTTTTGAGAAAGTTTGTAAGACAATATATTGCTAATGCTTGAAGGGCATCGATGTTGGAACACAAAAAATCCCAAAAAATTACCACGCTGCAAGTCTAGTATGTCTATGTGAACAATAAGGTCTTTATTAACCGTGCCTTGAACACCTCGGTTGGTTGGTAAAATAAAAATAATGTTTAAAAAATAGTTTTCGTGATCAATACCCTTTGTATTTGTACTATCGCCTGATACGTAATCAAATTGTCGCCCAATCCAACCTACAGCAAATAGAGTCGGTTGGTAATGATTTGTAGTAATGCCTCCATTGAATAATTTATAAGAAGACAGACATTTTTATACCCACTTCTTTGTAGTTTTATATTGAGTTATTTATAGCCACTGGTGAGAAGTTAGAAACTAACGAAATAAGCCTACGTGCTTGGGTGCCTCTGTGGCTAGCGAACTTTAATATAACTACCCAACAAATAAAACTTTCACAAAAAAACTAAAAGGACTTGACTTTAAAAAAGTATCAATTGTCAGGTGGGAGTTCATAATTTATTTATAAACCTACATACATTTAGAATATACAGGTACATTGTTTTCAATTTGTCCTGCAGGGTTACTCTTGACGTAATCTAAATCTAGTCTAGATCTTAATCATACGACACGCGAAGGGACCATGGTAAAAAAATACCGCTACCGCGAGATTGTTATGCACGTATTTTTGACTAATAGTCACTTGGTGTGTCGTATAATTATGATCAAGACTAGATTTAGATCGTATTTAGATTATGTCAAGAGTAGCCCTGCTATATATAGGTCTGCCATTAATTCATATTATCACGGTATTTGCAATATACAAGAGAAACCCACCTCACTAACGGATATTTCAGGAATCGAAAACTTATATTTATCAGCAAATTCAAATCAAAACTGTCCTTAAGCACGGGCCATTGAGCAAGCCTGAAAGACCCAATCTGTAGTCATGGGAATCTTTTATTTTACTACTATTTCTCAACAAAAAGTGTACAAATGTAGTGTAGTGGAACACTATTTGGTACACCGACGGTATTTTTATAAATGAGTACATGTCGTCCTCTCCATTCCAATTAGAGTTTTTTGATAAATGGCATACCTCATCGCAGAGTTGCACATTTTAAATGTCTTATATTATGTGATTTTTACGAATAAATGTCTTATATTATGTGATTTTTACGAATAAATGTCTTATAATATGTGATTTTTACGAATAAATGTCTTATATTATGTGATTTTTACGAATAAATATCAATGTTCTACAATGGCTTTTATTGACACGATTTCATTTTGTATACTAACAGATTTTTTACGAATAATTTATATAAAATTATTTAATAACATTTGTACATTTTGATAGCGCAAATACAGTTTAAGAAACAGTAGGTATACATCTAAATTAGAAAAACAAACAAATCATTTTACAGTTAAGGATGTATAAATAAATAAAAAATAAACGAGTTAAGAGAAACTTGTAAATCTTTGGAAAAACGGATAGTAAATATTGATTATAAATTACATCATTAATTCCAGCAAACACATTTAACTACTGAAGTCTGTTCTATCAGTCATCAGAGAGAATAGTGTGTCGTAAAATTCTGATTATGCAAAACTTTCTACTTATTCGTCTACAGCTTGGATAAAATATTCACAAACATTGACATAGAAAACATGATAACTCGCAAACGAGTGGATGGTCTTTGAACATAGAATGAAATATGGATGAAAAAAAGGTTTTTAACGTATCAAATTCAATGTTTTTGAGACCTATCAATAATTTATGAAAATATTAACACAAATGATTGAAGTTCTACTATTTTGTGTAATTTTAAAAGGACCAGAGCCCCTAGACAAACATGCACCTGGCGATCGACTACAAACGAATTTTCGCCCATAACTGCAACAATACGCATAATTATAAATATGGTAAGTACATGTAGGTAGATTGTCGAAAAGTTCGCCAGTAGCCGATCGCTAAGTACGAATTGTCTACGGGCTCTGAGCCCGTAGACAATTTGTACTTGGCGATCGCCTACAAACGAATTTTCGTCAATAACTGCAACAATAACGCATAATTATACGGTACGTGTAGGTAGTTTGTCGAAAAGTTTGCCAGTAGACGATCGCTAAGTACAAATTGTCTACGGGCTCTGGTTTCGATTACTTACAAAGCCATTGCATGACTCAAACTACAAAAATAGTAACTTTATAGTTAAAAAATAGTAACATTTAAACCATAGGTATGTATTTTTATACAAAGTTATTATGGAGTTTTGCAAAATAAACATTAACTCAATCTAGACTTATTTTGGAAATTTAATGTTGGTGTATTACTATTCCATTAAAATATTCCACACATAATATATATATATATTTTTTTAAAGATATATCTGGGTTTTGTTATAAACCCAAATACAACCTTATACACCTTCCACAGTAAGCTAAAAGCTTGTGTCGTGAAAGGGGAGTTTGCCGGCACCTGGGATCGAACCGCGGACCCCTTGTTAAAGAGGCCGAGACTCTACCTCCAGGCTACCGACGAACTGTTTGTTTCATTAAAACGAATCAATTCGTCATTTGAAGCTCTTCCCGGGAGCTCAAGGCAGAAACCAGCGCTTTCCGTTCAAATTGTTTTTACGCCAATTGAGTCACCTCCTCTCCCGGCATTCCCGTTGATTTGATATCGTTGTCATAGGAACAGTGAATTTTGAAGAAAATGAAAATGTCCAGAAGGCGAGAAAGATTTGAAATACTATAATATTATGTTTCATACAAATTTGACGTCACACACACACACATACACTTACCACATACTGTAAACTAAAAAACTCGAACTAAACCTTAGTATATAATAGTTAGATATATAAACTACATTCTTATTTTTCTTCATCGATACTAATAGGTAGGTATTATTATTATTTTCTTGTCTCTATATTATATTATATGTTATACATACGTAGAGCTTTATAAGGGGGTAGGGGGTTTGTTTTTGTAGTTATTGGTTATGTATAATAGTGTTGTATATTGTATTGTAGATGTCAGGGTTGAAGGAGGCTTATATAATCAATGGTCACCAATAATACTTCACTAAATACCTACCCTTAGATGGTATAAAAATATTTATCTTTTTACATATACAATGTTGTTATGTACTTTCTCGTAGGTCGATAATGTGCGGTTGTGAATTCTTAAACTTTATAATTTGGTGTATCTATTCCATCATAGATAATCCCACTTGTGTGATTGCCAGTAAACTAATTGTATGTAGTAAATTTTCAGGTCGTTCTTTCCGAAATGTGAAGGTTTTTTGTAGGTTTCCGCGAGTTCTCTAAATGAAAGATATTTGTAAAATACCACATACAAGACGTTTCACATCTTCAGTTCCGCAAAAGATATTCCAAAAACCTCATCATTATCGATCTATGGAGGACGTCTTGTATGTTTATTACGTACAGCAGTATAAATAAAAATATTTGTTGGACCTTCTTTCACCCATGGATCTTAAAGGATTGTTAGTTCCTATGTCATCCATACTCTTCATGCAAATTCTTTTTAGTATTACAAAATCCTACCTGAAATAAATATTTTTCGGAGACAATTTCTTCCATCAAACCTCTTTATAAGTGTGACAAAAATTGTTTTTTTTTTATGAACAAAAAACTACAGAAATATACTATACTATACTATACCATCACGGCATATCCCACAAGTGGGGTAGCCAGCAAAGTTTGCATGTAAGAAACATGCAAACTGTCCTCTTCGTGCCAGTATAAAATCAAGACATTCAGGATGGGTGGCAAACCTCAACGCTGATATCTTATAATAAATCACAAATTTATTATATAACAAAGAGATACTAATTTGAAAATTGTACATAAATTTATTACACGCATTAAGTCGATACCTACACATACACACAATAGTTTATATCAGTGGTTCCCAAAGTTGACTGGGCTCCGACCCATCTAGGAAAAATTTCCAATCTTGGGACCCATCTTTTAGCTGTCTTAGAGAAAAGAGGTCATAAATATTGGTAATGCTCAGATTCTCTAGAAGCGAGTCATGGAACTACTTAATGCTCAGGGCCCACTCAATATTCGCTCGCGACCCACCGGTGGGTCGCGACCCATAGTTTGGGAAACACTGGTCTATATAATTAACAACTATACGTGTAAAAATTTTATACAATAGTATAGATAAATGGCTTAATATACTACGTCACCCTATTTAATAATATTTTCTTATACTACATAAATATAGGTCACCCTCCAAGTATTGTTATTTGTTACTTTTCTTGCTATAAAGATTCTTTGTAATATAAAAATAATTAATATCCTCCGTATCTCATTCATAAAATCACATTTATATTGGTACAATTTTTACCATTTAGATGCAAACGATAAAAACGGTAAAATTACTATCTACCACTATCCATTTTATTGAAGACGTCGTAAAAAGGCAATACACATTTTACAAGCGATAATAACCCGGATTGTAAAATTTTTATAAAGGGGTCACCACATGGCATCACGTACATTAATCGATATGAACTCTTGAATACAATAATTGAATGCGATAGAATATTATTGTTATTGAAATTGAAAAGTGATTTGTGTTCTTAGTTCGGTAAACTGACACCGTGAGCATTCTAAGTTCAACATTTTTATATTGGTTCTTCACAGTTTATTTTTAACATGCATAATAATAAAAGACGATTGAAATGTCACTTATATTTTTAAAATTGATTGTGGCGCATGTTGCCGCAGGATAGATGAGTTCTGAAAAATGCCTTTTTATTTATACCAAAATTTGTAGTTATTGTCTGTTTCGTGATCTCTGTTACAAAGTTTGTACTTATTGTCTGTTTCGTGATCTCTGTTACAAAGTTTGTAGTTATTGTCTGTTTCGTGATCTCTGTTACAAAGTTTGTAGTTATTGTCTGTTTCGTGATCTCTGTTACAAAGTTTGTAGTTATTGTCTGTTTCGTGATCTTATTATTATTATTATTATTTTATTATTATTTTATTCTTCACTGTACATTGTTTACAATAATACAAATTAACATAGAAAATATCATTTATACAATTCAATGCACAGAGGGCGAGTTTATCGCTGAAATGCGATGTCTTCCAACTAACCCGGTTATTAAAATCAAAAAACAAAAAAACAAAACAAAAAAAAACAGACATAAATATACATATCTACAGTAACATTATAAATATATAAAAAAAAAAAACAAAAATACAATATAAATCAAACAAAAGAAAAAGGCACATGCAGGCAACAATGTACTCATGGACACATAATAATAAAAAAGTAGAACATACACACACTGCCGCGTGCACATGCATAGGGGAAAGGGTTTTAGGAGTCAGATGCTAAATTCAGTGAAAGGAAGTGATTTTTGACAGCTTGTCTGAAAGAAGGAAAAGTTGTTATCATTCTGATTTTTGAAGGAAGATTGTTCCAACAGCGAGCACCATGAACAAGAAATGAGTTGGACAGAAATTTCGTACTGTGTGCTGGTACTGCTAGAAGACGCTCTCTGTTGGATCGCAAAGGTAAACCATGACTCGCCAGATACTCGAATTTTTCTTTAAGATAGTATGGGGAGGACGTTAAAAATAATGTTTTAAAAACTAGACACAAAATGTGAAGATCACGTCTTTGACGTATGGTGGTCCACTTCAGCTGATTTCTGTAAGAGGTTATGTGATCAGTTTTTTTAAGGTTAAAAATATATCGGATGCCTGCATTTTGTAGTCTCTCAACTTTAGTTAAAAGATTTTCATTTAGATCAATAAAAGCAATGTCCGCATAGTCAAGGATCGGTATTAATAAGGATTGAACGAGTAGGATTTTGGTCTTAATTGGCAAGAATCTTTGGAGTCTTTTGAGATTATGCAACGAATAAAAGAATTTTTTGCGAATGGAATTTATATGTTGTTGCCAAGAGAGTCTCTGATCTATAATCAGACCAAGATTCCTAACCGTTTTTGAATATGGAACTGTATCTTGATTCATTTGGGTGGGAGGCAGCTTCAAATTGTTGAGTTTACCAATTAAATGGTGGCTACCTATAAATATTGACTGTGATTTGGATGGGTTAAGAATAAGTCCATTGCTGGAAGCCCAAGCGGCTATTTGTTTTAGGCAATGTGATTTACAGTCGATTGCAGCTGCAAGGTCAACTAACTTAAAGTGAGTATAAACCTGCAAATCATCAGCATAGAGATGATATTGGCAGGATATATGTCGCGCAATTGGATTAATAAAAATTGAGAACAAAAGGGGAGAGAGGATTCCGCCTTGCGGTACCCCTGCCCTTAATTCCACCCACCGAGAACGAACACCACTCTGCAGTCGGACGCATTGTGCACGACCTCTGAGGTAAGACTCAAACCATGCAGAACAAGAGGGAGATATATTGAGTTGATTGAGTGTAGCCAGAAGTAGATCAAAATCTACAGAGTTGAATGCACTACTAAAATCCAATAACGTCAAATGTGTCAGCAACCCTCTGTCCATAGCAATTCTAACGTCATCTGTGATCTTTACCAGCGCAGTCACTGTGCTGTGCCCTTCGCGGAATCCTGATTGCAAATTATTATGATATCCGTTTTCTGTGAGATACTGATTGAAGTGTGAATAAGCAAGTCTTTCTATTACCTTAGAAAAAACTGGAAGTATGGAAATAGGGCGAAAGTCCTGGGGACCCGTGATATTACTTTTTTTTGGGAGTGGAATGATGAAAGCTCTCTTCCATTCTCCTGGAAATGTGCCACTTTCGAATGAGCAATTAATTATGTGAGTGAGATAAGGAAGAATGATATGTAGAAAGTGTGACACAAACGTTATACTTATATCATCACTTCCCGAAGCTTTGGATTTGATAGAGGTAATGCAGTGCTTAACCTCTAACTCTGACACGTCAGGGAAATCAAAACTAGGTCCAGATATACGTGAGTGAGTGCTTAATTCTCGTAAGGTGGTCAACTTGGTAGCATCATCTAAAATTGTAGGAGGTGAGGCAAAATGAGCATTGAGTATGTTCGGATCTAAAGTAGGGTCACCACACGTCATCCCATGTTTGGGGAGCACCAGCGAGTCAAGTCGTTTCCATGCCTGTGTTTGGGAACAATTTTTGAATAATTTTTGATCTCTGTTACAAAGTTTGTAGTTATTGTCTGTTTCGTGATCTCTGTTACAAAATTTAATGAATTAAATGAAAATAAAACTAATTTTATTGTTCTTTAAGAAATATAGGTATTAAATCTTTTTTTTTTTCTGTGGTAGGTAGGTTAGGTTACTTTAGTTAATGACAGTTAATCTGGATTGTTTATAAAGATTTACTAACTAATTATTACTATTGTAAGAACAGATAACTGTTATTCTTCTTTATATTGTTTTTTTTTTTTTTATTATTGTGTGGTAGCTTTTTTTTATCATTTTACTATTCTTTTATTTAAATCTGACAACCTTATGGGCTTCAAACTTAATATGAATTTTTAATTTGTGTGCACTTATAAATAGGGCGATATATTGATACCATTTTTTTGTTTGCATTGTTTGTTTTTGTGCATATATATTGTCTGTAGTGTTCTGTTGATGTGAAATAAATAAATAAATAAAAATATTCATAACAACAAATAAATAAATACACCCTCAATATCCCTATAAATTATTGAGTGTAATGTGAATGGCGGGTATTCGTAAAACGTAACTTATAAAAGATGGTTTACATCTTCAATTCAGCGATGAGGCTTGCGTTGCATTATCAAAAAAAAATTAAAACTTTACTTAAAAAACTATTGATCAGCGAAAACTAGCCCATTCTCTTTAATACCTACATATTTTTTTAGCTCACAACCAGCACAGTGCACAACTATAAGTATTGTTAACTCACCACAAAAATCTCAAAAATCAAATTAAGATGAATAAGGTTAGGCACATTTTTGTATGACCTCATCTTAATATCAACGTTTTTAATATGAATATAATGACGTTTAGGTTTTACTGTAAATTTTTAAACTTCAGAACGACAACTTATATGATACGGAAAGCTATAAACATTTTCTACAAACCACTATAGTTTCTACTGCACATGCAATGTGGCATATTATGAATCATAATAATTCTTCAACATGCTGAAATCAGGTAGAGGCAACCATTGGAAAAATGTAGTTACTTATATTTTTTTTTTTTAAATGTGTTATGTGCAAAACTATCGAATAAATTTCACGTAAAGTATGGTATTAGGTTTGTAGATAGATCTAAAACTTTCAAATATATCCTAAAAGAAAACATGATTTTTACAAAAAAGTTTGTCAATACAAATGATTCACATGAAGTAGTTCAACTTTCGAGAGGGTTTAGGCAAATTCAAATTGTTAATAGGTACATAATTTACAAAACAATTTGAGATACATGAAAAAAGTATTTAATATGAGGCGTTAGCTGAATTTTCACTATGTGAATATGTTAAATTCTTCCATCTTACCACAATCCCATTAAAAACACCTTATTTATTTATTTATTCATTCTTTACTGTACATTGATCACAATAATACTATTTCATAGAAAAAGGCATGCAAATTAAACATAGTAATCAATATACAGAGGTTGAGTTATTTTATCCATGGAACCGATGCATCTTTTCTAATGTAGATACTGTTTGAGGAGATTTATTTTTAAATTACCTATATTAAATAATAAAGAGTTATGTATTTCAAACATCTGTATATAATATTATTTGAAAACTAAACTTAAACATTTTCAAAAACATATAAAAGCTAATATTATTATTACAAAAGTAAAGAATATACTCGCAGGAATATTGATATTGTATATAATGTGTATATCGTGATAGGTAATAAATGGGGCTATCAGCGCAAAAATAGTGTAACCCACATTTTTTGTTGGTCACGGTTCTGGTGTAAAATACACTCCTGACATTATGAACTTTCAATGCAATAGTGGAGCAAGCCACCTTTAGATAATAAATAAACCAATTAAAATAATGTTCAAAAAAAATATTCTTCTTACAAGTTTAACCAAATTTTAATTTCTCATGATCTCTTAAAGTAGTCTGGGGTTAAACTACTTTTGCACTGATATCCTCAAATATAGTACTATAACCAAATGTTGACCATTTCTGTTTGTGACATTTTCGTAAACGTTGTTATGAAAATGTCACAATATGTCGTCGTAGTATGAATAGGTTGTTGTACGAAGCTTTTAATACACACTGAATCATAAAATATTGAAATAAACTTCACAATAATAATAATATCTTATGTTATGTTATGTTATGTTCCTGTATTCTTCCTATGCAGGGAATCCAGACATTAAGTACGAGTACCTGGCCTACGACATACCTGGAGATATGCATCTGCTGAAAGATACACATATAGACAAACAGTTAATGTCGATTCCCGGCCAGAGCAAAGTGAAGAATGACCTTTAACAAATTGTTTGATTTTGTTGGCACTAACCATGTGGTAATCACGAAACATTTTTAATTATTAAGAATTAGTTTATTATGTACTACACCACTTAAATTTTTTAAAACACTACCAGTTTCAACGCCAAGATGCGTCATAGACGAGTGTTATACTAAAACTGTTTGACGAGTGTTATACTAGTTTTAGTATAACACTCGTTGAAACCGGTAGTGTTTTAAAAAATTTAAGTGGTGTAGTACATAATAAACTAATTCTTAATAATTAAAAAAAAATTACAAATTGTCCTGGGTCTGGGTGTTAAATGTATATGAGTTTAATGCATTGTATATGTGTGTATCGTCGCGTTAGTACCCATAATACAAGATTCATCTTAATTTGGGACTAGCTAGATCTGTGTGAATTTTCTATGTATATATGTATATCCCACAAGTGGGGTATTCATCAGACTAACTGATGATGTTATGCATCTATAACATCTCAAAATCTCCCAGAGTAGAGAAATAACATATAATAAACATACAAGTTCTCCTCATTGTGCCAAAAATATAAAATTAAGGATGTCTGGCAAAAATCATCATTGCTGATTAAAAGACGTTTTACAAATACCTGTCTTTTACATGATACTCTTGAATTGAAAAGAACAAGACATCATTTATAGTTTTCTGCACTCAATAATTTACTTATACACAATTCAAATAAGTAAATAATACGAAAAAAACAATAAAGAACAACGCCTCCTTACAAATAAGTGCCTACCTATGTATGTTTTTTACTTGAGGTAAAGAGTAGGGAAAAAATTATTTAATTTTCAATCAAAAAACTTATCATTATTACTTACTACTTCTACTACTATAGCATCACAGCATATTCCTAAAGTGGGGTAACAAGCAGTCCAGGTGCATGTAATAAACATGTAATCTTTCTGAAAAATTAAAAAAAAATCACGATGGGAAGTAAAGCTTAACGCTGAATTTATGATATAAAATGTCTTTATTTTTCGAACTATGACATTTTACAATTTAAGAAGTTGAAATATCTTTATTTCTCGGATATTTCAGGAGTCCAAGAACTCCTATTTATCCGTTTAGGTGAAGATTTTTTTTTTTAATATTTGGACTCTCTCATACAACTATGCCAGTGTTGGCATCTACGATCCTACCACGTCAGTGGGCGGGGGACCCGGATTTAAGAGTAAAATGTCAAACACCTTTCTTTAAGAGGACACTCGAAAACTTGCGGAAAAGAGCGAGAAACCAATTCTTTACGCGTCCTTTACGACTTAGTTATTTTGCCATAGGTAATTATTTTTTACACTTTCAATTCAGCGATGAACCATGTAAAGTCACTTTTGTAGAATTTTGATACAAACACTAGACACCCTGTACAATGTTTATTTCCAGCAGCGACTGAAATATATTTGTAACTACATACATACATACTCATATGTGTTTGACAAGAAATATTACTCGATTATTGTGTATGTTTGAATTCCAATTTCCTGCCATATTCACCGCATCGTTAGCATTCTTTCCGCCGAATGCATGCCACCAGTCGCCAGGTGTATCTACAAACGAACACAAAATGCGACAATAACAACAAAAATTATACAACTTATGTTGGAACAGAACTTGTAGAATAGAACACATGTTTTTACACTTTCAATTCATCGATGAACCATGTAAAGTCACTTTTGTAGAATTTTGATACAAACACTAGACACCCTGTACAATGTTTATTTCCAGCAGCGACTGAAATATATTTGTAACTACATACATACATACTCGTATGTGTATGACAAGAAATATTACTCGATTATTGTGTATGTTTGTATTCCAATTTCCTGCCATATTCACCGCATCGTTAGCATTCTTTCCGCCGAATGCATGCCACCAGAAGAGCAAACACCGAGAAAGTTCGTCATAATCCCCTTTCACGATACAAGCTTTTAGTAGCTTACTGTGAAAGGTGCATAAGGTTGTATTTGGGTTTATAACAAACAAAACCCAGATATATCTTCTTTTTTTTTAATAATAATAATTAAGTATTCAATTTGATTATTAATTTATTTATCGTGTCGAAACCCAGAAAAAACCAATCAAACTGATCTCCAGTACTGTGCAAAACGCACAGCAGGTGGAGATGCGTCAAAAATATCCTCCATAGTTCAAGTGACAGGGCACAATGGACACTCCAACAAGGAAATTTTATCAAATGAAAGCACTGTGTCTTTCACTTAAAGTATTATATATTTTCATGAGCTTTTCGGACTACATCCATCCTCAGTGAAAAAATACTTAAAATTACTTGATTTGATGTGCTGAAAATTGAGCAAAGAGCATTCAATTTATTTATGTATAGCACCACTGCATATTGTATTGTAAAAGGCAAATGCCGTGTATTGGATGAATAAATAAATGAATGTCTCAAAAGTGAGTAGATAGATAGAAAAACAACTATATCTACGTTATACATACAAACCCTCACACCGTGTCCGAGTGAGGTAGGCAGAGAAGACGGGATGCCATACAGATATATCCTAGCATACTTTATTCGCTTCTACTACATTCACACAATTTCTCATACACGCACGCCGATTTCTCTTTCTCAATACGCAGTCGTCCTTGAGAATTTGATAAACGTGATCAAGCCACGTAGTTCTCTGACGTCTACGTTTTCTCACACCCCCTCTTGGTTAGAAATAAACATTCTTAAAATATCGCCTAGCCAGGAGAATCATCTCTCTCATATTTTTATTTACATCAAAATGATTAAATTGGAATTTAAATTGAAAGATGAAACTACTAACAAAAAATGGAATAAAAACACGTTCGTATGCGGGGCCGGGAGAAACCAACTAAGTCCAATATTTGCGATACCAATACAATACTATTTAATTTTCTCCATCATTTTATAGATAACTGTAACATTTATTTGTAACTTATGGTAAACCTAAAAGACGGCGTACAGACAGCTGGATGCGAACGTCAATCATCAAGCATCAAGCAAAAATCTTAAATCTTTCGGCGACAATTCGGAGCATTCTCCGAAGAAATATTGCAATGAATACCTTCGTTACCTGTCCATGAGACGTAATGAAGGCATTTATTCGAATATTTCTTTGGAGAATGCTCCAAATTGTCGCCGAAAGATTTAAGATTTTTGCTCGATGATTGACGTTCGAATCCAGCTGTCTGTACGCCGCAAAAGAAGAACATATTATATCAGAGCAATCTGAATTCGATGTATACCTTAAAACACCCTCACAGTAAGAACCCGGGACTCTCAAATTTAAGTCTGTATCTTTACCATCAGATTACCGTCTACCTTAGTGCTACTATTAATGCCCAAGATCATACAGTTTGCGCTTAACCAGCCTTGTATCTGTTTGTCTATGTTGAATATTTTCCATCATTTGATAGATCATATTAACCTCTATGTGCTTATTGAGAAAAATTATTACAATTTCGATGTTATTGACCGAACGTTCTTGTTGGAAGTCCATTTCAAGATAAATTGAAAAAAAGCGCAGTATGTAGTTAACTTCCAAATGACTTTTATTAACTTCACTTACTGATATTCGGAGACTCTCGACTCCATCATCAGGCGATTAGTTAAAAGCATATTTACTATAATACACGTAAAAAACTTTTTACAAATCACCTGATGATGGAGTCGAGAGTCTCCGAATACTAGTAAGCGAAGTTAACAAAAGCCATTTGGAAGTTAACTACATACTGTGTTTTTTTTTTCAATTTATCTTAAAATTAATAGTTTCATAATTCGATTCAAGGGAGTGAGAGTGAACCCATGAAGGACAAAGTGGTTGACTCACTATGTATAAATTTCTCCACTATTTTTAATTATAATATTTTGTATTGTAAATCCACGACCGGTTTTAATAAATTGTATGTCATTTACGAGCTGATTGGAACTTTGGTAATATAAAAAAGTTTTCAATATTTATTTATTTATACAATAAAATTCACATCAATAGCCGAAGCCTTTTATAATACAGTGCAATCTTACATACTTATGGTAACTACATATATACAAATAGCGATAAATACAGTTTAGACATTTTACAACTATTGTAACCCAGTACAGTGATAACCAAACAATTCCTAACTAAGTTGCATTCCCTTCTCCTTTCCTTCCCTTCCTCTTTCAATAATTAATTTATTTATATTGTGCTATTTTTAATTGTTCAGGATTTAGATATTTTAATTGGCGATGTAAATATCAAACCAAATTACTGTATTATTCATTGTCAAAGCTGTGATATCTATTGAAATAAATAAAATTAAAAATAAAAAAGGGTAGTATTTAGAATATCACAACGTGCTCGCTGATGACATTAACGTGTCGAAATCGGTCACGGAACACAACAATGTAATGTAATAATCACATTGTGAATGGCAATAAAATCGAAAAAATAAAACAAAATTATAATGGATTTAATGACTTTCCTCTACATACCAACGCAACGGGAATGTGATAATAATATATTTTTCTAGATTATTTTTAATTCTTGGAAAAGGATATTATTAAAGATGTAAACAAATAATAATATTTATATTAGGACAGTGATAGTAGGTAGCAGTGGTGTATATATCTTTGATCTATTGAATCCCTTTTTGGTGGAAAATGACTGATTACAATCTGTCAAAACGCCACGTCACGTCGGCGTCACGTTGGGATGGAAAATCGGTCAAGTGTGGGCGTAAATATTATTATTATTTTATTCTTCATACCTGACGTCTACGTCTGAGAAAATATCACCATTTATTATTTTATTATTGGCAAATTATTATTTTTTTAACTCTGAAGTCTTTGCATGAATTTTCAATATAGGTACCTACCTACAATTCTTTGTCGGAGACTTAATTTTACACATAAAATGTAAATTCGGAAATTTGTTTCTTTCTTTCATTAATTAAAACAATCACGACGTTTTCCACATGTGGGATAAACAGCGGACTAACTGAGCAAACATTCAAAGTATAAAAACATGCAAATCTCCACGCCAATGTAAGTCGTGACATTCTGAATGAGTGGCTTTCATCACCACCAATTTAAAGATGTTGAATAGATGCCTAGTAGAAATATTTTCTTATTCCTGACTGAAATGTGGCCCTGGTTGGGAATTCTCTGTAACTTTTATTTTTAACTAAAGGTTAAGCTTAAAGAAAAACATGTATTTTCAGAGGAATCTGGATTTGTTATACTGTATACCCAAATACACCCTCACAGTAAAAACCCTAGTCTCTCAAATTAAAGTCTGTGATTCTACCATCGGGTTACCGTCCACTTTATTGCTACCAGTAATGCCTTAGATCATTATGTTATAGTGTACACTTAACCAGCCTTGTATATGCATCATGCATCCAAGAGTTCACAGAATGTACTATGTATTTGGGCGATTCAATTTACAGGGAAAAAAAATCTGGCCATTTTTAGGAGATTGTGAAAAAATATTTCAACTTTTTCTATATATAACTATGTAACTTTATATCACTCTCACAAGTAGGTTAGTCACTCTTTGCCAAAAATAAGACATACGAACTTAAGTGGTATCCTTTATCGCTGAGATAAAGATAGAGGGAGAGATTCTGTCTTGAGCACTCTACAAGAAATTTTTAACTCCTTGAACTGAATTTGATTCACTCCAAAGTAAAGTTTATATTTTTTCTACACCATCACGATAAATTTCACAATCGGGAACCAGTGTTTTATTTACAAATGGAAATGCGTTGTTACATCCGTATCGTAGCTCTAAAGTACTGATACATTTTTAATAAAAAGGTTAAAGCTATAAAAAAAACGTTACTGATCGGGTCGGTTGAATTGAATAGTCAACAAAAATACTATAAGAATGAGTTGAGCGGGATACTTAAATAACGAGTTTAGCGAAATAAAGAGGATGTTTTTTTTTATTATTTTACGATAAAATGAATGAATATATTATTATACTGCCTAGGCCCGGCTGGAAGAAATATATAATAATAAGTGTGCCTTCCGCAAGTGAGGCGAGTCTAAATCCACGATACAGCCCTCATAGTACTTCCTATACCATTAAATCTGATATATAAATGGATTTAACTGAAGAGTGTGGATAGCTTACTACTACTGATAGCTACGAGTAGGTATATATTTCTCTTATCTACCTGGGTTTGGTACTTACATTTGTTTATACCTATTTTTATGAGATTTTCAACAGACATACTGCATTCACATATTTTGAAACAAATCTCTTTGAGAGAAGAGAGAGAGAGAGAGTATTGGGTGTTTCCAATGCTTGCGAATTGACTTTGGCTGCATTGAGCATTCTTTATTCTAGAAACGTTCACCGATTTCCACTACATTATTATGTCTCTCATATTTATCAGTTTGTTCGCAACGGGTGACTGGATTCACTGCTTTGAAGCATTTGAAGGCTGGTTATTACAAAGATGCTAAGTGTCTGAAGCATAAAACCAAAAAAAAGTTAAAAGCAGTGAAGGGAACAACAGAGCAATGTAGTAAAAGTGATATCAATTGGACGAAGTTTGAAGTATATTATGTTATTAAATTCAATCGTACATTATGTTGTTTAATCACATTGCAGCCTTGTACGTTTATTGGACTTCATTTTCAACACTAATTGGGACTAAGAACTCATTTTTGAAGTTTTTGATACTTAGTATCTTTGTAATAACCAGCCTTTATATCGTCAAACCAGCCGTCACTGTTACTGATTATAATTATGGTATGCGAGAGTAGAATCCTCGATAAAAATTCCATTCGTAGCTTGTTCATGATTTATCTATGGTTTTACATTGAATGCACTTGCATAATAAGAACTGCATTTGGAGAATTATCGAGGAGCGCTGATGCTAAGCCAAAGGCCGCCAGAAGAGTAAAGTGTTGCACTCTTTGATCATTTAATTTAAAAATGTCAAGTTGCAACAATACTGAAAGCAGTCAATAGCTAATTACTAAGCTGATAACCAATTATAAAATTTGAATTTCTCTTACCATCATAAAGCTCGCTTTACATGTATCTATAATTAGATTGTTTGACATTTGTCGCTACGGTAGCGGTAGGGAAAAATGTTCATAAACTTTAAAATAAAGAGTTTTATGCTACAGTGAACCTCATCCCTAACATTAAGATAAAATTTCCTTTATAGTAAAAGTCATTTAACATTATAGCAAACGTTAGATTCGAAGTGACGAAAAACGAACAATGTTTGTACTGGAAATATCTAGGAGTAAGTTGTACATTTTATTTTTAGAATAAAGAATATAAAAAGTGAATCAAGTTAAACATTTCACTTTTGAAGTATGTTTCAGACAAGTTTCCAAATTTTTCTATGTGAAGTCAACTGTTCACTTTTCACGTATTTTATTCAACAACTTTGTCGCAGTAAAAAATGTTAAGCTATATTTTAGTTTAATTTTAACTGTTTATGTAATTAGTTATGATTATAAATAAAAATAAATAAATAAAATAAACTTTATTGTGACAATAATAAGTACATTGTACAAAAGGCGGGTTTATTGCCAAATGGCAATTTCTGCCAACCAACCTGATGTTTGAAAAAAAAATAAGATTATGAAATAAATAAAACATTTTTTTTATTCTACAGTTCGATTTATTTACGAGAGAGACGTCTTTCGTCTTGTTAGGACTTTGTCAATCGTCAAATGTCATTGAGAAAACATTTGTTTTATTTATTTTGCTATGGAATTCTACTACCTAAACACAAGGAATATAATATTTCCGTAGCATTACGGAATCTACCACAAGCGGGGTAGCCACTAGACTAACTGCTAGTAACAAACATGCATGATGTTCTTTGCGCGGCTATATAAAATTATATTTCTATATTAAAGTTTTTTACTACTCGAAAATATTGCATTTGGTAAATCGCTCGTATATTGTGTGGAATGCTAAAAAAAAGAAAAAATATCAACGTGTATTAATATGGAGACCAATAGAATTATCCTTTGAAATAGGAGCTCTGCTCAATTTTAAAGGAATAAATTTTATACAACGTTGTTAAAAAAATGAGTAAATTGTATAAAAAGAGTAATATTCTTAAATTATAGACATGTAAGAAAATTTTAATTGTTTTGTACTATATATTCAAGACGGAATAATGAACATTTCAATAAACATTTGTAGGTTCACTAATAATAACTTTTGGCGATGTTTGTTGAATACAATTTATTAAATTCATATAAATAATTTGACTAAATATTTCTTGTTTCAGGTAAGTGCACCGCATCATACAATTATTTGGACACAGGCAAGTTGTAATATTGCTAATTTTTATAATGGGCGGAAACCATGGCTGTATCGCCAAAATTGAAAAAAAAATGTTTGTATGATTTGAAACAAATATAGATTAAACAATGCGAGAGAGATGTCTTTAGACTTCTTAGATCATTATTAGGAAAATGACCTAAGATGTCGAAAGACGTATCTCTCGCTTTGTTTAATCTATGGTATGACAAAACGTTTGTTTCATTTTATCCAATTGTGAAATCCTACTGCCTGTGTAGTACCAATAGGTACTATAAGTAAAAAAAAATAAAGCAGCTAGAATAAGGAACCATGAAACCGTTTTTTAATGCAGAAATGAATTTTTCTGATTCTTGTCTATGCCCATGCAAATTTTCATAAAGATATCTTTATTTTTTACGCTAATATTATTTTTTTGTTTGAAGAGTAAATTAAATTTTGTTGGTAATTCAGTTACAAAGACGCACAGTCAGTTACACAGTCGCAAATATTTTTATTTCGCTAACGTTTGTTACTTATAATATCGAAAAAATAAAACAGGTGTTTTATTCTACTAAAGATTTAATTTGTGAGAGAGGCGTCTTTCGTCTTATGAGGACATTGTCAATCTTATAATATGTATTTTTTAAATAAATAACATAAACTTTCGACTAATTATTGATCAAATAATGTGAGTAATATTGAAGGAGATACAATATAAAACATTAAATAGCAATATCTCAAAACGTAATTTTGAATAATGGACCCTTGCTGTAAATACAGCGACAGCTGTTCTTAACTTTAAGACATGTAAATATACATAAAGGCACATTTTTTAAAAAATAAAATAACATTTTAATTAACCACTACTCTACCAAGCCATGTCATCTACAATATCTAACCTACACGTTTCAGCTGGCTATTGTTTTTCAACTTTTAACAGTAAATTTTCACTGACAAAACTATGATCGTTATAAAAACGTAAACGAAACAACTGAAATAATAATAATAAAAAAAACAAACGAACAACAAAGCAAAAGAAAAAAGTTCTTTTATATTTGAAATTTCATCACAAACTCATTCCTACCTATGTTGTAGATAAACTTTATAGTACCTTTGTGAAAAAAAGAGAAAAATGACAACAAACTGAAATTGTATAAGAGTAGAGAGACCTACATGTGTGTGTGTGTGTGTGTGTGTTCTAGAAGTTTAATTCAAATTATTTTAAAACGTTCTTTGACCCGAAAAAATTACCGTTTTTTTTTTTTTTTTTTGTTTTTAAGTTGTTTTGTACTGTTCGTTCAGGAAACAGTTACCAATTCAAATTTTGTTTTTTTATCATCTTATGATAAAACTTTTTAATTTTTAGTAAAAAATGGTTAGTTAGAAGAAATCGTGCCTCTGCGGTAAACTTGCCCTCTGTAAATTGATTACCTATATGATTGTATATAATTTAAATGTATTTTTGTGTAAATTTACTTGTTATCAATTTACATAAAAATTTTTTTTTTTAAATAAACCCAAAAATATTTTACAGATGCGTTCCCTTCAAAAAAGCGGGATTAGAAAGAAAAGAATTAGGTAAGTTGGAAGAAAACGCACCTTTGCGGTAAACTCGCCCTCTATATATTGATTGTATAATTTTATTTGATTTAAATCTATTTTTGTATAAATTTGCTTGTAATCAATGTAAGTAAAAAATAAATAAATAAAAAGATAATCTAATATATACAGATTGCCATAAGCTGTCAAAAAACACACTAAAAAGGATGGTTATACATTAAATGCATTTTTCACAGAGGGCAATAATTTCTCTACTCCAAGTCATACAATTATGAAAACGAGCTTTTCATAGTATCATTTCTACCTGTATTTAACTACCTTCCATCTACGATATGATATTATTGAAGTATATTTATGATATTCTTATGATAACATTGTAGTAGATATGCATGAACGCCTGAAGGAACGGATCCTCTATCAAAAGATTTAAATTAATATAACTTATATATTATTAAAATGTACATAGCTACTACATACATAGCTATGAGGTATGAAACCGGACAATATATATCCGGAAATTCAATACTCACAGGCTACACACACACCTCTGTGGCCAAATGGTTAGAGCACTTGACTCGTAACACAGATGTGTTGGGTTCGAATACCAGGGGCCGTAGACAAACCGCATTTAGCGATCGACTACTGGCGAACTTTTCGACAATCTACCTACAATGTACCGTGTAATTATGCGTTATTGTTGCGGTTATTGTCGAAACATCGCTTGTAATCGATCTCCGGTTTGTCTAGAATGTTAGTAGGCGCGGTTGGTTGAACAAAATTGCTATACAGCGATGAGTGCAGTCACCCTTTCTGAAAGGATTGATATGAGAGAAGCATCAGAGAGATATGTGGAATTGGTGAACGTTGGTTTATGGTATAAAGCGCTTAAGCCAGCCAAAGCCGTTTCGTAAGCGTCGAAACACCTAATACTCTCTTCTCTCCGTATTTTCTTTAGTTTTTGAGAGTAAGAGGCAGAAAATCGATTAATAAAAAGATACATCTCTGATTCAGCGGTGAAGTTTGCCACCCATTCTAAATGTCTTATTTTTTTGTTGGCACAGAGAGCCTTTTATTATATTATAGAATAAATAGTACAATGCAGTAGGTACCTACAGTACAGTAGAAAAAAGTACAGTTTAGTCTATATTTTATTTGGAATAAAATAATAAACATGGAATCCGAAATAATATTAAGCTATATATTGGAAGAAAAAAAATGGTTTTAGTTATATTTAAAAAAAAATTGATTAGTGACCTGGTTTCGACTTATGTAGTCATTATCAAACTAATGTAGTTTAATATAAGATTAGTTTGACGATGACTTTATGAGTCGAAACCAGGTCACTACTCAATAAAAAAATTAAGTTAAACTGAAACCAATTGTGTTTTTTTACCATATATAAACATGGAGTTTTACAAAATTAACGTCGACTGGATAAATAAAATGATATTAAGCTACTTTTCACTATCCTACCGAATAGTAAAAATTAATCGGATAGCTCGTATACCGGATATTTTCCAGATATCCTTTTCATTGTTTCAACATTGTAATGTAACAGAGTTGAATTCGGTGTAGTAGATATCTACCGGCATAGATAATATATTCGTCAGCTCTTAATTGAATACCGTGACGAACATTCTAGATAAAATAATGCTCCAACTAAATGTTTAAATAGAGTCTCGACGTTTTGTATTACAAGTACAATGGATACACAGAACCTTTCGACAGTAAAAAGAAAAAGTCCCTTGAGTAAACCAAAGTAAATTGTAATAAGTTTAAATAAAAATTATCCCGTAAAAGATTTGTACAAACCCATGCTGTTTGGTTGTGATATAGGAGTTAATGCATGGAGAAACCGTCTCCAGGACAAGAACCTCGAAAACTTTGGCAACTATTGACTGGATGCATATTAGTCTGTAATTTTCCATCGAACCTTTCTCACCTGACTTAAACACGGGAGTTAGAAAACCTCGCTTCCAGGAAGACGGGAAAACCCCAGTAGTTAATGACTTATTAAAAATCATTTGCAAAGGGACAAACAATGCACAGCAGCAATTTTAAAAGGTCTTCCTCGAAACTCAAACTCGAAATTACGAGAACTTGATTACGTAGGTATAACTTCAATATCTATAGACTTGATACTTTGGTAACTGGAAATACCACTTAATTCATATTTCGATAACTAGACACCCAATTACTCAAGACTCCAATGTCAGGGTTTTTAAATGGACCATTAAAATTTGATTGAATTGGGTTCTATTTTCAATATGTGTATGTATCTGACTTGAAGAAATACAAAATCGTCAAATATCCATCCGACAAACCAATAAAAATGTAGAAATACCTAAATTTATAAATACAATTTCAGTCCAATATAATGTTTCCATATATTAGGTTTGACTCTCTCTCTCTCTCTCTCTCTCTTTCTCTCTCCCATACCTGTCACAATCACATATGTGTAAAATTTTCCACCCCTTGAGCATCCACAGCCCAATATACACCCCCTGGAAAAGGTATTTTATTAGGGAATGCAAAACATTTTAATTTTAAATCGAACGCTTCGATGAAATATTGTCACTACCTTTTTGTGAATGAAGTTAATTGTACAAGCTGTTAAAAAAACTCCTGTGTAAAAATGGTGTTCTTTTTGAAAAAAAACTCTTCTCAAAACTTAACACAACCAGGAGATTGTATGCCAAGTGAATCACCTCTTCTCGTGAAATTATTAACGAATCACTTGTATCGGCTGGAAAATTGTATCTGATATAATATCTTCATCATAATAAAGTGGACTTATTTGATTATGGTTGGTACATAGTACTTAAACTGAAAGATACTGAATATATCGAGAACCTGTTGTAAAAAAGAACAGTAATATTTGGTCAATATTTAGCTCTTGCTTTTGTTTTGTATTCATGATTTGTAAGTATTTTTTTTTATTGATTCATTCAATTTGATCAAATTTATGTTTCATTCTTAATTTTTTTTTTATTATTTATTGTTTTTTATTATGTATGACAACTGAATGGACTATTATATAAATGAATGGAATAATATGTGGACACTTATAAATTGGACATTACATTGCATACCTACATATTGTTCGTGATTGTATAGTTGTACCAAATATATGTGTTTTGTATGTAGTGTTCTGTTGACTTGAATAAATAAATAAATTCAACATTCAATTGGATTTTGATTATCATTAAACATTTAATTTCATATCAAAATATTACCCAAACAGGAGCATCGTCTCTCCAGCATCACAGAGCTTACATTCATTTTCAGATGTTTTTTTTATTCCCTAGACAGTTAGCCCTCCAGGAATATAATATACTTCTACATTCCCGTACAAACAGCCACTACCTCCTACCTCCAGCATAATATATATACATATTATATAGTTATCTACCTTCCTTTGCATTCGAGAACGGGATCATTAAGAGAGGATTTAACATGTTATATAATGTTCCTCACTGCTTAATGCTTCTGATGGGAACTTGGACGAAAATTGCATGTCACAAAGTTGATCCGTCCATTGGAAAATTTGAAAATACCCACTTTGAAAATGTGAAAAACGTTTGAATCAAAGAAAAAGCCAATAAGGTAAAATGTTCACCGATAAATGATCATGAAATTATTTTATTTTTTAGCACAATTCAAGCCGTGGGGTACCGGGCAAAGAATTGCTCTCGCACTCTTGTCTGTAAGTTTTCGAGTGTCCTGTAAAAGGCAGGTGTTTGATAAAATCTTTTACATCTCAAATTCGGCGATGAGGCTTACCACCCATCCTGAATGTCTTATTTTTTATTGGCATAGAAGAAAAAGCTTGCATATTTATAACATGCAGCTGGTCTGCTGGCTACACCACTTGTGGAATATGCCGTAATGGTGTAGTAGTAGCAAAATTTAAATTATTGTAACTTATTTTTATTTTCAGATTGCGATTAACTGAATACCTACATGGTAGTTCTTCAAGTCAACCTAATCACCCTTCAATAATACTATCAAGATCAGAGGGCAAAAACCTGCTTCCTCAACTCAAAGCGTAATTGTGCCATTTGAGTAATTTCTTCCCGATATATTCCTAAAGCCCTAATTTCGTTGTCATAGGAACGGTGTATTGTAAAAAGGGACGTTCAGACAGGACAGTGGACAAGACAAAAGATATGAATAATACATAAAAATCGACAATTTAGTTCAATCTTCCATTATTATCAACTTTGCAGGGTTATAAAAAAATTAATTCATTCCTGGAGTCCTCATACATTAAGGGAGGAGTTCTCACCACTTACCCCTGGATGTTTCAAGAACATCAGTTCTCATGTCATCCAGTCAATCTAGAGCAAAAGTTTTCTTTTTTTATCAAAGAGTGGGCTCGAGGTTATTCTTATGGGATTCCCTCTGCAAAACCCACTCGAGAATTAAAATACTCCCTTGATGTACCCTTGGTGGAAAAACTGTCTTTCCTGGATTCCTCAATACAAATTGCCTTTTCTGTCAGTTTCAAGCGTCTGCTGAAAATACATATTCTTGAAATATCGAGTAAACGGCATTGAATTTAAGCCTCATTAATGTGTGTCTAATTTCGCACGGTTCACCATTCAAGCAAAATGCTCCATTATGGCTCATACGAAATGAATTTAATTATCAACACTTTCAGTAAGTCCTCAAGCTACCTCCTAGAACATTATGAAGGTATAAAAAAGAATCATAGAAGCAGAAAATATAACACTTGTCAGTTGGAAAATATTGAAATTTAGCGATAAGAAAACATAACAGCTGCAGAGCTTGAGTTGAATGACATAACTAATTGTTTTTGATGCTTTGCATTGATTAATATTGTAGCCAATGCATACTAAAGAATAAAATTAATGAAAAAAATATTCATTAACTGAATGTAGTAAACATACCAGTCGTCTTCTCAGTGCAAAATAAAGTTAAGACGTTCATAATAGATGGCATTCTTCATCGCTGAACTAAAGTTATTTAATATCTCCTACTACTACTACTACTACTACTATACCATCACGGCTTATCCCACAAGTGGGGTAGCCAGCAGATCAGCTGCATGTAAGAAACATGCAAACTGTCCTCTTCGTGCCAATATAAAATCAAGACATTCAGGATGGGTGGCAAACCTCATCGCTGAATTTAAGATGTAAAATGTCTTAATTTTTTCGAACACCTGCCTTTTACAGGACACTCGAAAACTTACGCAGAAGAGTGGGTGTGGGTAATATCTCCTATCAAAGTTATATTAGTGATTAATTATTGATAGTCAATTAACTTATCACGCATTGGCACTAAGCGAATGTCTGTATTACATTTATCAACTGTACTAGCAAAAATAACGTTCTCTGTATTATTGTTACCTGATGGGTAGGATATAAATTTCTAGTATAATTCCAAATTTGTTTTAGCAACGAACATGATAGATTTAAGTATAAAAATGTGCCTATGTATAGTTATATTATAGTTGTGTTATTATGTATGTATATTTGTATGAGTGCGCAGGTGTTAACATTTTTTGGTTTATTTTTTTGATATTTGTAAATGGCGTAAGCCGTATGTTTGGTTGAATAAATAAATAAATAAAATAAATAAATAAATCTTCAACGAAGTGTTTTACAAATACCTGCCTATTACAATTACAGGATACTCAAAAACTTACAGAAACGAATGGGAGACCTCGGGAACTTTACTTAATAAATAAATAATAGTGTAAAAGCTCTCAAGTATATCTGAGAAATTAAACTATCTTTTAATACTGTCAGTAGTAAGAAATAAATGGGTAGGTAAATAATATAAAAAACGTTTCAGAAATTATCCAGAAGCTGAAAAACACCAATCTCCTCCTTTTAACATTTCAGCATTTAGAGAGAGAGAGATGGGATGGGTTTTCAGGTTGATTCTATTTTCATTGTAATTGGATTACCTCGTTTCAGCTCGTGTAATATCAGATACATCCTTTATGAAAAGCGTTATGTGACAATGTTTCAAAACACAAAAACATAATTTAAACCCAAAAAATATCATCGTCATCACCGTCCCCTTCAACGCTCCTTTCGGGAGCACAGGGCAGAAACCAGCCTCCTCCATTCAGAGCGACTCTGCGTCATTGCGTCACCTCTTTTCACGACAATCCCTGCGCTCTGATGTTGTTGTTATAGGAAAGGTGTATTGAGAAACAGGGTCGCCCGGCCCACTGGAACCCTCGCGAACGGAAGAACAGTGCTCTTTTTGGCCAACTATCATTACATGACCCATATTATATATTCTCACTTTAAGGTAATATGTTATTTATTTTATATGCATCCATGTGAAAAAACACGACTCATTATAACTGTTAACATTGCCTCAATAATTATAATAATATGACAATTTATAAATCGCCATCTTGGACAATATCACTTCAAGGGCTCTTTGCAAAATTTTAGATCATAATCCATCTCCAATATTAAAATGAGAATTGAAAAATTATCATCAGAAAGATAAAATAAAAATAATGCACACCACCGATTATTTTAGTTTGAGGTTGTTGTGGCTTCAAATAATATTATACCATAATAATGGATATTTTTTATTAATTTTTAGTTTTGCTGCTTGATACGTTGTTGCATAACACTCTTAATATCCTGTTTTCTATAGGTGAGTAGGATTGTAAGGATCATTCAGTTGAGTCCTCATTCAGTGTCAAAGTGGAATATTATCACACGTATCAATGTGATATTAAAGAGAAAATAAAATAATTAGCTCCATTTCTAATCACACTTAAGTAAGTTATCAATAATTCAACTCCCGATATCAACTTTCAGTACTTACTTACTTACTTTTCGGGTCCGGACTTCAGACCTTGCCACTCCAGTATGCAGCGACGTACATCGCCTTGTCATTCGCCATCATCAGGTCACTCACATTACATGCATTCCGCATCAGCTTTCAGTAAAGGCGTCTACTTTTTTTTGACACAATCATGTTTTCTTTTTGCACATTTGTAAAAATGAAATTACTATGAGAGACACTGTATCCTTATTGCTATTGCAAGTTTATCAATTCAACCTTTTTTAAATGAAATAATTACATTAAGATGTATCAGCCATTTCCTGCTTCGACAGATTTTTGTTACCACTTTTATAAATATGGAATAACTATGTGAATACATCATATTATAGGGCATAACGAGGGCTATAAATTATACTTCAGTCTGCCTTGGTACGGGCTCATGTTCATTAAGGTAGATCTTATGATGTACTTACTATCTTTAACTGATTTTAATCTCCAAACTGATTTTTCGTTTTTTTATTATTATTGTTTTGTTTCGTATACTACACACGGTGCTTTATTAAAACTGACTAGAATTATTAAGAACAACACATGTTTAAAGATACTGCCTTAGAACAGACACAAGTCTAGTGTGGCAGTAAATTCCATTTTCTATAATTGTCATAAGAATAAATGTATTTTAAGATATAATGTTTAGTTAGTAGTAAAATTTTGCAGTACCTAGCTAGTTTTTTGTTGTCATATTTATGGGAAGAAAATGAAATAAAATACTTTATTAATTAATAAATAAATATTTCTAATATATTTAAAACTTAATTATATTAATAAATAAATGAATCTCAAGTTAAGTTCACAAAAAATATACATAGGTACATTTGAGAAGATTGTGTGAAATTTCAATTCAAATTGACAGTATTATATAATTTGTTATATATTCATATTTCTATGTTCATATAAGGGTTAACAAATGTAAGAAAATTCGTTATTATATTTTATCCTGCGGAAAGGATTCAGATGAAATCCAAGACAAGACTTAGATAAAAAGGAAACTAAGCATTGACGGGATAAAAGATTTTCATAGGAATATAAAGGAAATTGAAACCTTTTAAAATAATAAATTTATGTAGAAATACAAATTTTGAAACGTAAGCCTACTTGATAAGGCGTTTTTATATCTACAATGGTCTTTAGGTACATTAGATTTTTTTTTTAATAAAAAATATAAAAATTCGATGATAAAAATCTAAAGCCAAAAACTCTAATTTATTTCGTAGAAATTGCTAGAAATCGCCGTAGTATATTGTAGATGAATCTAATTGAAAATTGTATTATAGCTATTAATTTATCAACCTAATATTATATAAGAACCAATTAGACATCTCTACACAATATAACATTATGCAAAATCTAAACGGAAGAAGTAAAAAGGCGTCCGAACGCTTACGAATTGGCTCTAGGCTGGCTTTAGTGATCACTTTTGACGTCTCTGAACAACTTTCACCAATTTCGCTATTCTCACAATCACAATTATATAAGAAACACTTGATGCAAACCTTAGAAGCAACCGACTTATTCCGATTAGATTTTGCACAATGTTACATTGTGTAAACATGGTTCTCCCAATCGAAATGTCTGATTGGTTTTGTAATTTGCATGTTGTGCTCAAATCCGGTTCTTTCTTTCTTTCTTTTTCAGGCAAGGCACCCGAAACCTAGTGAATTATGTCAAATCCGGTTAACCCTTTCGAATCCACAGCCGTGACATGCACGTTTGACATTTCCTTACCTTAGACATCCACACCCGTGATATATCGTTTTTTTATTTTTCGACACTCCCAGAGACATCTGTGTTGGATTTTTTAAGTTTAAATCTGTACCGATATATACCTACATTCATCTTTTATCCATTCCTGTGAAGTCGGTAAAGATGTACCTACGAATTTCGTCACAATGACGATTTATAAAAGTACTGACAGCGTACATGCCGGAAATCAGTCGCCGTTCATTACCATCATCAAAATCTTCATCAAAATCTAAAAAATACTTTTTTAGATTTTTTTATTAATAACGCAAATAAAAAATCTGTAAATATATTTTTGAATGTGTACGTTAGTAAAACATGGTTTTCAAAATAAATGTAGTTTGTGACAATCGTTTTGGATGGAGTGCTTTGGGAATATGAGAAGGCTTCTATAAGTAGAATAAACAACACACGAGCTTTGGAAAAAATAAACAAGTGTGTGTGTGTGTGTGTGTGTGTGCGCGTGTATAAATCCTATGAGTACAATAATAACTCAGAAATAGATACGGAGAAAAACTCTTAAAAATACTCCATGTACGTCTCTATGGAGACAAATACTTAACGCAATGGTACTTTCAGAATAATCTTATATAATACAATGGAAAACTCCTCTTGAAACTATTAATAGGATAAGCAACTGTATATATTATAGAGGCCGGCAAAATAACAGTTTTTCTAAGAAATTACCATATAAGGCTTAGAAAAAACAACTATTAATAGGATAAACAACTGTAAATTTTATGAAACTATTAATGAAACTATTAATAAGATAAGAAACTATTAATTGGATAAGCAACTATTTATAGGATAAACAACTGTATAATTGTAGAGGCCGGCAAAATAATTCTTTCTAAGAAGTTACCATATAAGGCTTAGAAAAGACAACGTCACCTTATTCGATAGTGCCCCGGACGAGACTTGAACCCTCAACTCATCCTTTTCGGCACTACCGTATAAAGTGACGCTGTCTTTTCTAAGGCATATAATATGGTAGTTTGATGTGTTAAATTTACATAATATAAAATAATTATAACCTCATACAATGGTTAATTGTAAAAATAACATCGATGAACTTTGAAGGGATATTTAGTATTTTCAATAAACATCTGCCACTAAACGATGAGCCACGACACCCATCCTAAATGTCTTTTTTTTTACTGGCATGGAGAGGACAATCTGCATGTTTATAACATTCAGTTTGCATTATGCCTAAATACTTATTTGTAGTCTTTAATACCAGTGTTTGTGGTTGTCGATAAACATAATTTAATTTATATGATATAATTACATGGACATAGATATTACATGTATTAGGTATTTCATTAGTAGAAACTTTTATGTATTAAGTTTTATATTTTTTGTCAAAGGCTATTATGAACGTTCAATGTTTTAAGATAAATAAATAAATGTAGTCATTCCGCTGGCTACCTCACTTGAGGAATACGTCATGATAGTATAATAATAAAGATAGTATAGCATAGCCTTTTTTGCACCAAAATTATTGGTGTGTGGCCGCTAATAAATCTAGAGTGCTCCCTCGAGGTAGCATTTCTCGTTTAAATGCGACATTAAATCGTGTTTGCGCATGTGTGTGTCGTTATGGAAATATATGTCTCCTTGAACGGCAAGAGGTATGTGGAGGGCGCTGCCCTTAAAAAAAACCAATAGTACCTAGTTGTTGACAATTTTTTGTTCAACTGTATTTGGGTCAACGCGTAAATGACACAAAGTTACACAATGCAACATTGTGTATAATCCAATCGGAAGCAGTGGATTAGGCGTCACAACATTACCGCGCATTAACCAGATATAATGATGACTGTTACATTTTATTACTGGGAATAATGATATGTATACCTACATAAAAGCTCACACAGCAATAACTTAAAATATTACCTTTTATGTAGGTGTATATTATTGTTATTATTAACATGCTTAAGGAATAATGATTATAATATGATCTTCTACTTCCATCAAAGGATCTTGTGAGTTTATTCTACAGCTTCTATCATCACCACACACACCTGTTTATTGTATATGATGTAAAACTAGCTTTTAAACCTGAGGAAACACAAACAGTAACTTTTAAATACCACGTTCAATCTTACTGATTGTTGGCAGACACTCTATCGTGAATTTCTCTGTCCTTGGCTTGTGCAGACAAGGTAAAAAAAATATTTTAGAACAAAATAATTTAATTAATATTATCCATCGATTAATCGATCGCCTTTATTCGTAAATTCAAGGCAGAAACCAGCAACCTTCATTCTGTGCCAAACGAATTGAGTCTTCCCAGGACACTTCCTGAGACGCTGATATCATTATTGTAGGACTAGTGGTAGGACCTACAGCCGTATAGAAAAACTGAAATCAAATCGTGGAGAATTTTTCTGATATATATATATTTTTTTAAAAGATATATCTGGGTTATGTTATAAACCCAAATTCAACCTTATACATATGTACACCTTTCACAGTAAGATACTAAAAATAATATCATCAACATACTCTCATAACGCTGCTTGTCTTGGGTGTAAGCAAAAATATTTCAAGGCAATTTCAGCTGTCAATTACTCTCAAGTAATGTTAACAACTTGACACCTGCCATTGACGTAGTCGCTAAATAATCATAGACATAAAGACTTAAAGAGTACCCTTAACCAAGCTTTGAGTCCATCCAGAAACGTCGACACTCTGTATAATGCATTCCTAATGAAAGTTCAAATATGTATGTCCACCATGTACATTTAAAAAAAAAAAAAAAAAAAAATTATTTTCCAAAAATATTACATACAAAAAAAACATAAAAACATCATTATGGAATATAGGTATGTATTGCCCCACTAGACCAAAATCTGTAATACAAACCTACCTGTTTAATACCTATTAAAATTCGTTGACTAACGGTCTTTCTTCTTCTTCTTTAAGTGCCTTGTCGGGTCCCCCCAACGTTAGTGATCACCTCGGCGAACTTGTCCCTGTCCTGCGCTGCTCTTCCACACATTGGATGCCGGTTCACTCCCTTATGTTTCGCAGCCAGGACATCTGTCTCCTACCGGAACCTCGGTGTCCCTCAATTTTCCCCTTCAATATCAGTTGGAGAAGATGGTATTTTTCTCCACGCAGAACATGGCCCAGATGTGAAACCTTCCGAACCTTGACGATTGACAACAGCTCCTTGTCAACTCTAGCTCGCCTCAGGACTTACATTTGCCTTATATACAGCAAAAGGTCGTGAATTCTACTCCCAGAGTGAACAGAATGTTTCTGATCTTTATCACAGTTGAATTGATTGAAATGATTAATCTAGAATAGTTCTTTCTATCAATCTACATACTCATGCCGTGTTCATTTTTTTCAGTGAACGCATCTCTACAGCATTTATTCCACTTTCGTCTTTCTTCAACCGCGTCCAAGTTTCGCTTACATACATAAATATTGGCACCAGAATGGTATTGTACACCAGCATTTTTGCCATGGTCGACAAATTGCTATTGCTAACAATGGGTCGATGTGCTCCGTTCACTCTAGCACCGGTCACTTTTCTTCTTTCGATGTCCATACACAAGTCTTCGGTCTTTTCTGGATTGAAAAAATCTTACGTTAATATGTGATTATTGTAATGTAATGTACAATTGTAATGTAAATTTATGTATATTATTTATGTAGATATTTGTAATAAATAGATTAAAAAAAAAGATGTTCTTCTCATATCTTCCATCCCTCGCAAACAGACTTTCCAAATATAGAATTATAAAATAATCAAAAGTATGTTAATCATAGACACATATTAACATACATACAAACTGTAACATTATTTATGCGAGGATATTATGATGATACACAGTGGTTTGGATAATAAAGGTAGATCATATTATTACAGTAAAGTGTGGGTGTATGTTCATATTCGTATTGTAATGCCGCGCTGGCTGCCGTCGCTATGAGTTTAATAAAACTTTAACCATTATAATATTAGTATTTTCCAAGTTTACCATAAATAAGTAGTATTATATTAATACATATTATTATTATCTACTACGTCTTTATGGCACATTATTGTGGTGCTTTGGGAAGGTGACAGAACAACATCGATATATTGAAATAAAATATATTTTCCCCTAGTCCTAGTCGGATTGGAGGACTATTGTATACAGATACTTCATTATTACTGTTTTCAGGACATCTGGGTACTCCAAGTCCAGTACTCAAGACCTACTTCATCAAACTTTTTTATCAACTGTGACTGTTGTTTATATTGCATTATTTTATTTTTATTTCTGACGCGGATACAACTTATTATGTGTCTGAGATTATGTGTTATGTTTTTGTATTTAAATTTAAATTCTTGACACAGACAGCTTTGTTGACGATAAAACATTATCATGTACAGCGTCCTTGAGGTGCTATAGCCCGAAAATGGCGCTTTAAATACTCTCCGTTTATTTATTATTATTCTATATTTGATACTTGGCTTTAGTGTAATCGTAAATCAGATAAGCGATGAGGTTTGCCACCCATCCTGAATGTCTTGTTTTTATATTGGCACGAAGAGGACAGTTTGCATGTTTCTTACATGCAGCTGATCTGCTGGCTACCCCACTTGTGGGATATGCCGTGATGGTATAGTAGTAGTAGTAGTAGTAGTAAATCCGAAGAGAATGTGCTTTGAGGCGCCCGGTTTTCAGGACAAAAGTTTTAGAGAGAAAACAAAAGATCAAAATATATAAGCAAATAAATAACACAATTAACTATGTAACTTCTGACGTGAATACCTTTATGTATCCGAGATTCTCATTTAATCTATTTATTTATATATATTTATATTATGACGTGGATGTAATGTCCTAGAATTTATAAATTGTACAGTGTACTTGAAGTGCTTTGGCATGTAAACGACACTTTAATGTTGTTGAATATTAAAAATAGCATGCAGGACTTTGTTAAAAAAAACTAAAAAAAATATGGAAATGTAGTATTATAGACATGATCTATATTCGTTGGTCTCTCTTTTACGGGGGAGACAGTAATCTTGACTGGTCTGAAAATGTCACATGATAGCTAAAAGAGCACATTTTTTTCATTCACAGCTTTCCGATGACCAATATCCTCTAATAGATTTTTCCTAAAACAACGATATTGGATCGTTAGAAATGCCATGGTAGATAATGACACAGTTTGCGCAGAGTCGATATCCTGGATAGAGGACACTTGTTTCCACTTTAAACTTCTGAGGGGAGCATTTAAGGAAAAAAAGAAATCTTACATTCTTAAGAAATGTGTAAGAGTTATCTGTCCCCATCAATATGCTGATATATTAATGAATCTTATATTAGTTGTGTGCATCTAAACATCGAAATAAATTACATCGATATGATTGCTATATGTTTGAGTAACATCCCTTGCGGGGTAACAAATTGTTTGGAATGCTACGACTGAATAATATCCCCCGATATTAAACACGGATAAGAATAAAATTACTGAGGTGCAAAATATTTGTCAAACTTTACAAGAGAATTACCATACATAAAAATAATAATATCTATCCATATATTATAAAAGATGTCTGGAAAATGATTTTTCAAAAGCATTAAATTTGTTAAAATCGATATCTTTTTTGGGATGAGTGATTTATATTTTAATACATTTCCGTTTGTGATAGGACACAATTTTTTATCTTTTCTTTCAGTCATTTTGAGTTAATTTATAAAACATAGGCCTCCCTTTAATATTTACACTTTTTTCAAGAAATCTTCCTTCTTACGTTATGTGATCATAGTTGAGTGAACAAGAACTCATAAAGTTTAGGTTGGTCTTATTCGCACGGCGTGCGAATAATATTTTTTCCTTATTCGCACACTACCGTGCGAATAAGAGGTAAATATTATTCGCACGGCGCAACCATATCAAGCCAAAGTGACATACGTCAAGAGTATGATATTTTTTTTATTTATTTTTATTTGTAAGTCTTAATTTCGGCCTGTAACAATCAACATTTTTAAATCTATATCGTAAAACTAATAACTATGTGTATATAGTAATTTTTCATCCTTTTATGAGACTATTTGGAGTGTTTTCTTATATATTTTGATCTAAAAACACTCCAAGTGTGATATTTGTATGAAACAAATTCTTTATATTTTTATTTGTTAGTCTTAATTTCGATCTGTAACAATCAACATTTATATATCTATATCGTTAAACTAATAAGTATGTGTAATAAAGTTTATTATAAGCACTTTATGATGATTGATCGTTTATTCTTTTGCATCGTTTTACAATTTTTCTATCGTTTCATATTCCGCCTTTAGCACCGGCTCTTAATTTGCTTTCAAAACTAGTGATAATACAAAGATGTTCTTTTTATACAATAATCTATACCTACTCTTCTCATGTAGGTATATTTGATTTTTTTTAAGAAAAGAAATTCAACTGTCTTGTCAAAGATAAAAAACGATAAAAGATTAAGTATTGATTATCTTCAATTCAACAAAATGAAAATACAATATCAATTCATCAATACCCTCACGCCGTGTCCCAGGAAGGGTAGGCAGAGAGAAAGGAATGCCATATAGATCTATCCTTACAAACTTTTTTCGCTTCCTCCACATTCATCCAGTCTCTCATGTATGCATGCCAATTTCTCTTACTCAACACGCGGGGCCGACCTTTAGGATTTGATCCACGTGATCAAGCCACGTGGTTCTTGGCCGTCCGCGCTCTCTCACACCCCCTCTTTCAGATAAATATATATCCTCTTCGTCACTCTTTCATTTTGCATTCGGTCAACATGTCCAAACCATCTTACTTTGTTTACATGCATTCTATCCACAATACGATAATCTTCAATTCAATGAAATGAAAATACAATAACAATGTATTTCAAAAATTGTTATTGATAGATTTTCTAATGATAAATATTTTTCCTCTTTTCATTCGTGAACATACTGTATTTTATACAAATTGTATACATACTAGCTCTTATATTGAACATACTGTATAACATACGACTAACTCTTACATTAAGAAAATGGATTTTTTTGAACATTCAAAATAATATGTGGAACACATTTCCGCCCATACGATCCAAAATATCGAATACCTAAATAGGAGTTCAATGATTCCTCTAGATATTTATATAAAAAAAAAAAAACTTCTTCTATATAATGTGTTTCAGCCCCTAGCCCAAATACTTCCTTTAAGATTTCATAAATATTTTTATAGTTGATGATATATCAAATATAAACGAGAACATTCTTATTTATTGTTAATAAGTTAGTTTATTTTTTTTATTTTTTTACAGGAAAAGCTTATTTTGACTACAATATAAAATTTAATGATTCATTACACAGTGATAAAAACAAGAAATGTTATATTATTCAATACGTTAATGAGGATTTTGTAGCTGTATTGCGATAATTTCTGAATGTCACATTTTTTGAGAAGTTCTTTCACATTTGGTATCCGTAATATATCTCTCAATAACTTATAATAGATATGATTTGAATATCCAGAAAAATCTCAGTGGGTTCAAACTCAGGCATTAGTTTTCCTCATACATGTCTGATAAATATGTCTATGTCAGATTTAATAAGATTCTGGGTTAGTTGAAAGAGATCGCACCTTTGCGATTAACTCGCCCTCTGTATATTGATTACATCTAATTTGAATGCATTTTTCTATAAAATTATATGTATTTTGATCAATTTACAATGAACAATAAATACCTAAATAAGTTAATAAATATAAACAAACATAATGAAGGGTTTACGAATCCTGATCGATCTAAGAGAACATGAAACTGAAAAACAGCAAATTTCTATACCAAATATAAGTGTTACTTAATTACTTAATCAGTATTTCAAAACTTATTTTATTCGAAGGTAGAAACGATTTTTTTTTATTTTATTGATTATGCTGCAACGTAGACAGTGAAAATAAAAAAAAGTTCTGGATTCAAAGTAAAATATTTGTCAAAAATGGATCAACGAGGCAATGCAGATGAGCTCATATATTTTTACGAGGATTTTTTGCACGTGTTAAAAAAACAAATAATATGTAAAAAAAAAAAAACTGATAGTACCTTTCTTTTAATAATATATCCTGTTGTGGTTTTATTGCTTTGAATTTATTTTTTACCTTTATATCAGGTAGATCATAAATATTATTTTCTGTACCAGTTGGTTCATATACCCACAGTAATATATTTTTGTTTTAGTATTTACTATTGTTTTGATATTAATTTGAAAGGCATATTTCACGCCAGTGAAGGGCGTCCAATAGAAGAACTACGCATTTTTATTTACAACTTTTCACTGCAGGGAGTCGAGAATTTATTAGACGCGCAGTACTAAGGAGGCGTATAGATTTGAGTCAAATTAACTTTTGCCACACTACATTGCATGCTTAGAAGCGCTACTCAAAACAAAAGTACGAAGCAAAGAATTTAGGACTTTTTGAAATCGTGCAAGTCGAAATAATATTATACTTGCGTCGCATTGTGGCAATTCCAACCTAAAATGTAGCGCCAAAAGACTTACTTTAAGTAAAAAAACATTTAGATTATCTTTATAGAACTCGCATTCTAACAAATGTCATGTAAGAATTAAGAATTAATAAAAACACATCATCATCATCGCCCTCAACGCTCCTCTCGGGAGCACAGGGCAGAAACCAGCCTCCTCCATTCAGAGCGTCTCTGTGCCAATTGCGTCACCTCTTTCCACGACATTCCTTGCGCTCTGATATCGTTGTCATAGGAACGGTGTATTGTGAAAGAGGGACGCCCGGCCCGACGGAACCCCTGCGGACGGAAAAACAGTGCTCTTTTTGGCCAACTATCATTAGGCATTCTCAAAACATGTCCCAGCCAGGACCATCGTCTCTCCTGTATTACGGAGATTACAGGTCTCTGCTGGGTGCGCCCCACAAGCTAGTGTAAAATATTCAGTATTTTGCATTTAGAAGTAATTAGGTTAAAATTTATTTAATACTTTATGGGACATAGAAGATGACCATAGTTTCGACTATAAAAAAGATACATTTGGGCTTTTAATGTATCCTAAATATTGTGATACTAAGCAATGATTTTTAAATATCATCCAATATGCAGACACAGAAAAAGGGAAATAAAAAATATTGCGATGAAATGCAGTGGTAAAATAATAATTTAAAAACGATTTCTTTGATCTGATAATATCACATCTACTATATTGATGTTATTTCAATGATCTTGATAGATTCTTGACAGAACCTGTTCAAAATTAAAGCAAAATTTGGACATTATACTTTTCCATACAAATATCGACAAACTGTGAAATCTATTAAAACTTTACACGGGTCGATTATTAATATTACTTGAATAAAAACTTATGAGTGAAATAATAATATTATTAAGTATAGAAAGTAGAAAACCTACAAAGAAAGCTGTATAATATAAATATAATATTAAATAATAATAATTATAACGTAGAAGCTTAATAAACATTTACAAACTATTGGAAAGTTTTTGATAATGCTATACATTACTAGCTTAAAGAACACCTTCACTCAGAGAAAATTAATCAAACCAAAATAAATGCACTAAACATCTGAGTATGAATCCTTTGCATTTAATACGATATTTCGTTCGCAAATTTTTGAGAAATCATTACAAAAGTTCATTATAATATTAAAACTCGGTTTTTACTAAGTCCTTTTTTATTAACCAAGCAAACACAAAGTTTTATTATTTTGCTCAATAATTTTTGTTTTCAATGACGTTTTAAGTAGTAAAAATAGATTATTTTTAAGTTTTGACAAAGATATAGGTACAATCATGTTATTTTTTTTTCAATTGCAACACTTATTTAAAGTATTGACTCAAATTCTTGTCAAAGCTGCTCAACGCTGTCAATCTATTATAAAAAATAAGAAAGTAAATTGACAGTTGTTTGTCAAATGACAAATTTATTAATTTTCATTATAAATACTCGTATTCATAAAACGTATCAGAACTTGCGCTCAGTAAAATATCTACATATTTAAGTTTATAATATTTAACTAAAATGTGTTAAAAAAACGGATGATCCCATGTATATAGAATAATTATATATCTTATCATTACTATCACAACATATCCCACAACTGGAACAGCCAGCAAAGCAACTGAAATATGCAAAATATTCCTCTCCCTGCCAACAAAAAAAATTAAGAAGTTCAGGATAGCTGGCTTACCTCGACGATGAATTGAATACGTGTCTTATTTGTCAATCATATTTGAGGCTGAAGGTTTTAAATGTCGTCTTTGTAAGCGTTTCTAAGGGGAATATTACATCACTAAATTTCAACGTTGAGACATATATACCAACAAACTTTTATATTCACATCATGTACAATGAATCGAACTTTTGTATGAAAATGAGAGAAAATTTACTTGAAAATTAATAATATGATTTGATGTAATTTTAGCAAACCATAAATCTGTGGTGAAATGAATATGACTGATTACTGTTAAGAGAAAAAAATACCGTATATACAAACTCTCGAACAAGAAATACTAAAGAATAAAGATATTATTAACAACAAACGCTATATTATCCACTATAAATTCGTTTAAATTATTATAAAATTTTGGGTAACAACTTAACCATCTTCCAAACTCTGAATTTCAGGTTGATTTTGTAGCATGTTAATGGATAGGAAAATCACATATTAATTCACATAAAAACAAAGACAATTTAAATTTACAATTCAGCAATAAAGAATGCCACCCATCGCGAATGTATCGACTCAAATTGGGGACGGTTAGGAAGATTAGTATATTCATCATAATATGCATTTTGTCGACTACCCTACTTGTGGAAAATGCCTTGGCTATATGGATTTATAAACAATTTATTAACACTTATTCATCGCCTTGGCACTTGCACTATTTTCTTCCGGGTTATTGAGTTTTGTACCACCCTAGAGCTTCATTTTACTGTTTAATATGTACGACAGTTTTCTTAAAGACGTGATAGGAATTAAGTCGCCATAGCAGGCGTAGTAAAAGGAGGTAAACGTAGATATTATAATTATAAGATATAACTATTTAACAACGACCTTTTATAATCAAAAAATAAGCCAGTAAAAAGGTTTTAATAAGAAACACGTGGACATTTAGACTCATTCAACCAAAATTTAATAATAAAAAAACGACCAAAAATAAATTTTCATTTTTAAAACCCAGACCAGAGGTTTGGATTAGCCTCTTCTTTACACAAAGATAAACTTTGATTTTTAATAATCCAAACGTATCCCCGAATACCTTCATTTGGGAATAGTATACTCGTATCGTGTCGTAAAGACGAAGAAATTCGGCAGTGAGATTGAAATCACGTTTGTTTGAAACCCTAACATCAGGCTAGCGTTCATCTTGGACCCAAATTCTATTAATTTAATGGCCATTTTTTGTAAGATTCCTAATGATCTGAAATCGTTACTGAAATAGTGCACTGTATAATTTTCTGATTTTACTTTCTTACTTTAACGCTCCATTTAGAATCACAGAGTAGGAAAACAATTTGAAGAAATTCTGCAACAGAGCTTCTTCTATTACAGACATTCCTAAATCTAATGTCGTTGTTATGGGAACGGTAGTAAAATAGCTAGAAATATAATTATTAATGGACAATATTCAACATCCCCTTAAACAAGAAATAACGCATAATCCATTACAAAAATTTGCTTATTTATTATTTTTTTGCAATTTTGTGTATGAAAGTTAGTAAAGTGTGGCATATGTCTCATTGCCTTGTGATCGCCTTGTATATTGACACACAGTCGTACAACTAGCTCGAACAAGCATCGTGATTGCTCCTGATTGTATGCAATATCTATGTCACTGAATACATCAACTCGATCAACCATAGACTAACTATGGTAATATATTGGAACTATTCGATCGTTCAGTTCCATGAGCCATGAGAGATAGGGTGCGGCCAGCGAGGCGGTGCAGCGTGTTGTAATCTACTAAATTTGTGCATATAATATAATTCTTTGTCGGGGATTCCATAGAATATGGAAACACAAAATATGATTTAAATAATGATTAGATATAAAATAGAAAAAAATAATCCGAGGAGCATCCGGCAAAGAATAGGTTTCCCACTCTTTTCAATAAGTTTACGAGTGTCCTGTAAAAAGCAGGTGTACGAAAAATGAAGATTTTTACAACTAAAATTCTACAATGAGATTTATCACCCATCATAAACCCCTCATTTTTTGCTGGCACCAAGAGGACAGTTTGGATGTTTACTGAATGCGCCTGGTCTGCTGGCTACCCTATTTGTGGGATATGCCGTGATCCAACAGTAGTAGTAGTGGTATTAGACCCATAAATACTTTTTTTATAAAAAGATATACTTATCTGGGTTTTGTTTTAAACCCAAATACAACCTTTTACACCTTTCACCACGGACCAGTACCGAACCACGAACCCCTTGCTCACGAGGCCGGGACTCTACCTCCAGGCTACCGACGAGCTCATCATATATAGTTGTAATAATGAAAATAGTTTTAATTAAATTTTTGTATATATGCAATATTTCATCTTTGTTAAGTGTTCATATAATGAGAGATGGGTACAAAGTGAAGGTTAATTATTCCCAGAATATTAAGAGCGTGTTCTTATGAACAAACCAAAGGTTATTATTTTGTAACCGTAACCGTAACAAAAATTACGACCAAAACTATATTTTAATTACAGTCGAATTATTGTTTAATTGAACCAGAACATCCATTTATGGCATACTTTGAGTTCCATTTATGACATTAATTGACCTAGGATGCATTTACTTCATTAAAATAATATATACAAAAGGTGCACATATTACCACAAATCTAGTAAATCTAGCACAATGTTTGAATTTTTTCGAATGTTTTCTGATTACCACTATGGAATTCCATATTTATTATTAATTTATGCAAAATAAAAGAAACATTGCATTTTCCACTGAAATATGTAACTGTATTTAGTTATAACATTTTCGGAACTACTTGTTGCATCATCAGTAATAATACAGTATTGTTTTTGGAACTACTTGTTGCATCATCAGTAACAATACCGTATTGTTACTGATGACGGAACACGTAGTTCCGAAAACGTTATACTAAATACAGTTATTTGAATGGAAAAAAAATGTTTGATGTAGGTACATATTTTAACATAAAGTGAGTTTAGATAGAACGTATATAATAGTTTTTTTTTTTTAATATAACAAGGATAGGTCATATATATTATTTTTATTTCATTAATTGGGCTTTATACCTACAGTTTTTTTTATAAATAATTATCCAATTATAGAAAGGTCATTGATTAATAAATGACAAAACTTTTGTAACGCTTGCCAATAATTTAAATAACTTATGTATCACTAGTTTCGGTTTCCATTTCGGTCTAAATAAAGAGTGGTGCCGAAACACGGTTCCGGATACTAGTTACGGATACTAGTAGGCATACATAATATTGTAAGTAATTAATGTTTACAAAGGGAAACCTCTTCAGACTGTGTATGTATTTTAATTATTCTGCATGAATTATACAATTACTATCCACTCACTCAGCAAATATTATCTTAGAACCAAAGCTGAAATAAGCAACATTATAAATATTTGAGATTGTATATAAATTTATTTATTTGAATAAAATCATTTTAATGATGTAGCCACACAAGCCTTATTGACGTGTCGTGACCATAGACAACATTTGAATTTCTTATTTATATTACATTTGAAAAAATCTATGTTTTATTTTTTAGCAAACTAAATGTACCCCTACACTTTCATGGTAAGCAATATGCTTGTGTCTTGAATGTGGAATTGTTCACCAGCAAGAAAAAGAATCCAAAGATCCAGTGAAGATGCTATTTGAAGGTTTTTTCCGCTAATAACCTCGCTTGATCAGTATCTTTTTTGGTTCAATGTATACTTGAAACAAGAAATCATTTAGATTATCAAGTGTGAATACAATCGATATGAGAAATTTAGGATCAAAAGTGGACATATGCAAACCTGTCATTTTTTCTTAGTATTCAGAAATATTATTCGTGCTCAGTTCTATAAAATTCATTTTCTAAAACAGCCAAATCCAATAAAATTGGGATAAAAAGAGCAAAGAAAACCAGTCAATTTTATTTGGGCTTTTTTGATATTTACTATTAATGCTTATATCCAGTTTCGATAACAAACTACACATATGGCATCATAGTATAGATTGATAGGGAGATATATATACCAGTTATTTTAGAAGGATTAACTATGTAACAGTTACGAGACATTTTGAATGTTTTTTAAATATTCTACAATGCACATCCGTTACTTGATTTTTTTTAAAATCGCGATCGATTTCGAATCGAAAATAGTAATTATTCCGAGTTCGCGAATCATATAATTGAATTTGATCACAATTTCGTAAAAACAAATAGTTCCTTTAAATATACAAATATTAATAATTGTTTTAAACTATGTTCTTTGGAAACATTAGAAATACTACTACTACTATACCATCACGGCATATCCCACAAGTGGGGTAGCCAGCAGATCAGCTGCATGTAAGAAACATGCAAACTGTCCTCTTCGTGCCAATATAAAATCAAGACATTCAGAATGGGTGGCAAGCCTCATCGCTGAATTTAAGAAGTAAAATGTCTTAATTTTTTCGAACACCTGCCTTTTACAGGACACTCGAAAACTTACGCAGAAGAGTGGGAGACCAATTCTTTACCGGGTGCTCCACGGGATAGAAATTAATAAAGCTTTGAATTCAAACGTAAATATTGTAAATAAAGTAATAAATCATTATAAATCACCTCTTCTCACAATGTTTACAATGCCTAATCCTTAACAGGTGCAGCTATTGTTTTCAATTATTTTGTTTTTGTAGATGTTTTAACAAAAATATTAGAATATTTAAAAAACATTCAAAAAGATATATATACTTCTAGTTTATTATAGCTTTACTCTTCTATCTCTGTCAGTTAGTCACGCATTATCAAGACAATAATGATCATTCACATCATTAATTCTCAATGTGCGTATGATGACGTCAAAGAATATATTATATTAACACAAGATATATATGTGTGAGTGTAATGTGTAATTGTGATGTCACACACTCATATAATTATTGTAATATAATGTGTAAAAATATATTATTAGACTTTAGTACTATGACACGAGACTAATGTTAGTTTTATGAGCTGATTTATTAATACTCGTACTATGAAGAGGAACACTTAAAAACATATTACAACTTGTAAACGAAACATTAAAGATTTCGCATTAAAAAGTATCAGAAACTTTTATGGTAAAAAAATATTTTATGACACAATTTGATTAGTTTTCGGTAAAAATAATTTAAAAAATCGATGACACAAAAAAATACATTTTAAAGGAAAATTAGTATGATGGGACTTGTATGTGTATAAAATTGTAAAAACAGTTATAATTTTATGATTTTTCTTCTTGAAAAAGAAGAGAGTTTCTGAAAAATTCAACAGTAAAACTTAGCAAAATACTAAAAACGCAAAACCTGCGCTATGACAATTGCTACTGACAAAGAAAAAAAGCGTGATATAGTTTTTATCTTTACTTGAATCCATATTTATATTATTAACTCTTGAAATAATTACCAGATCTTTCTTTCTTTGCCCTCGCCTTTATCCCATTTACTTGGGGTCGGCTCTTCTAGTCCTCATCTTCCAAGTTTATAATTACCAGATAATATACCATTGCCATTAATGGGTAATAAATAATTATTTCAAAATATTTAGTATGAAGGAAAATTCCATCACAATGCATTTAAGGGTTAATATTTAAAAAAAATCTCAGTAATATAGGCAGCTTTTTATGAATGCATTGTTTTGCGAAAATTCATCTGTTCATTCTTTGTACGGTCGCTCACAACTTGACCTCCAAATACCGCAGCCGACAGATCACGGGAAGTCCTACAGTTCTCTTTGGAATGCATGTGATGAACAATCGTTTATCAGTTGGTGGATAGTTTGTGTCGTTCCACATTTCCAAATTAAGATATCACATTCAAGTGATAACTGTAATGCAATGTGATATTAAAACCTTGCTTGGTAAATTAAAGTAACAGTCCGCTGGCTTTTCCACATAAGAGATACCTATATATTATAGTGATTGGATCATAGGAGACCCAGGTTAAGTCCCAACCGCTGCTGACTTGCTCCACCTTATCGACACAAGCATATTGCTTTTTTTTAGGGTATCTGGGTGTATTTGAATTTATTCTAAACCCAGATTCATCTTTATTACAATAAACTTATTAAAAAAAGCAAAAGGTTACCCGTGGTGTTTCTGAAACAGAATAAGTCTTCCACTTTTTTCTGCAAGTTTTGGAATAACAGTGAGAGAATTTTTTGTAATATAACTGAAATTTTGAAATAAATCTTTCAGAAGACTCTTGAAAATTGCAGAAAACAGTGGAAAAAATATAATATGCCAAAGTAACTAAGAAAGTGGCTGGTGCGAGAGTGAACGGTGCACTTCGATCTATTGTTAGCAATAACAATGTATTGAACATGGCTAAAATGCTGGTGCACAACGCCATCCTCGTACCGACACTTATGTATGCAAGCGAAACTTGGACATGGCTGAAGAAGGACGAGAGTGGAATAAATGCAGTGGAGATGCGGTCACTGAGAAGAATGGTAGGTAAAACATCGCGTGATAGAGTAAGAAATGAAGATATTAGAAGAATGAGTGGATGCAAGAGGAGTATTGCTGATAGAATGCGTGTAAATAAATTGAGATGGTTTGGACATGTGGAGCGAATGGATGGTGTAAGATTGACGAAGAGGGTGTATTTATCTGAAAGAGAGGGTGTGAGAAAGCGCGGACGTCCAAGAACTACGTGGCTTAACCACGTGGATCAAATTCTCAAGGACGGTCGCGTGTTAAGTAAGAGGAATCGGCGTGCATGTATGAGAAACTGGATGAATGTAGAGGAAGCGAAAGAAGTATGTAAGGATAGATTGACATGGCGTTCCGTTCTCTCTGCCTACCCCTCCTGGGACACGGCGTGAGGGTATAGTATAGTATAGTAGTAACTAAGAAAGAAATACAATACTCTCGAATACAAAATAGAAAAATAAAGCAAAAAGAAATTAAACACCTGTGAATGAGATAACTTACAAGTAAAGAAAATGTATCTTATGTACCTATATTGATTACAAGGTATTTTAAAAAAGAAAACTAATGTTTATTGATTGCAACGTAAAAAACTTTTTGAATTCATTACAAAAAAATGTAGAAAATTCTGATTTTAAACTCATACCAAAATATTAAAAAAAAAATATACTCTAATAATATGACTGATTCTTGGAAGGATTTTATTACCAGTGTAGGCTTTAATGGTACCCATACTCATAAAATAACAAGTTTATCATAATAATATATTATGATATTATTTGGGTTTGATAATTGTTTCCAGAATGTTAAATCTGAATTCAAGTAAACTCGAACAATCAAAGGGCTGAGTGAATTTTAGGTGATTTTTTGTGTTACTACATCCTTTTTACATTATAATAGAATAATGTATGGATATTATTTTCTATAAGGTTTCCGCTCTATTATATATTCTAGATTTTATTTTATATGTACTATAACACGTGTTTTTATACTCACGAGATTCTTGATAAATATAAAAACTTTTATTTGAAAAAAAATATTTGAGATTTGAGCGAGAGTCTCGGTCATCGACGCTTGCTGATTAATGTAACCCGCGCCGTCGATGCCTGCCACCGCCCCTCTCAGCTGCAGGGCTACTCTCGCAAACCGATCGCGCGTTAGCGGTAGCGCGGTGTTTTTGACCATAGTCCCTTCGTGCGTCGTATTATCAAGATCAAGACTAGATTAAGATCGTGTTTAGTTTTGTCAAGAGTAACCCTGCTGATGTCAGGTAGAATCCTGCACAAAACGTCGTGCAGAAGCCAACGGTTTTTCTCAAAACCAAACAAAAACTCCTTTTCGAGGCTACTGTACGTAGAGTACCCAAAAACAATATTTTTACATATAAAAATTAATTTACATATATATAATAAGTTTTATTTTATTTTACAAAACTCACGGCATAAGCCTATTACATTTCAAAAAACATATACATAACATTTTTAAGAACAATTACAATATCAGAATTTGATAATGATTACATTATCAGATTTTCATGACTAATTTCTACTTGGTGTTTTTATGTGACTTATTTTTACCTGGTGTTTTCAAAAGTAAATGTTACATTGAGAGATTTTTATTTTTATAATATTTACAGGATTAAAAATCAGTCAATAACAGAATATCTTAACGAAATACATATTCAATATTTTTAGTGTTTTATTGATTAATTAAGGTTTAATTTTATTTTGTTGTTTTTTTGTTTGCTTTATTGTATTGATTGATTATTGTATAATATGTTTAGACCTTACTAATGTAAAAGGCTAAATGCCGTTGATGATAGAAATAAATAAATAAATATGTGGGCTGATAAAAATACTCAATTAACCAGAGTCTTATAAAAAGACATCAAAGTTAAATGAATTATTATTAAAACAACACATAATTTATAAATGAATAGCTCCCAGCTTTCGAAATGAATAATATACTTGTGTAAATAAACCAAAAACAAAAATTTACAAATTAGCAAGCATTTAATTAAAATAAATCAGACTTTTAAATAAAATGGGTGAAACAAAGAAAATGTTTAAATAAAATAAAAGAAAGCAAGATAAAGATCTTTTCAATATCATTTCTCATCCATTGGTGTTTCAAAAATGTCAGTTTCTATGTCATCTATTCTATTCATGAAAGTTTTTCGTAAATATGAACTCAAGATTCGTTCTTAGTATTCCCTGTGTTGGTTTTTAGGTAGTAGAATTCCATAACGAAATTAAAGACGAATGTTTTCTTCGACTATATGTTCTTTATTGAAAGAGGCGTCTTTCGTCTTATAAGGACATTGTTAATCGATTGACAATATCCAAATACGACAAAAGTCATCTCTCTCAATACAGAGCGTTATTAATCGATTGACAATATCCTTATAAGACGAAAGTTGTATCTCTGAATAAAGAGCGTTATTAATCGATTGACAATATCCTTATAAGACGAAAGTTGTATCTCTCAATAAAGAGCATTATTAATCGATTGACAATATCCTTATAAGACGAAAGTTGTATCTCTCAATAAAGAGCGTTATTAATCGATTGACAATATCCTTATAAGACGAAAGTTGTATCTCTCAATAAAGAGCGTTATTAATCGATTGACAATATCCTTATAAGACGAAAGTTGTATCTCTCAATAAAGAGCGTTATTAATCGATCGACAATATCCTTATAAGACGAAAGTTGTATCTCTCAATAAAGAGCGTTATTAATCGATTGACAATATCCTTATAAGACATTATTAATCGATTGACAATATCCTTATGAGACAAAAGTCGTCTCTCTCAATACAGAGCGTTATTAATGGATTGACAATATCCTTATAAGACGAAAGTTGTATCTCTCAATATAGAACATAATATAGTAAAAGAAAACATTTAATTTTCAATTTCGTTCGCTCTTAGTGTCCTTGCAGGTAAAATTTTGCGTTAAATTTGACAGAACTTAAAAGTTTTTTCTCAAGAGCAAATTTATAAATGTAGAACACGTAAACGAGAGATTCGCTCTTTTTGAAAGTGTATATTAAGTCTGTACCTGAGAGCCATTAGGACTTAAGTGCATTTTTGACAAAAATGCTAAAGTTACGAAAAAAGCGAAAATAACACATTGGTCCTGAGTCTGAAGTACAGAAATGCTTAGGGCCTGTACTATAGGGTCTATGTAATAAGTTGTATATACTATATACAGCTTATTACTGGTAAAATGTTGAAATTTTTTCGATTAAAAAGTTGAATTTGAAAATGACATTTTAGTACTTAAGACTAAATGGCTCTCAGGTACAGATAGTAATTCTCTCCTTCTCTTTTGAGAGAATCGAGAGTTGCACGTCACATCGCTGAGTTAAAGATATCTAACAAATGTGATGAAATTTTATAACAACCTTTTTTACAAGAAAAACTTTTTAAGAAAAGAGTGTTCAATTAAATCAATAATTTATTGTGGCGCATACATGCTCCCCTAACGTTTTTCATTTGCTAGTATTTCTACTCCAAACTCACAGTACAAGCTTTTAAAGTAAATTATAGAATACTAGCTGACCCGGCAAACGTTGTTTTGCCATAAAACATTATTTCTAGATAAGGAATAAATTTAGGACTGTATGTATTTTTTAATGCATCACCATAATAAAATTAAAAAAAAATAGACCAAAAAATAAAATAAAACAAATCGGGGTGGGCCATCCTTAACTTTTAGGGTTATGAAAGATAAATATTGGCCGATTTTCAGATCTACACTACCGATAAGCACATAAAATTTCATCAAAATCGGTCCAGCCGTTTTGGAGGAGTATGATAAAAAACACCGTGACTCGAGAATTTAATATATTAGATTATCTATTATTAAATTATGTATATGTTACCGCTAACTAATAGATAAATACAGGGTATTGATATTTAATTTATAAAAAACTTGTTTGGTAAAATTCCAGAAATAGATTTTATCAAAAGGCAAAAAGTAAAAAAGTTTGTAACAAAAAGCTTTGTTTTTCGTAGAACCGATATGTCGAGTAGTATAATAATATATTCCTTCCAAGTATTTCAAAATATATTTTTAGGTTCATGAGTAGATTTTTTTTAATATGCGTATCGTGTTGCCTAGACTATACTTAAATGGAACTTTTTTATCTCCACTAATGAAGAAGTAAGACAGGACATTCAGTATGTGACTGTTAGTCAGACCAAAACTTGTGAGGGCTTTCCCCTTAAAACGATGGGAGGATCTTTTATACATTGCGAGTCTACTTGGACAAAAACGAGTTTACTAAAAAATTTATTCATAATGATGGAATTATTTTTTTGATGATTCTTTCAATTTCTTGTATCATATGAATAATTAACACCACAAGTTATGTCTTGTATGAGTGCGCAGGTGTTTATGTTTTTTGGTTTATTTTTTTGATATTTGTTAATGGCGTAAGCCGTATGTTTGGTTGAATAAATAAATAAAAATCAGTTAATTTAATTTCGTTGTATTGAATCATCAATACATCACATTCTTAGCAAAGCGTAATTTAAACATTGAAATCAAAAGATTTGCATTCAAACTTCTTAAAAAAAATCGACACTTATTTATTTATTTATTCATTCATTCTTTACTGTGCATTGATAACAAATAATTACATAAAAGGTATACATTCAAATTAAATACAATCATATACAGAGGGCGAGTTTATCGCAAAGGCGCGATACATTTAACTTATATTCCATATACCTCCAATACTTTCCTTCTTTTGAAGTCACAATTTTGGGTATTTCATTGGACATAGGCTTTACTTATGCACTTATGATTGTCCACTCTATTCTATCTAGTTAGAGCATACGGCATTCGCTTCTTTACGACAAACTTCTTTACATTTTCCTACCACCAAGCCTGAAGCTTTCAAACATTTATCCTATCACCAATTGTTAGTTACCACTATAAAAAAAAAATCCGACAATTTTTTTTAGAGTTATCACTTCTCTTTTTGATATAGGTATGAATTTATTGAGTAAATTAATTCTAGTTTATGAATATTTTTAATAAAGTTTGGTTCACAACATGGTCTATTTTTACCAAACTGGCGATGTTTATTTATGAGACAATATAGATTGTAAAACTTTATAAAGTCTCGTCCCGATCTACTAGAACTATATATATATACATTAAACAATATATATATACGGTTCTAACCCCCCCTACCCCCTACACTATCCCATAAAATTAGAACGTGCATGACAAACATCACTATCATTCATATTATTACAATAGAGTTTCAATAATCCGAAATTTCACATATTTTAAACGGTCGAAAGGTCGTCGTCATGTATGAGACATTTTACATCCTTATTTCGACATCCTTATTGGCATAGAGGTGATTACTTGCACGCTTATTACATGTAAATAGTTTGGTGTAAAAAAAAATTATCTCACTCATGACATACATAGCTCATTACCTATCTGCACAGACTGACATACTAACTCATTTGCTTACTCGTTCACTCCCATTCATGTTTACTAGTTTACTGCTTGCGTGGTCCGACTGACGCTCTCGTTGATTCTATCTTTAGCCCACTGACTGACTCACTTTCTGACGTATAGACTGAATCTCTTTAGCCCACTGACTGACTCACTTTCTGACTTATGGACTGAATCATCCACTGCCTAAATGTTTGTATTAATTTTGTTTGTTTATTTATTTTTTATTATCGTCTAATAGGATAAGTCTATTGTTTTTCTGCCACAACACAGCTTTATGGCTAGTGTGGTAGTCATATCCTTGTATATAAATTTAATGTTTTGTTCATATATTGTATGTTATTGTGATAAATATTATTGAAATAAAGAATACTTCAAATTTCAAAGGTTTTCACAGAAAGTAATATGCTTTTGTCATACAAATAGATAACAAAAGTATTTGAACATGAAATTTCTAGAATGAAATTCTAAGACTAAACCATCATGCTGGAGCAGATTCTATTAAAAATTATTTATTTTTCAAATACTTACCTATTCTTATATATTGTCGTTTCGTTGGATTAACATTAAATCCATGCGTTCGTAACTAATCCAATTGCAGTTCGGATAAAAAGTTTTCACTGTGTGCCCAAAGTTTTAAAAGGTGTCATTATACGTCAAGTTTTTCTTTTATAAATTGCTATCACTGCCAATAATAAGCAAAGTAAGCTTATATTTAATAATAAAAAAACTCTGAAGCATTCAAATCAATATTGGCTATAAAGTAAAAAAGTTATCGAAGGGAAACTTTTAGAATTACGAATACCTACAAAATATAAAAACTTAAGCATCAAGTCTCAAACATTGTATAAGGAGTTTTTGTTACGAAATTTTTAAGATTTATGAAAATTATTTTTTGAAGTGCGTATTGAACCAATGAAGTCGGTTAACATGCATGAAGAACTTTGCGAATTTTTAGAAAAACGAAAGTAGTATGTAATGGTAAAATAAATTAGCGATCCGTTCTCTCTGCTTACCTCACAAGGAAGTTCCGTGAGGGGACAGATTTTTTTTTTTTTTTTTAAAAAGATATATCTGGGTTTTTGTTATAAACCCAAATACAACCTTATACACCTTTCACAGTAAGCTATTAAAAGCTTGTGTCGTGAAAAGGGAGTTTGCCGGCACCTGGTATCGAACTACGGACCCCTTGTTGTTTTTTGTTTTAATTGTTTATTGAAGAAGTGCATTTGGTTTGCGATGACAAGAAATTCAGCGATTAACCATGCCATCCATCTTGAATATCATAACATTTGTTGTGGTACAAAGAAGACAATCTGTATATTGTATAAAAAATAACATAGTCTAAACATTAATGTGGAAAATGTATGGTATTTATATGCTTAGATCTGTCAGCTTTTAGCAAGAATTTGTCTCCTTCTTTTAATGTATTTTTAAAATTTCAACATCTTAAATGGTGAGAAGATCTTGAAATTCCTATTTTTTATCGTTACGGAGAGTGCGAAGTATATGTTCATTACATATTGCTATCCCGCAGGCTACCTCACTTATAAGATATGTCACACTGTTAATAATAGATAGATTATGATTTCAAATTATTGGTATATACGAGAAGTTTTGTGACTTTGTGTGAATTTTTACAGGACTCTCGGAGATCATCTGTAGAATAAAAGGTGGTCCTATTTTATATTCAGAATCTTCAAACAAATCAATATCTTTAAAAATATTGTCAAAGATATAACAGAAAGTTCACCTAATACTGAAAAGGTGACATTGTAAAATATCAAAGAATATAGATAACACCAATAACTCATGCTCATAAGTTACGTTTTAAAATTCCATGTTTAAGATATTGGTAATATATGTAACCGTATCTTCGAGTTTTGAAAAAAACTTGCGTATGACAGGAGGAATCTGTATCACTTCAATGCTCGAGTTAATAGCGTGACATTAGGGTAAACAGTCGAATTACTGGTAGAATAACAAAAATTGAAAAAAATAATATATAGGTATATGTTATTTCCAATAATAGTAATGCCCATAAGAGCACTGTTCTTTCGTCACAAACTAGGCGGTTTTTTTTTAATAATAATACACTAATCCTGTGACAACGGCAACGAAGTGTCAAAAGGTTGTAAAAAGAGGTGACTCGAATGATGCTGGGACGTTTTGAATAGAATAAGCTAGTTGTTTCTGCAAAGGATCCTGGAGTGGAAATGATAGGGAGAACAAAATATACAAAGGTTATCTTTAAAAATGATGGGTTGATGACGTCGTCTATGAATTGAAAAAAGTTGTTCGGGACCGAAACGAATAAAAATTTCTAAAGATGACTGTATCTGGAGAGACCTTCAAATAAAAGCTATTGAATTAAGTATTTTTTTATTCACAGTAAAGTTGAATACACCACAAAACTCCCTCACTGCATATACTTATATCGTAAACACGAAATAGTTCAGCATTTAAGGCGGGGTTCAACTCATAAACCATCCCACTGTAACATCGAAGACTCATATTAACTCAAAAGTTTATTTTTTATTTGGGTGTCTGAATGAACATTACTGCAATATTTTATTGCTTATCTTTCCCGATAAGTCACTGTACAGTTTACCCTATATAATATGGTAGCATTTAGTATATATGAGTTAAACCTTGAAACTGGTTAAAGCCCTGAAGGCATTATGTAAGTACTGAGAGAATGTTCTCAGGGAATTGAAAACTCCTGTTTCAAGATTCTTCAGCACATTATTATTATTGCCATATACAGTATGACTTTATAACAGCAATTTAACTCTCATTTAGGAAATTTGTATTATAAGCAAATATTAATAGATCGTGGACAATTCACAAGTTACCCTGGTATAAACAAGCAACCTTGAATTTTACTAGCTACCCCATACTAACCGTACTTAGGTTTTCTTTTAAAAATACTTAAAACATCTAAAGTTTTGAAAATATTATATTCTTCCGGAGAGGAGCATCGTAAATGTATAAAAAACAGGTGCAAAGTATTCTCACGAATTAATTAAGATCAGTTAAATCCTCGTGGCATATTCATGAGTAAAAAATAGTTCTCAGACACTTGCATGCAGTCTTAACAGATCAAATTAAGCAGTATGTTTAAAATTACCTAGTGTTTATTATGAAATGAAATGCACACCTCTTAGCACATGATGTTACAATTATTTTGTTCACTTTTAATTATATAAATATACCTAACTGCTTAACCGTTTTCTAATTTCATAGTCTTACTTTCCATAATACTATTTGTATATTCAAAAGCGCCAAAGAATTTCATCGAGAATAATCAAATTCAATTATCTAGTAGATCATTCAATGTCGAACTTTTCTCAAGAATTTCTACTTTTCAGAATTGATTCAATAATATTTTGTGATCAAAGCAATTTCAAAATAAATTGTCATTTCTTAGATACTGTTTTTTTTATAGAATAACATCTATCATTTAATATGACACTCGCCAAAAGTATAAAATATATCGCAGGAATAATTTGTCAAAAGCTTTTCTGATCAAAGCACTTTGTCTAGGTATAAATAAATTTTTTAAACAAAATTGACGTGTCTTTATTGATTATTTTCTATCGAATAACAACTGTCATTAAAATTGAAACTTTAAAAAAGTTTCACTCTAGTTCAGACACCCTGTGTAACTTATATATAATATGCACAGTAGGTATACACGTGTAGTTATGTATCATATAAACTGAAAAATCTATACTTTACATTCATATAATTCCATAATAACCGTATTTTGAACCTTTTAACGAAATGTATTATACCCTTACCGATTTAACGGCAATGCAAATGTACAGAATTATCACTCAGTTATAATACTCAGTCACAATATTTTGTTGAAAAGTGTTTTTGTTCAATTGCTAAAAAACAGGATGATTGTCAAATGTAACATTCATGTATCTATGTAGGTAGATAATTACTATTTGGGTTAGTTGGAAGAGGGTTTAGCGCCACTGCGATAAACTCGCCTTCTTTATGAGGTTTGCCACCCGTCTTGAGTGACTTATTCAGCAGCATGTAACAAACATGCAAGCTGTTCTCTTCGTGACTCATCGCTGAATTTAAGATGTAAAATTTCTTTGTTTTTTACAACACCTAACTTTTACAGGACACACGAAAACTTACAGAAAAGAGTGAGAGACCAATTCTTTACTAGGTGCTCCACGGAATATACATAAATATTAAAGCGCAAATTTTAAAAGCAAAAGCTGTTTATTCTATAGACCAATGCTTTATATGTTGGTGGACCAAACTTGACCGAAATTCGTGCACTGAAATAAGTATATATTAGAAATGTATGTATGTTAATAGTAGGAACATTAGGGTAGAAACTGTATAGTATATAATAGGTACATATATGTACATAATTGAAGTGTAATAATAATAATTATATGGCGGGAGGAATCCAGATAGGAGAAGATCTCGTTAAGAGATAGCAGAGAGAGCCATCAGACGTAGCGCTCATTTCTTATTACCCAATGATAATAATTTCACACCAATATCCATCTTCTTTTTATTTATCCTTTGACGTTCAATTTAAGAAAATAGGATAAATGGAAAGAGAATGAGTGGAGCATCCAGCAAAGAATTGGTCTCTAACTCTTGTCCGTAAGTTTTCGAGAGTCCTGCAAAAGGCACGTGTTCGAAAAATAAAGACATTTTACATCTCAAATTCAGCAATGAGTTTTGCCACCCATTCTGAATATCTTAATTTTTGTTGGCATAGAGAAGACAGTTTGCATGTTTTTAACATGCAGCTGGTCTGCTGGCTACCCCACATGTGGGATATGCCGTGATGGTGTAGATTTGTAGAAGTAGTAAAAGAAGAATCCACAATAATTTAGACGATTGCGATTATGAGATGCCTTATTTTATGATGTTTCAAAGGGTCTGAAATCGTTGTTTATAAAAGCTACTGGACAAAAACTTCCACCATTTTTTCCATGTTCTCTAGTCTTTAACCGTCTGCACACAGTTTACATAACTATTTTTATTTTAATTAAGAGTTATTATGAATGCGTAGGAATTTAACGGCCATCAAAAATTAAAACAGATTATCACCATAATTAAGTTTCCTTTATCCACAAAATTAAAAAAAATATAAATAATGTTGTCGACTTGAAATGTATGTGGTATCAAAATAATAATTACTATATAAGCTATTGTGCTATTAAATACTTCACTACCTTCGTGTGGCAATTTGCATTTCAAATATAAATAGGAATATTTTATTTTTATTATTGGGATAACCATATTCATATTTCTATTCATTCATTTGTATCTATGTTTATCTTTTTATACATATAGAATGACCCCCAATCCTAAGTGTTTTATCTTTTCCCAATTCTTTCGAAGGCTTCTATTATGAACACATGACATGTCCTAGAAAAGAAGTATTTATATTACTGACATGAAAGAATGATATCGCTTTTTGAATTTAAAATTCTCGTTAGATGGATAGTTGGAAAATTATGTTTGTTGGTAGAAATTGCATTAAACTCGCGGTCTGTACAACTATTCTGACGATGATATTGCGTGATTATTTTTTTAAAAGATATATCTGGGTTTTGTTGTAAACCCAAATACAACCTTATACACCTTTCACACTAAGCTAAAAGTTTGTGCCGTGAAAGGGGAGTTTAATCAAAGATTTATCTATCTGGGTATTAAAATAAAGCTTAATACACAAACACAAAGTAAAGAATTATGTTAGTATGATTGAAAATTGATATCGAACGAATCGAACTCGGAATCACTCGTTTTTCGCCAAATTACAAGGCCAACTCAAATTCTAAAGTTACAAATTTTATAGGAAAGTAAAACTCATTCTGAGTCTCTTGGTGGGTTCATAAAGAAAGCTCAAAATGATAACACCGAGGTTTCAAAATTTTTGTTAAATTAAGGTTTGTAAATTATTAGATATTTTGGACACTTTTATTACACTCCGGATTCACAAGCTAGTAATCTGGTAATGATAAATAATTCCGAAAATATCCTAAATCCACAAGCTTTGTGTGTTTGATGAACGATCACTTCAGGCAAATTGATCCATCGGTAACTACTTTCAAAAAGGGTTTTTAAATATTTATCGACATTACAATTTAAAATAATGTATTCCAGAGATAGCTGAAACAGTTTATGTAATTGTATTATTTATATTAATCCACATGCAGACAGTTATTCACATGCCGTGTTTCAAAATACTTTATGTGAATAACAGGTCTGTTTCATGTATATGAATTAATAATCAATAGCAAGTATATTTAAAATTTCCTCAACGTCACTTCACTATTAAATATTTGTGAAAATCTTTACATTAAAAGCGTCTTGTCTTGATTTTATATTGGCACGAAGAGGACAGTTTGCGTGTTTCTTACATGCAGCTGATCTGCTGGCTACCCCACTTGTGGGATATGCCGTGATGGTATAGTATAGTATAGTATAGTATAGTATAGTATAGTATAGTATAGTATAGTATAGTATAGTATAGTATAGTATAGTATAGTATAGTATAGTATAGTATAGTATAGTATAGTATAGTATAGTATAGTATAGTATAGTATAGTATAGTATAGTATAGTATAGTATAGTATAGTATAGTATAGTATAGTATAGTATAGTATAGTATAGTATAGTATAGTATAGTATAGTATAGTATAGTATAGTATAGTATAGTATAGTATAGTATAGTATAGTATAGTATAGTATAGTATAGTATAGTATAGTATAGTATAGTATAGTATAGTATAGTATAGTATAGTATAGTATAGTATAGTATAGTATAGTATAGTATAGTATAGTATAGTATAGTATAGTATAGTATAGTATAGTATAGTATAGTATAGTATAGTATAGTATAGTATAGTATAGTATAGTATAGTATAGTATAGTATAGTATAGTATAGTATAGTATAGTATAGTATAGTATAGTATAGTATAGTATAGTATAGTATAGTATAGTATAGTATAGTATAGTATAGTATAGTATAGTATAGTATAGTATAGTATAGTATAGTATAGTATAGTATAGTATAGTATAGTATAGTATAGTATAGTATAGTATAGTATAGTATAGTATAGTATAGTATAGTATAGTATAGTATAGTATAGTATAGTATAGTATAGTATAGTATAGTATAGTATAGTATAGTATAGTATAGTATAGTATAGTATAGTATAGTATAGTATAGTATAGTATAGTATAGTATAGTATAGTATAGTATAGTATAGTATAGTATAAAAGCGTATTTTTAGGTTCGTTCCAAATTTGAATTGAGTGAATGCGAAACATTGTATATCTACTAGCACTTGATCCATGTAGCTGTTTTAGTCAACTTCCGTAAACATTGCCTTCAGTTATGCCTTAAGCAATTATATGTTTTTAATATCCTAGCGAACTACTTCTGTCCTTTGAGTTTTTTAGCATCGTCGAAATGTTCTTTCTTTTATCTGTATAGTTTGTACAAGGATATATTCTATTCTATCCTTCTCAAGGTCATCCACTCGTTTGCGAGTGATTAAGGCTACAAGGATATATGCGAATACCAAAATTGTACTGTACAAAACCCTGATAAAGCCAGTCCTGATATAAACTTCTGAAACCTGGGTACCAACAAAAGCCCAAGAGACATCTATTGAGAGAAGGATCCTCAGAACAATCTACAGTACTGTGAGAGATCATAATGGCTGGCGTCGTCGATGCAACAAAGAGCTTTATGACAAGTATGGAGAGCCCGATATGATCAGCTCCATCAAGGTAGGGTGCCTAAGATGGGCTAGTCACATAATCAGAATGGACGATGACAACCCTGTAAAACGCCTCACACTACTCACACCACAAGGATGAAGAAGAGCAGGAAGGCCCAAACTGCGATTTATGAACTCTGTCAGCGCCGATGCATCCATACTGCATATCACAAACTGGAAGACAAAAAGAAAGGACAGACGAGAGTGGAAAAGACTTCTGGATTGAGCCAAGGCCCACCCAGGGCTGCCGAGTTCATGATGATGATATGCGAATATTACCGATGCATTTTTCGAATACATTTTTTGATTATTTTTTTTATAAAATTTCAGAGCACCACAGTTTGAGAAGCATACGTTCAATTAGCGCCGTAAAACTGCGTAATAAATTCATTGATTTCTCATAAATTATTCTATAATTATTTTTATTTTTAAATACACGTTATAAAAAATTATCGAACTTCATCGATACGTAGGTAAGTATATCAACCACCGATTTCGTGAATAAATAATTTTAAATACTTTGTTATATAAATAAAATTGAAGCGTAAAGCACGCAATAGTTTGTATAAATAAATAAAATAGTTATAAATATTAATTAAGTACTCATTTTTTTTTATTAATCACAGTAACCAGTAAATTCATAGTTGTAATGAACATTGACATTGGTCGTACTTTGCATCCAATGAAATTAAATAAAACATTCTTTTTCGCTCTCGACTCCATCATCAGGTGGTTAGTGAAAAGTTACTAATCGCCCGATGATGGAGTCGAGAGTCTACTGGATTCAGCCAAGGCCCACCCAGGGCTGTCGAGCTCATGATGATGATATCTGAAAATTAGCTCTATCATTAGGCGATTAGTAAAAAGTTACTAATCGCCTGATGTTGGAGTCGAGAGTCTCCGAATACTAGTAAGCGAAGTTAACAAAAGTCCTTGGGAAGTTAACTACATACTGTGTTTTTTGTTTCAATTTATCATTCTTTTTTGAATGTATAAAATGTCTTTGAATATTTCCCTCTACAGGACACTCGAACACTTACAGAAACGTATGGTAGGTTTATTCTATTCATGGCACATCACGGCGTTCACAGTGTACCCTTCATTTCATAACACAAAAAAGAATTATGTCGTTCATTTATTATATTACATACCATCACGACATATCCACCAAGTGAAGTAGCCAGCAGATCAGATAGCTAAAAGCTAGCAGAGCAGCTGCAAGTAATAAACGTTCAAGCTATTGTCTCCGTGTCAACAAAAAAATAAGACATTCAGGCTGGGTAGCAAACCTTATCGTTGAATTTAAGATGTAAAATATTTTTATTTTTTCAAAGGATTGTAAATATTTTAAAGAGGTGACTCGACTGATGGGACACCGTTTATATTTTAACTGTCTTTACGGGAATAAAACAGACCCATCTTAAATCATTTTTGGCAGTTAATTTAGGCTTTTTTACGACACTCTTAGTAACCAAATTTCATTGCCATAAAAATGGTACATTATGAAAAAATCTTCAAGGATGCAATTAAAAAACAAATATTATCATCTACTATAAATGTTCTTTATTGAGAGAGACGTCTTTCGTCTTATTGTTGATCTCAGATTGACAACGTTCTTATAAAAGGAAAGACGTCTCTCTCTCTCTCAATAAAGAACCATATATAAGTAAGCATGTGGTTTTTAGTTTCATTTTGGAATTCTGCTACCTAAGCACCGACACAGTGAATAAATTAATCTTCAAGGAAGTCTGGAAGAATTTTGTTAAAAATGGTGTTTTTTTTTCGATATATACCGTGATTCACCACCAACTGGGTGTGCGATTCGTCAGTTGCTCGATTCGGGTTAATTAAACTAAAATAGTTGTGTTGTTATTTTATGATTATTGTTGCATTATATTTTGTTTGTTCATTTCTTTTATTCTTCTCGCACATCATCATTCATATAACAAAATCAACAGAGCAGTTTACGTAAGAAAAAATGTGATGATGTTCGGTGGGAAGATTATCACTATATAGAGATTATCGTAGTCATTACCGTGGCATTATATTGAATCACGCTTTAATTGAATTCTAGTGGAACTAGCCAGATCTTATTGTATGTTTGTATTGTGTTGTCAGTGTTCTGTGAGTGTCTCTATAAAAATAAAAATAAAAAAACATTATGTGATATTCGTATAGTAGAAAATTGCAACTGACTAGCCAAGTTATATAATAATATGTACTCTAACCTATATGAATGAAAATGATATTGATTACCTATATTTAGCTGTTAATTGAGGTCAATTAACGTTCCATTATAGTATAGTTCCATATACATTATAGTTCCATAAAATATTGATTCATTTTATACACCTGTCTGGTACCAAATCAGACAAAATAATAATAATTGCTTTGTTTTATAAGAACCTACATGGATAACTATCTATGAGAAGAAAGAGGATTAGTACGAATTGAAATACTAAATCAATTAATCAATGAAAAGTGAGACAAATATCGATTACCAGTTATTATTACAAACTAGACATACAGAATTAATACAATCGCGTGTTATAATTACCTACTACTAACTAGTAGATATTAGTACTCGCAGTTACATTATGGTAACTATATAGAAAGTTTGTACAATAATTTTACACATAAACATAATATAATCTACAAATTGGTGATAGCTTCCTTAATACGTACTGAGTTCAAGGCTAATAATAATAACGATTATTGATAAAGGCAATAATCGTCAACTTACCAAATGTGACAATAACCATTGAAGTTCTATAGAATAGTATTTCTATTTCAGCATTATACCTACACTCTTTTAGGAGCGTAGGCTGACGGATAGAGTCCGGAACAATTACTACTATACAACCGTAGACATACTAGACTTGCAGCGCGATACATTTTTTCGGATTTTTTGTGTTCCAACATCAATGACCTTCAAGTATTACCAATGTTTTATCTTACAACTAACGTCTATAATTTGATTGGATGCATGACCGATTTGATCTTTGAATTACCGATCTAGTATATATTTGTATACAACTACCCTTCTTTGTGATTTCATGCAAATGAATAACTACACAAAATTACCAACATTTTATTTTTTATATGTTTAAAATTTTGTATAATATCCATGCTACTTTTTATATCAATGTAATATTTTGAACATTTTTAAATGTGATTTCAAAATTTTAGTTTTATTTTGCTAAGAGGAATATAGTGAAAATATTTGTTGAAGATTACCGTCGCTATGATGATAGGTTAAGTGGTGTTATTTTTGAAGAATTATGATTAAAAAATATAAGAGGGTTAATGAAATTTTATAATCAAGATTAATCTTTAAATACTCGTATCTTATATTTTATAGTAGGTACACCTCGATTTATTTATTTACAACTCTTACATTCATCAAATTGTGAAAAAAGCATAACTTATATACTCTAAAAATATTTGCGATTAGCTATGCTCCAAAACCAATGAATTGCGTATTCCACCCATACTGAGTGCCCGATTTTTTGTTGTAACGGAAAAGACAGCTTACATTATAATTAGATAATATGCAGTTATGGTATATATAGATATCTTTTAAGTGCCATCTTCTCTGCGAAAGTTGGCGATCATCAAGGCTATTTCAACCTTGTTGAGTATCTACGGCCTTGAACAGCCTTTCTGAACCAATGTCTTAAATTGTGCAGCCAAAAGATTCTACTTAAACCTACAGACTTACTCTTGAAACAATCTAAATACGATCTTTATCTTGTCTTGAACTTAATCATACGACGCACGAAGGGACTATAGTCAAAAATACCGCGCTACCGCGAGATTGGTATGCACGTATTTATTGACTGAAGACAAGATTAAGACCGTATTTAGATTGCGCCAAGAATAACCCTGCTGGTCCTTTTCTTATTGGTATAATTCCCTAAATTATCAGGCAAAATAGAGGGACATCGGGGGGCTGGCAGAAGGCAGACAACGCGGTTGCGCAATATTACTATTTATTATTATTATAAAAATATCACCCTGCACTGAGACCATAACAGCTTTTGGCCAAGGCGGTCCCAGCAGGAAAAAATAAAAAACAAAAAAATATACGAGATTAGATTGGAATGAGAGGTGTGAAGGAGTTGTTCCAGACAGCGCAGGATCGAGAAGCCTATGCTAGAGTGATCGCCAACATCGGGAAGAAGAATAAAAGTTTGAATGTCTCTCCTCTCATTACTGGATCAAAGTATTACAAAATATTCTTTTTTTATACTGTAAAGCACTTCCAGATGCTTTTTTATCTTTGTATCTATATAAGTATAATTATGTAGACTATTACAAGGTATAACAATGTTACCTGATTTGTTGTTTTGTCGTATGTTCTATAATTGGATTGGTCGAGTATTTATTAGGGATTTAGACAAACGTATTTGTTCTCTTTCATTAGACGTTACGGGTGAACAAACAAACTGATAAAATAATTATTATCGTACCAATACAATACTATGTATACAAAAGTATGTTAACCTGGAAACAAAATATCAATCCACTAGATGTCGGATACTTTGTATGAAAAAATATACAGAGTACTTGTAAATAGGTCACTTTAATAGATCCATGTTGGTCTATTACAGCACGAAAATGTAATTTGATAGATTTCATTTACATATGAGAGAGATGACACAATTGTATAGATAAGTAGATTGATATTATTAATTTTCACATATTATGATTCTTAGTGGTAAATTCCTTGACCAATCAGAAATTTATTCCAGTACTTTTTGTATTCAAGTATTTTCTTATAAGTACCTACACAAATACCTTCACATAAATTTAAATAAATGCTTTATTTTTTTGAAATTTATTATTGTATTATGTTTTTGAGTGTAATGTAAAAGACAAGCATTCGTAAAATATCACGTTTAAGACATTTAACATCTTCAGTTTAGCAATGGGGTATGCCGCCCATCCTGAATGTCTTAATTTATTGGAAATGAAGAGGACAACTTGCATGTTTATAACATGCAGCTAGTCTGATGACTTCCCCACATAACACATTATTCTCGCTGTATGTACATAAGAAAGGTAATATAATATATATATATATATATTATATTTTGGTAAATTTTACTGGTTTTTGACTTAATGTAATATTGTTATCTGTTGACATAATATATTTCTTGTAAAACTGTCTGTTTCCAAAACATTACAACCAAAATAAATAAAGAAAGATGACATAGGCATTCTTTGTCAGGGACTCAATAGAGCATGTAGAACGTAATTTAAAAAAAAAAAAGTTTCTTGCTATACAATATCTAATACCTATACATGTGAACTTTGAGTGACGCAAAGGTAACAACAATAATTATGTATCTAATATTTAGTTTTAGGGTAAGTTGGAAGATATCACTTCTGCGATAAACTCGGCCGTTTCACAATATCCAATCACATTATTTATTAACAATGTAATTGTGTTTGCTCTTTATTGTACAATAACATTTATTATTATTATATTTTTACCCGTTATTTTAGGTCACACGGGCACATGTGCCAAGTGCAACCTGTTTCATGTCAGTGTCATCCACTTCAATGTCAGTTCGTTAATTTATCTGTGTCATTTCAAACAAAATTCACCTGTTTCTGTGTCAGTTCGTTAAGTTTCACCCGTTTTGTCAGATCGTTAAGTTTCGTCTTTATGTAAAAATTTATGAACCTATTCTACAAGTATCCGAAATTGCTGAATTCTGTAGATAGATATAATGTTGCTTATTGTTATTATTTTTATTTACTAAAAATTTACGTACTATTCTACAAGTATCCGAAATTGCTGAATTCTGTAGATAGATATAATGTTGCTTATTGTTATTATTTTTATTTACTAAAAATTTACGTACTATTCTACAAGTATTCGAAATTGCTGAATTCTGTAGATAGATATAATGTTGCTTATTGTTATTATTTAATTTACTAAAAAAATAGCATGTTAAGACCATTGTCTGATACTCGCCTTACAAATCTTTTTGAATGAATTGTCTTATGCAGATGAAACATAATTATGATTAAAAAAACTCAGTTGTTATATTCTTGTCCTTCGTAAGGATTAAAGAAGATAATATGAGTATTGTGTTTATCACTTCAGTCATTTCATTATGCTTACTGTCCCGACGGCCTCGAAAATCTGAAAAAAACTAACAAAATATGTATATGTCACAAATTATACAATATTAACACAACATGATACGGACATTGGTAATATGTGAAATAAATATAGATATTTATCGAGGTATAAACTCGCTCTCTGTATATTGATTGTATTTAATTTGAATGTATGTAGGTATACCTTCCATCCATTTGTTTTTAATCAATGTACAGCAAAGAATGAATAAATATAACAAATATAAAATAATAAAAGTCGAGTTAAATGAGAAAGTACAATGAAAAAAATGTTTTTATCTATATTATAGAGATTGAGAAAAAATATTATAATTGCGTTGCTAAGGCAATGTTACAAGATTCATATTACGTGCAGTTAGTTCATCGGATACCTTAATAATTGTAGGGAAAGCTGTGAGGGTATATAATGGTAGACAGACATAATTATATAGGTCAAGTGTTATTTGAAAGATATTGTAATATTATGATAAACTCGGCATCATCACCGAATAGTTGATCAAAATGATCACTGTTTTTCAATCCACAAGATTTACAGGGTCGACTTTAATCTTACTATTTTATAATACACCGTTCTTTTGACAACGGTGTTAAAAAATCACAAGGTTAAAAAGGTCGTGGTACATTTTTATGCAAATTATTACAAATTTTTCTTCTTCTTCTCCTTGGGTTGTTATTAGTCCCACATGTTGGTGGGGTCTGCCTTTTTTGTTTTGTTTCGCCACTTGGTTCTTTCCAGTGCCTCCTTATGGGAAAGATCGCAGTGAAAAATTACACTACTATTTGTGATAATTCCAAATCATTAAACATAAAACATTTATTATACAGAATCATTCTAAGTGAAATAGGTGTGTTTTTATATTGTTCTCCATGAAGAAGTATTGAACTGCCAAAAATTACGAAAAAATAAGGATAAAAAAATAAAGTGCGACAAACGAGAAATGAGCGTGTCACAAAGTGTTAAATAAAATTATGTACATATTAAACGAGACCTTTCATATTTACTCTGCGATACTTATATAACATATAAATAATATACAATCTGTATGTATATATATCACAATCCATAATATAACTTAATATATATAATGATGCAGATATTATCAGCAGCTGTATCAGAATGTTTTTATTATTAATAATAATACTACAACATCATGTTGTATGCTCTCGAATAGAATGAAACATCTTCATTGCGCTGTAACGTTGCCAGAAAACAAATTGGAATAATATATAAATGACAGCAGCTATATATAGAACCATGAACAAACGATCCTGGGTAAAGGTGATTTTGGTGAATTAACGTTAATTTTGGGGAAATATTCTAACGAAAATATAAACAATTAACGCATTTGAAATTCACCTTTTTATAAAGGGGCACAATTACTTCAAATATAATGAATGTACATTAATCTTTATTCCAATTTTGATCCCAATTCTTTTGGTATGAAGTAAACACTTAACTTTTTATAAATACACACTATATTTTATAAATAAGTAGACAATTGTTTCGTCTTTTACCAAGACATTATCAATACTAAATTTAGAAAGAATACAAATTGATTACGAAGGTACAATAAATAAATTATGCAGTTAACAATTTTAAGTGGGGGGTGAAGAGGGCGGGGACTTAGAGTGGAGTGGGAATATTTTTAGAATGGGTGATGCGTTAGGTACCGTTATGTTATTAACTATATTATTACAACTATTAATGTTTTTGTGTATTTCCAATGTCTCTCTCAAAATTAATCTTCTATAATTACTATTGCCGTTATGTAGAATCTTAAATGGTTTTCTATTGTTAATGTGATGATTGTTCTCTATGAGGTGGTTGGCGAATTCCGATTTTTTTTCTTTATATTCTTCTCTCTGTGCCATCTCAGGTCCCCCAATGTCGGCGACCACTTAGGTAAATGCTTCACTATCTCCCGCGAGGTCAAAAATTTCATCCATTCTTTACACACTTGTCCCTTAGATCCCTTTAAGATCCTAGACTTCATAAGATGTCTTGATGTCTGGTTCGCTTTGACTGGCAACACCAGAAAAGCTGAGTAGGGGGAGTACAATAGATCTTATAGGTCGCGGTGTATACTAATAACCCATCAATAAAATAAATACACACTTGTCCAGTCTTTGTTCTCTTAAAAACTGTTTAATTATCCCTGTAGGCCTAGACATTTCACATTAGAAAGCGATTCGTTAACGAAATTCGCCAAGAAGAAATCTTGGCTATCGAATTTTGATTTGGTAGACAAACACACTTCGAAACGAAAACTTTTTGTCGACAAACGCTTTCGTTTACGTAGCGAGCGTCGTTTTCCGCCATGATTTTTTTTAATTGTTGTGTTGGCAGCCATATCATTTTTGTCGATGGTCCATGATCGAAATGTCAATATTTGTTTGACATGTTTGTTGTCGTCGAGTGTTTATAATATTTTGTGGTTTAATATTTGTATATTATGTAAGTAAAATTGGTTGTATTGTGTTTAATGGTATTGCTTATAATTTATTTACTTATTATTGAAAGAAAATTTGACTTGTTTGTAATAAAATGCAGTGATCGGTGTATGAGAATATTCTGAACGTATGGTTGTTTTTGATATCGTTATTTAAATAAAACATACGCATATTTTGTTATTGATTTATATATTAGATAAGTTATTTTAGTTTGAACATGATTATTTAACATCGGGGACGAAGCATTAATTGAATTTATTATTTTATTTGAGAAATGAATGCATGACTGTCATAATAAAATTTAACAATATTTTTATATTGTAGATGCAAGTTTCTGGGGTGTTCAATGTTTCAAGTGAAGGAAGTCAACTTGTTACCATATCAAGGTAAGGCACAATAAATATATAATAGATAAGTTGCTACGTTTTATCCTATTATTCTGAAAAGTTTTGTGAAAATTGAAGTGAAAAAAGGAGCCCTTCAAAATGAAATAAATGATCATAATAGTGTTATTAATGGTCTCTATAAGTAATTATGTGTCCTTATTATCGTATCCACAAATGTAATTTGTTTTTTATTCTGTCAATTGACAATACAAATTATCTAAAATCTCAGTTGACCTAGTCAAAACACATTTTAGCGTTACGTTTTTGTTTAAACTTGTACGAAAACGTAACGCTAAAATGTGTTTTGACTAGGCCCACTGATGTTTGGTTTATTTACCCATTAGAATGAAATGTTTCATGCATACAAATCTGATCCGGGTAAAAATATTATACCTAACATATTTATAAACAAAATCATTTTTTTTATAGTTCTTCAAAGGATCCAGAAAGGAGAAACACGTGAATTACAACAACTACAGTACAGTTAAATAGCAAGACCGATCATCTCTGTTTTCTGTAATGTTGGAGAAAAACACCAATCATACAAAATTTTCCAGATTTCGCACTCATTTGCAAGTTAGTATGTTTTATATTATTCATTTATATCTATCTTTTTCTGTAATCTGTCTTACCTCTGTAACACAACTTCTCTTGTGATTAGAGATTACCTCATTGCTGGTTTTACGTTGGACCGTAGGGAGTGGGTGAGATTGAACCGCATTAGAATGGACTGCAGCAGAAGCGCAACGGAGCGCCATAAATGGGGGTACATTGCCGACCCAAGCTGCGATTGCGGGGCAACATCACAAACCACGCAACATATTGTTGCTGATTGCCCTATTTATAGGTTCCACGGTGTGATGGAAGGTTTTAGTAATCTGACAACCGAAGCCAGAATTTGGCTGAGGGATACAAGAGTCATTTTATAAATTTTAAATATTTTGCGATTGTATTTTATTTTACAATTTTATCTTTTTGTCATTTTTTTTTACAATTTTATCTTTTTGACATTTTTTTTTACAATTTTATCTCTTTGACATTTTTTTATGATTTATGTTTTTAGTGATTTTTATGATTTATAGCGCCTGACATGCCATACGATTATAGTAGTAAATACAAAGGCTAGAGTAAAATCTCCGCCCATATATACACAGCAAAATGAAAAATAAACTATTCTATTCCCTCACGCCGCATCCTAAGTGGGGTAAGCAGAGAGAACGGAACGCTACATAGATCTGTCCTAACATACTTCTTTTGCATATATATATATATATATATATGTATAGATTGTCTTTGCGGACACATCGCGTGTTTTTGTTTGGTGGTGAGCTTTCGAATGCGCACGGGCATCCATTGTCAAACCGACTGACTACTTCTTCCTGAGTCTCTCGCTTCGCCGTAGAACCTGTGAAGATGTAGGGATGGGGGTAGGAGTAGGGGGGGTAAGGTTACAAAAACACGCGATGTGTCCGCAAAGACAATCTATACATACATACCTCGTCGCGAAAAACTTATCAACAACATATATATATATATATATATATACCTCATTGCTCTTTCTATACCATTAATTTGTATAACATACTACATATGTGTAACATAAACCATCATAGCACAACATTTTCATGGGTTTTGTGAAGTTATTATAAACATGTACATTATGATAAAATTGTGTAAAATTAATTTAAAATGTTGGTTGATTATTGTCGCTCAGTGTATGTACAAGTATATGGTATTTTTTTATGATTCAGAAAAAGATCCCATTAAGGAAGCCTCCGAAGCGCAGGTTATTGTCTGGAATTGTGAGTACCTACAAGATAAGCAGTTGAGAGTTTGGCGCCGGTAGCTAAGTGTTCAATACCTCAATACAATACAATGTAATTCCAGCAGTTGACAGGGTGGGTGTGGGTTCGTTCATCACTTCACCTGTGCAACATGTCTTCAACCTACCACAGCATATATCCAACAAGAATATTACTACTCTGCTAAATCCTTTGATTCTCGATTCTCCAAGAAAGGTCATCTTTGTTAACATTTAAAAGGCTCATGCTGTGTATGATTTTAAATAAATTTATAAATAAAATACTTGTATTGCACAATTATTTTTTTATTATATGTACATATATTACCAATTTAAAGAAAATAATATATTATATCGTCATAGCATATTCAAAAAGAGACATGTGCACACATTTTATTTGGGCATACCCTTTTAAAACTTCATTAAGGCATCATTTACGGCGCCCTTGAGGTCATGTTATGAGTAAACGGCGCTTTACAAATTGTCCATATATATATATATATATATATATATATATATAGAGTATATACAGAGTTCGTCGGTAGCCTGGAGGTAGAGTCTCGGCCTTGTGAACATGGGGTCCGTGGTTCGATACCAGGTGCCGGCAAACTCCCCTTTCACGACACAAGCTTTTAGTAGCTTACTGTGAAAGGTGTATAAGGTTGTATTTGGGTTTATAACAAAAACCCAGATATATCTTTTTTAAAAAAAAAAAAAAAAATATATTAAAATTGTAGTTTGGACTTTCTATTGGCATGTGATATTATTTTTTAAGTATTGAATTTTAATATTTGATACTAAGAATCACTTTATAAAATGGTTATGATGTCATTATGAGCAGTTTATTCTGGAAATGTCAAAACATTTATGAATTCACATGTTCCTTTTTGAATATGCAACAACAATATCGTCGGTAGCCTGGAGGTAGAGTCTCGGCCTTGTGAACAAGGGGTCCAGGGTTCGATCCCAGGTGCCGGCAAACTCCCCTTTCACGACACAAGCTTTTAGCTTACTGTGAAAGGTGTATAAGGGTTTATAACAAAACCCGGATATATCTTTTTTAAAAAAAAATATTATACAGATTCAAAAGCATAGGGTAAGTCTCTATCTTTAGAATTGAATGAACATGATGGCAGCGAGAGATGCTCAAGACCTGCTTATTCGATGTTATATCCTACCTTTTAACACAGATGGAGTAATGATGATGATTTTATTTTTGACACCGTGTAACAGTTCCTATACCGTCTCAAGGGTGTGTAATGGTGTGAGTAATGGAATAGATAATTTGTTTGTATCATGAAAATTTTATAATTACCATAATTATGTACATTCACTGCCACCTATAATTCTAGCCTGGAAGCACAACTTGGCAACATTGTAATAGCTAATGTTGGGAGTCCTGTTTTGAAAATGAGTCTTGAAGTATGTAGTATGATGAATTTCAGTAAGTGAAAACTTAAGTGACACATGATACTTGCCTATCACTTCAATGAATGTATTAAATAGTATTTTTATGTGACAATCCAATAATAAACAATTCTTTTCAAACTGGGTAAAAGTTTTAAAATAATTTGTTTGACAAGATGTAAAAGAAAAGACAACATTTTTATCTCAAAACATGTTAATTTATTTCAAATACAAAATACATGAATAATATACAATCAACAAGTGTATAAAGGATTAAAAATGAAAAATATATTTAAAATAGAATACACAATGTAATGACAACTAGTGTAAACAGAATTAACTGTGTCACAGTGGATATACTATAAATAATTGTTTTATTCATTATTAAGTCATATTATTTACTATATTTATTATCATTCTGAAATATTTATCTCCACGTTATGTTAATTCTGTTTTCAAAGAATTGTTTTATTTCTAATTAATTCAACATGGATTTCTTCCAAGAACCGTTGGTTGAAAATATCAATATGACAAAAAGTATTGGCACAATGTACACTAAGTAGAGTATAAATATTTCAAATAACTTTTAACTATGAAGATCTTACAAATATTCTATATAATAATGAAAAGAAGCATTGTATGTAGGTATCATTTAAAAGTATCTAATTTTCTCCTAGACGTAAGTCTAGTATTAGAATGAATTTTGTCATTTTGAGTTTTGAAAAGTTATTGAGGATAATATTTGCAAAAGTATTTATAATCAACGAATAAATCTCAATATTTGTCATTCCACATTCACAAGTAGAATCTTAATCTATGTTAAAATTGTCTGACTTTATGCTTATAATAGTTAAGCAGCTGAACAAGTTTTTTTGATTAGGATTTGATTTAAATATTGAAAACAAAGTATCTTAATTTACCATATATGTATTCAAATATGGAACAAATATGTGTGAAGAGAATGCATACTGAACCTGTCGATTCACTGAGACCACCATTTTGAAGCATATCAAAGTAAACATTTGATATTTTGGATCCTTTGCTTTGAATGATCAAAGCTGAACACGATAAACAATTACTTTTAAAAAATCTTTTTTTAATATTGTGTGCTGTAGTAATAACCACTAACATACATAAATTCTCGATGACTCGTCAATGTCAAGTATTTCGAGATAATTACTATTAAATATGCATGCAAATTTCTTAACATCGTCAGAAAACATCAAATCAGTTACATCATCCAGCAACGGGAAATTAATGCTATTTTTAAAAAATTGTCTTATAAAATATTTCTTTTCTGTCTCTATAATCTGGTTGTAGGAAACATTATATGTACATCCAGAAAGTCTCCTATACTGTCCAAATCTGGATTCTAATTGGTCAGTCTGAAACTTACCTGATAATATTAAGTATGTAAGTAATATTAGAATCAAGTTCAAAAGTATACTTAACTAATTGAATAAATGATTATATACTGTGAGTTAAAGCTGTAAAAGTGTCTTTAGATAAAACAGTGCCTTCTGGAAGTTCATTTCGGCGATATAGCCATGCCAATTTTTTTTTCAAACGTACAATTTGACAATCATCACTGGAATAAATTGTCATGCAAAAGTCATTCCTTTTGCTTTGGCCTTTAAACAAACTCTTGACATTAATAATTTCCCACCACAGTCTAATTATTTGTAAGAATAATGCAGTCTCTTTGTGATCATGATGTGAAAATAATGCGGCAATTGTGGATGACTGGAAAATATTTTCTACAAGTAGGTAATACATTCCGCCTTTTAATGTTATTTGGATGTAAGGTCTTATGATTTAATTTATACGCCTCTCTGACAAGGTTTCCAGACTGGAAAACATAAAAATCCCTAAAAGCCTTAAAACTAGCTGTCATGATATTTTTCCCATCAATACTTGGGTACTTGAAAGCTTAATCTAAAGATCTCAAATTGAGCAAGTTATTACAAATATTTTTAAAAATATGAACAAAATCATACAACACAAATATTTGCTTGTTTTCATCTGAAGGATGAGCAAAGAAAGTACTGGAGGATAATTCTTTAAATAGACCCTCATTGGTTCTATTATTGTCTGTAATAATACATGTTACAGTAAAACCACAATCCTGAATCAATTTGACGACGTCCAGCGTGTATGCTTTGAAATCTTTGGCAGTAATTGCATTTACAGGGATAAGTCTAACGACTTCTTTGTACCCTCCAAAGTTAGATAAAATCATGAATACTTGCATAGTTTTGGCAATGTATCCTACATTATTTTCTGCATATCCTGTTAGTCGTTATGATTCAATTAGTAAATTAACATGTTTCTCTCGGCATGACAATTCTGCTTTGAATTTTTTATTGTTCTCCGATGATGGAGATACATTCATAGATGCAGAGATCTCGTAGATGACATTTTATTGGTAATACAAAAAATCTTTAATTAAATCATAAGCTATTGGAGAATGAAAATAAATATTGAATGCAAAAATTAGAGCGGTAACGTCATACCTCTTTCTTTTACAAAATAATAATGTAGTAATGTGCTATTTTGCAGTGTGTCTGGGAACTTTATCCAGTTATTGGCATACATCGGGGAAATCATTGCATCTTCCACCTCAGATATAAAGTGACTGGTCATCCGTTGGATAATTAGATGATTTACAACAACTTTTTGTGATACAAACCAGCGCTAAAAAGCAAAGGGTAGTTAACACCTAAAAGTGAGAACAAAATTGAGAATTATTTTAAAATTAGATATTATTCAACAAAATTATGCACATCCAATTTGAATAACACTTACCTTGATTTTCACCGTGTACATTTTTGTTCCTTTCAACATTGATTAAGTTTGGAGCTCATCACATAAGATGCTAAAGATGTTGAATGTAGTTTTCATTAAAACTTTAGACATTAAATGCACTTAACTGTTTATAGAAATATACACCAACATTATATTATGTTCAACACAAACAACTTATTGATAAACAATTAAATTATATGTCTGTGAAAATTCATACTATTGATTATATTTCAATTTGATTATAATGTTTTTAAATATTAAATTGCTTCAAAACCATATATTTCTATAGCAAACACAAATTTATTTCTCACAATTTTGTAGGATTTACCGCAATGTTTTCTTTTAAATAAAATGTCAATAAATTGATTATGTATCACCATTATTATATTCTAAAACAAAATAAATATATTAATATACATTTCTAATCGAAAATAATTTATGAAATCACCTTTCTACGCCCCGAATTTTTAATAAACGAAATACTTTCTACTTGATTTCTACAACTATTTCTCGTCGTCAGAAAAATGGCGCCGCTGACGAATTTTGCGTCAAGATTTAGCGAAGAATTCGCCAAGCTGTCAAAATTAAACAGAAAAGTCTACCAAACGACGAATTCGTAAGGGGAAATATACGGCGTCGGCGAATTTGTGACGTCATGGAAGCGTTAACGAAATATCGTTTCGAATTATGTGGTTTTGTCTACCAAATTGACACATTGTCGAAAAGTTCGCTTGTAGTCGATCGCCAAATACAAATTGTCTAGGCCTACTGTGATCATTAAAAGAGATTTTGCATGTTATACAAGAGAGGTCAATAGAGATGAAGATGAATATCAATGACGAAAATAAGATGAGTGATTAGGAAAAAATGATAGTGAACAGATAGTTAAGACGTAAGAAAGGCGCACATAATGAATGAATGAAGCGAGATTAGATAATGTTGTGCAACAAGAATAAACAAATAAATTAAATGCAAGTGTTCGAGAATCCACGTGAATGAAACTTTCAAGAAAAACCACATGTCAAAGAATAGAAGAAAGATGAAACATAAGATAATTGAAGTTTTATTGTACCAAAATCTGTTGGAATATATAAAATGTTACATAGTAATACAAATCTCGTTTACGTAGCAAACCCTTCGAGAGAACCCTGCGGAAATCTGACTACTATGCAACTCCATTATTATCTGAATACGAAATGGAGGTCGCTTTTCTTTTCCCCAATGGACAATTAATTTCTTTACAAATAAAAAGAAAATAAAAACATCGGCCTTGAACTTTACATTCTGTGTCTTTATTTTACAGATTTATTGCAGACAATCAGTGTGTTTTTTATGTGTCAAAAAATGTATTAAAATTTAGGCGAGAACGTATTGTGATCGAATATATTTTTGTAGATAATCAAATTATTAAAAATTTAAGTCATGAACCAGGAGCATTATTTCGTCTTGACTATAAATGACAGAGTGTGTAACAACGCCGACGTTTCGACAGATTATTATATATCATTTTCATGTGAAAGAGACAAATTTGTCATTAATATTGAACAGAATTTGTTTTGTGCATAATTTAAAATAATATGGTGTGAAATAGTCACAGAATTCCATACGAAACCTAGAACCCTGACTTTGTAAACGACAAAATTGAGGCAAAAAAATCTATGAATTTTGACAGAACGGTTGGCGAAAGCGTGTGGTGTATCCTACATTTTATGGACTGTTTCTCACATTTTTATAAAAAATATATCATTTTTACATTTATATAAACGTAATTGGATATTTTTTGAAGTTTTTGAGAACGTTTTAAGCGATTTACCACACTTTTTTTGTCAACTTATCTGTCAAAAATGCCGAAAAATGGTGCCTCACTTTATTGCAATAAAAATACATTCGAAAGCTCCATCTAGGTATTATAAATAAAAAATCTATGGAAATAGTAAAAGATGTGGCTTTGAGATAATTGGAACAATAAATACGAAGCAAAATATAAATTATCTATACATACATACATACATACCATCACGCCGCTTCCCTCGCGGGGTAGGCAGAAAGGATCGAGCGCCACTTCCTTCTATCCTTGCATACATCTTTCGCTTCCGTCACTGTCATACAATTCCTCATGCATGCTCTCCTGTTCAATGTGCTCAACACGTGACCGTCCTGTAGGATTTGATTTAAATGATCTTGCCATTTAATCCTCGGACGTCCGCGTCTCCGAGCACCATTCCTCTCAGCCAAATATATCTTCTTAGTCATTCTGTCCTCATTCATTCTTTCCACGTGCCCAAACCATCTTAACTTATTTACATTCATCTTTGTTATTACACCAACTTTCATTCCACATTCCTTTCGTATATCACTGTTACGCACACGATCTCTCAGACTCTTGCCACACATCCTTCTCAACGATCTCATTTCCACTGCATTTATGCCACTTTCATCCTTTTTTAACCATGTCCACGTCTCACTTGCATACATAAGTGTTGGCACTAAGATAGCAGAGTGCACCAACCTTTTAGCTGTGGTGGATATGTTTCTATTTGCAATTATTGGTCGTATTGCACCATTTACCTTATTGCCAGCAACTTTTCTCCTTTCAATATCGCTTTCACACTTCCCATCTCTCGTGAACAAACTACCTAAGTACACACATTCGTCAACTTGCTCTAACACTTCGTTGTCAATCATTACCTGGCATACTGTTCTCTCACTTCCTCTTTCAAACACCATGATTTTTGTCTTTTTTGCATTCATTCTCAATCCATTAATCGCACAATTATCTATTATATATTATATTAAAATAATATTGTGTGTAACCTCGTTGGCTGATTGGGCAAAACTGTTTCTTGGGAATCATTTGTTACTATATTCACGTATTCGATGTTCAAACCATAATTCAATTTCGAGTACTTTTCCATAGAAATAAAAGAGGTGTGCTTCATTGGAGGATAAAATTTATGTACAGATAAAAGTCATCATAGCTGTGAATCTGGGAGTTTACTATTTAAACGAAACAAATAAATATACTCGGGTTCAAAATAAACGATGTTTCCTGGAAAATATGTGTTAGAAAAATCTCTGGAATCCATTCCTGGAAACATTTTGTAGTAGTAAAGTCGGCGTACATTGAATAAAATATAATCTCTCTACCGTTGGCTAAATACGTAAATGATTTCACAAATCCCGCTCTCTCTGTTTATGGGGCAATATATATTTTTTATTTACTTTTTAATGTTTGGCCGTCATTATTCTTTTTGGAATAATGTAACATATAATCTCCTTCACACCCTGACGCCCTGATAACACCATTTCACAATAGCAATTTTATTACATTTTACACTATGCACACGCACAATTTATATGATTATATCATAACTCCAGCGTCTCTGCATAAGGCAACGTTTCCTGATTTATGATATCTGAATGATTCATTTGGCATATTAAATATGGTTACTTTGTAAGGTTATCTGTAATTTTTTTGTAAATATTGTACGTACTTTTATTTTACCTATTGCAATCTAGGTTAAGAAAACTTTTGTTTATTTGATATTACTTTGTATACATATATCTTTTATTTCTCGGATATTTCAGGAGTCCAAGGACTCCTATTTATCCGTTTAGGTGAAAATTTATAAATACTTGGACTCTCTCTAGTCTAATACCAGTATGCCAGTGTTGGTATCTCCGATCCTACCACGTCAGTGGGCATATATGTATTATTACTATGTTTGCTTCTCTCGACTAGAGAGACATCGAAAGAGTGTAGTCAAAAGATTCCACACAGGGGTATTTTGGCCGGCCAGCCTTTCAGACTGCCCACTATGGCACCTTCGGTGTGGACAAGATTTGTTTAGTGTAAAATTTCGGATAAATGGAAGTCTCCAGACTTCTGCTGTATCCAGGTGGACGGTGGGTCCTTCAATGTATAGAAAGCAGGTACTCGTACATATGATTAGGAAATTGATGACTGGATCAAGTACTCCGCATGCCATGAAATGGCTTACCACTAAGGTATTTAAAAGCTGTGAGATAGATCAGAAAGATGATCCTAGGAGTAATAACAATGTCAATTAGGATGCAATAGACCCCTGACTTGAGTGTTAGTAAAATTACTTCAGGATTGTATGGAAGTTGTTAGTCCTCAAAATTTCTTTGCAGATACACTGCACCATTTAAAAACAAATACGACGTTATAAAAAATGTACTAGATCCAATAAAAATAATCATAATCACATTTTCTGATACATTTAAACAGAATTTTAAAAAATTTAGAAATTTGTTAAGTAGTTATTAACCTAAAACTATTATTATTTTTTTATTTTATTCTTTCTCAGTAAATTCCTTCACAAAATATCAAAAACTTTTGTTAAATTTATATTTAAATTTAGTAAGGAGGTACCTCTGTAGATAAGTACCTACCTAAATCACATATGAAAATAGGAAGTATAATAGTTTGTTTAAATGTATAAGTAGTTTGAAAATATTATTTAATTAAGTAAAACACCAACTTTTTATTTAAATATCCACAATTCTGATCATTAATTCAACAGCTTTAGATTTTCAAGATTATTAGTTGGGTGTATATTTCACCAGACATTGTATTATTGCGCAAGAAGGATTTATTTCCCAGAGTTCATGTAATGACAGATCATTTGTAATATGCTCCATACAACTGCTCCCTGTGGTATTCCAGACTTACAGAACCCATTTCTACATTAAATATATAAACATTTATATCAATATAATAAATGTAAACAGTATGCTTCTAATTATAAAACATTGTGACGTTCTAAAATTAATAATAATATTGTGCAATTATTCAGCCGATGAAAATAGGCCTACCCCAAGTTATTACGTATTGCGACATTTATTACACATAACGGAATATGGTTATGATAATTTATTGCGTCATGATTATTATATTTGTTTATAACAATATACGGTGTAAGCCTTTTACATTGTTTATACAGACAGACAGAAAAATCAAATTAAATGAGAAAAGACTTGCTGTCTTTCAGTTAAGGTATTATATTTTTTTCTTTTTCTTTAAGATTTCCGAACTATGTCCATCCTCAGTGAAAAATGCTTAAAACTGTTAGTTTTCAGTATGTACTGTACTGTGAGAGACACAGTGTTTTAATTTAATCAAATTAAATATTTTGTTAAGGGTTATATTTTGTACCGGGTTAGTTGGAAGACATCGCATTTTAGCGATAAACTCGCCCTCTGTACATTGAATTTATAATTGTTATTTTTATGACACTATTTCATTATGTTATATTGTAACCAATGTACAGTGAAGAATAAAATAAATAAATAAATTTAATTATGACGAACTTTCACATTGTTCACAGCTCTTCAAAAATAAATAAAAAAAATTCTCCATCTCCCACAAATGAGGTAGCCGATAGACTTATTGCATGTTGTAAACATGCGGATTATCCTCTCCGTGCTAAATTTAAATAAGACATTCAAGATGGTTAAGATACCTCATCGCTTAATTGAAAATGTTGTATGTCTCATAAGTGATGTTTTATGAATAACTATTACAAGACCTATCAATAACTATTACCTTTTACAAGACACTCGAAAACTTACTGGGAAACTTATTCTCTGTCGGAGATTCCACGAAATGAAAGTAAAAGACGAAGTATCTCTATTTAGAAAGAATGTTACCAATTTTGACAAGATGACTTTTCTTTGCGACTTGTCGTTGGCTGGACGCCAAAATAATTACATAATGGTTCGTTCAAGACAATTTCCTTCCACGGGCCATAGTCACAAATATAATAGATATTATAATAATATTTTTACGCATGTTATTATATCGTAAGCTAATTCAACTTATTCGGCTCGTTGCAAAGAGCCTAGCTAGATTCGTTCCGTGAACTAAGTCGGATATTACAATCAACCTGCAAAGGGTCTATGTAAGCTGGTTCTGTGAACTCATTTCGATTATATGACTCATCATAAAAAGCCTAAGCTAGTTGTGTGAGCTTATGAAGATAGGTTACAAGGTTAATCGCAAAGAGCCTTAAATCAGATTAATAGGGTCCCAGTTTAAAAGATGAATTTAACGCCTGATTAAAAGTTCATATTTTTATTATTTATGAAAAAGTAGTGAGTGTTACGTCACTGCGTATGCTTCTTTATGTTTATTTTTTTGTTCTTAATACATCTCCTTAGAATCAGAAAGCAAAATTATGCATTTTTCATTTAAAACGATTCGTCACCTTTTAATTCACCTCTTATTGAGATGCACATGAATTAATTTACATTTTAATTGTGTTATTTTTTTAATGTTTTTTAAGTATTCTACAATGCACATTCGTTACTTTGTATATCGCTCGTCAATGGTATAGGTTTACCGAAATCGATCGCGATTTAAATAATCAAGTAACGGATGTGCATTGTAGAATACTTAAAAAACATTCAAAATGTCTCCTAACTGTTACATAGTAAATCCTTCTAAAATAATTGATGTGTTATTTTTGCCTAGTTACTTAATTGTCTTATTTTTCTTAGTTATTTAAGTGTGTTATTTTTCTTAGCTATTTAATTGTGTTATTTAATTGCCTTATTTTTCTTAGTTATTTAAGTGTGTTATTTTTCTTAGTTATTTAAGTGTGTTATTTTTCTTAGTTATTTAATTGTCTTATTTTTCTGAGTTATTTAAGTGTGTTATTTTTCTTAGTTATTTAATTGTCTTATTTTTCTTAGTTATTTAAGTGTGTTATTTTTCTTAGTTATTTAATTGTCTTATTTTTCTTAGTTATTTAAGTGTGTTAATTTTCTTAGTTATTTAACTGTGTTATTTAATTGTCTTATTTTTCTTAGTTATTTTTCTTAGTGTTGTCCCAGAACAGATTTTGGTCAATTGTCGTTGTTATACGAATGACGAAGTATGTTGTATGAAAAAAGCTAGAGAAATGTTTCTAATACATAAATAAATTAATGTTTTAGCGATATTAAGAAAAAACAATATCTTCTGAACTATACTCATTTTTTCCGTTGTTTTTTTTTATCAAGTGTGTTTTATAAATAATATGCAAGGCTCCTTGGCAATAGTCCTAATGTGGCAAAAAGCCTAAAACACATGTTTACTCAGAAAGTAATATAACAAATCGAATGAAGGATTTTAGCACGTCATTCTTTATATAAGCAATATTTATGGCTATCTTTTAATAAATTTAAAAGATAAATCTACATAAAATCCTTTATATAAAAACAAGAGTCCGTTCTAAGTGTCTGTATATATATTTAAATAGATTCTGTGGACACTTTATTTAGATAAGATAATACACTTAGTACAAAAGCATATTTTTTAGACATGTTTCAGGCAGAGAACTTAATGAATAACTTATTTATAGTTCATTTAATTTTTGATAAAACTTTGTTTGATATTTGATATGGTATAGTTATTTTTTTATTTCAAAATGTTTTATATATTTGATCTGGTAAAATTATTCTTTTATTTTACTCTCTTAAATTAGCATAAGAGCTGAGCTGAAATTTTGCACATTTATATTGAAATAAAATATTCAGAGTTTGAATATGCAAAAAAATTGCAACCAAAAACAGAAACTGGATATAAATAAATCATTGATATTCAAGCAAATACATCATAATACTTGTACAAGCATAATTATCAAAAACATTTATATCCAAAGTATTGGTATTTTAAAGTAAATTTCTCACTATTTTCGTCATATATCTCAAGATTTCTAATGAGGTTTTTTATACATAGTTTTTAGTCACTTTGTAGTTTATCCATCAAATAACATAATATGTGTATATATTTTAATTATTTTGATGTTTAAGTCGTAAATTTTCGTAAAGAAAAGCTCTCCCACTTTTTTCAGCAAGTTTTCGAGTGTCCTGTAAAAAGCAGGTATTCGTAAAACATCGCATAAAGACATTTATTTATTTTATATTTTATTTTATTTTTCACTGTACATTGGTTTCATTATTTCAAATCTATACAAAGTACCATAAAAAATATCAGTTAATCAATGTACAGAGAGCGAGTTTATCGCTAGAATGCGATGTCTATCAACGTACCCAGTAATAAAATTGAAAATTAAATATATAAAAATTAAATTAAATTAAAATCAAAGAAACATACATAATTCACATATTCAATTCAGCGATGAGGTATGGCATCGATCCTGAATGTATTAATGTTTACTGTATCGGATAGGACGACTTGCATGTTTATTACATGCAGCAAATCCGCTGTCTATCTCACTTTCGTAAAATTTCATGATAGCAAGAATGAATCAATCAATGAATTAATATTTATCCAGTGAGTTAAACCGTGCTTAAAACCTTGTATAAAATAAATGATGATATTATGAATGAATGAAAGTAATAAATGAATATGTGACTACATATACTTAGATATTATTATATATTACAGTGAAACCTCTATCTATCGTTCCTCGAATAATTGTTTTCCCGTATTTGTCGTTATTTTTTACAGTCCCGAATTAGTTTCATACAAAACACGTAAAAATATATCGCATCCATCGTTTCTCTATTATGATTTTATCGCATTGACCGTTTAAATTACACAAAAAATCGCATATATGTATCAAAACATTGGAGAACGAGCGAGAAAGAAAGAACAGTTTGTTGATTCTGTCGGCTGTCTTTTATGATAGTACGTCAGTAGGTACAGTAAAAAAGCAAAAAAGCAAATGACGATGAAAGATTGCATACAGTATAAAGAATGATTTTGCTCTCCATACAGCTTTCTTTTTTATTTTGTTTATTAAATTTTTTATTTCAACAAATTGATATATAACTTTTGAAGCATGTATCATTTTTATAAAACCTATATACCTACTCGTATGTACCTACATATTAAATATTAAAATACATATTAATGTGATTTTTTCTATACTCCCGCATTCATTGTTTTCCCGCATCCATAGTTTATTTCAAAAGGTCCCTTCAAAAACGATAGATAGAGGTTTCACTGTATATGACTATGATTATATGTACACTCTTATGTATGTATTATTGTCTTTGCCCTGAAAAAAATGTTAATTTTATGTTAATAAGTCCAATCTTATATGCTATGACGTCAGAGGGGAATTAGATATTGAAGGTCATGAGCCATTTACCCAGATATTATGTTACTGCGAATATAAAGAGTCGAGGGACTCCCATCTATGTATTTTATAGGGTGACATTTTATTTATGTTCTTACTTTAATATATACGGAAAATAATAAAACATCTCAACCACAAAATGGAAACAAATATTGTCATAAATCTAACCTACAAACGATACTTTTGTTTTATGCCAACAACTCGACAAATCGAGTATCGTGAGCGCTTCAGTTTCACGGCAGATCTGACTGTGCTGCATCCACTCTGCTGTGCCATCTCAAGCACACTCTGTTGAATTTGGGACAAGGATGTTCTCCCGCAGGTGGGCCTTGGTGTCTTCTTTCATTTGGGCTGTAGTTATATGTCAATTTTCTCCACTTGGTGCGATCAATAGCGTCCTGTTCCCAGGTGTGCTGGATATTGCTGTCCTTCAAGATGGTATGAAGGACGTCTTTGTATCGCTTACGTTGGCCACCTTGGTTTCTTCTCCCATCTACGAGCTCCCCAAATAATATGTTTTTTGGGAGTCGGTTATTGTGCATTCGGACGACATGACCAGACCAACGCATGGCACTTTGTGATACCAATATTCCAGCTCTACAACAGTTGGCTCTCCTAAGAACTTCGGCATTCGACACCTTTGTTAACTAATTAACTGAAAGAATTGAATAGTTTTAGCCAAACAATACTCTGTAATACATAACATAACATGCATAGACAATTCACACAGATCGAGCTAGTCCCAAACTCAGATATGAATCTTTTATTTATTTATTCATGTAATAAACGGCTTTCGCCATTTACAATGGTAAATCATTCTATAACAATTTTTATACACCTTCAAAACTTACTCTAATTTCACATTAAACATTTTTTTCCACTGAAAACAGATCAACAGATACAATCTGTATTTAAGACCTAGATAAAATTAAAAGTATATAATAAGCAAATAAAAGAATTATTATGGACAAATATTAATACATACTACACAAAATCAACAAATATACACAGGCACTCGCAGCCAATACAATTTACATCCAGGCCCACGGTACTCCACACTATATACATCTACATTTTGTATCATTATGGGTACTAACACAACGATACACATAATAAAATGCACAAAACAAATATATGTACATGTGATACCCAGACCCAGGACAATTTGAATAAGGTCATTCTTCATTTTGCCCTGGGGTAGAGGAAAGAACGTTTCCTCTACGCCACACCGGCCGTTAATACTTATATGTACCTATTTATTAGCTTACAACACACGACTAATAATTATTTATTTTTGATCTTTTGACACAATTGGGTGCCGGAGACTGGATTTAATTACTAAGAAGTGTAGATGTTAATCATATTTGGTTAAGAGTACTCTTTAAGACTAAAACTTAAATTTCGAATTCCTCTTCCAATTCCAAAGAAAATTCACTTGTAGGCGAGATGTCACCAAATCAATTCTCATAATTAACAGAATATTTCTGCTCATTTCCGGAGTTAAATTATTGTATGGAATGTTTCATCTACACTACATCTAGAGTGGTTTGAAATCCAAATGATGAACAACTAATAATTTAGAATCATTACAAACGTCGTATAAAACGTCGATTATTAATGTATATTTTTATTTTGTATTGGTTATACCTTCTTTGGAATTGTTTGTAAAGAATGAATTATGTAATTTATAAATAAATAAAATATCAAGGCCTCCAGGGTGGGTGGCAAACCTCATCGCTGAATTGAAGATGTTATATATCTTAAAAGAGATGATTTTACAGAACACACAAAAACTTACAGAAAAAAGTGGGAGCCATATTCTTTACTGAAGACTCCATAGGTAACTTCAATATTGTTGAAGTAGTTGAATTCTTTAGCAGGTTTTTAAGAGTTTAAGAAGAATCAATAAACAACTTGAAAATTTAGGTGAATGCAGAAAAAATGAAAAAGAGATTTGCAAGGTGAATAATTAATATGTGTAGAAGGAAATATGCATATTAGTTTAGAAGAAGAAGTGTAAAAAGCACACATGATAGAATTATTATTCTATGTTCTCCCTACCAATGCCACTAGAGATGCAGTGATAGAGGATTGAAATATATTTATAACATTGTGTTATTCTTGGCATTATCTAATGGATTTCTCTGGTTTCTCCGTTACATTTTCTAATCAAAGACAGCATCTGACAACCGTGTTAATCGTTTACTCTGAAAGCCGTTTATGTCTTCATTATTATCTCTGCTTAACATATAAAGCATGCTTACATAACAACAACTACATACTATGTATAGACTTAAGTGTTCGATAATCCTAACGAGTTTATACAAACAAACCAACCATCTGACTTAAAGCTAAACGTCTAATGTAGGTACATAATAAATGTTTCTACATTGTTTCCTGCTGTCAATAATTGCAAGACAATTGTCCATAAAATACACACTATTATTTTACGTCAAGCTCAATGTTTGTAAAATATGATAAACTTGTTTAGTTGTTTTAACTGCTTCCATTTAAATAAATGGATACACTTTCCCAGTTATTGTGCGACATTTAGATCCGATAAAAGTAAATAAAAAAATTGATTCACTGTGTCGGTGTTTAGGTAGTAGAATTCCATAGCAAAATAAATAAAACAAATGTTTTATTCTACTATTTATTTTGACAATGTCCTAATAAGACGAAAGATGTGTCTCTCTCGTCAAATAAACAAATACTAGAATAAAATATTTGTTTTATTTATTTCTATTATTTGAATCGCGATCGATTACGGTAAACCTTTACCATTGACGAGCGATGCAATACTATACTCTTGCTCCGACAATCCTCTCATGATAGTATTGTGTCGTTCTTCAATGGTAAAGGTTTACCGAAATCGATCGCTATTAAAATAATCAAGTAGCTGAAGTGCATCGTCGAATGTTCAAAACATTCAAAATGTCTCGAAACTGTTACATAGTTAATCCTTCTAAAATAAATTATATTGTGAATAAACAATATTAACTAGCCATGTGTTTTTATATTGGGCCGAAATCAATAAGATTAAATTTGTTTCGCAAATTCGAAGTAGTTTAACTGTGGGATTCGAAACACACACCTTCAACTTAAAGTCTTAGATACTCATATCAGGTTACTGGCCATCTCATGTAAGGAAATTATGAACCTATTTTAATTTTCACAAATTTTCACATTAGTACATCAGTTATGAAGCAACCTGTCAAGGCTTTTCTGCTCGTATTTTCAAAGTTACCTCATATATATTTAGTCTCCATTCTTTATAAGTATGCGGAAAAGATGGAATGACAAATATTTAATTAGGGAAAAACTAATCAATTATATTTTTTACGAGTTTTTTGTTTTTACAATAAACCATTGTATTAGTTTATATATGTAAATTTAACACACGAAACTATAATATAAGGCTTAGAGAAGACAACATCTCCTTGTTTGGTAGTGCCCTGGACGAGACTTGAACCCGCAAAACATGAGATACTTATACTAATTAGATATGCTAGAACAATACCTACACATGAAGCTGTCATTATGGTTTATCAGAGAGAATTTCGAAGCCTTCGGAATGTCTCCTAGTTGATCAGGAAATTGGACAAAGCACACCACGCATATTAAGTATGGGTTGCAGGTTCACGCCCCGTCCAGAGCACTTCCAAATAAGGTGACGTATTCTTTTCTATGCCTTATATGATCGTTTCATACGTTAAATTTAATTATCAGCAATCAGAATTATACCACGTTGATGATTTGCATCAAATGTTTCAAAACACTCTTTATCAAACTGAAGATAGCAATAAAACCTACATTCTACTTGTATAAGTAAACCAGCTTACATAAATCTTTTTGAAAAGTAAAAAACAGAAACGAGAAAAAAAGAACTCTCAAAACAGTTGAATATCGTTGTAGTTGTTATGTAACCAGGACCCGTATCAAGGAACGGAATGAGTGTGCAATTGCTCGGTGCGACAGAGCGTGAGGAGAGGAAAAATAATAACAGCACTGCCAACAGCTTTCAAAACAAAAAAATAATAATAATCGTATATATAATATTAGAAATAGCAATAGTAATACAAACGTACAGACACTATTTTGCTTCATACAAGAAACATATTATTCCTTTCAACGGAATCCAAATAAGTAAGACTACAACAGCTTTCACGAAATATCATATTAAAAGTGAAGTGTTACACACTTTCGCTCACGAAATAAACGCTTAATTGACAAATTAACACTTGCAGATAATATCGTAAGTGTTTTCGTAATAAATGGCAAAAATTTATGGAATTTTTTTTAAACTGGCAACACCACGATTCAAATATTTATGACAGTTCTATACATATTCCGTCATGATCCGATGTAAAAAATTGGTGGCTTATTTTTGTAAAGTAGTCAAGATTTTATTTCTACTAAATAATTACAATGCAGAACAATATAGGTATTTGATTCCCATACAAACTTGACAACACTAATAATATCTCTGTCAATATAAACATTTTGTAGATTTCCGTAGGGATTCCGTTCCGTAGTAAAATAGGTCTACTACTCTCAAAATATTACAACGAAGGCATTCAACATCACCCTTTCAGCGATGAGGCATGTCATATTTTTAATGTGTTAACCTATATCAGCACGTAGAGATGACTTGCAACTTTATTACAGTCAGGTAGTCAACTACCTACAAATATGAAGGAAAGGAGTTCCTCAACATCTATATTATCCGGGCATGTGGCGAATGACTTCGATGGTTCATATGGTTTGCCTTTAGAGACGACGTCTTTCGGCTTGCAAATGTGGATAAGGAGTTCTCTGATTTTGTTTCTTCGAGTGTGTTGTACATGTCTTGAGTTTATTCAAACGATGTTATTGTGAAATAACTGCACAGTTTTTATCTAGATATATTCATGAAAATCTTAAAACGTATTTTTCTAGAAACCATACTTTGTCCCATTAAAAAGATTCAAAACGTTTTAGTTCACATACTCTTTGTAAAAATGTAGAAACATTTTTAAAATAAATACGTTTTACTCTCATAAAAAACGTTTATGAAGAACATTATTTAAATTACATTCCTCTCATTGTCTTTGAGAATATGTTTTATTTTATATTTTTATTTCTGCTTGTAATAAAAATAGTCTAAAATATACATGTTTGTATGTATATATCTATTTTAAAGGCACCACAATTAGCCAAGACAGAAAGAAATAAAATACACTCTATTCGAGGTCTCATGCTGTCAGGTTTTTAGGCTAAAAATATTATAAATTTCTTTTATAATATTCTTTCGTTCTTAAAATAACCGTATTTCCCAATAAGTTCTGCATTTCTGCGGAGGAGACGGAGAGGCAAAAATCACTAAGGTCTGCTAACACAGACTCTGTCAATAAACTTGTGGTGCCGCGTAGAGGAGGTCTGGTCAACAACTATGTTGACCGTGCCTTCTGTGTGGCTGGTCCGTTACTGTAAAACAAAATTCCCTATGATTTTCGAACTCTGGAGAGTGTGGAAGTGTTTAGGGCAGAGTTAAAGACCCTATTGTTCAGAAGATGTTGTGATTCTTGAATGGGCCCTTGCCCTTTTCGTGTCAATAAAAGTTGAGACGTTGGGATGGGTGGCATACTTCATCGCTGGATTGAAGATATTTTGAATGTCTTACTCGGGATATTTTGCAAATACCTACCTTTTAGATGACATTCAAAACTAACAGAGTTCAACGAATTCATCCATTCACTCTTGAGACTAGACAATATATTTTCAAGAACATTAGTTTGACATTTATAAAATATTCGATAATTTAGTGTCTGCTTCAAGACCGTGTCGAGAGAATCTTCTCAGTGCATCGCTATTTAATCTAACATAAAATTCTCGTGTCACGGTGTTTGTTATCATACTCCTCCGAAACGACTAGACCGATTTTGATGAAATTTTGTGTGCTTATCGGGTAGATCTGAAAATCGGCCAACATCTATTTTTCATACCCTTAAAGGTTAAGGGTGGTCCACTCCGATTTTTTTATTTTCATTTTTAAGATTAATTTTTTGATATTTATTTTTTTATGATGAGGCAATAAAAAATAGATACAGTCCTAAATTTTCACCCTTCTACCATCAACCCCTATTTTCAAATAGCGATATTAGTATATGGCAAATGTATATGGCAAAACAACGATTGCCGGGTCAGCTAGTATTTTTATATATAGTCTAGAAGTAGGTATATGCATTAAATGGTGGGCACTGTTGCTAAATTCGAACCGCGTTCTTAATATAGACATACAAACAAACAATCTCAAAATAATCATATTATTAAACAAGATGTTGACGTTTAATTTTATGTCATGTGTCATACGGCTGTTAGGTAGATATTATATTGGTGCACAAGTACTACAGTTATACACAAACGCATAACAAGGCACCGTTAATAAAATTATTATTATTCGTTTATCCGTTAATTTAAGATTAACTTCGTAGCTTGTTAATTCTTTAGGTTGTTTGGTATTACATTGGTGCACAAGTACAGTAATACAGTAATACACAGACGCATAACAAGGCACCGTTAATCAAGTATTTGTTCTATTCTATCCCTTCATACCGCGTCCCTTGTGAAATCAGCAGAGAAGATAAAACGCTTATTCGATATAATATCAATACACTCTTTTTTTTTCACTTATTTCACATTCACACATATTTCATATCCTGGAAAATTTTATCCACGTGATCAATCCATGTGGCCAATTCGAGACCTACATATATCGATATATATTTTTTTTTGTTTTTTTCACATAACTTTATATTTTTCATGCTGGAAAATTTTATCCATGTAGTCAAATGTCTTTCGGACTTACACATTTTCTCACGCCCATTCTTTCAGACAAACACATTTTCTCTGTCGTTAATCTATCAAACATAAATTTGTTAAGAAAGTTGTCAATAAACTAGTTAATGCATTAATCGCTAGTACCTACCCAGCTCTACACAGATGTTTTCATTATAAACATTCTTAATATAGTCTCCAGCCATTACGAATGTCATCCATAAACAATTTGCATTACGCACGAACTCTATACATAATATTATTAAGTACAGTGGTACCTCGACATGCGAGTTCAATTCGTTCCGCAACCTTGGTCGTATTTCAAATTACTCGTATCTCAAAGCAAGTTTCCCCATTGAAATTAATTGAACTACCATTAATCCGTTCCAGCCCCCAAAATGTCATCCCAGTTATATTTTTCATATGTTTTTGAATAAGAAAAAAGTAGTTATAATTGATAAATATTGTACAAAAACATAATAAAAGAGAATGTAAAGAAATAAACTAGATTTATAAAGAGTTGCTTTCGCTTAATTTTTGTTACTGCTTTTCTCTTCACTGGTATTTGCCTTTTTCGGCACGCTTTGCTCACTTTCACCTGAAGGCCGTCTAAGAAAAAACATGTTAAAGTAGTTTTGTTTCTTCCTCCCTTGCAGAATGTTCCGGAAGTGAGTTAGGCAAGTGTCATTTAATTGCTCTATCTCAAATTTTGCTCTTATTTCAAAGCAAAAAATCGATCACTCGACGGCTCGTATCTCAAAAAACTCGTATGTTGGGGCACTCGTATGTCAAGGTACGAGTGTATATCATGATTTTGATGTAATAAAAATGTATCCGTAAGTATTACTAATATATATCTAAGTACTAATTCTTTTTTCCACCGAGTTATTTTTTACTCTTATTAACGTACAGCTGATTCTGTGGTATGTGCAATGTCTCTAAACAGTTCAATGTCACCAACATTTTCATTATATACAATATTTTCACATCTAAGAAAAATATTGAAAATATTTTAAATATTATTTAATCGTTACGGCATTTCTAATAATAGAGGTAGTCAGTGGACTAACTGCATGTAATTGGCTGTACCTCCTTTTACAGGACACTCTAATACTTACAGAAATGAGTGGGAGTCTTATTCTGTTTCAAACAATTCAAGGATAAGGAATGTACTCAAATTAAATACATACATAAATACCATACCATCACGCCGCTTCCTTCGCGGGGTAGGCAGAAAGGATCGAGCTCCACTTCCTTCTATCCTTGCATACATCTTTCGCTTCCGTCACTGTCATACAATTTCTCATGCATGCTCTCCTGTTCAATGTACTCAACACGTGACCGTCTTGTAGGATTTGATTTAAATGATCTTGCCATTTAAAGAATTCAATTTAATCCTCAGCCAAATAAATCTTCTTAGGCATTCTGTTCTCATTCATTTTTTCCACGTGCCCAAACGTGCCAATTACTTGCAGTTAGTCAGTGGACTAACTGCATGTAATTAAAGTACAGGTTGTACCTCCTTTTACAGGACACTCTAATACTTACAGAAATGAGTGAGACGCTTATTCGAAAACTTCAAAGATAAGGAATGCAATCAAATTAAATATATGGTTGAAAATACAATTGGTAAAAGTCTTACTTTGTATTTAATTATATAGTAACCCGGTTTAGACTTATAAAGTAGTGAAAAAATGTTAAATGGGGTTACATACATGAATATGGAATTTCACGAAATAAATGTCAACTCAACCAATAGTAGTTGTGAAGTTAAAGTGAAAAAAGGCATAATAATATAAAACATTAACCTAGTGTGAAAGAAATAGGTATATTGCAAAGAATTCCCCTATATATAATAACTCTCCCACTCTTTTCAGTAAGTTTTCAAGAGTCCTGTAAAAGACAAATACTGGCAGAACTTCACATATAAAACATTAAACATCTTTAATACAAAAACAATTTATGCCACCCACTCTGAATGTCTGCACTGTTCACTCAGAGCACTGTTCTTCCGTCCGCAAGGGTTCCGTCGGCCCGGGCGTCCCTCTTTCACAATACACCGTTCCTATGATAACGGCACAGAGACGCTCTGAATGGAGGAGGCTGATTTCTGCCCTGTGCTCCCGAGAGGAGCGTTGAAGGCGATGATGATGACGATGATTCTGAATGTCTTATTTTTATAAGCACTAAATAGGCGACTTGTATATTTATTACATTCATTTTCTTGTCTGGTTATCCCACAAATAAAATGGACATGGATGAGAATAATTTTTTATAATTTAATTATTGCTAGCTGTACAAAAATATATTTTGATTACTTGATTTTTCAACGAAAAAAATATTGGAAATATTCAAGTACGATACTATGCTAATAATAATTTTGAATAATAATACTACTGGATAAGACAAGTGGATTTCAAGTAGTGGTCCGTGCTTCTATAATATATAGGTCAACTACATGCACACACATACCTACATATTACACTGTCCCAACACAGTCCAGCCAAGCCAAGCTAAGTGGGATGACCATGTAATTCAATCAAGAACTCGACAACTAAAATGGAAAACCTCACGTTTTATATAATGTTTTGCAATATGTAATATAAAGTGTGTTGTGTAAAATATATGTCTCACTCAGTTTGATATATAAAATAAATCACTCACTCCATAACCTCGCTGCATATTATCATCCAACGTGAGGTATGCAAAGAGGATGTAACGCCAATACAACCAATTCTTACATTTATTAATTGTGTCGGTGTACAAGTAGTAAAGTTCCATAATAAGGTAAATTGAAACAAATGTTTCATTCTACTTAAGATTATAAATCGTGAGAGACGTCTTTCGACTTATCAGTCTCACAGTGCAGTTATCAATCAGACCTGATAGTAAAATTAATCACTTGTTTCAATTGTACCAAACAATTCTTACGTTGTACTTTGGCTTCATCCAAATTCATGCATATGTGCACTATGTAGATTACTCTGACTCAGCACGTGGTCATCCTAAAAAATTAGACCCACCTGGTCAAAGCATGTCAAAGGATAAATGGAAGTCTTCAGACTTCTGCGCTATCCAGGTGGTCGGTGGGTCCTTCAATATATGGTCAAAGCATGTCAAATCATCGGGCCGACAATCAAGGCTCCTCCGATTTGAACAAGATTTGTTAAGTTTTACCTTGTGTAATCTCCAGTTAAGAATAGGTCTCCCAATCTTCTCTCAAAATTTTCGAGTGTCCTGTAAAAAGCAAGTGTTTCTTAAACCTCACGAATAAGAAAATTAACGTCAACTATTTAGCACTTGAGGGATATGGCGTAATGATATAGGTATTGAAAAAGATGTCTCCAGACTTCTGCGGCAGTCGAATGGATGTTGAGTCTCCTTCAATGGTCAAATCAATGGCATTTCGGACATCCACGCTTTTTATGAGGTGAAGACTATATTTTCATCTTTATTCCTTAATTCATTCATTCGCTCCACGTATGCAAACCTCCCTTTATCCTTCTCATTCCTATGAGTTATTTATTAGTTTTCATCCTCTGTTATGGATTCTTTTTTTTTCACCGCTTAATTCTCTTCTCGAGAATACTGGTTGGAAACAAAACTCCTCCGTTACTTCAATTGACATTGAAAATTATCGACAGGGTTGTTCAACCCTTTTTCCAACTACTTGTAACAAATTCATTGAGTTTGGTATTATTTATAATAGAGATAATCAATAACATTGTACACAGTACAGTACAGAGGTACATAATATGTAGACGTCTGTGAAGTTGTGTGTTGTTTTTTTTTAATTACCGATCATACCCAGACCGACTATTAAATATGTAGTAGCCGTCTAAAAGCAGGTTTTCGATAAACTTTTTACTAGAAATGTATTGGAAACTTGTTGTCTTTATGTGAGGGGAAACAAAACATTTCTTGGTGTTAAACAAAAAGCAATATTGAGTTAATTTAAAAATAGCTTCGCTGATCACTTGTTAATTCACTAAGTCTACAACTGGTCATATTAAAAGGAATGATTGAGGGCCATAGAGCGGTTGGAAGAAGGCAGCTTTCCTGGCTTCGGAACATTCGAAAATGGACCAGGATGAGAGGTGTGGAGAAGTTGTTTCATGCTGCCCAGAACAGACAAGACAGAAGAAGAAGATCACTTGTGAATTCGTAGGTTATTTTTGGTACTTTCAGTAGATATTAATCGCAGTCGCGATTATTTTTTTATTATTAATTTGTCGGTCAACAATATAAACTAAATTCTTTGGAAGTTCACGTAAACAGTTCACGTTTTTTGTTAAAAGTAAATCACTTTATAATCCATCTATCTACACCATCACGACATTAAGTACTAGTGAAATAGTCTGAAAAATAAGAAATGAACATATGGATAGTCCACTACATGCCAATAAAAACAATGGATTCAAAATGGATGTCATACCTCTTTGGTACAATATTTAAACGGAAGCCAATTAAATTGTTAATAGTTCGTTCCCAATCTCTGATATTAATACATTCAAAGCTTAATGTAGCCTAGAATCTTATTACTACGAATAATTTTCAAAAAATGTTGAGATCTTAGTCGAGATCGTACACCTCAGCGATTTCTAGTATTATCTCTCGGATTGTAGTCACGTTCTTTAATATTTAATGTGGCATTTCCAACCTGGGAACTAAGATGTTGAAATATTTCATTAGCTTCACCTGCTAAAGCTTTAGGCTTTATTTTCATTCTTAATGTATATTTTTCCGTACACAACTACTAAATACCATTACGCTTTCACTGCATTTCTGCTAAGAAATATAACTGAAACGTACTTTGAAACACATAAAACGTCAAAAATAATAAGAAAATGAAAATGCTAAATATCTCGTATCAATGAATTGTCAAGGTCTAGTGCCGTATATGGTTGAAATAAATAAATAGATATTCAAGATTGTGTGTGTGATGATTTTGTAATTTTGTTAACATGTCTCGGCGAAAAGGCTTTCTAGCTGTCATGCCGATATATGTTCATTATTAGCATATATTATTATTATTTTATTTTTTGATATTATTAAGTTATACTTCATAGAATAGTTTTACAGAGATTTGTTGCATTTTGATTGCTAATATTGTTATAGCCTACCTACATACCTTGTATTATTTTTTTTGCTGTGTTCTTTGTACCATCATACCTATTATTATTCTTTGTATTATAATTATTAGGTGCTTACTTGATTGATAACATTATTTTGCTGTGTACCTATGCATTGCTGGTGTGTTTGTGTGGGTAGATACTTTTGTTATATGTTTTCACTATCTGTTGTTTTTATTGTATTTTTTCTTTTCTATGTAAAAGGCTTATATAGCCGTTCACTGTGTAAATAAATAAATAAATAAATAAATAAATAAATAGCTATAAATAAATAATCATGCTTCTTCCAAATCACCAGAAGGCTATAAGCATCACCTGCAATTGACAGCAAACTGAAGACATCGCTCTTCCGAATGGAGTTTATCACGCACTTGAGATGGATACTCCATTAAATGGCGTTGAAGAAATCATCATCCTAATATTTTGAAATATATAATTAAATAATTTTTGTTTAAAACACTGTATTCTTTCCAAATTAAATTGTTTGAGATGAATAAATTAAATTTGGAAAGAATACAGTGTTTTAAACAAAAAATATTTAATTATATGTTAATAATGAATTTCCAAAGTGTTAACACAAAAACATTAGATTTATTATTTTGAAATATCTTCAAAAGATAGGAGTATGTCTAGAAGTTAAATTTGCCTCTTTAAACTTTATCATGTAAAATGGCCCCAAATGTTCATATGAAAAATGTGTTTTTTTCTAACTTTTGTCATTTATTACTATAAAATGAGTATGACTTACATATGTTGATTGTTATTTTAAAGGAAAGAATAAATACTTAAAAAGCCTATTTGGACTTTAGTTAGCTTCTTTTCAACCTGTTCGTTAGCGGAAAATAAACATATTTTTGAACATTTTAAACGAACGACTCACAAAGACGCACTTAAGTAATTTATATGTGGGTGTGCATAGGGCGTGCAAAATGTCTGAGATTAAAAATTCTTTTGTCAATTTTTGAATATGGAAAGATTAAGGACCATTATAAAAATTTGTGTAAAATTTCATCTTGAAAGATTTTTAATACTTAAGATGGAATAGGCGAAGATATACTTTTTAATGGTTTAAATCATCATACAATACAAATATCGTACGAGGTATAAATATTCAAGTGTGGCCAAATTATGTATCAAGGCTTTTTTTATCAGATAATTAATAATAATAAATCCAATGTTTTTGTGTTAACACTTTGGAAATTTATTATCAACATATTATTAAATATTTTTTTAAAACACTGCATAGTTTCCAAATAAAATTTATTTACCTCAAACGTTTTCGCCAAGGCTTTTGCTTAGCAACATCAGGAGGACTTATTAATAAAAGTTAATACATATGTAGTGAGTCTTTTCTATTACCAATAATTAAAACATAGAAAAAATACCACCAATAAATTCATCAAACATGCGTATTGTCTTGGTATAGACAAAATATTATCATCTTATAAAATAAATTAAACAAAATCATCGAATCAACGTACGTATCTGTAACGACGTTGTATTTTTTTGCAACAAGATATCAAGCAGTCTGGAAAATCTTTTTCACACTACACCGTTCCTCTAACAACAAAGGCAAGAATAGGGGAACATGATAAAAAATTTGAAGACCGGCTTTAAATTGCCTTCATGACGTTTAGGATATTCTTTGGTTTATTATTCAAACCCAAGTTCATCTTTACCATACAAAGTTTTTTTTTAAAACTTATTTATAAATTTGAAAAATTAAGACTAAATTGCCTTTAATATATGTACCTACATAGTTTGAATATATGTATAATGTTTACCGTTGGTCTGTTGGTCCTATAAATTTATTGTTTTAACATTAATTTTATTGGCACTGTTACTGTTCGTTTCCAAACATGTACCAAACCTGTCCCGTGTGTTTTTCTAAATAAATAAATACATAAACTCAAAAACGATAAAAAAAAAATATAATGCAACTACAATACACCAGACACATAACAGTAAATTAATGAAAACGATAAAAACAAGCAAAATTCTATAATAAAATATAACTATTTCACAAAAAAATATTCCAATCAACGTACAACAATAAACAAATAAAACCATTCAAAATCAATTCAAAGTAAAAAAAATCCATGATAAGGGTAGATATAAGAATAAATAATCAAAATCGAATTAAGAAATATAAAATTATACGATAAATTTTGATGATGTTTCAAGAGCAGTTGAATGTCCTTTATCTGATAAAATCCAATTCATTATAAGTACCTATATAATCCTAATTGACATTGAAGGTAAGTAGGTAATATTATTTAAATCATATACTTTATATTTAGGTGAGTACATGACCTTTAGTAAGAGACTCCTTGTTACACGATATCTTCAACCTTGCTAATAATAGTAATTAATAAGCTGGACATTAACCATTAACAAGTTTATTAACTCGGTTAATATTGTTATTAATTATTAACTTTTATATTAATCTTAACTCTATCTCTAACTCTTGTTTGACAGTTTTCGAATGTTTGTTAAACGTTACATATAAACTTTTGACATATTCAATTCAGCAGGGGTGGGGTATTCCACCAATCTTTTTCTGAGTATAATTTTATTGGCACGGAGAGGACAGCTTCCATGTTTATTACATGCGGTTGTTCTGCTGTTTAACCCTTTATGTGGCAAATGCCGTGATAGTACCTATATATAGAAAGATATCATAATTATCATCAGCCGTTTTGAATCCATTGTTGGGTACAGGCCTTTCACAAATCTCTAATCTGAGCGCACTACGTCCAACCAATTCCCACCTTTCGTCTTATGTCGTTTGACCATCTAGCCTGCGATCTCCCCACTCTTTTCCTGCACATTTTTGGATAGATACGCTTCCATTAAATTTATTTCATCGATTTTTCTTGTGGGTTAGGTCCCCCGATAATTTTGAAATATTACTACTACTACTACTATACCATCACGGCATATCCCACAAGTGGGGTAGCCAGCAGATCAGCTGCATGTAAGAAACATGCAAACTGTCCTCTTCGTGCCAATATAAAATCAAGACATTCAGGATGGGTGGCAAGCCTCCTCGCTGAATTTAAGAAGTAAAATGTCTTTTCGAACACCTGCCTTTTACAGGACACTCGAAAACTTACGCAGAAGAGTGGGAGACCAATTCTTTACCGGGTGCTCCACGGATAAATTTGAAATATCTAATATCTTCTTTTTGTATTAAACTTCTCAATAGTTTTTCTCGCTGAACTTTTAAAATCTAGGAGTTAACGGTAACTTGCAGTTCATTAAAAAAAATAAGTTAATAACAAATAACATTCTTAACTCTTCATTAACTGATAAACGATTAACTGTGTTAATTTTCGGTTACCAGTGCCTGGTTATGATGAAATTAAGTGGAAAGGTCACGGCCATTCGTTCGCCTGAATTACGTGAAACCTGCGTAAAATGGTAAGCAGTGAGATGTTTAGGCGCAAGACAGCTAGATAAACTTAACAACAGACATTTTACTCAATGTCTCATAATAATATGACGTCATTAAATATATGTATAGAATGGAATAATGCACTGATATTTAGACTTTTTTTACTTAATTTGATTACCATATCATAATGTTGTATTAAATGTGTCACTCTTGAAGAGATGTAAAGACATAAATTAGTAATTGAGACACAAATTATATTTCGTATATAGACACAATAAATTATTAATTGAGTTGTCGTTTATTTTGTAAAACTCCATGTTTATATATGCAAGAGAACACAACTGGTTTTAGTTTTCTTTATATTTCAAGAAGTCAAGAAGCATTATTTTATTGTCTTCTAACTCAGCATCCGTCCCCTAACCCCTTCCTATAGTTCCCGATCCCTTTGGAGTGTTAGGTGTGTGGATTGTGGTTGTTTTTTTTTTATTTATATTTCAATCTAATTTATGTAGCTATTTTTCTTATTGTTTGTGTTTTTGTTGTTATTATTTTTATTTCTGTTTAGTGTTAATGTGACGTGGTTAGATGTAAGAAATCACTATATAGTGATAATCTCGCCACTGCACGTCATCATATTTTTTCTTTTGTATACTGCTTTCTTTATTTTGTTATATGAATGATGATGTGCAAGTAGAATAAAATAAATAAATAAATATTTAATTATATAGATTATTATTTATCGTGTCGAAACCCAAAAAAACCAATCAAACTGATCTTTAGTGCTGTGCGAAATGCACAGCAGGTGGAGATGCGTCAAAAATATCCTCCATAGTGCATGTGACAAGGTACAATGGATATAGATTTTAAAGTGACCTGATTTCGATTTACAAATTCATTGTCAAACAAACGATATTACATGCCATTTTGTTACTTAGATCCTATGTCGTCGTTTAAACAATATGTTTTTTAAAAAAATATATTCTATACAATACAGACTTTATACAGACTTTATACAATACAGACATTAGTTTGATAATGACTTTGTAAGTCGAAACCAGGTCACTACATAATTAAATATAAAGTAGGACTAAACTCTAACAATACACCGTTCCTATTACAGTGACATCAGAGCGCACGACATGTCGTGGGAAGAGGTGACGCAATTGGCACAGAGACGCTGGTGAATGGTGAAGGCTGGTTTCTGCCCTGTGCCCCCGAGAGGAGCGTTGAGGGCAATGATAATGATGATGATGATGATAAAAACTAAAACCAATTGTGTTTTCTTCCATAATAATTAGACAAAAATTTACACGGAGCAAATTCGTAAATAAATACTGACAAGGCACGTAATATAGTAGAAATTACATCATATTTTCAGCCACTTGAAATCAAGTACGTGTAACACACAAAAGGTAGGTATTTACATAAGTATTATCTGAAAGATTCTTTCTAAAAATTCTAAAAATTCAGTTAGCAACAAAACTGTTACAACTTTAAAAATAAGACCTTCTCATATTTTCAACAAAAAGCTCTTTGTTAAGACGCAGAAAATCGAGATATTTACAGAAAAGATGCCTTAGAAATGTCGACTTCACGACAACAAAGGTGCTGCCTCTATCATGAATTAAAAATAGGAATTATTAAAAAGAAATGTGTAAGGCAGCTCGAACACAATGGAAAAATTATTTTTAATTAAAATTTTATTTCTGCGTCGATGGTTCATTATAATATATAATGTATATATTTTTAATTTTCTTATAAACCTCTTGTATGGCTAACATACTTAGGTACATGGTTATGAATGCGGTTTAACTAGGCTTGCGTTGGATGTAAGCAGTTTCTTTTTCTTTTCCTTTGCGATTTTGTTTGGTTTATGTTTAAACACGCATACTATAGACACGTTTAATTGGAGGTTGGCTTGATCAGGTCAGCATCTTTTTCTCTTTTTATTTTCACATTTCTCTGTGTCTGTCGCTGTGAATAAAGTAAAAAATAAATAAAGATCAACCGATTTAATACCAGCAGGGTTACTCTTGACAAAACTAAACACGATCTTAATCTAGTCTTGATCTTGATCATACGACGCACGAAGGGACTATAGTCAAAAACATCGCGCTACCGCTAACGCGCGATCGGTTTGCGTGTATTTTTGGCCAATAGTCACTTCGTGCGTCGTATGATCAAGATCAAGACTAGATTAAGATCGTGTTTAGTTTTGTCGAGAGTAGCCCTGCTGTACTAATAAGATTACTGAATTTTTTGTCTGAATTGAAATGTTAGTGGTTTTAAGTATTGTTTAGTTTGTGTGAAAGCAGCAATAGAGAAGGATCTCTAAGGAAAATACCTTGATGCATTGGACCCAACTAGAAGAAGGAAAGAAGGTATATATTTTATAAATATTATGTATGTTTGTTTAGTGAATCAATCAAAACTTTTTCATTTTTACCTAAAAAAATATTTCGAATGAAAAATTTTTTTGGAGATGTTTATTATCTTCTTTTACATTTTTACAAATTAAATTTAAGTTTCTGCAAAGATCTCTTATTTCTGTGATACAAGAAAAACTATTGTTTATTATCTTCTTTTACATTTTTACAAATTAAATTTAAGTTTCTGCAAAGATCTCTTATTTCTGTGATACAAGAAAAACTAATCAGTGATCTAACTGCATATAAAAAACATGTCACAACATATAAAAAACAAACAATCGTTCCTCCGTGCCAGTAGAAGTTAAACATTTTCAGAATGGGTGGCACACCTCATCGCTGAATTAAAGATGATAAATGTCGTATGAAGTAAACACTTAACTTTTTTTATAAATACACACTATATTTTATAAATGAGTAGACAATATTGTTTCGTCTTTTACCAAGACATTATCAATACAAAATTTAGAAAGAATACAAATTGATTACGAAGGTACAATAAATAAATTATGCAGTAAACAATTTTAAGTGGGGGGTGAAGAGGGCGGGGACTTAGGGTGGAGTAGGAATATTTTTAGAATGGGTGATGCGTTAGGTAATTATTGAGTTAGGTTAAAATTGTTAACTGCATAATTTATTTATTGTACCTTCGTAATCAATTTGTATTCTTTTTAAATTTTGTATTGATAATGTCTTGGTAAAAGACGAAACAATATTGTCTACTCATTTATAAAATATAGTGTGTATTTATAAAAAAGTTAAGTGTTTACTTCATACCATAATTGATAATACGCAAAAAGTTACGGATTATATTAAAAATATGATAAATGTCTTGTATGGGATGTTTTATGAATACTTGCCATTACAGAACAGCGAAAAAATTATGAAGAAGAATGGGACACCTATTCTTTGCTGGAGACTCCACAATCCGTACACCAAGTTTTATTTGAATTTTAATTTAATTTTTGAGTGTCAATTTCTAGTTCATTTCCTTAAGAGCTAATATAATAAAATCTTTTGTATGCATGTATGTTTTAACATCGCCGGTTTTACTACATTTGAAAACTTTATTACGATCGTGGAATAAAAATAATATACCCTTTAAGACATTTTTCAATTCAACTCAAAGCACAGAATACACAAGTACATACAATAGGAAAACTATTTCGAGATGAAATATTAATATTTAATAAAAATACTCTTCGTCTATGAAGTCCTTTTTATTATTATTTACTAGTTTTGACCCCGACGTCGTTTGGGAAATTATAAACATATTTTTGTGGCAGGCTGAATTTCGGAATTCGTCCAGAAAGATCGGTGACAAGATGTCCACAGTCCATTCATCACCCCTGTCTCAGTCCATTGAGATTTCCACTTTCATACTTGTTTGGTGTGGTAATAACGACACATCTCTCCACAAAGACGTTCTGGACGAATCTCAGCGATGGTGATGTAACACCCAATTGAAAAATAAATACTATTTGTAGCGAAAATATTATACCCGTATACTTGGCCAAATTCAAGCACAAATATGTTTTTGAATTAAATTTTTTGTGGAAAACCCTTACAATGGCCCATATGAGAATCATAAAATCTCGTAAATTTAACATAACTCATAACATCTCTCCATCCTTTAAATAATATTTTAAGGCAAAAATATGGCTGATCGAGAAGACTTCATATGGATGGTAAGTATTATTTATTTTTCTATTTCTCTAAATAAAGTGTTCATACAGGACATAAATAAACATACACATTTACGAACACACTAAAATATTATTGTGATAATTCTTGTTAAAACTATTGACAAGTATTTTTAAAACTTGGCTTATTCCCAAGAAACTCTTGTTCCTTAGTTATTATGTTCAGAGTTTTATACTTTCTCTATTTTGTTTGTGAGTACAACTTTTTTTATACACGTACATGTATCATAACGAACTAATATTTTAATATTTCAGCGAAGTAAACAGCACAAATAATAAAGTTTCACGTATTCTATACTAGTATCTATCATTCATCATCTTTAATAAAGAAAAAATAGAAATGATATATCACTTTCTATAGCGTCTCTAATTCTTAGGGTGTAAGCATTTAAGCCTCCCGAGAATCATATGGCTGAACTTTGTAGACTGGATTAAATAGGACAATTTGTAAGAAAATTAATAAAGTGATTATTGTGTGCAAGGTTAAGAGTAAGCAACGCTCAATATTTTTTTGCCTACTCGACAAGGGAAGCGGCGCCGCTGCTGGCTTAATGGGATGAATTTATGTAACCACGAGCGAGACTAATGAACAGAGATGTGACGTATTTCAAATAAAAGTATTTAAAATACAAATACAAAATAGAAAATACGTATTTGTATTTTGTTTTTCAAATACCTTTTTGTAAAAAGTATTTTGTATTTTATTTGAAATACTTTTTTTGAGTATTTTGTATTTTACACAAAATACTTTTACAAAATACCTTTTTATTGTTTGAAACAAAATTCTGCCATTAATTTGATATGCGCGTATGCAAGCTTTTTTTGCCAATTTGTTGAATTACAAATACAACGTTTCCATTAGAGTACTCCATGTTTGAGATATACACACATAATAATGATGATTGAACAAATTATACATGACGCCGTTTAACGATCCATGGCCATTTCAAGGGCGCTGTGATTTCTCCTGAATGGTAGCATTTTCAATTTTGTCTGAAGGCAATCTATTCCAGGCAGATGACGCTGCGACTTTGTTTCTTCTTTCTGCAAATTTAGAGGTATTTGCCCTTTTGAGTTCAACGAGTTTAAGAAGCTGAGCACAGCCTTCGCCACACATTTTCGTCAGCGTAACAGCTCAGTGGGTAGTGTGCTGCCTTGTGGACAGTGAGACACAGTTTAATCTCTAGGACTCTCAGTTAGTGTAGACTTCTTAGTAGTGAAGTTATGTGGCAGCTCTTATTCTCTCTGTAAATGATCCGGAGGCAACACTAAAAACCATCTGAAGACGATAAGGAAGAGTCTGGAGCAGTCCTGTATACTGTATGTATGATGTTACAGTAGTCCATACGATTTCAGATTTGGATTATCCATTCTGATTTATTTTGCAGCCCAAGTCAGGAATTCTCTTAAGGGTCGTTCACATACGTTCACTTTCAGTGATCACTCCGGATGATCCTCCAAGATGAACAGGTGTGAACGTGCGTTTCATCGCTAGTGATCACTAGCGATGATGGAGGAAAGAGATTACCACTCGTCATAATTTTGATGAAAGGTCCTTTCACTGAAACGACCATAAACAAGTTTCATCTTATTATTTGTTTTATTCTCTATGAATTTGTATTGAATGTCAGAATCATGTACAAAATTATTATGCAGTCGCGCGAGAGCTATATTAATTTATTTTAAGTGTTATTTTTCATTTTTGAATTTTTTTTATACGAAAATACGTCAAACTACATACAACATGACTGAGAGTGTTGACATGGCAGTGAAAGCATAGGATGAACAAATGTTTGTCTGCAAGCAATGGTATATCGAATCATGTCAACCCTTTCTCCATTTATGTATACTCTTGTCCAGTTTTTCATTCATCAATGGCATTCATCAATTGTCTGCAAACAATGCTATATCGAATCATGTCAACCCTTTCTCCATTTATGTATACTCTTGTCCAGTTTTTCATTCATCAATGGCATTCATCAATTGTCTGCAAGCAATGCTATATCGAATCATGTCAACCCTTTCTCCATTTATGTATACTTTTCCAGTTTTTAATTTCTCTTTCATTCATCAATGGTTTAAATATTAAATACTTTTGTCTTACACCTTGTTCGACTATTTGTAAAAAGTATTTTAAAAAGGTATTTTAAAAAAGTATTTTGAAAATACGTATTTTGTATTTTGTATTTAAATACCATTTTGAAAAAGTATTTAGTATTTTGTATTTGAAATACAAAAATTCAAAAGTATTTGTATTTTGTATTTAAATACTTTTTTGAAAGTATTTTGCACATCTCTGCTAATGAAATAGGAGAAATAACTGTAATCGTTAGTGGTGGGACAGTTTCGAACATTTGATCGATAGATCCGAGCTTGAAACCTTCCGTAGTCAACCCACTCAAATACAAATATTAATTGATTTATTTTTGAAGAGCAAACACTGTGAAAGTTCGTCATAATTAAATATTTGATTTGATAAAATTAAAACACTGCGTCTTTCACTTAAATATATTGCATATTTTAATGATTTTTGGGGTTTATTAAAGTTTTATTAATTTTTATTGTCAAAATAAAAACCTTGTAGTATGACTCTATTACCTGTCTAAAAGCTTGCACTCAGCACCTTGATTAGTAGTTACTTTTTTAACACGTAATATTTAAAAAAAAATCTAAGATCCTTAGATAACGTAATATGCTTGAGTAGTGCAAATAACTAGGTCGGCAGTAGGAATCAAATACCAGATATCCTCAATATATTATATCTGAGACATAAATATCTTGTCATTGACCACCAAGTTTTTTTAGAATCTTGACTTCTTATAAACTCAAACATACCCTAAAAACAGTAAGGACTATACTTATGCTATAAAGGTGGAGTGGATCAACAGCAGAAGAAATCGAATCCTGCAGGGTTACTCTCGACAAAAATAAACACGATCTTAATCTAGTCTTGATCTTGATCATACGACGCACGAAGGGACTATGGTCAAAAACACCGCGCTACCGCTAACGCGCGATCGGTTTGCGTGTATTTTTGGCCAATAGTCACTTCGTGCGTCGTATGATCAAGATCAAGACTAGATTAAGATCGTGTTTAGTTTTGTCAAGAGTAGCCCTGCTGGATCTATCGTTTAAAAATCTGAGAGTCTTCCAGAAGGCTACTAACCATTTCATTTTCTAACAAGTATACCATGTTCTCATTACCTAACAGGTAAGTTTACAGGTATACAGATATTACGAAATATTCTTTTAAAGTACGTATTGCTTAGATTTAAATTGTTACTGAAAAGTTCTTTTTACTTACATAACTAAATTATGAAATGTTTCACTACAAATTTATTTGATGTTTGTTTTAATATACATATATACATAATTTGATAATGAAATTGCCATTTCTGAAAAACTTATGAATTAAACTACGTAGACATTATAAAAAATGTTTATGTAAGGGCTTCATTATATCACAAAATTTTAAAGGTATTTCGTATTTTTTTTCTCGTACAATTAGATTGTAAGTTATACCAAAGTAACTCGATACAAAATCCCATACAAATGCTTGACGTCAAACCAACAAGGGTTTTCCTAGCTAGCCCATATAAAGTTTAAATAATTATTTTACGTGCATTTTTTTTTTATTCACGTTTGTCTAATTTATTGCGAAATATTATTTGATTCAAACATATTTTTTATTTTTGAATTAAATTATTTTTTTTTCCACATTTCCAATGTGCATGTACTTGCTATTTATATTATTTATGGATAACTAATGATTTTGTTCGATATAATTGATGATGCCTATTGATTATAGGTTTTTATGTATTCTTCTTCTTCTTATTTCATTTCACGGCAATGCACCCGCAATCGAGTGAATTATGATGGTTTTTTAGGTATGTATTTGATTAACTTTGCTAATTTACATATAATTAAAATTTATTTCATATTAACTTTTATACTTCCTATAATGTTTCTCAACTTTTTATTATTTATAATTTAATATCATGCCTCTAAAGATTAGAGAAATCACTGTTTTTGTTGAATTTAAAAGAGCATGTTATGGGTGGGTGTCTGATCTGCCAATGGAGAGATTGCAGGATATCTTAGGGTTTGTTCCATGATTTGTTTTGTGTTTTTGTGTTTTATGTGGTGTGATATACTTGTGTTTGTATGTGGTGTGGGATTTGTGATGTGTGTGGTTGAGGGATGTGTTGTTTTTTCTGGTTTTATATGGAGAAATGGTTTGTTTGTGTGTTGTTTCATGTATGGACGGTTTGCAGCAGTGTTTTTCTTGTTATGAATGTGATTGTGTTAATATCCGGGTCCGTGGTTCGATACCAGGTGCCGGCAAACTCCCCTTTCACGGCACAAGCTTTTAGCTTAGTGTGAAAGGTGTATAAGGTTGTATTTGGGTTTATAACAAAACCCAGATATATCTTTTTTTAAAAAAAAAAAAAATATAGGAGATGAATGCTTTCAGCATCAATGAAAATATGTATAGATTTGTTATTTAAAAAAAAAAAAATTAAAAATTCTTATAGTACTTTAATTGACAAGTATAATTATTATTAAAGTTTAATTTATCGACCGACGGTTCTTGGTGGAAGTTCATATTAATAATTTTTAAAATGAAACTAGATATATAGTTATTCCATTATTGACTTTATTTATTTTTGCGATGAGAACGGAAGCTCTTGAAAGCCGGCTCGCAAAAATAAATAAAATCAATAGTGGAAGAACTATATACCGTGTTTCATTTTAAAAATTAATAAATATTATTTATATTAATTTATTTTATTATTTTTACACACCATCATTATAATAACAGTGTTATATGACAGACGATATGCATAACATAACATAACATGTATAGACAATTCACACAGACCGAGCTAGTCCCAAACTAAGATGTGAATCTTGTATTATGGGTACTAACGCGACGATACACATATATACAATGCACTACACACATATACATGTAACACCCAGACCCAGGACAATCAATGCAGTAGGGAGATTATCACTTCGAAGTGATTCCTTCCCTTTAATCTCGAGACATTGACACATAGCTAATTAAAACAAATATACCTATAAAGGAATCAGCCAACAAAAAGCTAACTGGATTAGCAACAACATCAGGCACCCAGGACTGCTCATCGCCATCGCGAAAGGTAGGACCGAAGGCACAAATGGTAGAGGCCGACCAAGAGACGCGTATATGGACCAACTGAAGAGGGACATGAACTGTGGCTCAAACGTAGAGATGAATAGACTGGCTGAGAATAGGGAGGAATGGAGAAGAAAATCCAAACTCGTTGCAGACCAATCCAATTGATTGTAACCCATTACATACATATTTATGACTATATTATTATAATATAAGGTTATCAATAATACAAACTCGTAGATTTTTTTATATTTCTCTGTAAATACATTTTACTTGATTGTCTTCTTTATTATTGTTTTATTCGATTTCAAATTAAGTTATAGACTTTCTTTTAATATTTTTAGTTAACTGACTATTTTATAATTTATATACATTTAAAAGAAATTATTTGCATGAGCCTTTATACCGTTTAATAAATTAATTAATAAATTTCCCCAGACAGTACATGTAGTAGTACTTGTATTAGAAAGATTCATTAGTGTACTTTAGTTTATAGTTTTAGTGTGGTAAACCTACATTTTTCATGTACAGGGAAAATAAATGTATTTCGGTCTTCATCTTAAATATACTACTTACCTAAGTATGTGGAAATTCTTTATTCTATGATATTATTCAACATGGTATAGGATATAGGACAAAGGTATCTATCTATTGTATATACGACCATTAAGTTTTATGTAAATTTTGAACCCGGCTTCTGTCAGAGAGTTGACATACAAAAATACAAAAACTTTGATGGATATGTTTTCAAATGAGTCATATTTATGTGAAAAAAACTCTAAACAGAAGAATGCGTTACTGCAAATAAACTTTTAACTTTTCAGGAATGATGGCGGTAATGTGAAATTACACTTGTTTTATATTGATTTCAAACAATATATTGTCTATCAATAAATGAGATACATGCAACGTTTCTGGTAGCAGCAATTGACAGAGATCTTTGCAGGATGTACCTAGATACAATGGGGCACTGACCTGATTAGGAAGAGGGGAAGAAGATGTACATAGAATTGTAGATGAGCTTAACTTAGAACAAATGATAAAATTGGAAAAAGTGAAATATCTTCACAAAGTTAAAAATGGACTAACTAAGACTAATTTAAAAGTGACATTGAATAATGATATACATCAGTACAGAACAAGAGCGGCTTCTGACTTAAGAAACGAGTTGCCAAGAATTAATAGAAGAAGAAATAGCTTCAAATACACAGCTACATTGCTGTATAATGCAATATCAAAGGACATCAGAAGTTCAAAGAATATAAAACAGTACACTAAGAAAGTTAAGAATCTTATCAAGAATAATTTGATATAACCAGTGTGATGTTAAATAATGTTTAATGATATTGATACCTACAATGCGGTGATGGTGAAGTGAATATATACAATATAGTTATAGTGTGATGTAATGATAGACTTAAAATATTATTGATTGTATTCTGCTTGTAGTGTGTTCTTATATTTAATGTAATTTGTAACATAATGGCCTTCTGAAACCAGCAGATTCTACCTGCTGTTTGAGGGTTTCTTTTTTAAAAAAAAAAAAAATCATCAAAGAAAATACTCCAAGAATACAAGTATTCAAAGAAGGCATTAGTTTTCTAATGCTTGGCTGATTAATGTGGTTACAAAGATTCACTGTATCAGTGTTTTAGTGGTAGAATTCCATAACAAAATTAAAAAACAAATGTGTTTTTCTACTAGGTATATGTATAAATGGAATTCTTCAGACTTTTGCGCTTTCCGGGTGGTCGGTGGGTCCTTCAATATGCACATGTTCTTTATTGAGAGAGACGTCTTTCGACTTGTAAGGACATTCTCAAGATATTGACAATAACGAAAGACGTCTTTCTGAATAAAGAACATATAGTAGAAGAAAACATTTATTTTTAATTTCCTTTAATGGGTAACAAAGAATTTATTCACAAAAAAACATACGTTTTGGAAAACGGACTCAAATATTTCTGTAGGGATTATAATGCTTCCGTAAAAATCCCGTGTAAGCTGAGATCAGATGGAAGTAAGAGAGGCTGTACGGGTATAGTGAGAGAGGTCAGGTTAAAAGAATATTTATTACGTGTATCACCTTTACACAAATGTGATATCTTGAAGCGAATTTATAACTGAAATGGGTTTGCCTGTATACTTTTACGTATATGTATCGTCGGGGAAAAAATACCGTTACAAAATGAGAAAACACAGTACTTACTAGAAATTTATATCTGAGGGGGTAGTACTTGTTACAAACAAGTAGCTAAATTATCTATCTATACCATCACGGCATATCATGGGTGGTATACCTCATAGCGTCATAGCTAAGCCATGAATTGAAGATGTTTAAAAAAAATTATGGGATACAATACCTGTTGTACAGAACACTCAGTGGCTAAATTAAAATTTGTAGTTACTATTTTTTTTGTAGGTTTATGAAAGAGGGGGTGTGAAAACTACGTGTTTAATCACGTGGATCCAATTCTCAAGGGCGGGCATATGTTGAGTGAGATAAATCAGGGTGCATGTATGAGAAACTGGATGAATGCAGAGGAATTGAAAAATGTATGTAAGGAAAGATTAGCATAACGCACCGTTATCCCACCTAGGACACAGCGTAAATGTATGTAAGGAAAGATTAGCATAACGCACCGTTATCCCACCTAAGACACAGCGTAAATGTATGTAAGGAAAGATTAGCATAACGCACCGTTATCCCACCTAGGACACAGCGTAAAAATATAAATAAAATGATTTATTTATTCATTTATTAGATGGGGTATATTGTGAAATGCGACTTTTAAGATATATTGTACTCCCCTACTTAACTTTCCTGGTATTATCAATCAGAGCGAACCCTCTAGTTCAAGACATCTTATGAAGTCAAGAATTGAGAGGGGATCCAAGTTGTAGAGAGATTCCACTTCTTCACAGTGCTTGCGTAGAGTTTTGATTCTTGGGATTCCTACGACATTGCAGTCCACCAAAAGGTGCCGAGGGGTCTCGTCTTCTTGCTCACAGAAACTACAAGTGCCATCTCCATCAAGTCCTAGTTCTCGTAGGTGCTCTCTGAGTCTACAGTGACCCGTCAGGAAACCCGTTATTGCTTTCAGGCTGATAAATAGATAGATAAAGTTGATAAGAATCCTTTTTATTGCAAATGTACGTATAAAATGGTCTGAATAACAGTAAGCATGATGTTCACCTAAGAAAAAATAATATTTACGTAAGAAAAAATGCAAACACCATATATTGACAGCTTTTTCTAAGATTTGTTTCTTTTTCATACACAGAGGAGAAATATTTTATGAGAAGAAAACCTGTGTATGAGAACGGTCAAACGTTAACACTCTGGTACACGCATGGTATTTTCTTTTTCAGATTATCATACTTCGAAATCCGCTTATTATTTCACCGTCAAATATTGAAATAAAACAAGACTTTTACAAAACAATAATAACAAATTTTATTAGCATAGCAAACTAAATATGTAAAACATGATGCAACAATTATTGCAGTATGAATTGCAGACAATCATAGACAGTATGTTAAGTGGTGGACTCGTGAGAACTGTCTTACAACAAACTATTGTCACCAAACAACAACCTTGTATGATTAGATGAAACGTGAACATTTGAAGTTGATACTAACGGAGATATTTTTAACGAACTTAAATTGTGAAACTAAAGAACTTTTAGTTTGACAATGACCTCATGGGTCGAAACCAGGTAACTTATTTAACAAATAAATCGTAGTAAAACCAAAAACAATTTTGTTTTCATTATATTTATAAAGAACTTTTGTTAAACTAACTGAAAATGTTGAACAATTAAAAGCTTAGATAAAACAACGTCACCTTATTTGAAAGTGTACCGAACAGGACTTGAACCTGCAACCCATTCTATTCGCGAGGTGTGCTTTATCCAATTAAGCTTCTGGGCAGTATGTCGAAGGCAATGAGAACTCCATATCAAGTTGACGTAATCTTAAGCATTATATGGTAATTTCATGTGTAAATTTTACATTATACAACTTCATACAATAGTTAATTGTAAAAATAGCATCGATTATTTCTCAAGCAATATTCAAAGCCTTAAGCAATAATAAAAAACATCACATTCTTAGTACCTATTTAAATTTACGAAAAACTATAAAAAAACACATCAGTGCCATGAAGTGTTAAAATGGTAAACAAAAATACCCTATACAGAGGGTATTTTCTAAAATGGGGGTCGGTGAACCTGCGTAAATTACACTGAACGGGTCAAATACATGTAAAACATAAATCAAAATATTTTTTTATTCGAAAAATAAGTTTATCTATCCACACAATACGATGTAGGGGAATTTTATTTTCTCCACTGCTTCTAAAAGTGTTAAAAACTCTTTGAGATTTCAATTCTTTGTTGATATTAAGTAACGTTGAATTTCGTTGAATTAAATTCGTTAAATTACATAACCATTATATAATTTATGTTAAAACATAACAATATAATAACACTGCTTTTGAAAAACTTTGACGAGCGCGCCCATATATGAGGTGCCAAGTGAACTAACTTGATTTATTTAGTTATTTATTTATTTATTTATTGATAAATTTTACGACATTATATAACAATTTAGTTGACAGAAAATTTGCACAATAACATAAAAATTTGCATATATACATACCATCATGCAGCTTCCCTCGCGGGGTAAGCAGAAGAGATCGAGCACCATTTCCTTCTATCCTTGCATGCATCTTTCGCTTCCGTCACTGTCATACAATTCCTCATGCATGCTCTCCTGTTCAATGTGCTCAAAACGTGACCGTCCTATAGGATTTGATTTAAATGATCTTGCCATTTAATCCTCGGACGTCCACGTCTCCGAGCACCATAAAAAGTTAATAAACAGAATTAGATTATTTGATTAAATCAACAGATATACTTGTTTACGTTGTGTGTTTTTCTTTTTTTATTATTTCAAGTTTTATAGACTGTTAAAGTAATGTTTTGATAGTGTTTCCTTTTTTTATTTTCTTTTTTTTTTAATATTTTATCAATGTAACTCACTTCAAAATACGAAATTATCTCTTTTTGAAATTGAGTCATTGAAATTCAATGTTTTATTTATATGCATTTGTTAACTATCAAAAAAATGTGTAAAAAAATGATAAATAAAAATAACTCAATACAGTCATATAATATAAAATAGAATAGTTTTAATAATACAAACTGTGTTTTTTTTCAATTTATCTTATTTATATATGACCTGTTTGAATATTTTAGTTTGACATATTTATAAGAATTGTATCACATACATTTATTTAACGAGTATGACTTTTTTTGATTCGACACATTAATTGTAATTTTTTTTCATGTTGTTGTTGTTCTCTATTTTGATTTGATTGTTAACATGTTAAAGGCTAACGCCGTGAATATATGTAAGTGAATGAATGAATAAATGAATGAATAGTTATACAATCATATTATATAAAACAACCTTAAAACTACAAACACACGCAAGAAACAAAACAACACAATATCACATTAATTTCTGGCAATAAATACTTTAGTAAAACTAACCAACCATATGTTTGTCCATCTAAATATGATGGTTGAGTGTTTATGTGACAAACAGTGCACTTCATCGCCTTCGTACTTAAAAAACGTAAAATATTTGTGTGAAACCTTATCGCTGAATATAAATACTGGCTACTACTGATCTACACTCTACGTAAATATGTACATATATACATACATACATAAAAGTCTAACCCAAATTCCGACATGCATGAAAATAACAATTATAATAATAAAAAATAAGCAATCTAGTACATTCCATGACGACATTCTGGTTCCCCTCTGACCCGCCAGGGGTCACTCGTGCTATTTGATGAAAAAAAAATAGGCTTTTATAGCGATGCAATGGAATTTGACTTGCTAATGTATTAAGTACCTATGTGAATTCTGGAATTTCCTAAGGGTTGTAACCACCGCCTATTCATATTTTCTAAGCATTAAGGATTGTACGTTCCCTAACCCAAGGATCTTACGAAAATGTCAGTTCTATACACAAACTAAACGAGCTTTTTTTTTAATATGAACACAACTTTGCGCTTATTTCATTGCAGAGTACCTAGTGATGTAACGAATGTGTGATTTTGGATATTCGCGAATGCGAATATTTGTTGCCGACATTCGCGAATGCGAATGCGAATAGCGAATATTGACTTGCATATATTTCTACAATATTGGTCAATCATTAAAATTTCTACCCATCCGTCACCGAATTTTCAAAATGGTATAGGAATTTAAAATATTTCAAAACTCCTCGGTTTTCTTAAAGAACATTTTCTTGTAGTACCTTTTTCTACAATGTACCGGATAAGTATCCGCTACTTTTACCTAATATCCGATACTTTATTATCGAAATAATATTCGCAAATCATTCGCATATTTTTTTGCGAATATGAATGCGAATGCGAATACTTTGAGATATGCGAATATTCGCGAATGCGAATACGAATATTCGTTACATCACTATTGCAGAGTAAGCAGAAAGATTCAGAATTACCAGTACATATTTTTACACGCTTTCAACACATACGAGAACAATTACAAGAATGCTTTCCTATTGATTTATGTGAAGATTGCTTTTTACTATTAACCATTACATAAATCGATCGATCATAGCATCCTTGGGACATTGGATATTGGCTGTGTGTTTAACTAGGCTTTGTAACTCATACTGGATTGGTGATTTTATTTTGATATCTAGTATTTTGGGATTTTAAACTTTACTTTGACTTTTTTTTAATTTTTTTAACTTTTGCCTTTTTTTTCAAGACTAAGACATTCTGGTAAGAGTGGAATCTTTGCTGGTCCACATGTTGAGTGTATTAATTGTTAACATATTATGTTATGACTGTTTGATTCTTTACTATTGTAAAAATAAAATAAAATAAAATTACGCGTGTAAACTTAACACATTACAACACTTTCATGTAAGAAGAAACAACGTCACCTTATTTGGAAGTTTCCTAGACGGAATTAGGAACCACAACCCATCTTTTTTCGAGGTGTGCTTTGTCCAATTCATACATGTGTCAAGCATGTATCCATTCCTTATGTGCAACCAAGTCTAGTTGATTTAAAAGGTAAACATAAACTGAATTTAATGCATTGAATACAAGTTTATGAAAAAATAATCTCGTATTTGTATTACTCTATATACAATGTATCTCTTATAGGACTAATGTTTATAATATTTTTCAACTACTATAAAATCATGGCTAATCCCACAAGTTGGATAGTCAGCAGACGAGCAGCATAAATATAAACATGCTAGCTGCCTTCTCCGTGTTTTCAAAAAAAAAGACATTCAGTTTATAATCTGTCATTCATTTAATACCTCTCCATTGATTTCCATCCATTCTTGAAGCAAACAGTTATGCGTGTATTTTTCCATTTTATTCGAAGTTTCGTAAAATTACAAAGTATTTAGTATGTATTTAATAACGAGGTTGTAGGTACATACATTGGTATATCGTGCACATTTACCGATTACCGAAAATTCGGTAACATAAAGTATACATTTAGGTCACGTCATCTCGTATATTCAAAATGGAATGAGGACACCACGTCATTGTAATAGTACCAAAGTAAAGGATATTATTATAACGTAGATACTTACTAGCTATAACCCTGGGTTAGGTGGAAGAAATCCCGAGTCTTAAATCTAGCTTTCTGTACGTTCATTTCATTTTTGTTTTAAACCAATGTACAATAAATGATACACAAAAACATCTTGCTTCTTATTCTTTTTCGTGTTGTAGATCATCGATCTGTTAGTTCGAAAGTTGTTGTCTCTTGTGATGCTGAAGACCAGCTGTATTTCCATCTTTTTGGTGGTCTTAATTGGGGCCGTGAACCGGCTAGTGTTTCCTTTGCATATGTACGATTTTGTTTTCAGGCATCCGATCTACATGGTCTCTCCAGAATCGTTTCTTTTTCCTACTCCATCTTACAATGTCCTCCGTGTTGCATATTTATTTATTTATTACATAGAGACACACATAGTAAGTTGACAAAACATATATGAGAAATAAAAAGAGAGAGAATAATGTAGATTTGATCAGGCCAACCCACCAATTAGGCGTGCCTACAGCATACATAAACCACATTTATACAAAAAAGGTAACAATTGGAGATGAAGAAACAGCGCTCGACCAATGCAAGTCCAGTCTTAACCGGACTCACACTAAACATGCGCATGTTACATTAAACTAGTGTAAAGAAAAAATACAAATATTTAAAAAAAAAAAACAATACACTCACAAACTCAACCACCAAACACACTCAAGTTGGAAGCAATAGACTTCCTGAACCCCGCCAGCGAGTCATATATGTTTCTTATCTCAGTATTTCTTTTTCTATCTAAGGAATTTTGTCCGCAATAGCACGTAATGTTTTCATATCTGATGTTCTTAGAAGGTTTTTAGTTCGTACCGTGTCTGCTCTTGTTTCGACACCATATTTATGT